>OZ010582.1:127881515-128121515 GCA_963932145.1 Acanthosepion lycidas
TTTCTATTGATTTGTTTGTGTGTCGCACCTGAGATCATCACGTATAATTTGCACTTACTTTTAAGTCATTGAACTTGAGACCTAACATATATTTTATCTTTTCTTTCTCAGTTGAATGTCTTAAAGGCTACCCTGTTCTAGATTTGTACGATGTGGTAGCTTAACCCACACCTGCGTTCGCCTGAGCGTCATGATAGACTCAATATGTCACCTACATCGAGTGGGGTTAATGATGTTTTCCGTTTCTCACCAAAGATGATAAAGAACGAGCGATAAAATACGGTTTATCATTTTCGTACACTAACATTCATTCTATACAGGGCCCAAGATCCACTCGATGGAGAGTGTTACAGAATAAGAAACAAGAGGTAAATTCGTTTTTAGCGTTTATTTTAAGCACCATTTCAAACGAAAAATGGCATACGATTCTGTATGATTGAACACTGGCAGTGATAATGGCAATATTAGCCGTTTCCCTACAAGGAAACATTTGGCATTCATTGTCCGAGCAGCCTGTACTGCCTTAGGTTGAAATTTATAAAATATTTCTCTTAAAGCAAGTTTTCAGGAAAATACGTTTTTCAATTTAAGTAGCTCTTTACAGTATTTATGGGTCTTTCTTTGATGACCATTTATTTGATGTAGTGTGAAATATCAACATCCTGAATTGTCATTATTGCGGTAAGCGTGATATCCATTTTAGCTTTTACTGCTGTTGGTAGACCTCAAGTGATGTGGTTTCTGTTATTTGGTACAATTCTTTGTTTGTGTTTTTGTAACACCAGTTCACAATGCTCAAAGAAGTATGATCTTTACCAAAACCATCAGGCGTCAAAACCTTTTTTAACCATTGATACAAGGCCGCCTTAAAGTGTTGGAACATTGTACGCATGGTTTGCTAGAAATTCACCAGTTACCATTAATAGTTCACAAAGCTATGTATCGGGAAAAATTACATTTAAAACTGATTCCACTGTCAGATATGAGGAAACAATGAAAATCGAACTGATTGCAGCCGTAATTATCAGTAATATTGGCTTGAAAATCATTGTTTGACAGTAATTTTATATCTATGGGGAGAAACCGGTAACAGAAATCTTAAGATAGGATACATATAATTCTAAAAAACCTAATCTCAAGTTGTAAGAAATGTAATAGATATTTAAAAATATATATATATTATTTATGTTGGTAACCGGCTTTTTCAGGTGGTTTATTGCGAATTCATTTTATATCCAATATCAAAAATAAAAAAAAGAATTTCTCTGCGTTTTTATTTTATTACAACTTTTAAAATACCAACTGACTGTATAAATTTAAAGAAAGAAACAATCTTGATTTATTATTAAATGAAATGCTAAGTGACATTTCAGTTTGAATTGAAATTATTTACCTGATATTTTGTACAATGTTTTAACACCACAGTCCTATACATATAGGCTTGGAACTATATCACGTTAAAATACTGGTTTCCTTACGATCATCAAAGTTAAGCAACGCCGAGCAAAGTTAGTATTAATTGGGTGAACGCTTGGGAATAACAGTTGCTATAAATTTGAATGTGCAAGTCCTGCAATTAATATCTAGGAATTTTAAATCGGAAAGACGAGTTGGGTTCGTTATATTCACTTAAGCACAAATACTGCTAAGAAAGGCATGAACCCACCGTTTCTCTTCCCAATTCTGGGTTAATTAGTTAACATTAAATTCGTAATATCTCAGAAAAATGCTTACAATCTAAAAATATTTTCTGGATTTAATTAAGCTGCCAAGAGTTGATTCGCAGTAAAAAACGAATGAATCAACCAACCTAGACACGGGGCTTAGATTTGACTTCCACATAAATAATACATATTTAACTGGAGTGAGTTATATGGAAGAAAGATTTATTCCCCCATTTTATTTTCCCATTCATAGGAATTATTATACCGATGACATAATAACACAGGATTTCACGGACGAACGGAATAGTTAAAAGGAAAAGAAATGGCAAACGTCCTTTATTCCTATAGAGGTGTTTATATGACAAAGATATATAGAAATATATATCTACATATCTACGTTATTTATACAAAGTAGAAAGCAACATTATTGTTAGCTACTGCAGACAAACTGAACTTGACTGCTGCTTTTGTCACTGTATGGAATGACGTCAATAAGCACCCGTCACATGACACTATCAAAGGGAGATAACACGTGCAGCTATCAGAGTGTGGGGTTTGTCGTATAATGGTTAAAGACGTGAAACGAGACTCGCTCGAAGTCGTTACATAAATTTTAGGCACAAATTTCCTTGGGAAAGCTATGAATTCATCGATTATCCCCAAATCGCTTAAAAACAGGGTTGATAGAAAACTCTATCTGTGGCGGGTATAGAAGGAGAACCACAAAACCCTTATTTGTCTTGACCATAATTGCAGAATTGTTATATACCGTACCTATGGGTACGGTATATAACAATGGGTATGTCCCAATCCGTATAAATACGTTGGACACTATTGTAAGTGGGGGGTAATATGCTGTCTAAGTAGTAAACCAATAGCAGTGATTTACTTACTTTCCGCCGCTGGCGAGTATTGTATTTTGTGGATGTTATAAAGATTACCATTTCATTTCCTCCTTCAATGACCCTTTTCCAGGTTACAACAAGTATTAACAACATTTTTGGTCTGTGAGTGTTAAAGAAATACAAAAGAGACTGATCAGATGGATATGCTCAGAAAGACTCAGTCATGCTGAAAATGTTGATAGTAAAAGAATCACTCTGTCATACATGCTTTCATCCGAAAAAGTCTGATGATTATGCATGCGATGAATAAAAATAAATCTTAGATTATGGCATGATGGGTATTCCATAGTTATCGGTTATAGAAATATGCCTTACGGTATTACTCCTGTCTCTGCAGTCAGTCTGATCAGCTCGATAAGGTCAAAATGCTAGCTGATTTAAAAAAAATATCTACAGTCTTGTTAACTGGAGCAAGGAACGGCGTGTTAATTTTAACGCCACCAGAACGAAACTTCTCTATACTAATAATCCGCGAGACTCCTTTATGTTTCTTCTCATAAATATGGTTAATGCTAACCTCCAGGAGAGTAATGCGTTGCCTCTTATCGGCGGACATTTAGCGGTATGATTATATTGAATCAATTGTTTGGTCTGCTGCTAAGTTGGTTCATTCTATAGCGCTAGACAATTTCTCTCTACAGAATCTATTTTACCAATCTCTCAGTCTACCACTTGTCCATACTTTGAATATTGCTGTCACATATGATCCGCTATATATGCTATATATTTAGATATTTTTGATAGAATTGAAAGAAGAATCAGCAAAATTAGTGCTCTTGACCTGGCATCTAGGCTTTAGTCACTTTCTCACCGCCGAAATGTAACTTCCCTATGACTTTTCTATAAATAATTTCCTGTTAATTGCTCAGATGAAATTACTCAATGATGTCTAAACTTTATGATTTTAAGCGCAGTAATAGAATGGCAACATAGTTTCATTAATTTACAGTAGAATTGGCTGGGTGTAACCGTAAGTTCTCTGCTAGCCGTTTCTTCTCTCGCACTTCTCGTTTGTTGATGTCTTTTTCGGTTTCATGCTTTCCAGTCAATCTTAATCAGCAAAAATGTAAATACAACTTCAATCGCTATTTACTGTCCACCTGAACTCCTCTGTTCTCTTTCTGCTCATCATTAATATTTCTATTCCTAATCCTTCCACAACCTGTAATCCTTTGTGATTTAGGGGAAATATTTCCTTGCTTGGGCTGATTCTGATTAAAAAAAAGATATGGGTACAACACTTGCTAAATATCAATCTAGCACATTATACTTATTAAGATCTCTTGAGAGCGCAGATCGGCAGACGTGATATATATATATATATATATATATATATATATATATATATATATATATATATATATATATATATCGTTTAAAATAAAAATGAACAGGCGGTTATTTTATACACGAATATCCTCTAAAAATAATGTTTGAAGTAATAAGAAGATAGATAGATAGATAGATAGATAGATAGGTAGATAGATATGTACGTGGGTGGGATTGTGCAGTTATGTCTGTGTACTCGAAGTCAAGGATTATAATAAAAAAAAAATTCAGAATGAATTATAAAAGAAGAGCTGATTCTCCGTTCGTCACACGGTGCCTTCATCTGACTTTGCATGAACGTATGTAAAATATATGCGTATGTCTGTGTTATGTGTGAGTGATTTGCACGTGCTTATGTCATTTAATGTGTACACAGACAGGGAAAAAAGATATGTCCATATCCACACAATTTGACTAATTTTGAAATGGGGTACTCGTATAATCAGAGAACAATCTAAAATGAATTTGAAAACATTGGAAAGATAGAAAAAAGTCTTTCAGAATTTCAAAAAAAAAAGGAAATTTGATGAATTAATAGGATAATAGGAAAGGACCTGGGACTGGCCAACAAGTGGATGTGCGGAGATGATTGTTTTGCAAAATTAAAAGATACACATTATTAATAACATTGTTCAAAGACAATAACGAAAACAGACAACTAACTTTACATAAATTATTTTTTGATTGGTTCATTTTTACGGGGTTTTTGTTTGTAGGTTACTCAAAGCCAGAATATATTTTTAGAAGATTTTTTTTATGGGATATAATAATGATATATAAATCATAGCTGGGAAGGAAAGAGGTGGATTCATGCCTTTTCCAATCATATTTGCGCATAAGTGAATATAACGAATCCGACTGGAATTAAAACTCCTCTCTCTGATTTTTAATTCCCAGCCGTTGCCATTACACCATCCGTACATCCAAGCCATTTAAGTACTGACGAAGTTAGACGTTGCTTAACTTCGTTGATAGTATGAGAACCGGCGTTTCAACGTGATATGGCGGTAAGAGGATGGTAGTGGTCACAGTGAGATTAGTTGTTTCCTTATACGGAAACATTGCGCAGTCATTGACAAAAAAATTAGCATTACCGTAGTTTGGGAGTTATAAAATCGTTTTTCTCAAAACATATCTTTAGCAAAATAAGCTTCTACTGTCTGATTTTATTGTAAGTTTTATAGCATTGATGGGGGACTCCTCAAACTTTCGTTTCATGTAGTGTGGAAAGTCAACATTTCGATTATATCATTACTTTTTTGGTTAGATTTGCTATCCGGTTTAGTTGTTGCTTCTGTTGAAAGTCTTCAAGTGAAGTGGTTCATTTTTTTTTGGTTAAAGTCTTTGTGGCACTGCTCCGCGAGTCAACGAAATCTTACAGGAGTCATTTGCTAGAAACCAGTTTTAATCAGAGATTTGAAAAAAAAAAACTGTTGTATTTATTTGAGAGTTTAGACATTTTTGAACATCATGCATACCATCCGTATGAGACTCTTGATCTGACAAGGCGATGTAACAACATGACTCGAGTTCTTTGGCTAATGTTTTGCCTTTGTAGTATCTAGGGCTGTTGGAAAATAACTACCCTTAGGGCAACTTGTTCTATGTCTAATAGGCCTACCTCGTAGACTAAAACTGTTATAATTGATCCATATATAGATGTATTTGTAGTATTTAATATTAGTTTGTTCGAAAATAATGTCCAATTTTAGAAACAACATTTATTCCTAAATGTATGTATTTAAGCAGTGTTTAAATCCGTCAAAATAGGAACATCTACACATTTCTATTGATGTCTAAGTTATTTTAGGCTTTACGATAAAACCTTAAATGTTTGAACGCCAAGAAATTTTAAATGTAGTTACGTCACCTTTTTTGCAAGGGTGTTTCTTTTGGCTTAAAACATTGTCAAGATCCTTGAAAATGTGTTAGTCAGTGGGTAAGAGATCAGTGGAATATGGTGGATACGACGAGGTCTCGTATCCCAATGCTGGGGAGCTACTGCAGTGTCATCCTGGTTCCATGTGGCCGAGAATTGTCATAAAGTGGAATTGGACTTCATTGATTAACAAGTGCCTGTTGCATTTCGCTAAACTGAAAGTTCATTTCATCGAGTTTCTGGCAGTAAACTTCGCCAGGGATATTCTGGTTAGATTTCAGGAAGCTGCAATGGATAACGGCAATGTCTGACCACCAGACAGTCATCATAATCCTCGATTGGTGCAATTTCTGTTTTGGAAAAGGTTTAGATCTTTCGTCATGATGAAGCCGTTGAGATGATCGGTTGCTATTGTCATAAAGGGTCTATTTCTCACCACACGTCTTTATTCGATCAAGAAATAGTTCATTCGAATTTCTAGACGCATCAATAAGCAGACGTCAAAATTTAGAATTCTATTGACTTTCTTGTGGATCCCATTTATCGCGTTCTTTACCTTGCCTCTTGTCTTGAGATTGTCTGATATTCTTGAAATACTGGCACCCATTATCTGAGACATTACTCTGGCACTTTGACCTGGCTTTTGTTTTACTAATGTTTTCAGATGTTTACTATCAATTGCAGATGGACGTTTTCTACTAGCTTGATCTTTAAGATTCGTATCCCCACTGAGGAACTTCAGAGAACAACACCGAACTCTCCTATCACAAGAGAATCTATCAGTTCATACTCTGTTAATGTTGGTAGATGTGTAAGAAGCATTATAACCAGGCTTGAACTCATGCAAAAAAGTAAACCCATCTCTTTTTTTTTCATGTTCAAGATTAAGGATATATTATATTTTAATTTAAATTATAAAAGAGAATGATATAAAATTAACAAAGAGAATGTATATGATTATTTGGAAATATGTTTATATTGTTATTTATTCATGTTTACAGAGGCTGTTAAATGCAAGGTTTTAATTACAATTCATCCGATAAAATCAATAACGTTGTCTCGAGAAACGGAGTATCGAAATGCTATATTCGCTTGGAAACGTCGTGTAGATGAAAAGCCAATCCATTTAATTGCAATATCTCTCTCAGAAAATCAATTGTATAAGTTAATTTACTACTTGAGAAATTAATTAATTATCCAAGGCACTGCAGATGTGAAACTTGATATTAAAATGATGAACGCATTCTCAGATTGTCCCAAGGAGAATGAAGGTGCATCACGTTTGTAGCATGACCACTTGTACTTGCTTCAATCAAACTAAGATTACGGATCATTAAATTTAACGCATTTAATTAACTAATATTATATATTCGGAATCACTTTGAACTTCGAATGGAACCGAAAAAATTCGCTATTAAGTTAACCAACATTAATCCGTTTATATATAAATGTAATTTATAGGAAAAATACAGCAAATCTTAATTAACTTATTAAAGGCCGGTGGCATAAGGCAGCCATACAATTAATGCAAACGAAATCCACCTCTAAAACATTTGTAATGCAGCAGAAGTATGGATAAATAAGTATAAATAAATATTAAATTAACGGAGAGAAGCGTCTGTAATGTGTCTTCGTATTAGGTTGGTGCAAAAATAATGACGTAATAATGTCGTTTTTTGACGTATTTTTTAACGTCAAAAAGCGATATTACTACGTCATTATTTTTGCACCAAACTAATAGTAAAATTGACAGTTCTCGAAAATGAGATCCAATCATTTGTTAACACGAGCATGAAATCTCTGGTAAATATTAACGTCTCCAAAATGAAACAACTATATTTTTAATCATCATAGGGAACTATTCTTGCTCTCCATTAGCACGACTAAGACTAAACGATAGCAGAGCAAAACTTTGCACATTTTTTGGAACGATTTTTCTACTTAGATGAATTAGAGAGAATATATTGAATCATTTGCTATGTCTGCTGCAAATAATATTTGCTTACTTTGTCGTGCCAGGCATTTTTCACGAGATATTTGATATTGCACATTTATCAACCTACCAATCGCCTTTGCATTTAATATTGCGTGAATATAAATGAATAAAAATAAAAATATTCAAAAAAATGAAAGAGACAGATATTCAAATAACTATTTTTATTATCGGCTTTTATTATAAAATATATCTATTTTAACCGTCTATTTTTTACACTAAGGTAATAACTATTTAGATGACGTACTACTTGACAAACAAAATATCTCTCTATATTTCTGAGATTAGGTATTATGCACAATATTTACATTCTATGGACTATCATCCTCATCTTTGTTGTCATATTTATCACAATGTTTCAGCCGTTGTACGCTCCGGCCTTCTTCAGGTGGTTGGAATGTCGAACTGAACCCTTTATTTCGCTCGCTATAACCCATCACTTAAACAGTAAGGAGATGAGAATAGAAATAACTAATAGGGCAGAGGATGTGGTAAAACATAAAATAAATGAGGTTCGAAATAATAATCTCCCAGGAAATAAAAACCTGCCGTTATCCAAATGATGTCACTAAAGATGAGTCCGAGTATATTAGGGTAGAATTCTTTGAAAACCACAGAGAAAAAATCATCTAAGCGAAAAATCACACCATCCAAACTCTCAGAAGAGTAACTCAGACGCCAATGTCAGAAAGAGACCGGCTTCCAAAAATTGATAATTTCAAAAGTCCAATAAGCACATTTAGCAAATATACAATGCTTCATTGGGTAAACTGTTAATGAACAAATCACCTGGAAACATCACACAACTTAACAAGTTCCAAGTGTTATGTCTAATAGATGTCAGCAGTCATCTGTTAATTCGTGGCTTCTCTTTCTCTTTGATAAATATTTCCATGTCAGTTGTTCTAACGTGCTCTCATCCTGCATGAATTTAGACATACGACTAAACTGAAAATTAGCTCTCATCGTTCTACTGTTGAAATAGCTACATGTAAATGTAAGTTCTATTCTAATAGTTTCTTTCTCGTACTTTTCATCTGTGGGACTCTCTTCCGGTATCTTGATTCCGCTAGGAGAATCTTTAAGATTTTAAATGCCTTCACGGGGTCTATTCTTTTATTGTTCTTTCTCCCTTCGAAAGTCTTCTCATTCTCTTTCACTCCCGGTAACCAACTGCGTCTTAGTGGTTTTATCGGTTTGCTGGTGTGAAATGATAAGAATTATTTAAACAGACAGATAAGGATTAATAAATGAAGCTGAAAAACTGCATAAAACCGATGTTAGAATGAGATTCACCAACAAAATCAACACCTATGTCATATTCAACAAAATTAAACGACCCTTATGAGAATAATAATAATAATAATAATAATAATAATTATTATTATTATTATTATTATTATTATTATTATTATTATTATTATTATTATTATTTTATTTTCTTTGATTTCTGGCGTTTACACATTTCTTTCCAGGTCCCGCCTAGGGACCTAAGGTTAGAAATGGCATCATGACACTTTCCACTGACAAAAAAAAAAAAAAAAATATTACATAGATAAAGCCCTTCGTAAAGTGTGGGCTGTACTTGTCAGAACAATTTTTTGTATCTCCTTGAGACATGGACTTCCAGGAATCCCTTCAATTAGTCTACTGCAATCTTTTCCAACCAGTCCTAGGGCTCCAACTACAACAGGGTTTGTTGATGTTCCCATATGCCACATTTTCGAGATTTATATTTCAAGGTCCTTGTATTTTGACAGCTTTTTGAATATCTTAAAAGATACATTGCAGTCAGCAGGGACTGCCATATCAATAAGGAGGCACCGTTGTTTTTTTGTGGTCTTTAATAACAATATTTGGGCGGTTGGCCTTGATTGTTCTGTCAGTGTGTATTGTGTAGTCCCATAGAATTGTAACAGGTCCTATCTCCGTAACCGGGTCTGGGTGGTGTTCATACCAGTTTCTTTCAGTTTCCTTCCCGTAGAAGTTGCAGATTTTCCAGTGCAGATATTGGACCACTCTGTCATGTCGGCTTTTATATTCTGTGGGTGCCAACATCGTGTAACCTGATATAAGATGATCAATCGTTTCTGGATATTTATCACAGAATCTGCATTTTGGGCTGACACAATATTTTAGTATATGTGCTTGATAATTCCTAGTTAGCAAGCATTGCGCAGCAAGGATAAAACTTTCAGTTTCCGCTTTCAACCCTGCACTGCGTAGCCACTGATGGGTACGGGTTTTGTCGATATCAGCTTGTTTGGTACGGGCAGAGTATTGGCCATGAAGTGGTTTATCTTGCCATCGCTTCTGTATCTGGTCGGTTGCATTCGTCTTTGCAGTCTTTTTTTAAGTATTTTGCAGTTTCAGCCGGTGTATTGTGCTGTAGTTGCATCTCTACGCCCATTTGAAACTCCATTTTCAATTTGTTGGCTTCTTTCATTACGGAGTAAAGACGCTTACTACTTTCATGTTCCTTGACGCATACCATCATCCAGTCTTCTGTAGTTTCCAAGTATCTTTATAATAATAATGATAATAATAATAATAATTATTATTATTATTCTCACAAGTACAGCCCATGTCTTACGAAGAAATTTATCGATGTAAAATATATGTTTTTTATAAAAAAAATTGCTCAGGGGAAAATACCATGAAGAAATTTATGACCTTAGTTGTCTGGTCGGGACCAGGAAAGAAATGAGTACACAAAAGAAATCAAAGGAATAATAATAATAATATTATTAATAATAATAATAATAATAATAATAATAATAATAGGGAAATTTGAATATATTTTCATATTATTGAACATAAGTATTAAAATGTCAAAGAAAATTCAGTTGAAAATTGAAGTTATGGCGAAGTCTGATGAAATGCGTCGTGTCTCTTTGGGATTCAAAAGCTTATAAATAAAGATTTTACCGCCGTTGTTAATGATAGCAATAGTAAAAAAAAAAAAAAATTCCCCCTTATAATCTGAATATAATCCCCCCACCTATAATCTGAATATAATTTTCTACACGTATCTCATGGGCAGAACAATCACTTTGTTCTTGTCCGACAGTCATCTTAGAGATGGTAACTTGAACAAAATTAACCTTGT
The DNA here is from genome assembly GCA_963932145.1 of Acanthosepion lycidas. Lineage (NCBI taxonomy): Eukaryota > Metazoa > Mollusca > Cephalopoda > Sepiida > Sepiidae > Acanthosepion > Acanthosepion lycidas. Next base: position 127,892,395 of record OZ010582.1, read on the forward strand.
ATCTTCAAGGATAGAATGCCAAAAATTACAAATAATTTCGAACAAATTTTCATACCAGATCGACCGTCACCCGGATCAAGAAGGGCCGCGTACCCCAGAAGGGAACAAGAACAACCTCTTCCAGCACAAAGAGACACTTGGTCACTAAATCCGGACTATTTCCAACTTTGGACTAAGTGACTCAATGGCAAGTCAATTAATAAAAAGAAAGCGAAAGAAATGGTCTCGCGAAGAGTAGTCATGACATCCACCTTCATCGCACTCGAAAATCCATTAATAAACACCCTGAATCAGACATACCAAATATGGAGAACTATGGTAGGAAGTGGAATAAAACCTCATTTCAACCCCAAAATGCTTGTCAGTCTCCTCAGGGATATCGTGCGAAACAAAAAAAAAAAAACAAAAAAAACAACAATAAAAAAACAACAAACAAAACAAAAAACTGGCAAATGCAGAAATAGATCAGATAAAACTAGATATAAGAAAGAATACTATAACCCATCACTTAAACAGTAAGGAGATGAGAATAGAAATAACTAATAGGGCAGAGGATGTGGTAAAACATAAAATAAATGAGGTTCGAAATAATAATCTCCCAGGAAATAAAAACCTGCCGTTATCCAAATGATGTCACTAAAGATGAGTCCGAGTATATTAGGGTAGAATTCTTTGAAAACCACAGAGAAAAAATCATCTAAGCGAAAAATCACACCATCCAAACTCTCAGAAGAGTAACTCAGACGCCAATGTCAGAAAGAGACCGGCTTCCAAAAATTGATAATTTCAAAAGTCCAATAAGCACATTTCGCAAATATACAATGCTTCATTGGGTAAACTGTTAACGAAAAAAATCACCTGGAAACATCACACAACAATATCATATTCGCAACGGCTTTAGCAGCTACTAGGAAGCTTGGAGTTAAGACAATGAAAAGATAAAACAACAGACAAAGAGGTCTAGCTTGGGAGGCAAAACTGATGAGAGAAATAAAGGAAATTAGATGTAAGATTTAGAAGCTGTATGAGCTCACTAGAAACCCAAATGATGTCAAACATGTCTGTCGATCACGTATAAAAACCGTACTTACTCTTTTCTCGAAACAAACAACATTTTTCTATTGGAACAGAAGGGATGCTGGAGAAGTTCATATGGTTGCAAATTTCAACTACTGATAAAGAAAATGATCGTGGAAAATTGAAGGAGACGATCTAGAAATCTTAGCACGGCTTGGATAGATTACTGTAAAGCCATTGATAGTGGATACTTAAGACTTTGGAAATGTACAAATTCTCCCCCGTGATAGTAACTTTATTTAATGGCAAAATGGGAATGTGAAAAACTAAATTATACATAAATTACACTGGAGTCACTGCCATCTCCAACCAACTGATTATCCGGCAAGGAATCTTTAAAAGAAACACACTTTCACCCCTTCTGTTTTGCCTGTTATTAACCCCCCTTACATATGAACTAAACAAGAAAGTACTCAATCATCTACTGTACATTGATAATGAGAACCTCTTTGACAAAAAGGACAATGAGTTGAAGGGTCTCCTCAATACTGTTTCACGACGTAGGTATGGATTTCTGCAAAAGTAACATTCAAGAAAGGGGAATTACAGAAATACGCTCAATAGATTTAAATTTAAGTACAAAGATTAGGGAACTGGAGCAACAAGAAGCTAATGAGAAGTAGCGAAGGAGATGGTATAAAACATACACAAATAATAGGGAAGGTAAGACATGAGAACTACAGGCGTGTGCATCTGGTACTGAATAATGGTACTGCAATAATATTTCAGCATTCTTAATTCGACCATAGCTGACATTAAGTGAATGGACGTCAAAACAAGAAACCTTCTCATTTGCTACCACATGCATCATCCTAAAACTGATGTTGATCGTCTGTATGTTCCCAGATCCGAAGGAGGCAGAGGATTAGTTCAGCTAGAACTGTCCTACAAAACTACAACAATAATAAACTACAGAAGACTGGATGATGATCTGTGTCGAAAAACATAAAAGTAGTAAACGACTTTATTCAATAATAAAGGGAGCCAACAGATTTAAAATGGAGTTTCAAGTGGATGACTAAATACAAGTAAAGCACAATACACCGGCTGAAGCTGCAAAATAGTTAAAAAAGAAAAAAGAAAGCAAAAGCAAATACAACCAACTCGATACAGAAACGATGTCAGAATAAACCGCTTTACAGTCAATACTCTGTTCATACCGAACAAGCTGATGTAGACAAACCACGTACCCATCAGTGGCTACGTAGTGAAGGGTTAAAAGCTGAAACTGAAGGTTTTATTCTTCCTACACAGGACCAATGATTGCTAACTGGAAATTACCAAGTACACCTAGTGAACAAATTGTATTAGTCCAAAATGCAGATTCTGTGATAAATATCCAGAAACAATTGACCCTCTTGTATCAGGTTGTGTAGTATTGGCACCCACTGAATATAAAACCTGGCACGACAGAGTGGGCCAGTAAGTCCACTGGAAAATCTACGCTTACTGAACGGAAACTGCAAGAAATTGGTATGAATACCACCAAAGCCGATTATGGAGATAGGAAATGTAACAATTTTCAGAGACTTCACAATACACACAGACAAAAAAAAACAAATCTAATCACCCTGGCATCGTGATTAGAGACCGTAAAGAGAAAATTTGCCTCCTTATTAACATGACAGTCTGTGCAGAATGCAATGTATCTTTGAAGATCTTAAAAAAAAAAAAACTATCAAAATACAACGACATTGAAATCGAAATCTCAAAAATTTGTTGTATGAGGACATTAAAAGTTCCAATTGTAGTTGGAGCCCTCAGATTGTTTCGAAAAGATTCCAGTAGACGCATTGAAGTAATCCCTGCTAGCCTTAAAGAAATAGAACAACAATGTACTCACAAGTACTGCCCACACCTTACGAGCGTCTTTATCTATGTAAAATATGTCCGATTTTTTTTTTTCAAAACTACTCAGTGTAAAATGTCACGATGCCATTTCTGATCATGTGTCTGTGGGACCCGGAAAGAAATGAGTATATATCAGAAACCTAAAGAAATAAAACAACAACAACAACAACAGCAACAACAACAACAATAATAATAATAATAATAATAATAATAATAACAATAATAATAATAATAATGATTTTATGGAAATTTGAATAATAATAATAATAATAATAATAATAATAATAATAATAATAACTTTTAAGGAAAGGAAACTGCAACAAACTGGTATGAACAACAACCCAAACCCGGTTACAGACATAGTGCCTGTAAGGATTTTATGGGATTTACAATATACACGGACAGAACAATTAAAACTAATCGGCCAGACATCGTGACCAAAGACGATCATAATATGCATTCTTATTGAGATGAAATTTCCTGCATTTTGTAATGCATCACTGAAGATCTTCAAAAACTTTGAAAATACGAGAATTTTGAAGAGGAAATCCTAAAAATGTGGGACATCAATAATTCCAGGTATATTTGGAGCCATTTTTTTTTTTACTATCGTAAGGTAAAGTTTGAAGATAATTCCACAAATCGTATTGTAACTACATATATTTTAAGAGGTTTTTAATCACAATAATGTCGGTCATACTGTCTATGATCGGGACATACGTATATATTCCTCTTTAAGATGGTATGCTAATAACAGGCAACACTGCTAGAGAGCGAGGAAATTAAAAGTAAACTCAGGTATTATGCAGTCCGTTACAATTGTAAATGTCTATTTCAAAGTGAAATTAACTGTTACACTTGGTACTGACTATTGTACCATCCGTCAGGATCTCTAGAGGCTGGTAATAAGTCAAGTAGGATTTTTCAGGTTCATAACTATTTCACAATATAGTAAGAGAAAAGTTTTCTCTCATTCTTCAAGGAATTTATCTGTGATGAAAATTGTAGAAAGTATCAAAGGTCACTCTGCAAAAATAAACACGAAGAATGATTTCAATACTACAAATAACTCTTGGAATATAAATAGATAAAAAGAGACTTGAAGCAACAGAAATGTGGTTATACAGAAGGATGCTGAGGATAACATGAATCGAATATGTAAGCCACGACGAGCTTTCAGCGGAAACGGAAATACAAAGGAAACTTAATATTAACATCAGGGAGAGACAGTTGAAATTTCTGGGGCGCGTAATGAGGAAAGAGGGCTTGGAAAAACTGATACACACAGGACACTTATGGGAATAAGATCGATAGACGAAAACAGCTCATAACATACTTAATGGGCTTGAGTAATTAAATGGCCAAACAAAGATTAGGAGAAATACCAAAAAGGCAAAAGTTATTAAGAGCTAAAAGGGATAGGAAGTTGTGTAGGGCCATCATCGTCTACATCTTGAAGCGATACGACACATAAAAAAGTTAAATTGGCAAGCGTCTTTAAAATTCCAGACAAATCAGCTGTATTCATTTTTGCAATACTGTCTTTGGAAAAGGCATACATCTATCTATTTTCTTAAAGCTAGTGTAATCAGAGGGTAGATCAAAGATTAGTATAGCGATTTTTTGCATCTTTTTTTATGCTAAAAGCACATTGTTTGGAAAGTCTTGCAAAAATCAAATAACTGCAGAATTTTAAGGAAATCTTCAGAACTCATTCACAAACGAATGAAATTATTTTTGAACCTTTCTTTTTAGAAAATCATAGTAATTTTTTTTTTATTGCTCTTACCCCACTTACATAATTTTATGACATTTCGAGAAATTAAAATCTTCATATAATTATCAGTTATTAATTAAAGCAGAACTCCCTGGATAATTTAAACCATCAATTTTTTTTGGTCAAAAAGAAAGACTATTTACCGAAAATCTGCCCAGAAGCATAAATAAAAATACAGTAAAACTACGACGTTATTTAATTAGAAACCTTTTAATAGCTTTTAAAAATAAAATACATTAAGGACAATATTGTTTTAAGAAAATTTCTTTTTCGATGAATAATAAGTTTTATAAAAATTATTTCAGTTTTTAAAAAATTTAATTAGAAAAATTCATTAAGTTTTAAGTCTGTTAAATGATATTATTATTGAGAAGATTAATGAAAATCATAAAATAACAATATTTTGAAAATAATTTTTGTGTATTTTTGTAAGACGGTCGTTCATACTCGACATTATCAGAAAAATAAGATAAGAGAGAACTATAATGAATTTAAAGCCAAAATTTCTAAAATTCAATAAAGCATTAGATTACTTAGAATATTTTCCTAATTTCTTTAGATTACTCGGAATTGCAAATTATAAAAAAAACAGCCACATCCTTTTCTTCAATTATGTTTTACCGACAAATTCTCCGTAGAACTCTCCGTAGACCTGTCATCAGGCTGTCAGCACTACTAACGTTCGGTTAAAACGCAGCTACAGTTGGGTTAAAATATGCATTTTTGCAATATTTTAAATTTAAAGTAAATAATATTTGTTCCAAATTAGATTAATTATACTTTAAATCAGCTAATATTCCTTAAATAAAGTTTCAGAAAAGTATATTTTATTTTTGGAAATTTTCTTAATAAAAAAAATTACATTCCAATGAAAGTCGACAGAAAGGGCGCTAATTAGCTACTTAATTAAAAAAAAAGAAGAAAAAAAAGAAATCCTTCAAGTGAATTTAACCCTTTGAGGCTTAACGACCGCTTTATCGGTTCTAGAGAAAAATGACGTAATGCCCAGCCACCGGTTGAACGGTAGGTAAACATTGTAACTATTTTTATATTCACCGGGAAACATTACGTACCAATTATTTGCGGATTTTGACTCAGGAGCTCAAGCAGAAATGTTAAAATTGTTCAGGACGCAGGGTTAAATTAGTTTTTGAAATAAAGCAAAGTATTTTACTTACTGGAAATAGTAAGTCGGACGCAGATAGGCTTTTAGATGCAGTGCAACGTCGTCACAAACGTACGTGTATGGTTTACGGCTTAAAAGAGAGAATGAAACACCAGAGATAATGATCAGCGAGTGGTCATATCTATCTATCTATCTATCTATCTATCTATCTATCTATCTATCTATCTATCTATCTATCTAACAGTGAATGTTAGACAATTTCCTCGTAGATGAATGGGAGACAAGAAACAACAGATTTGTTTCAATCTCGGAGAAGACTCGAAGGGCTTATGTCACCCACGCAGATTATATCACATGGGGTACTCACTTAACTATACGTCAATATGTATGAAGTAAAATAGATATAAAGTGTACGTTTCTTTAAAATTGGATTGTTTGCAATAAGCATAATGATCAATTACAGCTAAGTATGAGATGAACTAAACATGTGATCAATTAAGAAGTTTTAAGGAAACAAAAAACAACAATAACATTGATACTTACTTATGATATTACGTTTATATCGTAATATTTTTATTACAATATTGCGATTTCGTCGCAATTCTTCTGTTAAACTTAGTAATTATACATTTTTATAACGCAAAGTAGAGTCCCATAGAAGTTATAAAAATCTCAGAGAATTTCAATAAGATATCCTTAACCGTCCAAATCTTAATCTAACAATTGAACAATTTTGTTGTTACACGATTTGGACAATTTTGCTGTTACACCTGGTATAGGGATAGAAAATAAAAATATTTCCGATAGACTTGACCTCCTAAAATGAAAAAAAAATAACTAAAAAGAAAGCAAGACAATTTATAACTTCATTCTTCACATATAAAGAAGAAACTTGCGGCAAAAGAACTTTGGTTCTACAGAAAGATGCTGCCAATCCCAATGACAGAATTCAAGGTGGACGATTTAAGGAAAATGGAAACAAAAAAAGACGCTTAAACTCAGTATCAGGAAAAGACAACTGGCATTTCCCAGACACCTAGCGAGGACAGCAGGCTTGGAAAATTTAATACCCACATGTTATATTGAAGGTAAGAAGGACAGATTGAAACACTGGGCTTGTGTAAATAGATAGCAGGATGAGTGTGAGAGATAGTCAAATGAAAAATATTGCTAGAGTGGATAGAAAGTATTTAAATACCCTGGAGAAAATTATTTATTAATATCTAAAATACAGTATAAATATCTATGGAAAGTGCAAACAAAAATATTTCCGACAGATTTGATCACATAATTTAAAAAAATAAAAAAAAACATAAAAATTTTGCAAAAAAACGAACAAAAAAAAAGGAAACTGAATAGAAAAAAAACAATTGATAACTTTAAGCTACCGTTTTTTGATTTCCAATTACCCGGAGGCTGTGAGCATTTCCTGTTAGTGCCCGGGAACAATGTCTGCCTCGTCCGGTCACCAATGAAACAATGAATGCTTAATGAAAGAATGCAACATTGGAATAAAAATATAGGACATATTTCAGCAAGTATTTCGTGGATTATCCAGTGTTTTATTTTATTAGAACGTGCGTGGTCAAGGCTATCCAAAACTTTCTATTATTTTGCTGTGGTAGTGATCTCGAACAGTTCTCAACACAAAAAAAGATTCTGTTACACCGCTCCTTCTGATAGAGATAGTTGCAATGCCTATGATGAGACATGTCTGCAGCACATCCAGGTATGAATCAGGGCTGTTTATTCGCCCATTGTTGGTACACATTTTGCGGGCTGAAACTTTACATGCCCGAAAGAACCCGTATGGAAATAAGAGAGGCTGTTCTGGATGTTATATTTCTGAAGAAGGCTGAGAAAGGAACTTCGGTAAAGTCACTAATCCTTTGTAATATTAAAGCACTTTCGATTATTGGCGTCGAGTAAGGGAGAAAGTTATCATAACAACAGAATAATTCAATAAATAGCAGAGATTACATCTAAACAATAAAGCCTTAAATGTTAGTTCCTTTTTCTGTCTCTTTTGTAGGGGAGATAAGTCTGCGTGACCGATAAATATAGAAATATATTTCTGTATCCTAGAATACATAACTCCAATCGTAACAATAACACATTTATACGTATAATTCTCGAATACACAGTACCAATTTAAATATTAAACATTAAATGTTTTACTTTTGTTTTTCATTTGAAACGGAAATCAGGTTGCGGGACCGATAGATATATGTTTTAATCATTTTACTTAAGGCAATGCAATAAGGGTTTACTGAGAGGGAAAGCCTAACTAAGGAGAGAGGACGCTAAAAGGACGGGATTCAAGGAAGACGTTTGATGACGGCTGATGTTGCATTTTACTTTTTGATGATCGTAGATTTCAAGAAAGCCTGAAGCTGGAAGAGAGTTCCAGAAGTAAAAGATGTCAGTAAAGAACCTATCAGGGTAGAACTTAAGATAACATTTACCAATTTCAAGAGTAAAATGATTAGACTGTCAATCAAGTACTACGCCTAAATTCATGAAGTTGGTGTACAAAAGAAGAAAGCTCCTTTGTAAAATTGACAGGAAAATAATTATAAAAAGTGTGCATTTTTTAGAACTATTTACGTGATAATTTTATAATTGGTAAATTTAGTTATAAATTGTTTCATATTCTAGAATATATTGTATCCATTTACGTGAGAGAAAGAATACATAGTGACAGGTTTAATATCAAATAGACGAGATAATTCCAGCCAAATGATAAATTCATAATTATTCACATATATATGGGGGAAGTAATTAATTTTTATTTATTTATGAGACATTTATATTATAACGTAAACATTATTTTTAGTGGGTACCTACATTTGATTGACATTTTATTTTTTTATTTATTAAACAGTATATTTTTCCGTCTACCGGCCTGAATAATTGAGAAATCCCATTAGAGAAAAATAAACGCACTACGGCAGGACAAGAACCTGAGTAACCCTAAGCAGGAGAAACAGTCGTTAGATCCGACGGGTTCTAGAACATCTTGGCCACGGTGTGTGACAATGAGCAAGCGAAGTTGCATAGGGACTTAAACGCAAATCGCTCTCAGCCACTCGAAATAAACGCAAATAACTCTCACGCCCTCAAAATAAACGCAAATCACTCTCACGCCCTCAAAATAAACGCAAATCCCTCTCAGGCTCTCAAAATAATCACAAATCACTCTCAGGCTCTCAAAATAAGCGCAAATCGCTCTCAAGTCATAAAAAAAAACGCAAATCACTCTCAGATTCTCGAAATAAACGCAAATCACTCTCAGGACCTCAAAATAAATGCAAATCACTCTCAGGCTCTCGGAATAAATGCAAATCACACTCAGGACATCAAAATAATCGCAGATCAATCTCAGGCTCTTGAAATGAACGCAAATCACTCTCAGGCTCTCAAAATAAACGCAAATCAATCTCAGGCTCTCGAAATAAACGCAAATCATTCTTAGGCTCTCGAAATAAACGCAAATCACCCCCAGGCTCTCAAAATAAACGCAAATTACTCTCAGGCTCTCGAAATAAACGAAAATCAGATTAGGCGCTCGAAATAAACGCAAATCACACTCACGCTCGCAAAATAAACGTAAATCACGCACAAGCTCTCGAAATAATCGCTAATCACTCACAGGCTCTGAAAATAAACGTAAATTTCTCCCCGGCTCTTGAACGCAAATCTCTCACAGGCTCTCGAAAGAAACGCAAATCACCATCAGGCTCTCAAAATAAACGCAAATCACTCTCAGGTTCTCAAAATAAAAGCAAATCATTCCCAGGCTCTCGAAATGAACGCAAATCACTCTCAGGCTCTCGAAATAAACGCAAATCAATCTCAGGCTCTCAAAATAATCGTAAATCAATCTCAGGCTCTCGAAATAATCGCAAATCACCCTCAGGCTCTCAAAATAAACTTAATCTATCATCAGGCACTCGAAAGACACGCAAATCACTCTCTGGCTCTCGAAAGGAACGCAAATCTCACTCACGCTATCAAAATAAACGTAAATCCACTTCATGCTCTCGAAATAATCGCAAATCACTTTGACGTTCTCAAAATAAACGTAAATTACTCTAAGGCTCTCAAATGCAAATCACTCTCAGGCTCTCAAAATAAACGTAAATCACCCTCAGGCACACGAAATAATCGCAAATCATTCTCAGGCTTTCGGAAAAAACGGAAATCACTCTCAGTCCCGCAAAATAATAGCAATTTACTCTCAGGCTCTCAAACGCAAAACACACTCAGGCTCTGGAAATAATCGCATATCACTCTCAGGCTCTCGAAATAAACGCAATCACTCTCTGGCTCTCGAAATAATCGCAAATCGCTCCCAGGCTCACAAAATAAACGTAAATTAGTCTCAGGCACTCGAAATAAACTCAAATCGCTCTCAGACTCTCTAAATAAACGTAAATCTCTCTCAGGCTCTCGAAACAAAAGCAAATCACACTTAGGATCTCAAAAACAACTCAAATTACTCTTAGGCTCTCAAATAACCGCAAATCACTCTCAGTCTCTCAAAATAAACGCAAATTACGCTCAGGCTCTCGAAATAAAAGCAAATCACACTCAGGCTCTCGAAATAAACGCAAATCAACGTCAAACTGTCGAAATAAACGCAAATTACTATCAGGCTATCGAAATAAACTCAAATTACTCTCAAGCTATCAAAATAAACGCAAATCACTCTCAGGCTCTCGAAATAATCGCAAATCACTCTCAGACTCTCGACATTATCACAAAACTCTCCCAGACTCTCGAAATAAACACAAATCATTCTCAGACTCACAAAATAAACGCAAATCACTCTCAAGCTCTCAAAATAAACGCAAATTACTCTCAGGCTCTCGAAATAATCGCAAATCACTCTCAGGCTCTCCAAATATACATATTTTCTTAGTTTTTTACCCTAATTTAAACAATGCAATTTCTAATGTAATAATTGATTTTTATTTGTTAACCCGAGAGATTTTATTACTTAAGCCTGGATATTCATATTTGAGTAGACGCTACGTTTCTTTACTCTTATTATTTATATAGGAAGACATTTCTTTAATTTTAAAGTTAAAACTAATCTGATATGGATGGATTTTAGAGATCGGGTTTTCAGCCTATTTCCCGCTTTTGCCTTTCAATATTATATATAAGAGTGCAGGTGCTCTCGGTTATACAGACATAGATATAAGTACGCAGACACATATATTGTTTACTGTTTCATGAATATTTCAAATGCATAATGCATATTTACACCGTAGAATCCTCCATTAGCCCAAAGTAAACACAAAAATAGCGGAATAGACGTGAATGAGGAAAAGTATTGTTTTGTCCCGGGGCCGATATTCTGCAGACCTTCATCTCGCTATTCAAACCCCGTTGTGAACTCCCAGGGTGTTTCCACGGGATTATCTTGTTTACAATACATGTTGTTAAATGGCTTATTGATTACAAACACGTGATATGGATAAAAAGATGCACCGTGCGGTTGGATACATATCGACATACAAATGAACTCATTGTAGAAAAATTTGATGATATGAAGAGAAACGGCAGCCATTAGGTTTTTTTTTTTTATAATAAGCACGAAATGTAAAGAAACTGTTTTATGATTTTCTTTTATTTTTTAACGTATGCAGATATATAAATATAATTTTTTTTGAAAAATCATAAGTAATTTTAGTGTGGCACTATCCAACTCAGCCATGGCTAACAATATCGATGAAGTAAAATGAACTATAAATGATTTTAACCTAAGTCTGATGAAATTGGTGTTTTATGAAAAGCCGTAATATAAATAAATAAGGAATAATATAAATAAATGCAAGAAAAATTAAAACTTTCGTGATCAAGTGCCACTTAGCTGGAAGGTAGAAAGTGCTGGTAGCTGATTTCCATAAAGAAAGTCAGTTATAATAGTTAGTTTGGAGCCATTCATTGACGAATATCAGATTAGTTGGTTAATTGATATTATTTAGCGGCATATCAACATCTCTATGGGTCATTTACTTCTGAAATATAAATATTTTGTACGAAGTTTTATGCTTCCGACTACAGACATTTTTTACATAATCTTATACTATTAAGGCAAACGAATGTCTTTTAGATATATAGTTTGTAGATGATAAAAAGTATTCTTGGTAATTTAAAAAAATATATTGCTGAAAACTTTACTACAAAATGTATTGTTGGTCATTTTTTTTTTATATAAAAATGCATTGATGGCAATTTTATTTTTGATTCGGGGGTTCAATAACAGGTTCTACCACCCCGAGTCAGGGTGAACCTGGAAATAACAACAATTAAGACGTAGTTCCACGTTCTCCAACATCTCACAACTCCCGATCAGAGACCTTGCTGTCGGATATACCGAATGACGGGTCGTCGGTAGAGAGGCTGATTCACAAATGTGCTCTTTGGACAGTGTGATGGTAGGTGAGAGTCGAAAATCAAAGTGATGAGAGAGAGAGAGAGAGAGAGAGGGAGAGAGGCGTTTAAATCAAGAGAGTGTTGGAGTTATCACTTGGCAAAGGTAAGATCTAGTCCTTGAGTCTGTTGTGAGAGAGCAGAAGTAGAAACACCGATGTTTCAAGTGTCGCCTACCACTATTCCTCTTGCGTTCAAGATGTTCTCTGTGTGTCCAATTTTCCAGGGCTTCTTTTTGCATTATATAGCCAAGAAATGACAACTCTCTCTCCCTGATTCTAACAGTGTACTTTTGGTTTTTATTTCGTTGAAACCTCCGTCCATGATACTATCAGTATCCTTCAGTAGAAGGGCATTCCTATTATCAGAAGTTATTACGTCATCTGTGAAGAAATTGTCCAGCATTTGCATATAAGGGCATTGAGGTTACTTAGCAGTCCATGACACTTTCCTTTTTAACGAAATTATCATGTTTTATTCCTGGTTTCATTTTACATCGAAGATGGATTAAAATCATTCGCTTAACATAACACTTGCGCCGTTAATATACGCAAATTACGAAAACTATAACTAGTGAGCAGATGACAGTTTTGTTAGTGTACTCAGAGTGAAAATAAAAAGACATCGACAGAATAGCAAAGGAATGTCATGAGAAAACATTATTAATTGAGTTATTAAGATTTACGGTCAGCTGCAAGAGAGACAGCCGAAGGGATGCGGTACCAATTGAAGACGTTAAAATCAAGTAATACAGAAATTTAAGCATTTTAGACGACAGGCTACATAAAGTAAGAAAATTGCACTATGGTTTTAAGGGGATACCCATTTCTTTCCTTCGACGAATTCAGTACAAAAAAAAAAAGCATTAAAATAGCAACTTTTGGGATAAAGGTTGCTTCAGAAAGAACGATCAGTGAGTAGTAAAAGAGTGCATTTATTCTAACTGAATTAACAATGCCATTCTTCTGTGTCATTTTGTTTAGGTCTGTATTCAATCTACATTGCTTCAGTTAATCTATTGTTCAGCTATTCTTAGAAAATTTCGTATTATTTTTTTCTTGCCAGTGTCATACGCCATTCATTTTGCATGCTCAGTTCTTCTAACATATAAGTTATCTATTCACCGTTTATATATTCTTTTTTCCTTCTGTTTCTATTCTACCTTCCTATGTGCGTCTGTGTTTGCATTCCTTACAAATGGAGACTGTTATTGTAGTGTTTATTTGGTTCAGTAAAAGAAAAGGTAGAATGTTCGTGGCAGTCTTGAAAAATCTACACAATGTATATCGTTATTTGTATTTACGAAGTAAATATAAGCAATTTAGATTTAATATTTTATTGTTTTATATGTTTCGGTCGAGGGGAGGTTATGGTGGGAAAATCTTGGTATGTAGCACGCCATAGATATAATAGCATGAATAGAACATTTGTATAAGCGTCAAAACATTATGACGGATATTTGATGGTATAACTTATAAAAGAAAGGAAGATATATAAAAATTTTATAAAGTACATCTATAGATGTTATAAAATATTTGGTGCTTCGGAAAATAATATCCGATTTTAGAATAAATTTTTGTGTTCTATTAAGTGATTTGACCCAAGAGTTGTGAGTTCAGTACCTGGCCACAGCAGACGGAACAAAAAAAAATTGGGGGAAGTTTAGTTACTAAAGGGAATTAACTGAAACAGACATAAAAATAAAATGCATACCACGTGGAATAAGAACCATGAAACCCTGTGGACTAAATAAAATGTTCGTTTCGAAATATCCACATATATTACCTGAAGAATGGCCGGAGCGTAGAATGACCGAAACCTCATGAATATGTGAATAAAGATGAGGACAACAGTAAGAAGGGTATAAATAGTGTAAATTATTATTATGGTTGCACAAAATTATATTGTTATAGTATCCTCTTTGTTAACTTTATATCAATCTCTTTCACTCTTCAAATTGAAACATTCTCTATCTCTAATCATAATCTTGAACATGAAAACAAAAGAGACGCTCTCACGTCTTTAGCATGAGTTTAAGGTTGGTCCTAATGCTTGTCAAACGGCTGCTAACATTAACAGAGAACGAGATGCAGGATTCACTTGTGATCGAAAGGTACACTACTGGCTTCAGAAGTTTGGCTTTGTTTATATGAGACTAGAAAATCAGGTTGGAAGAGGGCGCCGGTCGGCATTTAGTAATGAACATCTGAAAAAATAGCCGGGCAAAACCCACGTCAAAGTGTCAGAAAAATATCTTAGATAATGACTGTCACAATTTCAACAATTGGCATGGGGAATAAATAGTTTCTACATGAACTCGGTGAAAGTCGAAGAGTTCGATGTTTTGAATTCATGCTGCATCTGCAAAATTGAATGATCCATTGCTTGATTGAATGTGTGATGAAGGATTCTTTATGACAATCGTAAAGAATCAGTTCAATGACTTGATGACGACAAAGCAGCCAATCCGTAATTGCACCAATAGAATATTACAGACATTGTCTAGTGGTCCGCCATTGGCATTATCCATTGCAGTTTTCAGTAATCTAACCAGAGCAGCAATACCAAATTTTACTACCAGCAACTGGATGAAATTCAAATGCAGTTCAGAAAATACGACAGGCACGTTTTAATCATCCCCTGTTGAAACTCTTCCTAGTTTTTTTCATTTTTGAACTTGATTTTGGTATAATTAGTTTATACTTGACTATTTCATTTGCCGACAAGCATATATTCTATCTCCTTATATTTGAGGTTTAGTACTTTCTCCTCACTTTCCTTTACAACATTCTGTAAGAGTCCCTTCATTTTCCTTTCTGTATCTGCTGTTAAGATCATGTCATCTACAAATATTTTTTTAGACTGCGTCCACCAATGATGAATCCTGAAAGGACTTCTAATTCTTTCAGAAGATCATAATTTGACAAAATAATTATTTGCTTTATTCTCCAACCACCAAGTAAGGAAGGCCAGTAAGAATATGGCCATTGTCAAGGCATTCAGAAGAAAGATAAAAAAAAGATTACTAAATGGAAATAAGAAGTCTCGACCGAAATATAACTTGGGCTTATCGAGTCCATATTCTGTAGTGATGGCCATTATGCTATGAATTGCAACTGTCTTAACCAAATAAATACGCAGGCTTATGTTTTTGATGTTGTATAGAGCAGTAGATGAAATCAGCTGACGAAACTGTGTCTCGATTGTTTGAAGTAGGTGAAAGGTCAATGGAACTGAGTTACTGGCAGTAAGTAGATCTTTGTGAAGACTTCAAAGACGGAAAAATATCACTGCCAATACAGAAGGGGAGGAAAACGAAAGAAGATAAAATAAGACAAACATATTTAAGTCGGAGAAGGCAAGAAATTCCTTATTTTATGTGCACTTGTGTTTGCCGGAGTAGGAAATGTAGTCGGTGCACCGACGTCAGGTTGGAGATTTATTTATCTCTACCTGTGACTTGCTGGGAGATTGTGTCTGCGCGTGTGCAGTTATATGCAAGCACATCCGTGCGTAATCGTGAATTTAAATAAAGTAACATTATGATGATTTAATTTTACAAAATATTGATTCAAAAATTTATAAAAATAGCTTGTGTACGCAAATTACCTATTATATCGATATATTTCATGCCCCAATATATATATATATATATATATATATATATATATATATATATATATATATATATATATATATATCTCGATATATTTCATGCCGCAAAAAAAAATATATATATATATATTGGGGCATGAAATATATCGATATAATAGGTAATTTGCGTACACAAGCTATTTTTATAAATTTTTGAATCAATATTTTGTAAAATTAAATATATATATATATATATATATATATATATATATATATATATATATATATATATATATATATATATATATATATTTGCAATCTCTTCGTCACCGAGTCCCAAGTAGGATTCTTTATAAAGTGATCCGCAATCGAAGACCCATACGTTATTTTGCAGCCAATGTTCGTGTTGTCTTTCAAACTAAGTCCGTACTTTCATCTATGTGTAAAGACATTCTACCCCCCACCATATTAACTCTGTTATTTATCATTTCAAATGTAGTTGTGGATGCGACTACATAGGTAGAACGACACAGCGGTTGGACATTAGAATTAAACAACACGTATCTGCTATAATACTGAATAAAAAATTTTCTTTGGGTGATACCATTCGTAACACGTATGGGTCTTCGATTGCGGATCACTTTATAAAGAATCCTACTTGTGCGTTGAATTTCAGTGTGAACTGGTTTTCTGTTTTGGCCAGTTCGCACTCGCTATTCCATCTTAAGGTGTTAGAGACGCTTTACATCAGGTTCAGGCAACCTACTCTTTGTAAACAAAGAGATTGTTTGCTTGGACTTGCTGTGCTGCATTTCTAGCATCTTGGTTGGTATAACTTTTATAATAATTTATTTCTTCCTGTCCAATCATTCATGTCATGCATAACAGACTTCTTTTTCTTTTCCTCATAATTTCCCCGTTAACAGTTCTGATGAGAGGGGACGAAACCGGTCGACTGGTGTTTGTTTTTATTTTAAATCTATCATGGTCCATAATATAAAATTTCTTGTTTTTAATGCCTTAATATATATATATATATATATATATATATATATATATGCATGTGTGTGTGTGTATGTATGTATTGTGTGTACCCATAGGATAAATGGAAAAAAGTGTAATTGAAACTAGATTACCCTAGGCTACATCAGATTAAGACTTTTTACCTTCTCAGCCTCATAATGATCCGAACAGAACCTTTTATTTAATCTACGGGGCTAGACCATGCTAGTTTTTATTTCGTATATATATTTTTTAATTTTTACTACTGCTAAATTAATGCTCGCTCTATTTTCATTGATTCCAACAACACACTAACCGTCACAGAGATTGAACTCACAGTAACAATATTCACCAAATTCACGAATCAACATTTTAACCTACTAGGATATTGTTCCACAAGTCAATTCTCTGGAGATTAAAAACTAACTTTTCAGTTGATGAGTGTCATTGCTGCTACTCTTTGTCACACTTGATTGCACTGACTGAAGTGTTGCCATTTTTGTTACTGTCTTTGATGCTGCTACTGTTTAAGACTTGTCATTTTTCTCCCTTTATTAATGGCTCCTCTTTCGTATTTATACATGGGAGGCACTACTTGTTCTACACACACACACACACACACACACACACACACACACACATATATATATATATATATATATATATATATATATATATGATGGACTCCCCCGTCGCTTTCGACATATGAGGTTCCGACAACTTTGTTTATTTAACCTTGTGTGTGAGTCGAAAGTGACATTTCAGTCCTGCTAGTGATTTGCAAAGAAGTCCACAGATTTTGCAAAAGTGTGGATTCTTGGAGTATATGGCTGGAACAGCAGCAGATATTTTATTCCTTTCCATAGTTTGACGAAGCTTGACAATTTTTGATGCTGCCTTGTTCTTGATGCCATTGTAGCATGTAGTCTTCCATTCATTACGATCAATTACGGTGTTCTCAAAGGTAGTGTGATTTATATTCGCAGCTAGAAGGATATATATATATATATATATATATATATATATATATATATATGTATGTATGTATATAACTATTCATTCGAAAATTATAACATATGTTATAAAATCACTACAAAAATAGCCATTTTGGTTCAACACTTCTTGTGTCTTATCAAGTGATGGTGTTGAATGTAGAATAAATGGTTTTAGTAGGCATCTGTTCATATCGCGAGATAAAGATAGCGCCCTGTTTATTTAAAATTCAGTCTTTTGGGGGTGATACTGGCGTCAGCTCTCCAGGGGGTAGGTCTGGGACGTTATATTTGGAAGCCGTACACTGCCCTCACTAGATGCCCACGCCCTGTTTCGGTCGTACCAACAAAAATCCGAAGGAATACAGAGCATTACATTTGGACCGGCTTAGCTGCAAGAGTTGTCGGAAAGTTGTCAGACAACCGGCTTCGTCTCTCCGCTCAGGTTTTTTTCGTTTGGATTTGCATGCATTTGCATTCTGTATCGCGATATGACCGCAACGAAGCGGAGGTTTTAAATAAATATTTTCCTTTCACTAGATGGACTGCCTTCCAGGACCGTCGAGCCCAACATGTTTAGGAGGCGGCGCCAGTTCGTTTTTTTATTTTATTTTATTTTTTTGACTTCGCCCATTCTCCGCTTTGGATCTGAACTTTGTTGTCAGAGGTTACTTTAGAAACATGTTACAGAAGCATTTTATAGATAGTGGGTGCTTGTCTTCGCTTTGAGCCCGACTATTCCACATTTGGAACAGATCGAATGTACGTATATAAACATTATATACACTACGCGTTTAAGAAGCTCCCAAAAACTTAACATTTTTTAAATATATAAAACGTTACTTAAACAAAAACGCTAGAAAGCCAAACAAATTACGAATGTCGTACATAAATAAGCAAACAGAAATGTCAAAAAGATAGAAACAAAAATAAAAATATAAATCAGGATTTATGCCTAAAATACTCAAAAATTATGAAGATATATTCATTTGGCATAGAATTAAATCATTTATAATGCATTTTTTATATTAGTAACATCTAAACTGTCAATAGATAAGAAATAAATGAGAGTAGAAAATTCAAACTTGATAAATATAACTTTAGGTAAACAAAAACATAAAGTGAAATTATGACAAATGATCTTCAGGTTAGTTTTAAAAAAAATTACTAATACACCATACTCAGAAACTATGGAAAAATATTTAAGAAATAATAATAAAACATGCACAACAATAATAATAATAATAATAATAATAATAATAATAATAATAATAATAATAATAATAATAATAATAATGAAACATGATTAATAATAAGAAAAAAACATACATAATAATAATAAACCATAATAATAATAAAACATAATAATAATAATAAAATATACATAATAATAATAATAATAATAATAATAATAAAACATACATAATAATAATGATAAAACATACATAATAATAATAAAACATGCATAATCAAAAGAAAACATACATAATAATAAGAAAACATACATAATAATAACAAAACATAATAATAATAAAATATACATAATAATAATAAAACATACATAATAATAATAATATTAATAATAATGATAAAACATACATAATAATAATAAAACATGCATAATAATAATAAAACATGCATAATAATAAGTAAACATATATAATGATAATAATAAAACATAGATAATAAAACATAATAAAACATAATAATAATAAAATATACATAATAATAATAATAATAATAATAATAATAATAATAAAATACATAATAATAATAAAACATACATAATAATAATAAAACATGCATAATAATGAAACATACATAATAAAAATAATAAAAAATACATAATAATAATAATAATAACAACTGAGGAATAACAACAGAAACTACATAGTAGGCATGACTGAACCAACAGCACTCAACTACATGATAAACTTCACCAAATTAATTCTATTAACTCTTAATCCTAACTTTTGTTATCGAGCAGTTTATGATAAAAACCACTCTGCTTTTCCACCGAGAAAAAGAACCTACAATTCTAGCACTTATATATATATATATATATATATATATATATATATAATATTGTGTGTGCATGTGTGTGTGTGTGTGTGTGTGTGACCAGGTGCGATTAATCAAGGTGATGTACGAAGTATTGATACATTAAATAACATGACTTGTGAAAAGGCGATATCATTAGAAAATCATAAAGAGAATAACAGCATTATCAACAAGTAGAAAACAGTCAGGCATCGAACAATTAAAATTCATATTTTCACCGGAAACAGGAAAGTGGTTTGAAATATAGAAACATTAAACAAAATATGAACCCTCTTAGCATTCAAAATTTTGTTGGCCTTTAGCCACACTTGCATACTTACCAGCTCCTCTCTCTGCGCGCACACACACAAAGTTAAGCTTAAAATTCTTTAATTTTTGGGAGCTTCGACGAAATGCGTCATCATTCCTTGATTTTAGAACACGAACTATATATATATATATATATATATATATATATATATATATATTACGAAATGTTTTAAGTACAACAATTATTTTAATATATTTTCCGTTTATACGTTATTCTTAGAGATACAATTTATTTAAGTAAATGCTCTGTTTTTTTTGTTTTTTTTGATTTAACAATATTAATTACATTTTATTAGCCTGAATATCCGAGAAATTTTGTAGAAAATATGAGCTTCTTCGACAGGAATCGAACCTGTAAGCTTTAATGGGAACCAACATTTAATCTGATATATTCTTAACCATTCAGACACAATTTTACAATTTACCACAATTTGCTAACCAAACATTTCTTTGTATATTTCTTTAAAATCTCGTGTGTGTATCTCGAGTGTGGTTTTGTATATGTCTGCGTTAGTTTTGTTTATGTATCATTGTCTGTAATTTTTTGGTTTAATTTATTGTACGTATATGATTAGTACTGCTGACTGATATTATGTTACTCCAGTCACGCGCCCCACCCCATCCCTGCAGTCGACGAGTTAAGGCCGTCACTTTCTTTGATTTTCTCCGATTTTAAGTCGGGCTGAATTTAATTTACCCTTTTTCAATTTATACATGTCGCTAAAAACCTTATACTGTACGAAATAAATTATTTAAAATGGACATTTGTAAACAATTATTTGAAATAAAAATGTATTCTTTGAAAAACAGGACACACAAATCATTAGAGATTTTTAAAAGATTATTTATAAAATTAAAACAAGAAATACATTGTCTATTTTGTATGACTCCGGCTCAGATAAGGTTCAGATCTACAGAGCCTGACTAGCCACGTTATTTTCATTTCATTCTCTTTTTACTTACTTGCTTTCTTTGGGGTTTTTTTTTTTTTTTTTGCTTTTTTTTTTTTTTTTTTTTTTTGCTTTTTTTGCTTTCTTCTTTCTTTATTGTGAACAATATCAACGGTCAATATTTTGAGGCACGGAGTTAAAAACAATTAATTCTGGATCCAACTAAAGTCAAGAATGAAAACGACGGACTACGAAAAAAAAAATTGTCGCTTTGAAATAGATATACTTGAATGTTCCTTAACTCGGACTAAGCCCAACAAACAAGCAAGTCTTTCCTAGGAGTCGCCACTGATATATATATATATATATATATCGTTTCATCCGGTGTGCCCTAGACCAACCGGTCATCGAGATCGTCACAGCTTAGAAATGTTCTATTTTTCCTTTATAAGGAATATATTACTTTTATTACTTTCTGCAGTGCGCATTCTCAAATAAAGAACGAAAAAAGAAACAATGTGAGAGAGAAAGAAGAGAGTGAGAGAGAGAGAGAGAGAGAGAGAAAGAAAGAGAGAGGAGAAATCGATAATGAGAAAAAAAACTATCCTATTTGTATTTTTTTAATAATGTCTCAAGATATCAGTTCCTATGAGCTACTTGTGTTAAGCAACATATTAAAATAATTCAGTGACGCACAATCTCATTTAAACGACTTTTTAATTATTTTCGTTTTTTGCTAATTTTACAGTTTTTAATTCTTGTTATTGCAGTTCTTAATTCAAATGCTAACTCATTATTCGAGCCGTATGTGACATAATTCAGTTTTTTCTTTCTTTTGTTCCATTTTGGTTACGCTGTGTTCATTGAGTCTTTTTCGGTTTAGGCGCATGCGTAGCGTTTCAGCTTGGCTTCTTTTTTTATATCCTTCTTTCTACTAACGCTGAGCTTTACTTTATTTTCATGTCTGTTTATTGTTCTAAATATTCGATTTTTATAAAGTTATGCTTTGATTAAATAACTCAATCACGATTTAACACACTAATTCTTTTCATAACTTTGTTAATTATGATGTTTTTTTAAAAAAATGACCGTAGCACAAAGCAGAGTACATTCGGTTATTTTAATATTATCTCTGTTATTTTTCATTTTTTCTCTTCTTTTTAGTATTTCACGATTAATTTTCTGACGTCAGCACTGTTTTAAGAGCAGATTACGCAATATCTTTCTTTGTGAAACGAAATCGTATACTCTTGGCATTTCTTTAACTTTTCCGTTCAGTCCAAAATATGGATGCAGACACATATATTTGACACACGCAATCACACACAAACCAACGCATGCGCATTTACGAGGGTAAGTCAAAAATTATCCGCAATTATAATAACATCTTCGTATAAGAGTGCTGATAATTTTTGGCGTTCCATCTTATAATAATAATAATAATAATAATAATAATAATAATAATAATAATAATAATAATAATATTCTTAAATATCAAATCATAGACGTTTATTTGTTACATATTCAGTAGATTTTTCTCAATGTAATAACCACAGTTACGTATATTTTTATTCTCTATGATTGGACGGTAATTAATTTAATTTTTTTTCTGTATTATACTTTGGCATTATTGGCTGTCTGCTTTTAATTCATGTCGGTAAGTTTGTCTGTCCACCATTCTTTATTTCCTTGTCTAATTTACTTTTGGAATGATCTTGTTAATAAATTTAATAAAGTTCTTGACACCCCCCCCCAAAAAAAAAAAACATTGTCTCTGGTAACTTGTATTGCGCAATGCAATGACAAAACACAATAATAACAACAACAATAACACCAAAAACAATACTACTACTACTACTACTACTACTACTACTACCACCAATAATAATAATAATAATAATAATAATAATAATAATAATAATAATAATAATAAATATTGAAAATGTCTTAAAAAACAGTTAAATTTTGACACGATTAAAAGTGAGCAGTAATTTGTAAAGAAAATGCTCCATGAAGAATACTAGAGCAACAATATCTAACAGACGAAGAAAATTTCAAAAGACTTATCTCCCCGGCCGAATTTAAGTTTCGCGTATACACACCTTGTCAAGTCATATGAATTTATTGAATTCATTAACAACTACCATTCCTCTATGTTCCGCATAGAGAAATGTTAGACAATTCAATATTTGTACATTTTGTTGGAGTCAATAATATAAGATAATAAATTAAATTAAATTAAATTAAATTAAACTGATAAATTATCAGATAAATAAATAAGTAAAAAACGGTAATTTTAAATATTATTTTGCTTTCAATATGTCTAATATTCTGAATTATATAACCAATAATAAATTTGCTTAATTACGTTCACGGCGTCTTTTTTAAACAAATTAAATTTATAACGATGAAATTATAAAATATAAAATCAAATGTGTTTTAATATTATAACGCTTCTGAATAGTGAAATTTAAAAGTTGTCACGTGTTAACGTTTTTTAGTGCAGGAAAAATTTGAAATATATTTGGAGACTATAATTAAGGTTTTTTTTTTAATATAGCGTATAAGAATGGAAATTTCAAGTGGGACTCATGAAGTAAATATTTGTAATATTAGTCAACAAGATCATACGAAAGTAAATTAGACAAGGGAAAAAAAGAATGGTGGACAGACAATCCTCTCGACATGAATAAAAAGCAGACAGCCAATAATGTCAGGGTTTAATACAGATCATTATACAAAGAAATTATGAAAAAATGCAAGCAGGGAAAAGTGGAATGACTCAACGAAATATGTACTGAAATAGAAAGTATTACAGATATGCATAAAAGATTAAGGGGACCTAATAGAACAAAAGGCGTGTTGGTCAACAGAATGAATAAAATCAAAGGCCGGAATACTGATAATAGAGAAAAAGAAATGCTTCAGAGATGGAAGGCATACAACAGAGAAAACTTTCAGGATGAAAGAGGACAACACGCAATATGCAGAAATACCGTAGGAACAGAAATATTAAAATCTGAAGTGAAGTCAGCACTGGCCAAAATAAACAAAAACAAAGCAGCAGGACCAGGATCGAGGTACTGGCAGTTTGGGATTTCAGTATTGACAAGATTACAGACATAATAAACGAAATATACAACAGTGGTGTGATACCGGAAGACCTAAGTAGATTCATTTTCTTAGTGCTGCCTAAGCCAGGTCAAAACGAGTGTAAACCCCATCAAACAATTAATCTAACGAGCCACATAACAAAAGCTATCACCAGAAAAACATGCTCTGTTCACCAAAATTCTGTTGAATTGAGCACGCAGCAGAATTGTACCCGAAATAGTACAAGAACAGTATCTTTAACGACGCTGAAACACGAAATGCGATTTTCATGCTCAGTATGAATGTATAGCTGGAACACGTACAAGAGCGGCTATCTAATCTGTATTGCAGACGCTTGCTCAGACGCATTTGTGTTTATTCAACACCTACAGAGCCCACCTGTGGTTTACACTGACCTTGGGCATTAGTTACAGTTTCTGGGAAAGAGCGTGTTATCTAGCGTTATCAACAGCTAGCACGCTCAAACCCTCGGACACGATGACTTGTGATATCGTGCTAGCATAGCTAATGACACCCCCCAACGGTTCCGTTCCCCTCACAAGGCTTGGTTCAAACCATGGTATGGTTTTTTCCAGGCACTTTCCAAAGGTGCCGCACGCTGGGATCAACACCTCCAGTTCGATAACACCAGGAAGTCTATTTCGATGGTGAGATTCGAACCCGGATTTTATGATCAGAATGAAAACGTTCTAACAAAAGTATGTCATGAAAAGCATGAACTGAACATTTAAGCAATGACGAAGTTTTAGAGAAAATGAAAACGAAAAGGAATCTTATATTAAACATCAGAAAGAGACAGTCCAAATTTCTAGTGCACATAATGAGAAAAGAGGACTTGGAAAATCTGATACTCACAGGACAGACTGAAAGCAAGAGAGACGAAGGAAAACAACGAATAACCTACTTAGTGAGGTTGAGTAAATGGATCGTGCAACAATTTTAGAAGAAAAAACAAAAAGTCAAATTTTATTAACAGGTACAAAGTACAGAATGTTGTGGAGAGCCATGATCGCCTATGTTCTGAGTGGACACGGCACATAAAGAAGAAATCTTCACAAATGTACCAAGTAACAGTTCAGAATTCAAGATGCCCAGTTACTAGCACATATCCGGAAGTTATTTCTATTTACTTTACCCACGTATCAGCATTACAGCATTTTTTATAGAAATATTTATTTGACTCATTTTATTGTTTGACGTGATATGACATATTTCTCCAGATATTTACTCATTTTTTTCTAGCCAACTCAAAATACGCAGTTTATACCAAGTCGATAGAACAGTAAATTCCTTTTTTCTTCCTGGAGAAGACGTTAACGATTTAAATACAAACGTTAGAATTAAATGTCGAAGTTGGCAACAGAGAAGGAAGAGAAATAATCCCTTTTTGTTTTAACGATAATTAAGCACGTGAACTCAAACACGCGAAAGAAGCTGAAATAATAGGTTTAAATTATATTCGTTTAAAATATGAAATATCTCTTCCAGGAAGAATTAAAAGAAAAGAAACGGCGAAATGTTTTCTGGCCTAATGAGATTTTAATAAAACTTTTAGAAATAAATACAATCAAATTATTTTCTGAATATTCTTCATTGATTTAGAAGTTGTGATTAATAATAATAATAATAATAATAATAATAATAACTGTTTGTTCGTCTAAAAGGGTGTCTAGCTAATCCCTGTTGCAGACGCCTATTAAGGCACATTTGTGCTTCATAAACATCCATAGAGTGAACCTGTAGTTTATAGTGCAACTATACTTAGCGGATCTTAGTTGCGGTTTCTGGCAGAGAATACATAATCTGGCGTAACCAGTATCTTGATCAAAGCCAGTACAATCCAATCCTCGTCAAGGATGACTCGGTAGCTCGTGATAGCAATATAATTCTGTCTACCCAATTACTCTGAAAAGAATTGCGTCAATTTTTTTCAGGTGGTTTTTAACGCCGGGATCGCCTTTCTATGCTGAGATCATTTCCGCGAGTCAATGTTATCGAATCGACCAGGACGAGATTCGAAATCTAGTCTATGGTATCACAGTCGGAATTATAAAGTTCTCACAACTAACCCACCCATGCGCCCACAACAATGACATCAATAGCAACATCAATAATAATAATAATAATAATACCCACAAACATAACACGGTAGTAACATATGTCCACTGGAAGATATGCAAGAAGCACAAAATCGAAACCACTGACAGATGGAGTTAGCACCAACCAGACGCAGTTACTCAAAATATCCATGTAGCTATCCTCTGGGACATGCCAATTGAAACTGACAAAGAAAATAAAAGTCAACAGAACTGATATTATCATAAAAGACAAGAAATTCAGGAAGTGTATGCTTATTGACATAGCAGTGCCATATGAGAGAAACACATCCATAAAGAAATTGTCCAAATACAAAGACTTGAAGATCGAGATTAACAGGATGTGGGGAATGAAGACTGAGACTGTACCAATAGTAATCGAAGCTCTGTGTCTCGGGAGGAAAGGAATGGACAATTTTACTAACAGTGTACAAGGTAACACCAATATACATGTTGCACAGAAGATCGCCCTACTAGTAACATCCCATATGCTAAGAAAAGTGCTATCAGTTAAGTGACAATTCTCCTATAGGGCCTAAGGACCATAGTCTGGACCCGGCTCTAAAGGATAAAAAGCAGGAAACATAACATACACAAATAATAATAATAATAATAATAATAATAACAACAACAACAACAACAACAACAAAAAGGCATGGTTCTAATGGTTTCTGAGTTTAAATTATTAGATGTGTTAACATTTACATACGTTGTCTTGGGGACTTTACGTTCAGATTTATTTGTTAACTGCTTGACCATAACCATTTGGACGGGCCCCGTAGTTGATGGCTGAGTTCATGAACGAGAGTAGTTTGGCAACATCCTGGTCGGCTGTCTCTCAATTGGAGACGGCCTAAGCCTACTTAAGCTACACGAATTGGAGTTATTTCTAACTAATAGGTTGGTGCAAAGATAATATCGTTTTTTGACGTATTTTTTAACGTCAAAAAACGATATTATTTTTGCACCAACCTAATATTTCTATCTTGAAGCTCTCAGTAGCGTTTAACTTTTACCGTTTTTTGTTCATACCGCTCAGCCCGCTATTCAAATAAACTCATTAGGTAAGTTAATCGCTGTCTCCAGATGTACTTTTTACCTCCAGATTTTCTTTTCTGTCTCCAGATGTCCTCTGAGCATTACATTCTCGAGGTATCATTTCATTATTTTTCCCAACGTTTTCAACTCTAGCTTTCGAATTTTTAAGAAACACTAACATTTCGTTGGAAACAAAGAACATATTACTTAACTTTTATGCAATATCAGTCCTCCCAGATGGCAGTGAATGCTGAAAAATCTCATCACAGATGCAGAAGTAACGTAAGGCAACAAATATTTAGTTCTACAGAAGGATGCTGAGAATGCAATGGATTGAATATATGAGCAATGGGGAAGCCTCAAAGAAAATAGCAAGAAAATATTTATACATAACATCAAAAGGACGTTGAAGTTTCAAGGTACATAATGAGAAAAGAGAGCTTAGAAAATTTGACACAGAGGACAATTTGAAGGCAAGATGAACTGAAGAAAGCAACGTATAACTTACCTAACGTGCTTGTGTAAATGGTTGGCAGATCAGAGATTAGGAGAGATAGCCAAAAGACATAATTTACTTAGAGTTAAAAAGGACAGGAAATCGCGGAGAGCCATAATTGCCTACATTATTTTAGTTCCCATTTTTATTAAATTAGTTGCTCTGATGTTCATTGCATGGTATTTTAAGCACCCACTCGTAGATCCACAGATCTGCCGTTCAGAAAATCTTTTTTTTCCTGCATTATCACAATATTGAAATTCAAAGCACTG
Source organism: Acanthosepion lycidas (assembly GCA_963932145.1). Classification (NCBI taxonomy): domain Eukaryota; kingdom Metazoa; phylum Mollusca; class Cephalopoda; order Sepiida; family Sepiidae; genus Acanthosepion; species Acanthosepion lycidas. The sequence goes on from OZ010582.1 coordinate 127,920,534, forward strand.
TCCTTTGTTTCTAAATATATTTTCTCTCTCTTAATTCTTTATGGTAGGACCTGGAAGGCGTCATTTGCTTTTCCAATGCACCTTCCCTTTTCTATACTGCGCATACTTTTTCTTTAAAAGGAACTATTTTCGTCCAACATTTTTTCAGAGAGTTTCATTGGAAAAAAAACCCAAACATGCAAAAACATTAATGATAAACGACAAAATTGAAAAAAGTGCATGGGGTGGGGAGGATAAGAAGCCACGACTAAAATAAATTTATTGCTAAAATAATAAATCGATGGAAATAAGCTTCTTGCAAGTATAAAACAGAAATAATTTACGAACCATTCATGAAATACAGTGAACGAAAAAAAGTTCTGCCTGCACAAAGTCGATGAAGCTTGATATGTAAAGTTTAAAAAAAAAAAGAAAAGAAAAAGACGTAAATATTTAACTGACAGAGCTTTGTGCATACACTAAAGATTTTGTCAGAATATTTCAAAACACAACCCGGGTTGTTCGTCAAATTTAGTCCAATCACTGACTCTCAAACCAACTGAGTCGCCGATTTATTGTTTCTGTTTTTCTATTCAGTTTTCCTTCCATTTCTTTTATTTTGGAATAACAGGAACTAAGCTTAGATTTGCGAGCAGTTTGATGGATACCGGCTCGGAATTGGAAAATTGAAGAGCTTAGATTCGATTCCAGTTGTACTCATTATATTTACTTACGCGAAAATATCCTTGGGAACGGTACGTATCCACCTTTCCCCGACTATGTTTTAATTAGTAATGATTGCAAATCATTATTATCTAAAAATAAATCTCTTATTAACTAAAAATATTTATGGCTTTAAATATGATGCAAAGAATTTGATAAGCCGTAAAAACAAATCAATCAATTCATTTTTTTCTTTATTGCTTTTCGTTCCTTATTTAATTTCCTCTTCCTTTTTACACCTTAGATTTCCCTTTTTCTCTACGATTTTCCCTTAGCCTCTCCAATGCATTTACTTTTTCTCCTCTTTGATCCTTCCTTAAAAAAAAAAAAATGATATTGTCCAATTCATTCCTTCTTTCAGTTCTTTTCTGCTCTATTCTGTTTTCGTCTTCTTACCCATCCTGCCCGTCTATTCAGTCACTCAACCGATCCCTTTTTCGAATGAGGATGGTGAAAAGTTTTAAAAGAACACAGTTGAATAGATTCGCTTCCCGTCTGATCAGTGTCTTTTTTTTTTCTCCTCTTCAAAATTTGTCAGATTCAAAGAAAAGGCTTAACACAATCGAACAATTCAGACAATGCAGAAGATCAATAACCAATCCCCACACACGTCGGTTTATTTACAGAAATGCACTCAAACAATAGTTAAGAAAACTTGTTGGAAAAGCTGTTTGCTTTCAACTGCTCTTAAAAACTAATACTTTATTCTTTGTTACACATGCATACATATGAAGTCACGTGTACACACACACTCATATATATATATATATATATATATATATATATATATAAAATAAAATAATGCTTTATGTTTTTCTATATTTATGGTGTAAATGTTAGGGAAGCATGATGAGCAGAATCTTCAGTCCGGAAGATGGCGTAACATATCAACCGTTACCTTCTGGCTTAATTTATCATCTTATATTGTTCTCTTTCCTTAATAATGATGTTTTCTTAGATTATATTACACTTAGTCACTCCCTGCGTCTTAGTGGCTTTATCGCCTTGATAGGTTTAAACAACTGAAAAAATGAAAAAATACTGAAATACTAGTGGCTTTATCGACTGAAAACAATGAAAACAATACTGAAATATCGGCACAATTCTTTGAGAGTAAATGTAAACTATTTTAGAGCATCAAATAAGGAGCCATCAATTTTGAAACTCTCACGGCGGAAGGCGAATGTATCGTAAAGTAGTTAGTGCGCACTCGCCTTTACCCACCACTTCCGTTTGAGGTTTACATGGTTTCATATTTTAGCAATGGATATTTTCAACCAATAAAGGGGCGTTTCCGAATATCTCCTTGCTGAGTCAGTTGTAAAAAAAATCCAAGCTGTAGCAACCTTTTCGTGTTGGTCGTGGAAATTAAACTGCGCAAGAGATAATATCAGCAGAACACGAAGTCATTTCAGAAAAAAAGAATATACACAAAAAATTCTGCTGCTAAAAACGCGAATATATCAATCTTATTTCTTATGCATAAAAGTGAGTATTTCCATTTGTGTATTTATATGTGAGTATTTCTCAGTCATATACATGCACGCACAAGCGTATATATGGCACAATAAATTTGCATTTTCACTTTCAAAATGGCCCCTCTTATTCAATCATAAACTATATATAAACCACATTACAAAAAATATTTGTTATAAATTTAGTTGATGGTTGTAATAACTTGGTCAGCATTGTATTTGTTAAAAGTGAATGTGTTAAAGACAAGTTAACGATCAGTTATTTACTACACCAGTCCACACACACACACACGCCCACACACATACACACACGCACATAAACACGCAGATACACATACACACATACAAACACACACACATATATGTGTGTGTGTGTCTATGTGTGTGCGTGCCTTGAAACATGAAACAGACTGTCGCCACTTGGTGTTGACCACACTGTCCACTTTTATATTTACAAACGCTGTATCTCTGATATCGAACAATTTTACACATTTTAAATATAGCAAGCATACCTTAAAAGTATATATATATATATATATATATATATATATATATATATGTTCATGAAGATTTTCTTTTTCTTTCCCACTGTCACTATTTTTTCTTATGTTGCCGGCTGTATTTATTTTACTTAATTTTTATCAGCTTTTATTTTCCCATCGAATCTATCTATCTATCTATCTATCTATCTATCTATCTATCTATCTATGTCTTTTATGCCCTTGCTGTGAATTTTAACTAGATCTCTTCAACCAATTGCATTTTCCCGACTTCTATACACGTTCTCGCCTCTCTTTTTTTATATTAATCAGAATATATTAATGCTTCTATGCAAGCCCCAATTAGAATCTTCTTTTTTTCTTTTCTTTCTTCCATGTGCTGTGTCTCTTCAAATCTTAGGTAATCATGGCTTTCCATAGATCCCTATAGTAGCTCTTAGCAATATTTTTCTTTTTAATATCACTCCTAGTTCTTGTTTTACGATTCATTTCCACAAGCTCGTTAGACAGGTTATTCGATGTTAACCTTTCTCCGTTTTGCTTTCAATATCTCTTGTGGGTATCAGATTTTCGAAGTACTCTTTCCCCATTATGTTTCCTAGGTGAATTTTTGCATAATCTTTCGAGAATCTTTTTCCTCCTGACGTTTTACTACTTCGATTCTTACTATATTTTTCGGATTCTTGCTCCGCATTGAGCCTAGCCATTAAATAATTTCTTTCAACTTGCCTAGCAAAACAAAGGTTGTTATGCCAACAAAGATCGAAGCTGTATATCTGAACCAGTGATACTTCTAACCGCTTCACAGACTCTAAAGTGAACCCCTGTTTCCGACAGCTTTAATAGCGTCTATCAAGCAAACAAAGGAAACGTATCGTGCCATGGCCTATAGGCAAGATTCGTTCAGTGTTCGGCCATTTCGTGATTACTGTTAAGGAACTCTATAGAAATAAATAATATATCAAATGCAGTTGTCTTTTACCTGAACCAAACATAAATAGTGGATTAAAAAATATTAAAAATAAATAAATCGTTTTAGTTTATCAATTAGTATTTTTTATCTTATTCTTTTCTGGTTATTTTCTTGCTTTTCTATTAAAAGTTCTACGAATCCTGGGTATGATGATAAACTAGATTCGGCAACAACTTCTCTGATCGAAAGCTTTTGAGAATCGAGGAACCATCTATTAATTGCTGTTATTTCCAGGTCCGCCCTGACTCGGGGTGGTGGCACCCGTTAGGGTCCCAGCTATAGGCAAATAATTAACTCCCAAACTGGTGTCAAAACACCATGAAAATATAAAAATACGTTTTTATAGTAAAAATACCAGCAATACATTTTTGTAAAAAAACATATTACCAGCGATACTCTCGACAGAAACACTCTTTACAATTATACATCAATGAAACCTGATCCACAAACTGATTTCTTACAAAGAATACATATTCTATTCATACGAAGCTATCCTAAAAATATTGTCGGCATTAAATATCTCAATGAGTTTGTTATAACGTAAAACAAAATAAATCAATCAAACCAACGCGCTGTTTTACGCCAACGACGTAATCAAACAACAGGAAGTCGTTGTTTATTTTATTGGTTTAAAAATAAGTCAGTTTCATAAGCAAAACAAATATCTTTAAAAATTATTAAATAATTTACAAAGAAAAATATTTTATTTTAGAATCTCAACAGATTAAAACTTCTACTACAACGAAATAGTTAAAACAAAATGGCGTAAAAGTAAAGAATTAACAGATCTGACATAGATAAAACTGAATGGCATCGTTCCTGTAAGACATACTCCAGAGATGAAGGATACGAGTTCGGTTTTCGTCAGAAACTCATTTATTATTTCGATTCCGTAGTGTTTAATTCTCTAGTCGAGCACTTGTGCAGCCTAAAACTTAGGAATATAAAAAAACAAGAATAACTCGACAAAAAAATCAGTAAAAAATGAATAATGAAAAACACTGAACCTTCGAATCTCGAAATCTAAAATGAGTAATAAATCTGAGAGCTGTATAAAGGATGTCTTAAATATTTGGCTTGTAATGAGTTATTGTCGCTTGCCAATGATTCGGTAGCAACTTAGAAGGAAAGACTAAACGGACATATAAAATATAACACCAGAGTAAATAGTAACAATATCACCACAAAAGTATATTTAAAAATGGGCATCTTTTATTCCAAAAATGTATGCGTGTCTGCATTTTTTTTTTTTTAAACGTTTCACCCCAAGCAAGGCGGGAGTGCCACTAGCACGCAAGGGGTTAGAGAGAGAGAGAGAGAGAGAGTACAGAGTAAAGAGTAATGTTTGAGGAAAGGATATAATGAGGGACGGGGATCAGGATCAAGGCATCAGAAAATGTCGATTGACATTACATTTGGATATATGAAGATTATACCTATTAGGGAAGCAAGTAGGATGAAGGGAGTTCCATTGTGGGGAAGTGCGAGTGTAGAAGACGCGGTTACATTTAAATGTTTCGACAGTAAAAGGGCGGGACCGAGATGCAGTTGGGCTAAAGTAAGTGAATGTAGCTCGAACGGACAGATAAAATATAACACCAAGGTAAATAGCAATAATAACCCCACAAAGGTTGCAGTATAATTTAAGATGGACATCTTTTATTCAAAAAATGTATGTGCCTTTTTGTTTTTCTTGTTTAGTGATCTATTTGCCTGCGTTACGGATGACATGATAGTTATTTTGGCTTATGATATTTACACCCGAGCGACAGATTTTTGGCCTGCTCTTCTCTCACGTAATAACAATAATAATAATAATAATATGAAGAATATGAAAAATATTATGACGATGAAAACAAAAAGAAAATACTGAAATAGGATTGAGTGGAAGCAATCGTAGTATTAGTAGTATTAGTAGTATGATAATAATAGCAATAATGAGAAAACAATGAGAATCCTATTCTTTTTCCTCTATGTGCTGTGTCCCTTCAGAACATATGCGATCATGGATCTCCACAATTTCCTATCCTTTGTAGCTCTTAATATATTTTGTCTCCCCTAATTCCTGTTTTGTAAAACAATTACACAAACTAGTTAGGTTGATCATGCCTTGTTTTCCTCACTTTCTCTTGCCTTCAATATGTCCTGGGAGTGTCAAATTTTCCAAACCCTCTTTCCTCATTATGCGCCCTAGAAATGTCAATGGTCGCTTTTTGAAAATTAAGTAAGTGTCCTTTTTGTTTCCATTTTCCTTAAAAATTCTTCATGGCTCACATGTTCAGCACATGGAATTTCTCAGTATTTCTGTAGAAATATATTTCTGTCGCCTCAAGTCTGTTCTTCATCTATAAGAGGATTTCCAAACAGTCACTGCAATATGATTGGACTGATATCTCAGCTAATTCTATTTTCTAACGAGATTTTCTTGTTTCTTAATACTTTGCTTAACTTTTGGAAGTTACCTTTCGCAGTCCCAAAACGAGTTCGGATTTCGGTGTCGCATTATTTCGTTAAAAGGCTTTCTAGATATTGAAACATTTGTACATATTTTGGCATTTCAAATTTGTAATTAGCATGTTTTCTTACAAACATATTGTAATAATATTAGGTTGGTGCAAAAGTAATGACGTAATAATGTCGTTTTTTGACGTATTTTTAAGGTCAAAAAACGACATTATTACGTCATTATTTTTGCACCAACCTAATATGAAAAACTGTGAAAAAGATTATCTTATAAGTAATGGATTGGATGAGCGAGTAACAACCACGGTTATCCCTGTGAAATCTTAAAACGTCGAGACTTGTTCAAATTCTGGCAAGTACGTTGCGTTCACTTTCGCACTAATGACCTTGGAAAACATATGGACCCATCTGTTCTGCCAGCCAGCTAGAGGTTAAATAGCATGGTAGACTGGTTTGTTTTGAGTTGGTTTCGTTTACGGCATATCAACCTCAATGGATTATTTAATCCCGACAAAATTTTTATTGCTGGTAATATTTTTGCTCAAAAATGTTCTTATTGCTGGTAATTTTTTTTTCAAAAATGTATTCCTGGTAATATTTTTCCAAAAAATATATTTCTGGTAATATATATTTTATTATCAAAAATGTATTACTGGCAATATTTTTCTTAAAAAATGTATTGCTAGTAATATTTTTTTTCAAAAACATATTGCTGGCAATATTTTTTTCAAAAAATCATTGCTGGTATAAAAACATATTTTTCATAGTGTTTTGACACCAGTTTTGGGAATAACTATTTGCCCATAGTTGGGACCTTCACAGGCGCTACCGCCCTGGGTTAGGGTGTACCTGGGAACACCGACAATTAAGAGGTGGTTCCACGATCTTCAAAACATCTTAATCAGAGGACTGCTGTCGGATTTAGTTCATCATCTTTCCCAGAGCGCGGATGTAGTTTATCGTTTACCCAGGGCGCGGATGTAGTTTATCGTCACACCCAAAATGGGGGTAGACTGGACTTTCCAGCCTTAGCTGGAACCTAATGTAAACTCTGAACTTCAAACTGTGGTGAATTCAACGGGAAGCCACTCAGCTATCTTAACACTGAATTCATAGCAATTAATGATATTAAATATATATAGGCAAATATAAAAATAGGATTCTGTGGAGAGCCATGACCGACAATGATCTTGAAGGGACATAACATTAAAATGGACTATACAAAGCAGATAATAAAAATAATCATAAGACCTATAAGCAACCCGAACGTAAAACGAACGAAACATTTTCTTTCATGGTGTGGGCGAATATGGTTCTCCACAACTTCCTGTATTTAAAATCTCTAAGTAAATTTTGATTCTTTACCATCTACCTTCGTGTTCTGTCATCCATTCGCATAAATTACGCTAACCGTGGCATCCATTTTCTTGTTTTACTTTCAATATGTCCCGTGTGTGTTGGATTTTCCAGGCTGCCTTTCCTTATAGTATCACAAAAATCTCCGCTGTGTGTTTTTGATAGTTTCCGCGTAGTTCCTATTTTTCTATAAACGTCTTCGTTGCTGACCTTCTCTAGCCCTGCTGGTCTTAACATTCGCTGGTAGAACTACACTTACGTCGATTCAAGTTTTTTTTAAATCATCTATGAGATTTTCCAGCATTCAAAGTCACATTAAATATTACATGACACTTCAGCACTTATTTTGTTTTTGCTTCAAAGGGTGTTTTTATCTATTTCTTAATATATTAGGTTGGTGCAAAAATAATGACGTAATAATGTCGTTTTTTGACGTATTTTTAACGTCAAAAAACGACATTATTACGTCATTATTTTTGCACCAACCTAATATTACTTACTTTCTGAAAGGCATCTTTCGCTAATCCTATGCAATCTTTATTTCATGTGTCATATTTTCCGCTGTTTCTCATTCCCAGTACATTGATCAAACGTTGGGCTGTAAGTTTTGCTGATAATTACGCATTCGATATTCTTGCCGTTAGACATTAGTCCTTTCATCCTGCTTTCTTTTGCTACTTTTTTTTCTGAATCTGCCTTCAACACCGTACCATCCTCCTATCTATGGCTGCCAATGGGAGACACTGTTTTGGTTTGATCATCAAATCAAAATGCAAACAACCCGAATGCAAGATGGGTAAGAAGTTCAATGATAATTCCAAAGACTATTGACTAGTTAGGGACATTAATTCATCAGAATCGAGATAAGGACAATTCATAAAGAAAACAGGTTCACATTTAAAGGCAGCGCTGAAAAAATATCGCAAAACTAGCAATAACAAAGCCAAAATAGATAAAAATGACAAAGATGAAACGGGAAATCATGTAAGTGAATGGATAAGAATACCTCAGCAAGGATATAAAAATAGTCACTATTAGAAATAAGGAACTACTGCGACAGGCCGCGATTAAAGGCCGCAAGTTCTCCACTCGCAAGACAATAGCCAGTGTGTTAGAGTATCGGTTTGGGAATTATGTAACATTAATTGCAAGAGCAATATCTTCACAGACCGGTGTATACTGGAAACAGAGCGAGCAATAGAGTATAAAGAACTAAACTAGCCTGCTGAAGGAGAAAAGTATAGCCGACAGTGTTCAATTTGAATTTTTATGAAGGTTACTCGGATCAACATGTACTCGATGAAGACTGTTGGGCCATCCGGCCGTGATATAGTAAATAAACTGCTATAGAAAATTGCTAGTCACCGTCCTTACAGAGCAAAGACTTAATTTTTACATTATTCGGACTATTGTCCTCATCTTTGTCGCCATATTTATTACAACGTTTCGGCCGTTGTACGCTCCGGCCTTCTTCAGGTGGTTGGAATGTCGAACTGTAGACTGTTCTAGTTCCACGTGCCATGTTTGATGGATATCAGTTATCTCCTGTTAATTTCCCTCTGAAAGTTCTCCACTGCCTTAACTGGGTATTGAACTCACACTCTTTGGGTCTTGTCACTGGATCTAACCAACGCCTTTATCCACTGTGCCATGTGTCCTTGATACTGGGTCTGAATTTCTGGGTATTATAAACGTAATGTCTTCAGCAAACATTTTTACCAGTGCTCATATTGCAATTTTGCTGTTATTATTACATGTTTTTACCAGAGCTTATATTGCAAAATTTGTTGTTATCATAGCTTTTCTCTGGCACCCCTTATTACTAGTTACCATATTATATTTATTTCTATGCTTGGTCGGCTCAGGAGATTTTTGTGGTCTAGCATATGTGCTGATTCCTTAAGTTTACGAATGATTCAATGGTGTTCCTTGGCTATGATCTCAACATGATCCCACAGAGGGCGGTGATCTCCCTTCTCTTTCCATTCATGAAGTTAAGCGTTCTACTAGGCTGGCATTTTACTCTCACCCTTTAACTAGTGAAACTGTTAAATGTCGCCGTCTTTTTTCTCCATAGCTTCATGTCTCGCACTTCGGGTCTGTGGAAATCCCTTCCTTTTTCCTGATAGCTATAGTCTTCAACTATTCAAATGTAATGTCAATCGACATCTCCAGATACCTTGCTATATCCCCTATCTTTCTATTCATCATTCCTATTTGCTCTCGCTCCAACTCTATGTAATCCCTTGCGTGCTAATGGCTTCCCGACATGCTTCGGGTGAAACGCTTAAAATATCTTTGAGAAATAAAGAGAATTGCTTGGAATGCAGTATATTGACTCAAAATATATACAGAAGGGGGTTCCATAAAATTGGTGCCGTATAACATTAGAAATTACACAAATGGCTTGGATATGATCATGGAAACAAGTTGTATCCTTAATGTAGTAGTCATTCAGTTTACCATACGCGATATACGCTTGAGCGATCATGTTGGGTTTAATGTAGACAACCCGAGCGCGTACACTCGGACTAGGGACAGCAATTTCCCAGACCTGACAACCGATCTCTTCTCTCTAGTGCAATGTCGGGGGTGTAGCCGCGGGGAGCTTTTTCCTGGAACGGGGCACCTAATTAATTTTCCGAGATGTGTGTCTGTTCGCAGATAGAGCCAAAATTGAGTCGCAGTCTGCCCGAAGACAGAAACGCAACTGACAGATGATAATCCTACCCACGACCGACTGCGGTAGGTTGCAGTTGCTTTCTGCAGCAGTCTAATTTAAATAAAAAGTAGTAGTAGTTTAATTTAAATATGTGAGCAGTGTGAAGAGCAGAGACTACAAATAACTATATAGTTATATTTCATCTTGCAGAGAACTAATATATCAGAAGATAATATCAAAAAGGAAAGATTGCACGCACGAATACCACGGATGTTGGAAAAGGAAATATTAAAAACGTTTAGGTGATTTTTTGAGCAAATTTATTTTTTGTGGGGCAGGGGTGCTTACGGTCATCTTTATCTATTTATTTTGCATTGTTTATTTGAATTTGGTTGGTTGATTTTTTTTAGATGCATATCAACATCTCTGTGGATATGCGAACAGTGTGAATAGTAGTCTGTAAATAGGTTGAGTTACACGAGTACAAAAAGTTGTCTATGTTTATTTGGGGTTCCTAGTTACTTGAGTATTGGCTATTGCGATATACGACTTTACTATAAATAATAAACAGAGTCCCTTAAAGACAAAATAAAGTACATATCAAACTTGCAATCGAGAATTCTACATCGGATAGGGTTAAACAAACCTAAGATGGCATTCAGCTGGAAAACGTGGCTGTATCAACGGAATACTGAATAAAAATGAAAGAATACAAGAATATACCATGATCTCTGCTGAATAAAAGAAAAATGGAATATGAATTTTAGCTTTGTAACTGTGTTTCTATTTTAGACGAAAAATAACGAATTGCGTTAAGCTCAAAGGCCCCGTTCTACTAAATTTTTAATCGACTTTCGTCTTATAAGAAGGCCGAATGTGCCAAGATATTAAACATGTAGCTTCATAAGTTGCAAGATAAATATTCATTATTTAGGAGAAGGAAAAATATACGATACGGAGGTGAATAAGCATTATAATTATGTTAAGAATTAACAGTTATAGGATAAAAAGAGATACAAATTTGCTAATACTCTAAAATGCCAAAATTAATATAAGGACGATGAGGAAAAGCAGAAAAATAGGGAAGAATGATAATTTTATAAATAATTTTTTTAGTGATAATAATAATAATAATAATAATAATAATAATAATAATAAGAAGAAGAAGAAGAAGAAGAAGAAGAAGATATGTAAATATCTCTCGCGTCTATCATAACAAACAGAACCAATAGGTTGAGGTGAATAAAATAAGGGGAAATATCTTTATATGAAGAACAATAAAAATCAGGTAGGAAGGATCATTAAAGCCGCACTATGTGAGGACTTTTATGCTAGCCCCTGTGGTGGGCTAATTGAGTCTCTGACCCTAAAACTAATCCGTCTTCTGGTCCAGCTTAGACAACAGCAACGATAATTTTGAAGAAATAACTTTGAAATTCTAAATTTACTCTATGTAACTTGAGAATCTCTTTAACTCTGATTGGGGTTATAAGTTCAATTCTTGCCAAAAGTCCGTTTCGGACATAAAATCCGATTTGGTTGGAAATTCCAATTCAAATCGAAAATTGAGTTTTTCAAATTACAAACACAGTGGAACTTCAGTTGTATCGAGTTCTTCAAATTACAAACTCCGAAACTTTAAAACCTCATGCCACGAAATCTTACTTGTGATTCTTTGGCATTTTGAAGAAATGAAATTAATTACTGCAATTCAAAAAGGTTTGGAGATATTTTAAACTGAATTAAAAAAAAAATTATGCATACAAATTTTTGTGTTAATTTAAACTCAATATAAGTTAATTTAAAATTTGAATTTTTAACTGTTTGTCCCTCATCCTGACACTAATCCCAATGTTGGATATTTAAGCACAAGATGAAGGGCAGATTTTCAATCTCAGTATGATCTAGATTCCAAAAAGGTATATGTCTATGTAGAGCAAGTTTGGCCCGAGTTAGAGAGCTTTCAGACACACGAACGGGTAGACAGAATTCGCCGTTTATTTATTTAGAAGTAAAAGCAAGCGAGAAAAAAAAAGACTAATCATCAAATACATGACGTCATAAAATTTGGTCATCAGAAAGGGAAAAAAGTGCGAGCTAAAATTGGAGATGCAAACATCAAACAGGTACCGAAGTTTAAATTTCTGGAAAGTATTGTAACAGAGGATAGGAAATATGACCCCGAAATCTGAAAACGCATTGATTTAGGAAATGATAAAAGAATAAACCAAGTGCTGAGAAACAGACAAACTTTGTTAGAAATGATTAAAAGACTTGTGTATTGTTGAGTGATATCGATCCTCTTATATGATATTGGATGTTGGACTATCTTCCCATAGATGAAGAGAAAACTGAAGGCAGTAGAAATATGGCTTTACAGAAAGATACTGAGAATTCCATGGACGGCGCGAGTAAGTAAATAAGAAAATGTCAACAACCAAAAAAAAAAAAAAAATGAAAAAAAACACTTATCCTCAGAATGAAGAAGCAGCAGCCGAAATGTTTTTGGGCACACAATGAGTAAAGAGGGTTTCGAAAATATAATACTCACATGGCATATTGAAAGCAAGTGAGATAGGGGAAAGCAGTGAACCACCAACATAAATGGATAGCGGAACGGAGGCGAGATCCTTAACATGGGGATAGAAACTCTTAAAGGCCACAAGGGATAGAAGGTCGGGAAGAGCCATGATCGCCTATTCCCTTAAGAGATGCGACACATAGAAGAAGAAAAAGAGCAAATGCTACACATGAGGAATTTATATTTATAAAGTGAATGATGTTTATCGAAGTAGATTCTTAGAGAAAGTTTTCCTAGACGTTAACAAAGGCTGTTTCTAATACGATGGTCAGTTGAAGGAAGGATGTAATAGAAATAATAGGTAAATGGTGAGAAAACACGCCTCTATTTGAATAGACTAACTAATAAGATGAAGATTTTATAGCTCTGGTATGGGCAACGTTTGAAGACATGCAGCCGAAACTAACTTTTAATGATGATACGAATAGTAAGTAGAGGCTCTCTTAAATGAGCTCCAATCAGTTGTTAACTGCGGTAAGAAATGGCTTGTTGATTTTAACGCCTCCAAAATGAAATTGCTGTCTTTTAATTGTCTTAGAGAACCATTTTTGCCTTCCATCTGCATTGCTGATTCTTACATTCCATTGCGCTTTCTTGGTCTCGAGTTTTCCACTGACATAAAGTTGAGCGATTATAATAAATCAATGAATCAATTGCTAGGACTGCTGCTAGGAAATTTGGTCTAGAGTTTTGGGCTAGACAACTTATCCCGTTAGAATTCATCTTGCACGTTTATAAATCTTCTATTCTGACATGTATTCAATGTTGTTGTTAAATCTGATCAGGTACTGTGGCTATATATCTCAAGCTTCTTAAGAAAACTTAAAGAAGAGTCTGTAATGTTATCGGTCCTGACTTGGCATCTCGACTTCTGTCACTCCCCACTCCACTGACGTGGATTTCCTGTGTCTTTCCAATAAATATTTTTCTAATAATATTAATAATAATTTATCTAATAAGCTTTCCACTTTGGTACCTCAACCACATGGATTTAAGGGTGCTACTACGGGTGGGAAATTAGGTCTTTTTGCTGTTGAAATATCTAGAGGCAACCTGAAAATTCTCCACAGTTCTTACTTGCGGAACCCTCTTCCATCTTCTTACTTCTCGTTCTACTTAGGATCTTCAAAGATTTAATTCCCCATCTCCTGATTCCATGAATCCTCTTGTTTTACTGTGCTTTCTCTACCCTCACGTCACCGCATTTTCTTTCCCTCCCAGCAAACAATTGCATCTTCGTGGCATTATCGCCTTACTTGGGGTGAAAAGATTAAAGAGCACCCGGAAACGAACTGTAGTATATTTGATAGCAACAAGGGATATATTTTCTTTGTTAAGGGCATTACTGGCATCTAAAAATATGAATTAATATTTGATTACGGTAGAGAATGCGCTTTTCATTGGCCATATGATGATAAAAAAGAAACACGTCGTATATAATTAACGGTTGGAAATTATTCTGAAGAAAGAGGAAGAATCAGTATCGTCTGTCTTTTTTCCCTCACTTCCAAATTCATAACAATGCAGAGAAGAAGCCTCATAACGATAATGTTGTTTTGTGGAGGATTACTGATTTCGTTATATAATATATTCAACAAAGCACACGCAAGGGGCAGAAGTCTAAAGATAGTTCAGTATCCTCAAGGCTATTTCTGTAATTATGAGAGACTCCCCAGGGACCAGGGAATGACCTTAGCCCCCTACTGAGGAGCAGTATTGTGGAGACAGGCCCTCTGGGATGAACTTATATGGGTAAATGTTTGCCTCAAGGCTAAAAGCCTGAGGAGCTTCCATAATCAATGCCAATCATAATCAATGATAATTCTGACTTTTAAAAATCGTCTTCATAAGTTTATTTCAAATACATGGGATAGTAAGTAAATCTGAAATAATATTCAACAATAATTTACAGAATGGTGCCTGTCATTGTTGTGTAATGGCTACCAAGTTGATTTTACAGAGAATTACTAGTGCATTCAAAATTAAGCTGAACTAGTTATATATATATATATATATATATATCAACTTGGTATATATAAACGAAGTAGTGGTAAACTAACACAAAACTTACCATGTAACAAAGTAAATAAACAGAAAAGACAATAATTTAAAAGTCATGAGGCAAAACGATAAAAACAGGGAAAAGGAAACATAAAGAGAGAAGAAATAAAAAGCAAAAACAAAGACATAAACCTACCTAAAGAGTAAAGGGTAATGCGCTAGGTCTAAAAGAAAAAGAGCAATTACGCTACCCATCGACCCTACGGAAAAAAAAAAGAAATTGTTCAGACAGCTACTCGAGTTTCACACAAACAAGATCATCACGCGAATAGAACACATAGTGTAAAAGTCGAGAAAGCCGAGTTTCGGTCTGGACGTGTTCTCTTTATATATCTATCCATATATATAATTATTTACCCGCTGCCCCACGCAGAAAGATCTGGCACAAGGCCGAGTTTAAAGTGGCGTATCCGAGCACGTAGGCTCGGGCAAAAATTCCCAGTTTCTCGAGACGAGACTCTGCCGAAGGGAAGAGCCTCGTCTGGGGGATACCCTCTGACATAAGCCAGGTAAGTATATATATATATATATACACGGCTTAGTGGTAGAATCTCCGGCTGACACCAATTCAGTCGAGTTTCGATCCGAGCTAGAGGCAACCTGATGTCTAGCGACACTGATGAGCTGTGAAACAGCGAAACAGTCTGTCTGTGGATGAAGGTATATATATATATATATATATGCGTTTTTTTCACCTGTATACTGTCGCATGAAAGTAGGTATTTATTTGAACTCCGACGAAATACTTAATATTTAGATTTTTGTAGAGATGGTTTATTTTGATGCAAAATGTTCGATTATTACAAAAAGAATAGTTTTATATTGTTGTTCATATGTCCATTCTGATCCGGACGGGGTGGCATCTGTTAGTGTCCCAGCTATGAGCAAATAGTGAATCCCAAACAAAATGATACAAGTATAAAAATATATGTTATAGTAGAAATACCAGTAATCCATTTTGGTATATAGAAAAATAATTACCCACCCAATACTTATTCATAGTGAAATTATCAGAAATACGTTTTATATTAGGTTGGTGCAAAAATAATGAAGTAATAATGTCGTTTTTTTGACGTATTTTTAACGTCAAAAAACGACATTATTACGTCATTATTTTTGCACCCACCTAATAGCAAAATGACCAACAATACATTTTATCTGTAGTTGAAGGCATACCATATATATTTAGTTGAAGCCATAAATTTCGTTCCAAATATTTATCTTTCGATATTAAAGAACCCATAGAGATGTTGATATGCCGTTAAACAAAAACAACCAACCAAATTCAAACATATAATGCGAAATAGATAGATAAAGATTACCATAAGCAACAAAAAAATAAACTTAAATCAGCTCAAAAAATCACCTAAATCCTTTAATATTTCCTTCTCCAACATGCGTTGTATTCGTACCAACTTCTGCAGAGTGGAACCGTTCCTATTTGATAAGTCTTCTGATATGCTAGCTCTCTGCGAGACTAAACTTAACTCGTCAATCCCCTTCTCTTATTTCTCGATTCCTGGCTACCTTCCTCTCCTTAGAAAGGACTCTAAAATCCACATACATGGCCTGGGAGTTTATGCCAGCGATCATCACTCGCTGGCTAGAGAACTTTTTTTTGGGAATCTCCAGACAATTCTTATATGTGCCCCCATCTCTCTCTCTCTCTCTCTCTTTTCAATTCAGTATAATATCTCTTATTTTTCAATCGTTCCTCTTCCTCTCAAGACTGTTGTGTACTCGATAGCATTTCTGATAATATAGACAACGCCATCTCTTTACATCCGTTTGCAAACATATTCGTGTTCAGTGACTTTAACGCCCAACATGACATGTGGCTTAAACACTGTAACTGACTTCGCGGGCATTCATACCTTTAACTTTTTAATCACTAAAATCCACACGCAAGTGGATGACTTTTCTATGCGTTTCCCCAGTAACCCGGACGGTAAAGTTACCCTTCTCGATCTGTTTTAACTCCATCCCTGATTGTTGTGGCGCTACTCAGCTCTCCTCTTTTGGCAAATCCGATCACGCGTTGGTGTCTGTTAACGTCTCCTTCCACTGCCGCTCCAGCCATGAACCTCCCACTAAAAGAATATCTTTCTGTTATCAACGAGCAGACTGGGACTTGTCCTGTGATTTCCTTCGCGACATCCCCTGGAACGTGGTTTTTAATCCATCCCGTACAAAAATGTGCGTCTCCTCCTGGCTAATAGCCGGTATCGAGGCTTTCATCCCAGTTAGATAATAAATACGAAGTTAAATTGCGTTCATCTCCTTGGTTCTCACCTGCTTACTCTGCCGCTATAGCCCATAGGAATCGCTTCTTCCTTCTGTACTGGAGTATATTGTCTGATTGAAACTGACGTCTCTTTGTCTATGCCCGTAATGAGTGCAAGCGTTTTCTCAATGAAACAAAGTTACTGTTTCCTGATAGAATATAATATTTCTTTCCTTTATTTTTTCTCCTACTCATTTCGTAAAATCTCTCTGCAACATATCTACTTACCTCTCCTTAAACAGTGTTCCGTATCCATGCCACGACGCAGCAACCCTTACTCTACATATGAGAAATTTAATTTTCAGATGGTCACAACATTTTTTATTTTTCACATCAATGAATACAACATTGCTTATCCTGTAATTAACAATATCCTGATGATGACATTTTGCTATATCGAAAGTACTCGTAAATAAATACAATATGTATCAACACGGCTATTTCCTCTCGTCTTTGAATAATCACACAAAAAAGCTTATCCGTAAGGATCCAATCGAGAATAAGTAGACAGAACATGTCTAAATTATTCAACGAAACATATCTCAAAGAAAACAAGCTGCCGTAATATACGCATATATATATATATATATATATATATATATATATATATATATATATATATATATATATATATATATGTAAGCAAATATATGGATATAGATCCGACAGTATGAAGAAAAATATACGGAAAAAAACAAACAAAAATACTTATATGCAATTATACTGTTTTAATGTATGTGTGTGTGTTCGTGCGTGTACATGCCCGGTAATATGTGTGGGCGAGCGTATGTGCGTACGTGTATATATATTAAGCTGAAACAAGGAATCTTTTTTTATCTGACATTATTTCTTATAAAATTTATATGCAGTGGGTACATGTATTTAAGTATTCCTCTCTGGTTATTAATTAAAGAAAGTAATATCTACCGGCCAAGAGAGAAAAAGGTCGTAACAAAGGAATGTGTACTTCGCGATTACATGTGGATTCACAGATTAAAACTGTGGAAACTGGTTTTAAAAATCAAAACGATAAAACAGTTTCGATTCATGTCAAGAGACAGCTTTTCTCTAATAAGATGTTCAGCCTCTATGCCGGTAGTTATTAATTTCAGTATTAAAAATATTAAAAAAAAAAAAAACGACAAAAAACATAAAATCGATGGAGAGGAATACATTGTTAGATTTTAGAAGTTAGTAAAAAAAATACAAGTTTCAGGGAGTGATTGTTGAAAATTTGAAAGCCTGTGTTTTCTCGTAATTACTTTTTAAGGAATTTATAAAAAAAGTATTTTGTTTTTCGATTGGTAAATATGAATATTTGCGTGTTTCAGGTAGTATCTGCTTTGCTATTTTTAAAAAGTTTTTACTTAAATTTTGTTTTTTATTCTTCAACTTCATCCTGGATATAATGTCTGTATGATTGATGTCTTATCTTTGTCTCTTTCTGTCCCTATTTTGTCAGTTTTGACGAAGCAAAACGGTCTCAGCAGTAAACAACGACACAGTCATTTCATTTGTTGGATTACAAATGGCGATTCTCTCCCTTTTATTGAGATAGTCACGAGGATTATCTGATGGATGGTAGATGACGTCAGGAAATAGATTGACGAAAACACTTGTCATGTAGAGCCAAGACACGAAGGACGCGCTTAGGCCACAATTGTAAATCTTACAGGAAAAAGCTCATGGCCCAGCCCAGTTCGTAGTGAAACCGTCCTAAGCATAGTTTTCCTTTAGGGAAATATAACAAGTAAGTTTCCGCTTTCTTACACATCGTTTGGTGAGTCATATGTTATAATTTCTTTGCGTGGAACACTTGTGTGTATATTATTTTATATATATATATATATATATATATATATATATATATATATATATATATATATATACACACACACACACACACACACACACATATATATATATATATATATATATATATATATATATATATATATTATGGTCCAGGTTTGGACCAAGGAAGAACTACAAGAACACGAGAGTAGAAATAACGACAGTATATTATACGAAATAATAATACAAGATGTGAAGGTGTTAGTATGACTGTCAGTCTGGTTTGGAGTGAACTACTATTGGTAGTAGTTCGACCCTCTCTCTTGAGAGGCATAGTATACATAATGTTAGGAAGAGTTCATTCTGTAGTTATAGGTAAGGACCCATGACACCACCTCCCAAGCTTTTACCTCGCAGGGGTCTTTAATATTTTTTCTCTTCGGATTAATCATCAAAGGCTCTGTAAATATTCTTTTTCTGCTTGATTTCCGCTGTTCTGAAATTGTTTCAGGCCTTTGCATATTGAAGGTGTCAAATATTGTATCCATTACTTCCTCCTCTTCCTGAAGGAGACCGTTAGAATCCTCCAACAATCTCTTCCTGATCTGATTTAAGTACCTTTTATGCGAGAACTTCGGACCGTTAATTACGTAAATCACGTTCCCAATCCGTTTCTCTATTGTACCCGGCTCCCAATAGGATCTGTTATTTTTGAACATTTAAAAAAAATTCTTTTTGGTACAAACAACGTTGGTGATTGCTTTGTCTGTTTTGGCAGTAATTTGACGAATACCGATCTAATGTTTCGGGAGAACATATCTTCCGCCGGTGATAATGCCGATGGCGTAGTACTGTTCGGTGTAATTCTAGACACTTGCAAGAATTGTTGTAAAGCCTTTTCTGTTGGTACGTCATAATCTTTCCTTATTGCTCTTTTTAATGTATCGACAAACCTCTCCGCTTGCCCGTTCGACCATGGGTGATATGGCGGAGATTTGATGTGTTTCACCTGAAAAGTTTCACAAAATTCTTTAAAATCCGCAGATGTAAATTGTGTCCCATTATCGCTAACTAAACAAGCAACCACTCAGAAACGAGCAAACAGTTCGTGAAGGCAATTTATTGTCGTCTCAGAAGTAGCTTTTCTACAACGAAATACTTCTGCACATTTGCTGTAACTGTCTACTACAATCAAGTAGTAGAAACCCTCTAATGGACCTGCGAAATCTACATGGACTCTCGACCACGATCGATCTGTCTTAGGCCATGGCTTATGAGTGATCGGAGGTGCCTGGGCTGCCAAGGAACAGCCCTTGCATTTGTCCACCATATGTATATCTTGATCCATGTTTGGCCATTACACGTAACTTCGCATTAAGGATTTCATCCTGTTCTTTCCTGAGTAGTCCATGTGAAAATCCTTGAGGATTCGCCTTTGTAGCGTTTTCGGGGTTACTACTCTTTCATTATATAGAAGAACATTATCACATAACGAAAAACTGTCTGATATATGCTTATCTTTTCCTGCAATTTTTGTTTTCGTTTCCTTTATAAATTCGTCATTCACTGCTGCGTTTCTTATTTCCTGTAATGTGACGGGTAGGTTTCGAATTGTACTACATAATGATGTTCTAATATCTTCCTCATATCGTTGAGCTGCAATTATAGAATTTTCAAATGGCTCCGTTTTCTTTCTCGAAAGACCGTCTGCATGCCCGATTTTGATAGAAGATACTCCAATTTGAAATTATAATTTAATAAAATCCTCCCCTATCTTAGTAATCTATTAGCAGTGTAGACAGGTAGATCTTTCTTTGATCCAAATATTGTTAGCAACGGCTTGTGGTCCGTCTGCAAGGTGAAAAATCTACCGTAAATATATCTGTGGAATCTTGTAATCGCAAAAATAATCCCCAGCGCTTCTTTTTCGATTTGCGAGTAATTTTGTTCGGCTGGTAGTAACATCTAGGCACATGCGGGATGGGTTTTAGTGTCCCATCCGGCATTTTATGAAGCATACATGCACCAACATCATAGGCACTCGCGTCTATTATTTCCAATTTTGGATCATAATGCGCTAAAAATAAATCTGCTATTAGAGTCTTAATGATTTTGTCGTAAGTTTTCTGACATTCATATGACCATTCCCAAAATCTCTCCTTCTTCAACAGTTCTTTTAGGGGTCCGCGTAATTTGTGCATGTTAGGAATAAATTCTTGATAATAATTTACTAAGCCCAAGACGCTTTTTTAACTCGGCTAAATGTTTTGGTGCCGGCCTTTTTTTTTTTTTTTTTTTTTATTGCCGTGTCTCTTTCTAGGTCTGGTCTTCTTCCTTCTTCGTTAATAATATGACCCAGATTTTTTATCTCCTTCATAAAGAAGTCACATTTATTTTCCTTTACCTTAAAACCGTAATTTTGTATCTACCTGAAAACCTCTTGAACGTGTTCCCAGTGTTGTTCCAAATTTTTGCTATTTATCAGGATGTCATCAAAGTATGCGATCGTGAAATCCAGTCCGCCTAGTATAGTGTCCATCCTTTGATGAAATATGGCCGGCGCGATCTTGATCCCGAATGGTAATCTCTGGAACTTATTATAATCCTTTATAATCCTTTATGCACAAAAAACTTGAGTTTTCCTCATCTAATGGTACTTGTAGATAAGCTTCACTCAAGTCTATTTTTGAGAAAAATTTTCCTCCATTCAACTTTGTGAAAACTTCTTCTGGACTAGGGAGAGGATAGTGATAATCCTTAATCGCTGCATTCAATCCCGTCGAGAAATCATCGCATACTCGTATCTCACCCGATTTCTTTTTCACGTAAACCGTAGGTGCGGCCCATTGACTATATTCCACCTTTGTCAATATACCGGTTTTCACGAGTCTATCTAACTCTTCGTCTATCTTTTCTAATGATGCGAAAAGTACATTTCTTTTCTTCTTGAAAATGGGTTGTACATTTTCTTTTAGTTCGATTTTGGCCGTCATTTTTTTTTACACCTCTCGAGGCAGGCTGAAAATACGTCGGGGAAACTCTCCTTTCATTTCTCCTTCAATTTCTCTGCCTCGGTCGATAACCTTTCCACTTTTTGGCAGAACGCATTTATCAGCAAATCCCAAAGGTCACATTTCTGCATCCAGTCAGTTCCAAAAAAATTTTCCGTATTTTTTAGAACATACATCTTTAATTTCTTGGTCATCTCGTTGAACGTCAGATTTGTGATAATCTCCCCCTCAAATTTGATTTTTCTTCCTGTTAACGACCTGGCTATTTTATTTGTTCTCAACATGGTCGGTTTGTTTAATTTCTTCCACGTCTGTAAGTTAATAATGCTTAAAACTGGCCCGGAATCTAATTATAATCTGATTTTTTTGTTTAACATTTCTACTTGTACGTATTTTCGTATATTTATCCCGTCCGCTTGGTCAGTTCTAGTGACTCTTACTCGGCTTTTGTTTTCTTTCTTGGTTCTACAGTGCGAACTTTTATGTCCCACTTTATTGCACGACAGACAAATCTTATAGCGGTATGGACAATATTTGTACCAATGTAATGTCCCACAGCGATAGCATGGACTGGGTGATGGTTTCTTCTGAGGTTTCATTTGACTTTTTATAGTAAAATAATTGGTTTGGTTTGTTTTTGAGGAGGGAGAAAAACGTGTTCGTCGTTTACTTTTCCTATGTGAGCGATGCCAGTCTCTTTGATATCTTTCGAGTCCTTTTTTACACTTATACATCTCTGACAGTCCTCAGCCAATTTTTGTAGCGTCAGTTTCGTTTCACTCTCCAGTTTTGTTAGAATTCTCCGTCTGATCCAGGCCTTGGATGCATATCAAACTTTTAAAATTGTCAGGGCAGAGTTCAGATAACTTAAAGTCATCGCAGTGTTTGTTTACTACGGAAGCGAATGTTATATAGTCTTCGCTATCCTTTTTTGTTAAATTTAAACATTTCCACCTTTTGTGGAATAGTGAAGTGTTCGAACTCAGTAATTCCGTTAAAAGTTTAACGGCATCCCTGAAAGTCAACTCATTCGTTTTCCTCGGTAGGATGTAGTCTACGAATTTAGTGAATTCGCTTGACCCTTTTGGTACTTTTTTCGCGTTTGACCAATTCCCACAAACTCATATGAATCTTATATATCTTCTGAAGTAAGTCGCACAGGTTTTGTCTTCGTCCAGTGCATAAGTGAAGTCTTTGATTGAGCTCCATATAGCAATTTGCGTGAATGCCGCTTCATTTTCAGAATGTTATCCTTTATTTGTTACTGCCTTGTAGTTCGAGTTGCTTTTCTTCGTTTTTCTGTTGAATTTCTAATTGTTTTTCTTCGATCCTACTCATTTTTTTTCGCTGCTCGAATTGCATTTTCATTAGTTCCAATATGGTTGCCTTAAAGTCTTCCATGTTTACCCCGTTATTTAATAATGACGCAGGCTATCTGTTGTCACGAGAAGAGCAGGAAAAAACTCACTTTTTCCTCTTACTTTTTCTTTTCGCAATATGCACTTTGTAGCTAGAGTTGTGTAATTGTGTAACGATTTTTCCTTTTTTCTCAGTGTAAACTTCAGGTCTTTGTCGTCTGTTGTTCTGGAACCTTGGTACGAAAAAAATTTCCTGCGTAGAATTCGATTCTATTCTGGCTGACAAGTAAAATTCGTGTCTTCGTTACCACTGTTATGGCAGGTGTCCAAAAAGTTTTTTATCTTTTATCTTCGCGTAGAACTTGTTTTTTGTCAATATCTCCGTCACCTCTGTTATGGACGACCGATAGCAAAAAAGTTTTTTTTTTTTTAATATCCTCCTCGTAGAATGCGTTTCTTCAATATCCTCGTCGCCACTATTATGGTCCAGGTTAGGACCAAAGAAGAACAACACGAACACAAGAGTAGAAATAACGAAGGTATATTAAATGAAATAATAATAGATGTGGAAGGTGTTAGTATGACTGTCAGTCTGGTTTGGAGTGAACTACTATCGGCTCGACTCGATTCGGTATCTAGCCACCCCCCCACGAGGGTTGCATATGGCACAAGGCCGATTTTAACGTTGGTTTCCCGAGCCCGTAGGCTCGGCCAAAAATGCCCGTAGAACCCGTATAAACGGGATCGGGTTGGTCAACCTCCCCGAACGAGACTCTGCCCTTCGGCGGAGCCTCGTCCACCCTGCCCTTTGTAGACAGAGAGAGAGGAAATTCAAGTTAGTCCTAGTCAGGGAGATTAATGTTTACCCTAAAGAATATTTAGTTCTCATGAGATTTTTTTCTTTTTCGAGCATGAAACAGACTGTCGCCTCTGAGTGTTGACTTTAATGTTCACTTTTATATTTATATATGCTTTATCTCTGATATTGAGCACTTTATCCCATACATGTAGCATAGCTTAATACTATATTTCTTCACATATATATATATATATATATATATATATATATATATATATATATATATATATATATATATATACTTAATAGCTCTGTTATATTACATTGAGCATTATGTTATTGACACCAGCAATATAAGTGCGATATATATATATATATATATATATATATATATATATATATATATATATATAATATCTTACATTGATTTCCCAACTCGGAGTTTCAAACTACTAGTAACGTGTTTATTTATTTATTTATTTATATGTTTCTATTTTATAGTATTTTATTTTATAGTATTTTGTTTTGAGTATCTGTCTATATTTCTGAGATGACGTATTATGTATCAACACCCTGAAGACGGCCAGTGCGTACAACGGCCGAAACGTTGTAATAAATATGGCGACAAAGATGAGGACAATAATTCGAATAATGTAAATAGTGCACTTTGTTTTCATTGATATCTATTATTTTATTAGTAATTTAATTTTAATTTAATTTTATCATGGTATATTTTATTGTTATTGATATAACTGTTCTTATTTAGTTTATTAATATTAATACTATTGTTAATTAATTACTTTATTGATTCCCAACCCACTTAATTTTCAATCGATTTTTGTTGTTTTTTTTTTTGGCTTTCGCTTACTATAGCGTCTCTTCAAATTTATGAATCTTATTTCCAACCTTATTTGCAATTTTAGATGCTAATATCAGTTTAAATTTAAATCCGAAATTAACCTACAATTCGTTGAAATATTTTAACAACTATAATAATCCGCATCTACATAATAAATATCTCGTGATAAACAGAAAGATTATGGAAGCGATGTTAACCCAAAACATAGCACCTGAAAAATGCAGAACGTATGTAACTCCGAGTTCTGCAATCAATGTAAGTATATATTAAATTTAACACTGTGCACTTTTTTACGTACACCATATATATATATATATATATATATATATTTAATTATTCGCAATGATTCTTCTCCCCCTGGTTTGCGATTTGCAAAAAACCAACATAGTTTACAAATTGAATTGCCCTTTGGGAGATTGTATCTCCAACGAATTAAATAGTATTTATGTTGGTCACACCACAAACTCGCTTTCACGACGCTTGTCACTACATTTTTAGGCATTTAAATCAGCATGCCTGGCCGCATACACAATTCGAGAAAACACAACTATTCTTAAACATGAAACAATAAAAAAACTAAAAAATTATGAAGCTATATATATAAAACAGTCGAAACGTAACCTGAACAAAATAAACTATGAAATCTCCACAAATATTCTTAAATGTCTATAAGTGATTACAGAAGTTATTGGTTTATACCAATGGCTTCCCATACATCATACTTCCCGTTTTCACTCTTGGGTGGTCATGTGTGACGTCATGAGCTGCTGTGCGATTTTCGCTTCCAGCGTCTTATATGCCCGAATTTGTCGTTGCTTGGAAATCTTCCATGTAAACAGAAACAGACTATTATCGGTATCTTGTCCGTGTATTGCTTAATATATTGTAATGTAATTGTCATCTTTGATAATGGCTTATGTAAAAAAATATGTATCAATATTGTGATTTTCTTTCTTCGTTTAATGATAATGTTATGAAGCTTATCAGACGATATGAAAGAATTTACATAAAATAATTAGTCAACACTTGTCTATTTTATTTAATGAAACATGTATATATATATATATATATATATATATATATATATATATATTGGTGTGCGTGTGTTGTCTATATGCGATGCGTCTAGTGTGGTAGTCTGTAGTAGTAGTGCTTGTTGTTTCTCGCTTTCAGTAACCGTCGCTGGCTACCAGAAATGTGAAAAGGAGAGCCGAGTGCGTAAGTCTTCCCCTGCCAGTATATAGCCTCTCCATCAGTAAGCCCTATGTAGTGCCTCCTCATGGCGACACATGGCAACCGAGCACCTTGCGAACTCGGGCTAAACTACAGGGAACAGGGGAGGAGTTTCGCCCCCTTAGCATGCGGCATGCAGGCCCAACGGTGTGTGGACTTGCCCTGGTGCCCATGAACCATACCCCAGCTATGGGTTAAATAGCTCCACTGTCTTGTGGTAATCTTTGGAAGAAGGAAAGGCCAAATAGTACACCCTACACAAATCCGGGATGGAGACCCTAAGGTGGATGGACGGCACCTTCTGGCAACTCCTGCAATCGCGCTGGTAACAAAATGTATTAGTTTATCCTCTTCTTTGGACTCTGCTAGCAAGGCCGAAAGTGGGGAACTAGACGCCCGAGAAGCCGTAGTTCTCCATACATCCCGCCCAGGCTCGTAGCGCACTGATCTCTACTCCATCGTCTCCCATATTCTATTCATACGAACATTGTTTTATATATATATATATATATATATATATATATATATATATATATATATATATATATATATGTGTGTGTGTGTGTGTGTGTGTATGTGTGTGTGTGTATGTATATAAAGCAGAAAGTGGCTTCTGATCGAGAGGTTAGAAGCTTTGTGGTGTCTGGAACAATTGCTGTTGTTCCCAGGTCCAGCCTAACCGGGAATGGTAGAAGCTTTTAGGTTTCCAGCGATGGCAAAATAGCCAAATCTCAAGCCAGAACAAAACCCTATGAAAGTATAAAAATTCATTTTTATAGTTAAAATAGTAACAATCCATTAAAATTACTAGCAATGAATTTTTATGCAAGCAATAACATCAATACTTTTTATAGTAAAAGTCATTTGATCGAGAGGTTTTGAGAAGCGTGGAATCACCTATTAATTGCTGTTCCCAGGTCCAGCCTGACCCGGGATGATAACACCTGTTAAATTCCGAGCCTATGGGGAAATACTTTAGCCCTAAAACTGGGGTTAAGACACTATGAAAGTTTAAAAACAGATTTTCATATTTAAAACAGCAATACATTTTCTTCTAAAAAATATATTACCAGCAATAAATTTGTCTCTCGACAAAAATCCTCTTTACAAAAATACATCAATGAAACCTGATCTAGAAACTGATTTAATTCAAAGAATACATATTCTATTCATACGAACCTATCTTAAAATTCTTGTCGTCATTAACCCCTTTCTCGCCAATTATTTTTGGAAAAATGTCTCATTTTCAGACGATTTTTTTCTTTGTTTTTTAATATAATAACTAAAAAACTGAATCCCGTTGAAGTACCCTAGCGATGGCTACCTCCTTTATGTATGAATTTGTGGAGTTAATTCCACATACTTTCCTGAAACCGATACTAGGGAACACGCTACGGACTATAAATTCTATAAAATGCTATTTTTTTATTTTACGCACTTACTTTTTCCGCTTACACGTCAACATGTAAGTCTCTCGTGGAAAACGCTTTTCCCATTGGAAAACACACTCACTCAGACATCTCCCCCCCACACACACGTACTTTCACTCACTTCCGATTCTGTTAACTTTAAATATTTTCACATTTCTCTTTTATAGACAAATAATTTCTTTGTTAATTGTATACCTTACTTGTATTTACATTATCATTTGTTTGTGCATATAATGATTCTTGTTGTTTCTTTGTATTTTATAATCTCAGACAAACATGCAAGTTCTCCACTTTTGTTTTGGGAAACCCAGAAGACACGGGTTTTTCCCAACATAAACATTAGACGTACACCCGCAACAAGGTGACAATTGGACTCGTTTCAAGCTTAGAAGGGAATAAAAAGAATTAAGATTGACGTCTAAACACGACTATAGCTGGCTTTTGAACGTTATGTTTTGGATGTGTTTATTCACTCATGTCTGACAAAGATACGTTCGCTAAAAACGTATATACACGTCTACACCGGTGAATGGTTAAATAACCCATCGAGGTTTATATGCCACAAATAAAACAAACCGAACCAAAATTTAACAGTAGAAATTACAAGTAAATAAAAACAGTATAACTTTGCAGAGTGCTGAATAGTATTACGACCGGTACAGCATAAAATTAATGGAAACGCTTTTTATAAATCAATGAAAATGTATTTGATATAATTTTGTTATATTCTTTTATGCCATTGTTCTTTTGGCCGGTCGTTAAGTCGTTATTGTTTTAACGAGTCATAAAGAAATCTAATACGCATAGAGACGAGAATATTATTAGCAACAGAAATGCACATAACTCCTCTGTCGACATATTCCTCATAACTTGTCAGAATAAGACAGCTGTCCTTCTGACACAGGACACAGCCATTTTCAAACTCTCGTGATTTCTCTTAATGCAACGAGAAGTGTGGGTAATCGAGAAAGCTATAAAAATCGAAAAGAAGGCTTTATTATGAGACTTTGGATATGCTATTTATTTATTTATTCTTGTAAGTTTAGAAAACCGACAGGAAGAATTACGATAAAGTGATGATAAAGATTAAGCAGCCAAGTCAGTTATCGATGAATTCCTAAAAGGAGAAAACAAAGCAAAAAATAAAACGATGCAAATAGACAGAAAGAGCAAAGAAAATTCAAATGTAAATGCAGCCATTAGAAATGCGCTAGAACATAAGAAAAAGATCCTATTTGTTTTTAATGTTTCGTATTGATTTTCGCTTTTATGCAAACTAAAGTGTCAAGGCGCGAGACGGTAGGAAAGAGAAGGGAGTGAAACGTGCGAAATGAAGACTACCGACAGATAAGAGAGAGTATGGATAGAAAGATGGGCAGAAAGTGAAGAGGAGCACCAAGATGAAATAGAGAGTAATAAGAGAGAAGAGGAATCTATGTAGAAAGGTACGAAATGATATGAGGGTAGGGACTGGATGAGAAAAAGAAAGAGAGAGAGAGAGAAGGAGAAAAAGAGTGACAGAAAGAGAGACGGGATAGGAAGGGAGAGATATAGAAAGAGAGAGACGGAGAGAGATGGAAAAAGATGGAGAGAGGGGAGAGCGATAGAGAAAGAGATAGTGAGCGAAGGAGAGAGAGGAAGAGTGATGGAGAGAAATGGATATATATATATATATAAAGAGAGAAAGAGCGAGAGAGATGAGATAAAGAGAGAGAGAGAGAGATCGAAAGAGAGAAGGGAGAGAGATAGAGAGAAAGAGATGGAGACAGAGAGATGGAGAGAGTGAGAGATGGTGAGAAAAAGAGAGAGATGGAGACAGAGTGATGGAGAGTGACAGATAGTGAGAAAGAGGGAGAAAGATAGGTTAGAAAGAGCGAAAAAAAAAGAACGAGAGGGATAAAAATAAGACGTGAATGTTGGAAAATGACGGTTAAATAAAGAGATAGAATCGGTAAAAATAACAAAATAAATATAGACTGAAGATGAAAGATGAGAGTAGGCGTTCAAATAGAACAATCTAAGAATCGAAAAGGAAAGATACTTAATAACTGAAAGGGAGGGCTAGAGAGAGAGGGGGAGGGAGAAAGATATAAAAAAAAGTAAAAACGATATGCAGAAAAGGGGAGACAAAAGAAGACAGAAGAGGGGGGTCATCCTACATAATTGTCATCAAGCTGAAGAAGGCCAGAAGAAACGTCGTGAATATGTCAATAAAGATAAGGCAACAGCCCGAACAATGTCTAAAAGTCTGCAAGTACCCAATTCAGAATTGACAACATGTCTTTATTAAAAGATACGGCATCTTTTCTTATGTGTCCCT
Source organism: Acanthosepion lycidas (assembly GCA_963932145.1). Classification (NCBI taxonomy): domain Eukaryota; kingdom Metazoa; phylum Mollusca; class Cephalopoda; order Sepiida; family Sepiidae; genus Acanthosepion; species Acanthosepion lycidas. The sequence continues at coordinate 127,950,395 of OZ010582.1, forward strand.
TCAGTTAGTAGGGGATCATGGCTCTCCATTTCCTCCTGTTCATTGTAGCTCTCAATTAGCTTTGACTTCTCCAAGACCCTGTTCTTCCATCCACTTGCTTAAACCCGTTGAGCATATCACTCGTTGCTTTACTTTTTCTCTCTATCAGATTTTTCAAACCCTCCTTTCTTATTACTTGTTCCAGAAATTTCACCTGTTTCTTCTTAACGTTAATTATGAGTTTCCTTTTTGTATGCATCCCCTTCAAAACTTCATCGTTGCTCACATGTTCGGTCCATGGTAACCTTAGCATCCTAAGGATACCATGGAACAAACAATTTAAATAATGTGAGTAGAATTTCGCTGAACAAACTATAATATATTGAAAGCAAAATCATTATTTACAAGCTTTTTTTCCTGTTTCTAAAACAATAACGACTTGTATTTAAAAACAAAGGAAAACAACGAAGTGCATTTCGATGTTGTGTAATGTCCAGCTTGCTTGTATCGTTAGATCAATTAAGTACTGAATAGCGAGCTCTGATCCTCACTGGGTGCGTCATAATTTTACCACGCTTAGAAAATCATTATTGTTAAACAACGGCATTTAAAGAACTATGATCGTGATCAATATTAGTGTCCGTGTTTCTTTTTACTATTGCTAGGATAGACAAGCGTTATCAAATGTAGGACTACGGGAAAAGGAACATTCAAACATTCACTAATTGCAGTAATTTATTAAACGCAGCTCAGATTTGGCACACAGCCGAAAGTAGGAAACGCCCAATGAGACTCGAACTCTCTACTCAGTAGTAATTAATCTAGTGGTACAAGCTTGCTAAGCATTACACGACACAGAAATGCTCAACATTCATGTATGATATTTAAAAGTGACATTCATTTAAAATGAAAAACAAAAACAAAAAAACAACATTGAATTTCGTTTCCGTAATTAGACATTGATTCAAAAGGATGGTTTTTCCCTTGACCCCATTTTTTATTTTAACGACTTTCGATTTTTTTTATTATTTTAAAAAAGTGATGATTAAAATTTTAATAAGATCGTAATGACAAAGGTAAGCAGGTGTAGGCTTTAAGAGAGATTTATTCAACTGAGAATACAAGGTCCTCATATAGTGTCCTTGTATAGTCCCAGTAAACAGAAATAGCTCTCTTAAAGAGGAGAGTAAAAAAAACAAAACACAAGGGGAGAACACTCTTGATTATTCATAACAAAGACCTAAACATATGATGAAAGTGAATTTATACATTTTATTTTGTTCTTGAGAATTTACAACAAAAATATTAATATTTATTATTTACAAGAATAAATTTGTATTTACAAAATTCTAAAAAAGACTAAAGCAATTAGAAGTAATTCAATGCAATATTTAGCATTTACCAATTTATAAAGAAATAAATAAGAAAAAATATTCATAAATTTATAAACATTTACTAAATTATTAAAATATGTGAACGAATTATAAATAAAACCTTATTATTTATTATTTTATAAAACTTGAATGAATTGATATTTCGTCGATATTTTGCCAACCAATTCCAACAATCAAAATAAGAAATTAAAATGAATTCCAATAAATAATATAATTAATAAATAATGTAAATAAACAATCTAATAAACAAATATCGTTTATAATTTTTATTGTAAATTTTCAAGAAAAAGAAAATAAATAAATTTACATTCACATGTTTAAGTTTTATTAAAATTCTAATCATCATTTTTTAAAACAATAAACTTTTTCGAAGAGTGAAGTTAGTTGGAAAAAGCGGTGTAATACGAAAAATTGTCCTTTTGACACTACGTTTTATTACGCATTTGATGTTTGATGAAAATAATACTGTGCAGTAACGGCACGGTTATATGATTCATAAAACAATAACTGGCATTTATATTAATTTTTATAATTAAAACGTAAAGTTACATCAAAGCAAACAACTATTTTTCACTTACTAGACAGTTTCCTGATGTGATAGTGAGTCACTTTGTGTATTACGATACAAGTGGATGTTCGTGTCCCAGATTAATGTTATGAACATTAAAATTACATCAGCGACATATGGACGATATATGGAAACTAAAGTTCAAAACGCAGCGAATTTGTATTATTTCCATGAAAATCTCTGTCTCCTCAGTGCAAAGCACAAGAAACAACCAAGATGGAGTCAAAATGGCAATTACTAATGAGTTATGCCATATAAATGAAAGAAGTGGCTCATGTGAACGATAGTATATAAAAAAGAAACCATTGTAATATTTCGTTGTTTTTTTTTCTCCTTCTTTTAACATATCTCATTATTTATTGCTATTGCCGGTACAAATTATCAATTTAGAAGAGAAAGGCAGTTTTTAAGATTTATTTAACAGAGAGACAGAAAATAAAGGTACTCGCCAGACAATTTAATGGTGTATATGCTGAATGTATTTTTTTTTTCAGATTTGTCTTAAATGAATATCTCGATTAAGCGAATTAATCAAATTCTACAGTATGAACTAAATGTGCTGTATATTCATAGTTTTTCCAAATTCTGTCTGCTATAATTTACTTTAAATCGTCAGTAAAACAGGTTGAAGCTGATTCTACCACATTCGGCTACACAGGTTTCGGTTGCCAAGTAAAAACCTATGGAGGATGTAAGAGGCCGTTTATTTTACTTCGAGTTGACATTTCCCATTTGCATTTCGCATATTTGGCACTTCCTCTTGCTATCGGCTCTGCATTCTTACAATTGACATATAGTCCTTTCATCATGCCTTTCTTTACTAACTTTTCTATTTTCACACATCGAGTTACAGTGGGTGTCTTCAAAATTACTATTAGCTCGAGCCCCAGGATGGTGATATTACTCGAAACTTTAGGCCGAGTAGCTAGAGGCATTTTTGCCCTGCTGACCGCAATCTCCAATTAAAACCCGACCTTGTTTTACACTTTGTGCGAGTGGGCGTGCAAATAAACATTTATAGCAAGCGAAACATTATCAATTATACAGACGAAAACAAAAAAGAAGACGAAGGCTGAGTAGAAATCACAACGCAGAAGTCAGAATATGCATTAATTCATTTGTGGGGCTGATTCTGTTTCTATTTTAAGAGAACATGTCGAAATGCTTTAATATGGTAAAGCAGTGAGAAATTTAATGTGTCCTGAGATTCGAGTATTCCAGATAAATAGCATAATTTTGTTTATGGAAACACAAATTAATATGAAGACTTTATGTACTTGGAATATTACGTTTATTCCAAGTAAATAAAGTCTAAATGAAGTAGAGATGTTTAGATAATTTAATAAAATGTTCCAATCAAGGTTTACTTATATGTAAGTACTACAGGAAATTTTAGATTTAGTATATGATGAAAAAAATAACTAACACATAAAAATTAAGTAGCCTATAAAAAAATAACTATATGTTTTACTCTATGAATGAAGTAAAAAAAAAATTGACTAAGAGATAATTTTTTTAACCATTTGTTGTTCCAGGATGCCGCAGTTATCAAATTTTCAACGCGAGTTGTTTGTTCTCATTAAGAAATGTCATCCACATTGGAGAGTGAAAAAAAATGCCAAAATATTTTGCCAGAGTTCCTTAGTTTGATCACCACATTTAATATTTGTTTTTTTGTTCTGTTTAAAGCTACTAACTTTCTATGGTTTTCTTTTGTTTCAAATAACTTTAACAAAAATCCCAACAATTAAGCAAACTGTATCAAATAATGTTACTTTGTGAGGCACCAAGTATATTAAAATAGTTCAAGGGAAATAATCTCATGTAGAGTTACTTCCCTTGTAAGCTACTATTGGCAATATCGATTTAACCCGTCGCTTTGTGTCATAAGTTTGAATAATATATTCAGTTAATGGAAGATATTTAAAGCAACAGTAAAATTAATATTTCAAGCACCAGCCAAGAGCATATAATTAGGTACCTCAAAAATTCACTGGAAAAAGGCACATTTAAAAAACACTTTTATCGTAAAAACGTTTGTTATTTTTAACTTGAATGGTCAAAAAATTATTTATATGAAAATTATTATTTTTTGTCCTTTATAAAATCTTTAGAATTTTGGTTAAATATCTTGTTTTTCTGGCGTTAACGCGGAACCATACATTTGTACGAGATATTTGAGTCTCTTTTTGCGGTGAAACAACATAGATTTTGAAATTCTTGAAAAATCAGATAATTGTTTGATTTTTATGAAACGTCCAGAACTTAGTTAGAAATGGATGAAAATATTCTTGAAATGTTTCTTTATAGAAAATCCTAAAAAAAAAAAAAACATGTACTTTTACATCTGTTACCCCTACTTCTTCAATTTTATGAAATTTCAAGAATTTTTTTTGGGGGGAAGGGGGGCTTAATGTGTACATTAGCTATCATGACAAGTCCTTGAAGAATTTAGATCATCAAATATTTTCCTCAAACAGAACTTTCAGTTTCAGAAAATTTGATCTGAATCGTGCCGTAAAAATGCAATAAAATTAAGACAATAATTAGAACGGTTTTTAATTGCTTTATGGATAACATATATTATGGAAACTATTCTTAAGAAAAATAAATCGATGAATAATAAACTTGTACAAGAATTGTTTTAATGTTTTATAATTTTTAACTGGAATAATTTATAAATTTTTAAATATTTTAAAATTCTGTATTAATTTGTAATCAAGTGATATTGTTATTGAATTTAAATTGGATTTACTAATGATAAATGGAAAATTAAACGGCCCATAGTAATTTAAAGATAATTCTGAACTTATTTTATGCATAAACCGAATATTTTATATATAAACTTTCATTATAAGAAAATAAGAGTGGTAACTGTATTAAATTTAAACTTTATAAATAATTTTCTAACATTTCCTCAACAAGCGTCTTCGTGAGTAAAAGGCAAAGTATCTAAAATTCAATAAATATTAGTATACTTAAATTATTTTAAAGTTTTTAGATTATTGGGTAGTTAAAAAAATATATTTAAAGAAAGGCGTTGTTTTTTTTTTTTTTTACCCGTCATGTTAGAATTATCTAATTTTTATATAAATTTACCAAATATCATGCTGTTCGACAGATGTGTCAACACCACATAAAAATGATCATCTGGGTGTTAAAAATACTCTTCTGCGATATTTTGAATTAAAATTAATATTTGTTTCTATTCAGATTAATTAAACTTTATATCAGCTAATTGTTTTCTCAAATAACGTTTCAGAAAAGTATATTTTATTCTGGAAAGATTTTCTAATAAAAGGAATTATACTGTGTCGATAGATTTTTTAATATGGGAGATTTTATAGATTTTACTGGTAAGTAGTAAAAAATAATTCCAGCATAAATTGATTGGAAATCGGTTTGAAATGCAGCCTGGTTTTTTACTCATTGGAAATATTAAATTTACTTTACTAGCTATAATTAAAATTAAATAAAAGATTTTTAATTTTTTAGATTAGATTTAAACCTTAGATGTCGCCTTTTTTTAGGTATTTACATATAATGATCATATTATTTGAAACGAGCAAATGAACGACTGCGATTTCAGGGCGGTACTGCAATAATATTGTCAGCATAATTTTCTTTTAATTATATCTATACTGTGGTTAATGGTAAAAAAATTGATTGGTAAAATGTACGTATTTATAAACCCTTGTGACCAAAAGTAGGATGAAAGTGTTTGGCGAATTTGATACGAAATGGATTTTCACGTCCGTTTATAGGATAACAGAATAAAAGGCTGCCTAAAACCAAAGGACGGAACGATGATATTAGAGAAAGAAAAAAATACTTCAGAGTTGGAACGAATATATCAGTGTACTCTTCCACGACTAAAGAGAACAGCCAACAATACACAGAAATACTTACGGACCGGATATTTTTAAAACCAAAGAGAAATCTGCACTGGCGAAATTGAATAAAAACAAAGCACAAGGACAAGAGGGAATTTTAATAAAGATACCGGCAGATGATTTCAGCATAGACAAGATTACAGAAATAATAAATGAAATTTGCAACAGTGGTGACATAACGGAAGACCTAAGCAGATCTATTTTCATAGAACTGTCTAAGAAAACAAGCTCAAAATCTAAACTCCACGGCACACTCAGTCTAATGAACTATATAATACAACTAATCATCCGGATTCTGAAGAATAAAACCTGAAGCAGAATCAGGTCTACGATTGGCCAAGAACATCGTGGGCTCGTCAAAGACACTGGAACAAAGACCATGATATGAATACTCAAAATGTTATCAGAAAGAGCAATACAAATGCAGAAGAGCGTGTACCTGCGTTTTCTAGGTTACGCAAAGGTGTTCGACAAAATACATTACAAAGATCTTTGAGACCTGGTCAGCAACCTTGACATATTCAAGAAAGACATTAGAATAATCAAGAATATTTACTGGCCTCATACCGTCTGCATATGCATAAAAAATGAGTTCAGCAGATATATAAAAATAGAAAAGGGTGTAAGACAAGGATGTGTCTTCTCACCGGACTATACAGCGAGGCAATTCTGAGATAATTAGAAGTCTTACCAAGATTCAATATTGGCGTATGCAGTCTTAACAATATAATATATACAGATGACACGGAAATGATACTATATAACCCCCTACAGAAGGTTGCGAAGGAAAGCGAGGAGAGGGGACAAGGCATAAAATTCAAGAAGACAGAATGAATAGCTATCAGCAAAAAGATGAGCCCAAAATTCAAATAATAGGTCGGGGATACTAAAATCAAGCATATGCAGAAATTCAAATATATAGGAAATCTTCTAACATAGGATGGAAAATCCAAAGATGTATTGGGATAGCCAAGGATGCATTATAAAAGCTAGGTAGCGTGTTAAGAAACAGAAAACGTTTATTATATTCATGTGCAAGTGAGCTCCTCATTTAAAGACGGCTATGTGAAATATCTAATTTAAGCAAATAGCCAAAAAATTAAATTCGCAGAAAAAAAAAAGAAAAAAAAAAAGAATTCAAGGGAGATAATTAAAAAAATAATATTCAGGGTTGTTTCCCTTGGATTCGGTTTTTTCTTCTTTTCGATTTTCACTTATTTAAAATTATTTTCAATGTTTTGTTTCATATTTGAAACATTAATTGTAAACAGAGTTACATCTCCCCTTATCTTGGGATTCTTATAAAATCCAAAGAGGATACAGCAATATAATTAATCCTGATCTGGCATCTCGACCTAAGACATTTTCCACTGCCGTAAAGTTGCCTCCCTTTGATTTTTCTATAAATATTTTCATGACAAGTGTTCGGATGAACTCTTCCCTATCGTACCTAGATTTTATGAATTTAAGCGCAGTAGCAGACTGGCAACGATATTTCAATTTACAGTTGAGTTGGCTATATGTGACCTCAAGTTCTATGCTAACAGTTTCTTTTCCCGCCATTCTCGCTTGTGGAATTTTATTCCGAATCCATGCTTTTCAGTCAACTTTAATTTTCAAAACTTTAAATGCAGTACAAATCGCTATCTACTGTTCTCCTGATTACACTTCCTTTGATCGCGCTCCTTAGAAATATTTCTGCTTTTAAATTCTTCCACACACAGTAGCCCCTTGTACCTTAGTGGTTATACTGCCTTGCTTGGGGTGATTAATATATATATATATATATATATATATATATATATATATATATATATATATATATATATATATATATATATATATATATATATCTGTGTGTGTGTGTAAGTATAATTTTAGATGTAACTAACCAAAAAAAAATCTGTAATAGGACAATATGAATAAAGAAAAAAGTATAAATTATCTAAGCCGACTCGCTTCGTCCGGTGATGAACTTTATCAAAGCAAATGCAAAGATTTTATTTATTTTCTATTATGGATAAGTTCAGAACCAAAAATGCCCATAACAATAAGAATTCTGTAGCAGCTATATATAAAATAAGCTGTCATAAATATCCCCACCAATAGATTGGGGAAACTTGAGAAATAAAAAAAAAAACGTATGTATAAACAGAAAAAGGATCTTATACAGACCTATTTATCAAATGCATTAGTCATATAAGGAAATATATTCAACTCCAACTTTTATCTAAAGAATGTCAAACTTAGTAATAGAGAAATTAACTTGTTAGACGGAAAATTCTCGAGAATGCCAGTATTGAATCTTATCAAAATGTAAATCTTCTTTATTCTCGTAGAATTTTCGTGCATTCAAGGGAAAGATGTCTCCGTTGCATTCTTCATCGATTTGAATTCAGAGTATACGATTGATTTTTATAAGTAACTTCGTCTGCCATTCGTCTTTGCTATAAATGGCCTGGTGCTCCTGCTATACATTTAGAGAGTTTTGATAAAATCCAAAGAAAAAATAGAATTTTATTGGTCTTGAATTTGCATCTCGCCTTCAGTTGCTTTCCCACCCTGAAATGTAGCTTCCATATGCGTTATATATAAATACTTTCATGGCATTTGTTCTGATTAACTTCCTCTATAGTAAATATGGGACTAGTTAGGACTTCATCGAGACTCTGAGGTATTATTGTGACTGTAGTAAGAATGGTAGGTAAGAATGGGTTGTTTTGGTGTAAGGAATACTGTAGTATGTTTGGGTCAGTAATCATGGCTAGCTAAGTCCAAGATAAGACAGATTTAAAACCAGCCTTCCCTATCCCCTTTTTGGCCTTGTATCACATTTTTTTTTACAACAAAATAAATATTATTTTCTTCTATGGTACCTAGACTTTATAAATTTAAGCATAATACTAGACTGACGGCAAGGTTTTATCAGTTTTTACTGTTGGAATGTTTAGATGTAACAATAAACCCTATGTTAACAGGTTCTCTTATCGCACTTTTCGCTTGTTTTTTTTTTTTTTTTAGCATTCAATCCCAAGCAAGGCGGGAAGCCACTAGCACGCAGAATTGGAGCAAGAACAAAGAGGAGTTATAGGGGATAGATCAGTGCATCTGGAGACGTCGATTGACATTACATATGAATAGTTGGATATTATAGCTATCAGGGAAACAAGAAATGGAGAGGGAGTTCCACAGGCGAGAAGTGCGAGACATGAAGCTATTGGAGTAGAAGAGACGGCTATATTTAATAGTTCAGTTTCGACAGTGAAAGGGTGAGAGCGAGATGCCAGACTAGTTGGACGCTTAAATTCATGAAGTCTGGGAACCAGCGAAAGCAGGTCATCGGAGCAGTTACCGTGAAAGTATTTGTAAAAAAGACAGACGGAGGCGACGACACGTCTTTGAGAGAGCGGTTGTAGACGAGATGCCAAATCGGGGCCAATTACATTGCATATCCGTCTTTGGATTTTACCAAGGACCTTGAGACAATTATAAGGGGATCCGGACCATATATGGCAGCAATACTCCATGCAAGGGCGAATGGTTGATTTGTAGATTTGAAGGATCGATTCCGGGGAGAAAAATTTCCCGGCGCGGCATAGGGAGCCAACTTTCCTTGGATCAAGCTATTGACTCAATGTATTTGTTCCATCTCAGGACAGCAGACAATGTGAGATCAAGCAGTCGCAAAGAGGTGCTCCCGTTGAACTCTATTCCGGCTTCTTGCTTTCCAAACCATTTTGATATTTCAAAATTTAAATGCAATGTCGGTCCTTATCTGCTGACTTATTTCTTGTTCTTTTCTTGTTCTCTTAACTTAATAATGTTTTACATCTCATATTTTCAAACATTCAGTAACCAATATCTGTCTATATCTGTGTGAACCAATCTTGAAGAGTCGAGTTAAAGAATAATAACTGAGACATTCGGAAGAGGTATGGCATGTGGAACTAGAACAATCTACGCCGGTGGACGAAATGAGGGGTTCGGTTGGAAATTTCAATCACCTGAAGAAGGCCGGAGCGTAAAATGGCCGAAATGTTGTGAAGATGACAATGAAAATGAGGATAACAGTCCGAATAATGTAAATAATTTAAGTACTCTGTAACACTTTGCGTCTTAGTTGGTTTATTTTATTGCTAAGGGTGAAATGATAAATAAAAAAAACTGTGACATTTTCGCATGAATTAGTTTGAAAGTTCCTTAAATACATGATTGACTATTTCATTATTGGGTCTAATAAAGAGAAAAGACATTTCAATGTTAGCTAAACTCGTAGAATTTATATAATTCTGAAATGAAACACCAAAGAACGAATTCAGTTAACCTTTTTGTTTAATTTAAAAAAATTCATTAGTGCAGGCTCGTAAAAGTAATGGATAGCGGCTCGGATTGAGAGATTGGATTGAGGAATCGGATACTATTCGAGTTCATTGCATTCACTTACAAACAAATAACCTGATGAAACCGTCACTTCCTCCCACCATCTAGGCGTAAATAGCAGGATATACCGGATTATGTAGCCTCGGGTGGCAACCAGTCTAGGAGAAAGAAAACTCTGAATTCAAAACCTCCAACTACAGGTTAAATAACCTCACCAACTCGCAATTAGCCAAGTGTTATGAATACGATTTGGTTAGTTTTGTTTCAAGGCATATCAGCCTGAATTGGTTATTTATTGTCGAAAAGATTTTTATTGCTGTAAATATTTATTCTTTCAAAAATATATTGCTGGTATTTTTTTTTCAAAACGTTTTGGTGGTAACAAAATTTTCCAAAAATGCATTGCTATAATTAAAACCTATTTTTACACTTTTATAGTGGGGGTGTTAACTATTTACCCATAGCTGGGACTCTAACAGGTGCTACCACCCTGTGTCAAGGCAGACCTGGGAACATCAGCAATTAAGAGATGTTTTCACGCTCCTCAAAACATCCTTATCAAAGGCCTTGCTATTGGATGCAGTTTATCGTTTTACCTAGGATTGGCTGTGAGTATGGCTACACCCCAGATGACATGGTTAATCAGAAAGGGGTTCCTCCAAAAATTTGGATCTGGATTTGATCTAATGAGCTTTTATCCCTGGTAACTTTTCTTTTTGTTAAATGTTGGGTTTTTGTTCTGTATTCTTTCATCATTGTTAATTCTTGAACAACAAGACAGATAACTCTAGTGGCGTTATTGATGATTTAGTAAAATTTGAGATTAGTTACTTATTAAATAATAATAATAATAATAATAATAATAATAATGATCTTAGGCTGGCTGCCAGCCAAGGCTAGCGAATCCAATCTACTCTACTGTTTAACCCGTGAAGACGTAAATCTGGCTGCACTGGCATTATTGTTGTGTAACATGAGACGTCTATAAAATAATTGGATATTGACAACCAATATATATGGGAGAGTGGTTCACGCTAATGTTCATTCAGTCGTTCTAGTATCCTGTTAATTTATTTGGCCCTGGAAATAGCGGTTACTCGGAAATGAAGATGTGACTTTCAGGAGTTTATTAGGGCAAAAGATGAATAAAAACTGGGCCCATGTAAAAGATTCATTTTTTTCTCCTTGAGACAAGAACATAACCGTCAATAATAAAAAGACAGTAACTATGGTTGGCAGCAAAAGAAGAGGAAAAATAATAATAAGGACTGCGAACATCGAAGAATTATAGAAGCTTAAATATCTGGAAAGTGTTTTAACAAAGGATGGAAAATCCGATAGAAAAATCCGAACTCGCATAGGAGTAGCGAAAGATGCGTTCGTGAAGATAAGGATACTGAGAATTCCATGGACCGACCTCGTAAACAACAAAAAAACTTCTTAAGGACAATGGCAAAAAAAAAAAAACGAAAACAAAAAACAAGCAAACAAAAAAAGACTTATTCTCTGAATCAGAAAGATAGCCGAAATTTTATGGACATATAATGAGGAAGGAAGTTTGGGAGAATTTGGTACTCACAGGGCACACATCGAGGGCAAGATGAACAAGGCAACGCAGCGTGTCACCTACGGGACGAAATTGTGTGAATGATTAGCGGAATGGTATCGGGAGGCTTGGCAAAAGAATAATTGTTGCTAAAGCCTAAAAGTTATAAGAGAGTGTGGAGTATCATGACCATCAATGTCCTGAAATGATACATTACAAAGAAGAAGACCTTGTTCCCTACTAGATTCCCTCTTAAATATGCATGGTTCCTAACAAAAAAGCGGCAAATTTATCTATCGAGAAAAACACCAGCTTTAATTGATCCATCTCAGTGGCCATCTAAGATCCAAGATCTGAATGTTATGGATTACTATATAATCCTAACTCACTTGCAAAACGGTCGTCGTGACATCGTCGATATTGATTCCTTAAAAGTGGAACTTAACTGAAGCTTGGAATTAAATTTCTCTTGACACTATCCCCAAAGTTACTGCCTCCTTGTTATCACGATTCCAACTTTGTGTTGAACATTTCAGGCAAATATTTTGAATATCTACGATGATTGTAATGATTATAATGATAGCTAAATTAATTTCTTTCGGAAATTACTGCTTTTGTTATTAGACATCCTGTCAATAACAAAGAAAACGAAAGAAACGTATTGTTATAATCTGTTACAAGAAAGAAGAGTAAAAAAAAAAAAAAAAAAAAAAAAATACAGTGAAATGTAATATTCAATATAGATCGTATCATTTCTTGTTTAAGTTTCCACAGACGTGAAACCTACTTTCAGATGAAAATTCAATAAAATTAAAGGTGTTCTTTTTCAACGCCGCCACACGCACATCTCAATCTCCCGTTATGCAAAGGCGAAGTAATTTATAATAACCGCATTTTAAAAATGTATATTACTATTCTTAATTATACGTTGTTGACAATGACATTAGAGAAAGATAACTGAAGGATGTAATTCAATTCACAAAGTATTTGTTGAGAATATGTCGAGTTGTCAAAATGATGTTTTCAAACTGATTTAACCAATTATTCTCATCTGCAGAGATAATTTTGAGACGAACTTGAAAATGGCTTCTTTAAATGACTTTTTTTTTTATTTTTGTTTCTTCTTCTTCTTCTTCCTCTTCTTCTTCTTCTTGTTTAACATTTTGTTCTTTTTTATTCTTGTTATTTTTGGTGTTCTGCTTATTTTTCCTCTTTCTTATAGCTTCTTTTTATCTTCCCCTTTCTTTTACTTTCTTTTTTTCTTATTCTTGTTGTTCTTGTTCTTTTTTCTTTTTGTTGTCTTCTTCTTCTTCTTCTTCTTCTTCTTCTTCTTCTTCTTCTTCTTGACACTTTTCACTTATTTTATGGCATATGCCGATTCTAATAATCTTTTCACGTATTTTACTTCCTTCTTTTACTCGTCTTAATTTTCATTGCCATCAATTTAGGCGCTGATTAACTAATTATATTTTAATTTTCTTCCTGACTAACGTGGAAATAAAATTAGGTAGACATTGAAAAATTACTCTGCCTATCAAAACGCCACCACCTTCCGACTAAAAAAAGAATCTGATGCGTGATGTCTAGGTTCGAATTTTGACAAAAAACATTTTTGCAACACATATTCATACTATCTACGGAAAGGATTTTGCTTCCGTAGGCAACCGTCTTGTTGTGCTTTATTATGGAATGCTTTTCCGTCATATCGTTTCTGTGTTACTTTGTTTCAATGAGAGGAACAAATACATTTCAGAGGTTAAATGACATCATACACTAATTGTAAAAAAATATAATTATTTTTTCTTTACCTATATACAAACGTTTTGTTTGGTTATCATCGACATTTTTCATTCGTATTTTCAGTTGGGTTTTTTGTTTGCTCTTTGCTGATCAATCTGTGGCTCAGGTGAACTAAGACGGTGTATACAATGTCATTTTGCTAACTGAAGATCATGATTGACAACAACACAGACAAGAACAGCAACAACAACAATAATAATAGTATCAGCACTGGAAAATCTGCATCTTCTAAGGAAAGGAAATTGAAAGGAAGTGGTATGATCACCACCCAGACCCGGTTACGGAGATAGGACCTGTTACAATTTTATGGGACTTCACGATACATACAGAGAGATGAATCAACGCTAATCGCCCATCTATCGTTATTAGAGACTGCAAACAAAAAAGTGCCTCCTTATTGATATGGCAGTCTCCGCGAATTGCAATGTATTTTGAAGATCTTCAAAAAGCTATCAAAATATAAGGACCTTGAAATCGAAATCTCAAAAATGTGGCACATGGGAGCATCAACAATCACTGTTGTAGTTGGAGCCCTAAGATTGTTTGGGAAAGATTCCAGTAGATTAATTGAAGGGATTCCTGGAAGCCCATGCCTCAAAGAAATACAAAAAAATGTTCTCACAAGTACAGCCCACACATTACGAAGGGCTTTATCTATGTATTATTTTTTTGTCGGTGGAAAGTGTCATAATGCCATTTCTAACCTTAGATCGCTGGACAGGACCCAGAAAGAAATGTGTAAACACCAGAAATCAAATAAAATAATAATAATAATAATAATAATAATAATATAATTATAAAAGTTTGATCACACCTTACAAAGGGCATTATCTATATAAATAGTCTGTGATGCTATGTTGTGTTTTTTTTAAATGACTAGTACAAAATAACATGATGTTATTTCTGACCTTATATCTCTCGTTGAAACCCGAAAGGATATGAGTATACAAGAGAAATCTAAGGAAACAGTCATACTAATAATTATAATAATGCCCTGTTTCTGTACCAGGTACGATTTTCATGGCTACTCATCTTACTTAATTAGACGTGTTAACATATTTACATGTATTCACTTAGTGAATTAAGGTGATATAGAGTATATATCCTGATCACACACAGATATTTATTTGTCAGTTGTCTAACCTTAACAAGTTATGGCATGACAGAGAGAGGCAGACGCATGGTGCATCTATGTTCACGTTCAGGCGTATTGTGGGAACACCATGACCAGGTTTCGAAAGTTTTTATTTCTTTCAATTTTGAAATACAAAGCAGTGAAGATGAATTTATTAATCCCATCTAGATAATTAGAACACAACCGATTGGCCTGGTTTACCCAACCTGAAGATATTTATAACTGAACTCCTTCTGCAATTTTATGCGCTGTGTTCGTCAAAACATGTCAGCATATCGCTTACATTTACCTGCGATGCATGTGCATGCTATAGCCTCATCAGACTGGGTGTCATGATGAGTAAATTGGGCTTCGTATATTTGTTCCCCAGCGTGCTGCTTTCTCACAATAATAATAATAATAATAATAATAAGAAGAAGAAGAAGAAGAAGAAGAAGAAGAAGAAGAAGAAGAAGAAGAAGAAGATGGCTGAATACAACCTGTTGCAAAACATGATGTTTATCTGTTTTAGCTGGATAAAAAACAACGAATGATCAGCTGAAAAAATATTTTTATAAATGGTATATCTTTTATTACGTCCGACAGTTTTCTTACATACGAAAGTTTTTAATATAATTTTATCGATTATTTTAATAATTTTTTCTAGACTCTGGCCACAGACGTGATATTTATTTGTTAATACTTTTTTGTATGTGTCTCTCTGACACGCATCTGACCTTTTTACACGCTGACTATTTTAATTAAACAATTTGAATATTCCTATGTATTTCCTCCATTCCTAATATAACGGAATGGGTGTGAAGATTAATATGATAGTGCGAGATTTGAATCTCTCATTGCATAACATTATAATTCAGTTAACGTCTGCCATCGTCACTTGCACACGAGCAGCGTAGTTGTGCGCAGTCCACGGCACCTATATCCTGTACGCGGATCTCTCATTCTGTCTGCGATGTGTGTGAAACTAATTCTGATTTCGTTTATATATCCATCTGCCAATCGTTTTTTCTCACGCATGCACTTGTCACGCGCTCACAGGTTTTCACCTGGCGGCATCACCTGTGATAATCAGTGAATCACAATATTTCTTCCATCTCCGGCGGGAGTTATCTCTCGGCAAACCTGCAACCGACTTCCTTTGAAACTTTGGTGTGAAATGTGAGTTCAGTGTCTAGTCTGGGATAATACCAAACTGTTTAATGTCTGCTGTTTTTTTTGGGTTTTGTCAGACTGAAACAAGTGAAAGAAACGAAAAACTTCCTATGAAAAAAAGATTCCAGCGAGAATGGAACACAAAAAAGCATTCCCTATATATATATATATATATATATATATATATATATAAGGAAAAATTATTTAAATATATTTTTTGTTTATACGTTATTTTTATAGATACAGATATTTAAGTAAATGCTCTGTTTATTAATAATAAGTATTAATATTTACCTGCCTGAATATCCGAGAAATCTCAAAGAAAAAATGTGTCCTCCGACGGAAATCGAACCTGCATCCTACATGGAACCGCCGTATAACCTGACGTGCTACACTATTTAACTACGAAGCAAGCTAAATAACAGGACTAGAACTTGCAAAACTTGGGATGACCAATGCCCTTTGTGCCTCCATGAGAAACTATACATTAATAAGCTTCTAAACAATGAAAACCTATTAAACAACCGGCAAGAATTAACGGTTTTCTGCCGACACAACCGAACTTACGCTCTGAATAACTAGCTAAAAACACGCATACAATAAAATAAATTTTAAAATCCATAGCCCATATACATAGTTTTAATAACCTACAAAAATTGATAACCCTTTATGAAGTCGTCAAATAACAAACGTTACGGCCTTTTCATATACACAAATCCCTTTCATAAAGAGATATAATAAAAGAATAAAATAAAAATAAATAAATAAATCTCCGTAGACGCTCAAGCCAGACTATGCGAAAACTTCCTCCGTCGTAAATTTAGCCACCCCCACCTACCGTGACCCGGCATCTATGAAAGTAACTCTATACTGATACAAATTATTAAAACCCCACCCCTGCCGATTCTAAACAATCCGCCCTTGATGTTACCAAGGAAATTTTTGATTTAAATTATGACCATACTATTAAAACTCGTAAATTTCAGAAATAAGTCATTCCCAAAAAATTTCGCTTGAAGATGGAACAGAGCCTACTTTAACTCAAGTTAATTCAAATATTATTTTGAAGTTTTCGGCTCTTGTTTTGAAACATGAGACCTCTTATGTAGCGAGTTGGAATCATATTTTTAAATAAATAATTATATATGTATATATATATAAATATTTACACACACACAAACACATGCACAAGCGCGCGCACTGATACGGACACACACACAAACACACACAGAGACAAACACACAGACAAATACACACACACACACATATATATATATGTATATATATAAATATTTACACACACACAAACGCATGCACAAGCGCGCGCACACATACAGACACACACACAAACACACAGACAAACACACACACAGACAAACACACAGACAAATACACACACACATACACACACAGACACACACACACACATATATATATATAATGCTGACAGTCTGGCCAGATAGGTTGTAGATTCAGATTCAACAATATCGTAAATGAAAGAAAGCGACACTCAAATAAGATGACGAAGGCTGCATTTATTAAGCAAGTGATAAACCTTGTTTAGCTTGAAGATCGGGTCGGTTGGTAATACAGGGGCTATTGAGTCAGATCACGTACATCAGTGAAAAAACTGAATGGCTGTCGTACAGACAGGTGGCGCCCTAGCGCCGATTTGCTTCCAAAGCAAATATCCGTTTTTTCAGTGATACATACAATGACGTCACCACAACAAATATGATTTTCTCTTCTTCCTTTAGAGGTTTTAACAAATCCTTATGGTCTTTGTTATGAGAATTACCGTCTGATTCTTTCGACGAATATGAAGTCTTCTTATGAACCTATAGACGTCCGTATCTGCCGGATCCATAATGTTTGCACCTAAGGAAATATTTCTCCTTTTCTTCTTTCCTTCCTTCAATCACCTCTACGATTCATCTTCGGCATAGAGCCACAACTACATCAACTAGGAATGGCTGCTTTCGCTTTAGTTGCAGAAACGTTTTGACTTGATGATGTTGCACGCTCCACGTCTAAACGATTTTGAATTTGAAGTCGTCCTTCTATAGAGTAGGTACCTCCACTTTTTCGCGGGAAAACAGCATAGCGTAATAAAAAAATGCCACAAACTTAACGAAAATAAAGTTTTATCGTCAAAACGCTTATGTTACTATTAAGAGTAAAGAACAAAGTAATTTTTAATTATTTTTAAAAAATTTTCTGTCTTTATTACAACATTCTAACTTTCCATTGAAAAACTTGTTTCTCGTCATCACCGGAAGTTCCATAAAAATAACATTGCGAATTTTTTGTCCATTTTTTTCTTATGGCACACATTAATTTTGAAAATCTTGCAAAAATAGAAATAATTGTCAGATTTTAATGAAACTTCCAGAAACTATTCAGGAATGATGGAAATTGTTATAAATATGTTATTTTTTTAAAAGTCATTATAAAAATATATTTTTTATATATATATATTACACCCCCATAAATAAATTAATAAAAAAACTATAAAAGTTTATGGACGAAGTACGCAGGTCATTATAGTTACAAACACAAGGCTTTGAGGAAAGTAAATCATGTTTTATTTTTTTTTAAATCCGACCTCGTAAACCTAAATTCAGCTCTGAATTGTAACATACAAAACCCAATAAAACAAAGATACTATTTAATTTTAAATGCTTTCAGTTGCTTTTATTTGTTTTTATCAATATGCATAATATTGTCTGAAGACAAAAAACTTTTTCGATGAAAAATGAATTTTTAAATGAATTAATTGTTATTTAATAAATTATTTTATTATTTTTACATAAAGTTACTAAAAGTTGTTGAATATTCTAAAATTAGTTGTACCGTTGAATCCTGTATATAATGCTTTTTTTAGGGGCCTGTATCTGTCCAGATTATAAATAGCACAAGGGTTTTACAGTCGATGAAACACCATTGAGAGTAATCTTACTGTTCTTTACCCTATGTGAGGGAAAAAAAAAGGTTAAATCAAATGTACGGGGGCCCGGAAGAAACATGATACAATAAAAACATCACGTGACTTGATTTGTACGGCAGTGTTATCGGCCTTTACTAACGAGGTAAATAAGTTGTTAACGTAAAGATAAATTGTCACTTATGACCTTCTGTACTATAAATTTCCGCACGTAATATGTCAGTACGTGATGAAAAACAGGCACTTGTCATTTGTCACTCAACACCGCAGTTCAGACCGGCTATCTCCCATTTGAAAAAACAAGTTTTCATCACAGAAAATAAGCAATCTTTGTTTTAAAATATATTAAATAAACTTTATAATTTCTAATTTTTTAAAAATTATTTAAAAAAACATCATAATTGATTTTTTAAATAAATTTTAAACAGCAACATTCACTTTTGTAAACAAAAGTTAAAAAAACGGGAGATTATCGATTTTCTGTCAATTTTTCCAATTCAAAAAAATTGAAAATTTTTAACGAAAATTTTGGACGTGCTAGAAATTATTAAAAAATCTAAAAAAATATTCAAAAAATACTTTGATCATTCCTCTTGATAATAACATTAACATTTAGACAATAAAAAATTATTTTAATCAAGTTTAAGGCCTTTTTTATGCATGGTATGCTATTTTTTTAGCGATCTCATGAACATACCTACTATAGAGGCTGCCAACTATAGCAGAAGTATTTAACATATAGCTGGCATGGATTAATATTTTTCAGAAAAAATTCTGCAAAAGGGTTACAACAACTTTCATCGGAATTTTCTCCGCATATCGATTTCTTTTTCTAGTCATTCACAGTTAACCTAAACCTTGAAAATGTTTAAATTCAAAACTTATTATTGAGCAAAGCTGGAAGTTGAATGATTGTCTTCATATATATATATATATATATATATATATATATATATATATATATATATGGAGAGAGAGAGACAGAGGCAGGCATGTTAAAATGCGGAGAAACTATTAACTCAGTAACTCTTACACATCATTAAATTCTGTTAACGATTCTGGTACATGGCGATGTTAGAGTTGAACAAATTTTCCTGATTTTTTGTTTTTCAGTTAAAGTTTTCAGCCGTTGTATTCTGTGGTCTTCTCAGGTATCGGTCAATACGTTTACTCTCCTCCAAATTTGAATAAGACTATTTGATTCGTTAGGATGATCTTCTGCCTTTATACTGTGCATCTGTATATAACTAATGTTCACTTGTTGAGTTAGGTCAGAGAGCTCTCTCATGATTCACTGGAGAATCATAGCGATAACATAACGACCGTTACGATTTCTGAAGTTTCCTGGAAAAAATAAAGGTAAATAGAATTATTGTAAAACGGTAACGTTTAAGCTTTAATAAATATTCATAATTCACATTTTTTGTTGAGACTCGAATCTAGAGGCGTGCAATATATTTATTACAATTTACAATTATTTAATTTCTCTTCAGTGAAAAAAAGCAAAAGTAATTTCTTAATATAAAAATGGCGTCGATTTTTCGCTTTCAGAAAAGCGACAAACACTTATATCATTAGATTATATTTACGTCTGCGCTGTACACACACACAAACGCACACTAATTTGCATATTACTAAAGATAGTAATAAACACATGGCAGAAATCATGATAATGTTGTTGATTAAATTTGATGAATTATATTAATAATGAGGTCCTTTTAATGAAGATTAAGATTAATATTAGGTTGGTGCAAAAATAATGACGTTTTCTCACACAGTAACATATGTGAGAAAACGTCATTATTTTTGTACCAACCTAATATCATTGATCCATTTTGAATGATCGCTTACTTAGTTTACAGCTCAGTTTAATTTTATAAAAAGTTCACCTGATTGACATCAAAATTGGTCTCCAAACTTAAAGAATATTTACACTATGGTTGCTTATTTTTGTCAGTTTTTTGTTCTTCTGATGCAAGTCAATATTTTCTCATTAAAGTCGTTGCTAGCCAAGCTAACATTTTCGGAATATATTTCAGTTTATATGTGCAAATTTCAGGTGATACTATTTATCCTTATTTTACAACAAAGTGGTAATAACTTTTTTTTTTAGGTAAATCATGTCTTATGCAAACAAACTAAGCACAGGATCAACTTTATTTGTATATAAATCCAAAAGATGAAAATCATAGAATGTATGATAAAGAATAATATTTTAATGAAAATGGCGATAATAAAACAAAGAAGAATGATGTTTAGCTTAGCGTTTCACCTTTTTATATTTAGACGTTTTCAGGCAGGAATGAAAGACGAACCCAGGTGAGAGGAAAGTGAATTAGACTAGAGAGAAGATGTCATAAAGATAATTTGTTCTTGTTCTTGCATTAAATCCATTAATATCTGATGGATTTGAAATTAGTCAATTCCGTGCAGTTCCCTATTTTATTATTTATTAGTTCTTATCTCACATTGTGCTGCTAATTTCTTCTGCGATGATCAATGTTATTGTATATGAGACCGGTTTGAGTTTGACCGCAACAACAGAATCATGTATTTGTTAATAAAATATCCTATATGCTTGAATAAATTAGGATATTATTTTTGAAGTTTAATTTAGCACTTTGCAACATTCAACAGTCATTCATCTATTAACATAGTTAACTTTCTTACTAGCGTTTTCAGTCCCGGGTAGGACAATAAACTACAGCAGGACAACCACTTAATTGCTGTCGTTCCCAGGTGCGCCCTGACCCGGGCTGGTAACACGTGTTAGGGTCCCAACTATGGACAAGTAGGAAACCACCAAACTGACGTCAAAACACTATGAAAGTATAAAAATACATTTTTATAGCAAAAAATACTAGCAATACATGATCATAGTAAAAAAAATACCAATAGCAATACATTTTTAAGTAAAAAAAAAATATCAGCAAAAACATTTTTGAAAAAAGAAATTACTACTGATCATAAGAAAATTAAATTTCAGCATTATATGACCTCTAATGAGTTGATATGCCACTAAACAACCATTTTTGAGTCAAAATGATCAGCAATACATTTTCTGTAATTGTAGGTAGCAACGGCGTTCAGGATATATTTAGTTGAAGCCATAAAATTGTGTTCAAATTTAGATGTCGGTATAAAATGACCCATAGGTGTTGATATGCCGCTAAACAAAATCAACCAACTAAAATTTTTAATTATTCTTCGAGATCGTTTTTGTTGGGTATTCCTTTGGCATAAATTTTACATACATTTTCATATATATAATATATATATATATATATATATATATATATATATATATATATATATATGTGTGTGTGTGTGTGTGTGTATGTATGTGTGTGTTTCTGTGTGTGTGAAAAGAACATCACTAGACATAAAAAACCACGGTATGAACGCATGGATGTGTATCTGCACCTGGCTTCGGATTGTTTATATGGATCCGTTTGCGTGAACTAAATGCGTACACCTATATGTATGTGTGTCTGTGTGTATGAGAGTGTCATCCCGAATAAGCACAGCGGGAAGTTCCCCACTACTACCAAAAAACATAATGAAACAAGCATAAATAGATCCAATTTTAAAAAATAGACCAGTTTGTCTGATGATAGCAAAAGCATGAAACCTAGGGTCACAAACTCATATCCATACAACGGAATATGTTAGCTCTGTCACTGATATTGAGTGCTTTCCAATAAATACTGCACATACAAAATAATAATAATAATAATAATAATGATAATATATATATATATATATATATATATATATATATATATATATACACGGAACCGTCATATAGCCTGACGTGCTTTTATCCATTTCACCACAGAGGTTAGGAAGGTCGATTTTCCTGTTTTTAAACTACAATTTTCCATGATTTAAAATCATGGAAAATTGTTTTTACACTAGCACTGTTTTTAAACTACAATTTTTTAAAAACTACTTCTGTTTCTCACCTACTACTGTTTTTAAACTATAATTATTTTTAAACTGCTATTGTTTTGATAATACTACTCTATTTAGACTACAATTTTCCATGGTTTAAAATCATGAAAACTGTAATTTAAAAACAGGAAAATCGACCTTGCTAACCGAAACGGTCCTCTGTGATGAAATATATATATATATATATATATATATATATATATATATATATATATATATATATATATATATCGTAATGATAGACCGCAAGTTTCCTAGCATAAATATAAAGAACATCTTTATTAAATTTGTGCGTTTGAAACATTTGTAGCATTTGTAAAATTTGCATGAAATACTTGTTGGAAATTTTGAGCATGAATATCCATCTTTAGCATAAAGCCTTTTGGTCTTGACACGTAACGTAAAAAAAAACGTCTTGTTCAGATCTAGCAGTATACGTCTGCATTGATCTTTATATCAACATTAACAAGTTTAAGCAAACCGAAAATTTTACATCCTACTAGCCGAAAATATGACTTCACTAGTAGATATTTCCACAAAAGACCCAAGCTATACTCCAATCATTCCAATTGTAGTTCTAAATTCCTGACTAAAAATGAATGTTGAGAATTCAGTGTTCAAGCATTTCTTCACCCGCCTGAGACATTTCCCTTTATGACTCTTTTTTTAATATTACTATTCACAAGAATCAAGGCTCAAGAGTCACTCAATATGATGTGTATTTTTTAGGTTTCAATTGTTTTATGGTACATGTGATAAAAAGGAGAATTGAATGATCAGGGTAGCGTCCTTTCGGCAATCTGTTCCGCAACGTAACGGTTCTGAGAAAGAATCTGCATTAGTGAGCATTCCGGATGCGGATCAGTCGACTCTGTGTACGCGACATGGATTTGATGAAATTAAGAAATCTAGCTCTCTAGAACTCCCAACCTGAAAATATCGATAGCCTCGCGAGAGGCTAGCAAATATTTGATGGGAAAAAAACGCTTATAAAGTGGAACACTTAAATCTGCTATCTGGGTCCCTTTCGCGTTGTTAATGTTGTTTAATATTCTGCTTTTTTTTTTTTTCGTTCGCTTTGCATAAAATTCTCCAGATAATTTCTTCAGTCCACTTGACTTGCTTTTAATTTTTGCGAAATCTTTTATTTAGACTTTACAAAAGCTCGTCTCTTTCATGTTCATGTCTTGCAAATGTTTTCCATTGTTTTTTTCTTTTATTGTTCCTCTGTGATAACTTTTCAGTTTTTGTGTAATTCCCAACGTTGTGATCTTTTCACTGAATAACTAAAGTCTAAATATTTTTTCTCTTTTGAGGTTATATCTTTCTGATGACTCATGGTAAATTCTTTAGATCTGGAATTATAAAATAAAAATCAATAAACATTCTATTATATTCGTTTATCTACATTATAAAGAACGGTCTTTATATTTCCTAAATTTCAAATAAAAATATCTGTTTTTATGAGAAATATTTACAATAATCTATTTGCTGGCCACTCCGACGTGAAACCATCATTAGATTTGAAGTACCTGGGACCAACTCGGCCACATAAGATTTGCTGATTAGACAAGGCTACCTGGCCGAGTTGGTCTAAGGCACGTCAGATCTAATGACGATTTCACTTAAGAGACGGAGGTTCGCCTAGTGGATAAAAACGTTGGTTAGATCCAGTGACTAGACCCACAGAGTTGTGAGTCCAGTACCAGGCTACAGCAGTGGTGAAACAAAACTTGGAGAGTTAAATAGAAAATAACTGAGACATCTGTAAGAGACATAAGATGTGGAAATAGAAGAATCTACCCCAGTGGACGAAATAAAGGGTTCCGTCTGAAATTCCAATCAACTGAAGAAGGCCGGAGCTTACAACGGCAAAAAACGTTGTGAATATTGCAATGAAGATGAAAATAACAGTGAGAATAATGTAAATACTATTAGGTTGTTGCAAAAATAATGTCGTTTTCTCACATAGTAACATATGTGAGAAACCGACATTATTTTTGCACCAACCTAATATAAGTACTCGTAATACCACATCTCAGAGATATAGACAGACTCTTAATTGCTGTTGTTTCCATCTCCACAGACTCGGGGTGGTAGCATCTGTTAAGTTTCAGGCTCTGGGCAAATAGTTCAATATCAAATTCGGATCACAACAGTATGAAAGTATATACCAGCTATATATTTTGAAATGAAATTACTTACAATAGATCTTTGTAGAAGAAATTGCCAATGCTTCCAACAAAATACATTTTCGGCATTAAATGACCCATAAGGTGTTGATATGCCGCTAAATAAACACACAAACAAACAATAAAATTATAAAGAAATTTTGGGTTTGTATTTTTCGACTTTTCTTTAAATAAAATATCTTTATATTGTCCGATGTAAAAGTTGCAGAATTGGCAGCCATTTTATAGGAGTCTTTCACATTTCACTCAAAGACAATGTATAGGAGGAAAGAAAAACAAAACCAAGAAAAAGAAGCCGAAACTAAAGCAGAATAAGGGAACAAGAACTTGTCTCTTGTAAAAGAGAAATTATCTAAAAGACATCAGAGTTCGTGCTTTTGCACAACGAACCCAATTCTCGAAGGCGTGATATTCAAAAGATGCGTATGTTCTGAATCAGTTTATTTCCTGTTACCAATTTCCGATCACGTGACAAGGCGCAATTTCCATCGGGTCTTCCGGTTGGGACTTCGTGCTTTTACGCTGAATCACATTTTCTGGTGTTTCGCATTTTTCAGCTTTCATTTTTGCAGTTATAGCCATTGTTGAATTATTTCAAGGGGGATCAAGTTTTTATCATTTATTTTTATTTTTTGACTTCCATTATCTGATGCCAAGACTTATTGATTTGAAACTAGAAATGTAATTGAGTAAAAAAAAAACAAACAAAAAAACATGACAAATAACTAAAAAATAATATAAAATGCAATAGAAGACTGGATTCACTCCTTGCCGCACTCAAATTCAAATTCAAATCCAAATCGACGAATTTCTTTCCCGCTTTTCTCGCACTTCAACTCCCATCCCTCCTTTTCGTCCATCCTAATCAATTCTGAGCTGAGCACGCATAAACTGGTTGTTGACAGTCAAAGATAGTTTCCTCTGGATCAAAAACCAAAAATATGATTTTTCACAAGTATCAAATATTGATTTTTAGCAAATCGATGCCAATGTCTGTTTGAAAATTTGCCCTCTCAGTGGGTTCTAAACGCAATGTGTAGGATTCGGTGGTGCAATCTGGGTCACTTACCTTTTAAATGCAGTATAGTTTCGACCAATGTTTACTATGTGACCCAACTATAAACGGATCCGATATTTCACTTTTAACTATTATTATATCTATCTTGGAGACCTCGAGGGGGTGTAATTGTTAGCGAGCTTGTCTCGCTAGAATAATTACGACTAATTAGTGAGTTCAATCGTCACTGGGTGCCTCCTATTCTGGGCCTTGTGCCACATCTAAGCTACGGTTGGAAAATCATTATTATATTTACCTTTTGACTTATAAACACAACAAATGACTCCTTTTTGGCTAAACAAAAAAAAAACCACACACACACACAACAATATTTACATACAGACACAAGTCAAAATACGACCACTGTTTAGCTATAAACCTATGTACAAACACGATCAATGTTTACCTATATACACACGTAGAAAACTTAGCAATTTTTACCTGTAGGCTCGAGCTACTCATTGTTAATCTATAGATTCAAGTATAAACGTGACCTATGTAACTCAGATAAAAAAATATTGATTTAATTATAAACTATTAATGGATTGTTATGTTTGTCATTAAAGGCATTCAACAAGCTGAAAGAACTAAGTATTGTACGTTCCATTTTAAATTTTAAGCCTTTGTATTTCCGCTTTACTCTGTATTCATTTTGAAAAGAAATCACTAAAGTTCACGTACAATTCGGTTGAATCTATAACGATTCAAAGCCTAACTTAAAGAGTAACTTAAAATGTAAAAGAACAAAAATTTGTAATTAATTATCTACATTGTTGAACAATTAATAAAAGGATTCCGATTTCAGATGTAATGCTGATTTTTGTTCTAGCATTTTTTTTTTTTTTTAACATACAACGTGTGTTATCACGTGCGATACCCTGTCTTCATCAGCCGCCGACCAGGGGTGATCTCACGGTTTCGGTGGCTAAGGCGGGACCGCCACCCCAGGCGCAACCAGCAGCATTTGCCACCAGGCAGGGTATGAAGATAAGCTAACTAATTGTTCCTTTAAGTAAAATCTATCTGCAATTAATGTTTCTTGAACACGTTTGCCGTTATTGACGCGCTCGTAAAAGTTGTTATAGACGACGACGCAAATATCTCATTTGCGCATGTTAGGTCGTGATGTTGCGCGCATTTTATTTGCTTGTTTTGATCTCGATCAAATCCAACTTGACGCGTGTTGAACAGTTTTTGAAGGCGATGCAAAACGCTTTTCAACCAACGGCCAATGATGCCTATTTTTGAAAGGAAGGAAATGACCGAATGTCCCAGAAACCCACGACACCCAATCTCAATAGGCATCACGTGACACGTCCAAACATTTTCCATACACTCGGCACGCAGTGACTCGTACCGGTTTTTCTTTAGTTCGTGCCCCTCCACCCTGTTCTCTTCCCAAGAGACTGTTAGTTCTATTAGGAAGACAGTCTTTTTAGAGTCGGACCACAACACAATGTCGGGACGCTTGTCTGTCTGTGCGATGTGTATTGGAAATTTTAAGGATATCATTAGATCCACTGAAACCTTCCAATCACTGGCACCACTCAGCAGCTTTATATTGGGGGTTGTTTGTTTTTTCTTTGCAGGGCATTCCCCTTCCTTATGGAATTCAATCTTAGTTTCCTGGGTTTCCATAAGTTGTTGATTTGCTGTCTCACATTGTGTTCTTATTAGATCCCTTATCGCCTCTAATACCTTGTTGTGTCGCCACGTGTACATATGGAGCGAAAGTGGACAAGCAGAAAGCACATGGCGCAAGGTACCTCGGTCTTTTTGACACGAAAAACAGAGATCTGTATCTGTGTATTCCAAATTTTCAGGTTTGTTTCATTTGGGAGAAGATCGTATGTAGATCGAAGAAGGAAAGATATCGCCAATGGTTCCAACGCAATTAATGAATTCCACGAAAGCTTAATGGGTTCCATATCATTCCATGTTGCCCACTTACATTGTTTCCCTTGAGTTAAAAGCAGTAGCTATTCTATGCTCCTCTTCGAACATTTTGATTTCTTCAATTACCATACGCCTTTTTCCCAATCCAGCCCTATTATTCTGAATCACGCCCATGATATCTCTGACTCACAGGCTGGTTTCTGCAGCTGAGCACTTTGTACCAGATTTAATCTCTGGATGCACCTTCCGTATGCAATCATCAGCTGAGTCTCTCATCATCATATGAAGGCGTACCTTCCTCCACCAATGAATGTATAGGGAGCTGCAGATGTCCGGAGTTGGTATATAGGCCCACTTTCGAAAAACAAGGAGGAACTCCAAGCTACTTACGCAAGTACTTATTGATCACTTGCTCAATGCGCTCAATATCATATCATTTCCTTAATCGTTCGTGTAAAAAAAGACGCAGGGGGTTGTTGAATGTTAGAGAATATGAGAAAAAAGGCATTATTAACAAGAGAGACCAATAAAAGAACGTGGATTATACATTATTCGAACTATTATCCTCGCTTTTGTCGCCATATTTATTACAACGTTTCGGCCGTTGTACGCTCCGTCCTTCTTCAGGTTGTTGGAATATCGAACTGAACCTTTATTTCGCTCACTAAGGTAGACTGTTCTAGCTCCACGTGCAAATGACTGTCAGTTAACAGTTATCTCCTGTTAATTTTTCCCTCTGAATGTTCTCTACTACCTTAACCAGGTATTGAAATCACACACCTTGGGTCCTGTCATTGAATGTAATCTCAGCACCCATTTTTACCAGTGCTCATATTGTAATTTTTTTCTGTTACCATTCCATGTTTTTTACCAGAGCTCATATTGCAACATTTGTTGTTATTATTGCTTTT
This sequence comes from Acanthosepion lycidas, assembly GCA_963932145.1. NCBI lineage: Eukaryota > Metazoa > Mollusca > Cephalopoda > Sepiida > Sepiidae > Acanthosepion > Acanthosepion lycidas. The sequence goes on from OZ010582.1 coordinate 127,979,196, forward strand.
CTCTGACACTCCTTATTATTGGTTCCCATATTGTATACATTTCTATGCTTGGTCGGCTCAGGAGATTTTTCTGGCCTAGCATATGTATTGATTCCTTAAGTTTACGAATTTTCTAATGGTGTCCGTTGTCTATGATCTCAACCTGATCCCACAGATGGCGGTGATCTCCCTTCTTTCTCCATATGTGGTTAGCCATGCCTGATTTTTCCTCTAATAATAAATATGGCGACAAAGATGAGGACAATAGTCCGAATAATGTGAATAATGTGAATAATGTACTTAATACCTCATCTCAGAGATATAGACAAACGCGGATTATGATTGACATTTAATCGCCAAATCAAAACCTTTCATTCTTTAGGGTGTTTATTTGAGTTAGTGTAGCACGGCACTTGATCAAATGTTGACAAATAAGACAAAAAAAAAAAATTAAAAAAAAATGAATTCGGCAAAAAGATCCAAATTAAATGAGTCATCAGTCAACTTTTATCTGCGCTTGAACCTTGGCCGCCGGAAAAGAAGGAAAAGTAGTGACTAGTCATAATAATCAAATCTATCAATGTTTAGCTCTTTGTTTTCGCTTGCTGGCATCGACTATTTTCGTAATCAAATGTGGTACACTATACTAATAGTCTTCTCTGAAATTCAGTACAGTTCAGCTCGGGTAAATATATTTATGATGACGGGTTTAGTATTGTTAATATGGATATTAAGGATTATGTTTCTCCCAGAAAGCTCTAACCACGAAATGTTAAACGAAATCTTAAACTATGCTAGCAGCATGAACTTGTCGTCATATCAAAGATTTTATTTTCTGATGTTCTTGTGTTTATTGCAGCCTCGGAATGAAAACTGATATCTATTGGACAAGTTAGTCGAAGAACGCAGAAAGGAAGGACTAACCATTAATTTTAAGAAGACGAAATGCATGTAACAGGAACAAGCTAATTTGTGAGATAACTATAGGACACGTCACAATCGAACAAATGAGGAATTTTAACGATTTGGTGTAGTAAGGGACGCGATAAAGTTACACTGGAATTCGAAGACAGATCAGAATAGAGAACGGTGCCTTTCGAAAAGCATTAATCTATAAGGATAGGAAGATATTATTTGTAAAAAAAACATCATTTCACCCCAAGCAAGGCAATAAAACAATTAAGACGCAAATATTTAATGAGTGTAAGAGAATATGAAAACAAAAAAAAAAAAAAAAAAAAAAGCTTGTAAGGAAAAAGAACACTAAAAGAAGAACATTAAGAAGATAGAAGTCAGCAATTGGTGCTGCATTTAAAATTTTTGAATAACAAATTTGACTGGAAAGCCAGAAGCTAGAAGAAAGTTCCACAAGTGAGAAATGGCATAGAAGAAATAGTTAACATAGAACTTACGTTTGGATCTAGCTATTTCACTTGTAAAATGGTGGGACCTTTTCGCCATTCTAGTACTGCGCTTAATGTCTAGGTACAATAGATAAGACGTTAATAAGAACGATTACCATGAAATTAATTTATATTTAATATTAATATTTATATTAATATTAATATTAATATTAATATTTATATTAATATTAATATTGATATTGATATTAATATTAATATCTATATTAATATTAATATTAATATTAATATAAATAGTTACAGGGAAGCTGCGTTTCGGTGGTGGGGAAGTGACTGAAGCCAAGATGCCAGAATCAAGAATCTGTCTAATATCTATATAACTGATATGTAATATCTAATCACCTATATGACAATGGAAGATGGAAATTATCTTCACAGATTAAGAAAAGACTTGAAACGACAAATAAGAGGTACTACATAATGTTAATAGTAATTCCTTATAAGGAAACATTTGATATTTATTGAGTGAAAAGGCAGTGATACTGTCGGTTGAAATTCACATAATCTTTATATTAAAAATAGTGCACCCGTTTCGTCAAAAAATGACAGTAAGAAGGAATGTGTTATAAGTAATATGGATTATATTGTAAGTTAATACCTAAAAAGTATACAATTTATAAACATCTAAGGAAATATATCCGTATATCAGTGTCAAAAATGTTACATATTTACAACCAAAATGATGTCTACTGCAAAAGTTCCTAAAGCGCAATATTTTATGTGTCAAATTTGGAAGACATGGGTAATCGTTGATAATCTTCAGATTCAATTTTTAATTTCAGAGTCTGCTTATTTCTTGTCCCATTAAGAGCAACGTCTTATCAGATATATTTTTTAAATTTATTTTTTGTTGCACCAACTTTTATTTAATTATAATTCTTAAAGTTTAAAGTGAATTTCTAAAAACAAACAAAGCGTTCTTGAAGATATACGAGGTTTATTCTATATACGAATCCTCTTCGTCAACGTTTATCCAGATATCATGTCAAATATTTTTTTTATTTTTATTATTATTATTATTTTCTTTGCTTTCTGGCGTTTACACATTTCTTTCCGGGTCCCACCCAGGGACCTAAGGTTAGAAATGGCATCATGACACTTTTCACTGACAAAAAAAAAAAAAAAAGTTACATAGATAGAGCCCTTCGTAAAGTGTGGGCTGTACTTGTCAGAACAATTTTTTGTATCTCCTTGAGGCATGGGCTTCCAGGAATCCCTGCAATTAGTCTACTGCAATCTTTTCCAACCAGTCCTAGGGCTCCAACTACAACAGGGATTGTTGATGTTCCCATATGCCACATTTTCGAGACCTCTATTTCAAGGTCCTTGTATTTTGACAGCTTTTTGAATATCTTCAAAGATACATTGCAGTCAGCAGGGACTGCCATATCAATAAGGAGGCACCGTTTTTGTTTGTGGTCTTTAATAACAATATCTGGGCGGTTGGCCTTGATTGTTCTGTCAGTGTGGATTGTGTAGTCCCATAGAATTGTAACAGGTCCTATCTCCGTAACTGGGTCTGGGTGGTGTTGGTACCAGTTTCTTTCAGTTTCCTTCCCGTAGAAGTTGCAGATTTTCCAGTGCAGATATTGGCCCACTCTGTCATGTCGGGTTTTATATTCAGTGGGTGCCAACATCGTGCAACCTGATACAAGATGATCAATCGTTTCTGGATATTTATCACAGAATCTGCATTTGGGGCTGACACAATATTTTAGTATATGTGCTTGATAATTCCTAGTTATTTTTATTATTATTATTATCATTATTATTATTATTATTATTATTATTATTATTATTATTATTATTATTATTATCATCAGTTTGAAATTATGATGATTATAATGCGATGGTGGTGATGGTTTCGCTGTCGCAAATGACATGACAATTTAATGAATCTACTTTGAATCTGATCGCTACCCTTCCTCAGCCTGTATTTTAACTTGTCCAGTCCTTAAAGAAAAAAATCATTTTTTGGTCACCCATATCGGCTCATGTCTTCTTTCTTTTCTTTTCTTCCTTCTCCTCTCTCGTCTCTCATCAATCACTCTCTCCTTCCCCCCCCCACAAAATTTTAAAACCTTATATTGAATTTTTTTCTTTTTCTTTCTTCTTCTTATAATATTAAAATTATCTTTTTTTTCTTTTATTTTCTCATTTTTCATTTTTTTTTCTGCATAAATTGCTTCCATTGTCTAAAGAAACGTCGGTCTGAAGAGATGAATATTTTCTGTATGTTCCTGAAAAAAATTGTAAGTGAATGGATTTTTAAGGATCGTCTGTACTTATCAATTGAAATTATATATATATATATATATATATATATATATATATATATATATATATATATATATATATATATGCATATATGCCCACGCGCGCGCGCGCGCGTGTGTGTGTGTGGCGTATTATACATATAGATAATTTTTTAGGATCGTAATTTTAATTTAATTTTAATAACTATTGTCTATCTTTCCATTATTTATGGATGTTTCCTTCCCAACCTTTTGTTTGAATTATTGGGGCGTATCAACATTTGATTACGCCATTGTTTTCTCCTCTAGCTACGGAGGCTAATTATTTTATTTCCTGCTACAGATGAAAGTTTTCAAGTAGGATGGTTTCTGTTATTTAGTACAGTTTTTTCTTTTGAGATTACGTAGCGCCAGGTTCGAAATGTTTGATCATCGCTAAGACCTAAAAGTTTCTCCAGCTCTACATTCGTATGCAGCTCAGAGATAGTGCAGAAGAGTTGGACTGCCATGCATTATTCCTATATGAATATCTAGATCTGGAGAAGTTTTTTTAAGAACATGAGTCGAGTAATTAGATTAATAATAATAATTTGGTTTTGTGGCAACTTGCGGTGTTGGGAGAAACTACTACTAAAGCATCATCATCTCGTATGTTATATCTCTTTTTACATAGAGGTATCTGAAGTGTTTAGTATTTATAATTTCCGCATACTGAATACGTATGGAAACGTAGTAAGTGCCATCATTGCTTTCATCCTAATTCCAGATCATAGATTCTGTTTTGGAAAGGTTTATCTTAAGTACTTCTTCATTGAAAACTTGGAAGAGAATGATTTAATTTTATGATCATTCTTATTCAAATTATCAATTCCTATGTCATCAACACTGCATCTTCACTATGTTCAAACCTCCTTACCATCTGTGCATCAGATCTCACAATTTTTACAGTCAAAAAAAAAATCCTCATATACTATATCCCCCATCATAACAAAAAGATTAATAACACCATGAAGAAGACTAATGGAGAAGAATAACACAAATCTGATCAGAGTGGAATAAATTTAAAATTCAATAGATATAAGTAACTTATGAAATATTCCAGTCATCGAAAAGATGAACATTTTCAGATGAGCACAGAGGACGTGGAAGAACATCCCATCTTAATAAACTTATTTTTTCTTGGGTTTGTTTTGCAAACTGTACTCTTGCTTTTTGGGTTAACGAAAACAGGAAAGTTTCGATGTAATCTTTCGTTTCCCAGATCAATTTGACGCCAATGGTGATAGTCCTTTCAAGTTCCAATATCTCATAATGACCAATATATTTCATATATCACAAAACACAAAACAGTAACTCCAGAGAATGGAGTCTTGATTTTGGTGTTGATACTTGTTTCTCGTTTTGTGACAACGACTGTCTCTTTCGTTTTCTGTCAACATGCAAAACCCATTTTTCATCTCCTGTGAAAATGCTATGAAAAAGTATAAAAGGTTTGCATTTCTGTATAGAAAAAGTGGTCTAGATTTTGCAAGGTTATCAAGTTCATGATGAACCCAAAATATTTTTGCAAGTTTTTTTTCCAATTAAACTCTGAAACGCGCAATAAAATATAGATAATCGCATAGAATATATGAGGAATTAATTCTAAACAATTTCCTACCATCTGACTTTGGTTTTGCCTTGTGTGTTTCTTCGTTTTTAAGCAATTCATCCAAAACAAGGCGGGAATGTCACTAGCACGTAAGGGGTTTACAGCGAGAGTGAACAAGTGTAAGAAGGGTGTTTCAGGAAAGGATATAGAGAAAGACGCTGATCAGGATCAAGGGATCGGATGATGTCGATTGACATTACATTTGAATATTCGAAGATTATAGCTATCAGAGAAGCAGGTAAGAGGAAGGGAATTCCATTGGTGGGAAGTGCGAGAGAAGCTGTTGGAGTAGAAGAGGCGGTTACATTTAATTGTTTTGACAGTGAAAGGGTCGGACCCAGATGCGAACCTAGTAGCACGCTTAAATTCATTCAGTTGGTGTTACCAGTAAAAGTAGCTCTTCAGAGCAGTTGCCATGAAAATATTTGTAGAAAAGACAGAGGGAAGCCGCAATATCTCTGTGAGAAAGTGAATGGAGTTGAATTGCTAGGTCAGGACCTATCACATTGCATATCCGTCTTTGGATTTTGTCGGGGACCTCGAGATGAACAGCGGGGGCACCAGACCATATATGGCAACAGTAGTGAATGCAAGGACGAATGGTAGATTTGTAGGATGGTCTCAGGCGAGAAAAACCTCCTGGCGTAATACAGAGAACCAACCTTTCCTTGCAGTAGGTAAAGCTATTGACTCAATGTAGTTGTTCTACCTCAGGTCAGAGGTAGGTTGATTCTTAACTCAAAGAGGCGAGATACGTAATTACATGTACACCACCCTAAGAGAAGAGATATTACTCCAATTCCGTTTCCGATAAATAACATTTTCTAAGAGCAAAGAAAAGAACAACATTCAGAATCTGAGCACCTAAACAAATGTCACAAATAAATGCATCCTATGTCCTTTGCATTGAAGTGCTTCTATGCAAATGTCTGCACAAAAGAGAATGGCTCTGACGTTAACAGTTTTCAGGATAGAGAATCAATAAATTCTATAAAAAGTTCACATTGAAAACCATGTAATTCAAATAATTCAAATTTGAAATTTTTTTCTTCCTGTCAGAATAAATAAGTTTGAAAGTATTTTTTAAAAAAATGTCTTGCATTTAAGTGTTTTTCCAAGGTGTAGCTGTAAATCTGATTATTGTCTGACAAAATAGACCCTGAAGAAGAAAAGAAGAATGAAATGAAGTGTAACATGTGTTTTCTTATGTCCAAAGTACTGCTAAAGTTTGAGAAAAGACATGACAGTTGTACCCTGACGTAGAATTATCAACATCTATCAATGACATTTGTAAAGTGGAGGTAGAACAAGTATTGTATAGGATGAATGCATTTAATTATAGGTTCTGTCTTCATTTGTTGACTCATAAATCATAGAGAGCTAAACGCAATTACATCTCGAACACCCTAACAGTTTCATTTATATCTGGTACTTTGTAATTAAAAAAAATCAATATCAATCAGCATATTTTCCATTAGGGTCAAACATCTTGATTAAATCTGTTCGTGTTTCTCCTCGAGAAACTAATTACCAATTCCAGTCAATCGGCAAATCATTATTTTTTCTCCATATCATTTCTATAATTACAAGATTAGAACAGATACGAATGTCCTGAAAGTGAACACAATTTTAGAGACGCTTCAAAATCGGTTAGAAAATCGAAAGTAAATACTTGAAAGCTTTGAAACAAAAACCGAAAGTTTGTAAAGTTGGCCTCTATTCTCGTGTTCTTCGAAAACAGATTCACATCATTTACATCATGTACACGCGGATAGTTGTCCCTCTCATTGTGTTTGTTATCAAAACGTCACACCAGATCCCATGAGTTGCTTGTCGAGCGTGGTAACCTTTAGGGAATTTCAAAATGAACACTTTATTTTCGTTCCCCTTACCATATACAGGTATATTGGCACTGTTCAGATTGTGTCGTTTCCACTGAATTTAAACAAGCACTGCATGGCGCAAGGGTTGAACTTATATTTACTATGCCAATAAACCATCGCTTTAATATTCTTTTTTACTTGATATTGCCAATGATTTAGCTGGTGTATTTTTCTATCCCTTTCTTGACCAGTCCGAGGATACCTATTACGATTGATCTTCATTCCCCGACGTTTTTACAATTTTACTTTCTGGATCTTCATATTGAAGGTTTACCATAGTTTTCTCCTTTTCTTTTTTTCTATTATATCAGGTCTGTTGGGATGATTATTAATGATATTAAAAAAAAAACAAAAAAAAACAAAAAAAAACAAACAAACCCTTTTTGACTTGTATTTGCTTTATATGGGATGGGATGGGATTTTTTTATTGTTTACATTTAATTAAACGAAAAATGGATAAAAAAAAACTCATCTCAGGATATGGGCTGTGTTTGTTACAATGTTACCACAGCATGCAGGAATAAACAACATCACCAGAAGAGGTTTGGATTGAGCTGGGTTCCCTTCCCAAATCGAAGCCGTAGGCCTCGACCATGGTGATGGAAAGCGGCCGAATCCTCTTTCCTGTAGTCGTATTGCAGGCTGCTTTCCAAGGCATGCAGCAATAAACGACATCATCATAAGAGGTTTGGATGCAGCTGGGTTCCTTTCCCAAATCGAACCCGTAGGCCTCAACCGTGGTGATGGAAAGCGGCCGAATCCTCTCTCCTGTAGTCGTATTGCAGGCTGCTTTCCAAGGCATGCAGCAATAAACGACATCACCAAAAGAGGTTTGGATGCAGCTGGGTTCCCTTCCCAAATCGAACCCGTAGGCCTCAACCGTGGTGATGGAAAGCGGCCGGATGGCACTAACATTTTCCCTTTGAAAATGGGAAGTCGTTGAGATGTAACTTGTGCGGATAGATTTTTGACCAGTAATTTGATCAAGTCCACGGTTAACCCGAGGTCTGTCGCAGAGATAAAAAAAAATAGTTAAATATTCTTCTTTTGCTGATAGATCTTTTTTTTTTACTCCTGTGGCAGTGGAGACTTCTGGGGTTATTGGCCCTCGTTCGATGGCGTTCCTTCGGAGGATTGGTGCGATTGCGTCTCGATTAAGGGACGAGCCTCGCGAATCGGAGTGGCTCTTGCAGCTTGTCACACTGGCGATGGTTCGAGGTAATGCTTTCTCAATCATTGTGGCTGGCAGAGGATTGAAAAAAATTGTTTATAGTTACTTTGTTACAATTATTATTATTATTATTATTATTATTATTATTATTATTATTATTATTTGTGCATGTTATGTTTCCTTCTTTGTATACTGTAGAGCCGGTTGTAAAATATGCTTTTAGGCCCTATAGGAGAATTGTCATTTAACTGATAGTACATTTCTTAGTATATGGGATATCCCTAGCTAGACGATCTTTTGGTAAACTTCGATGTGTATGTTGCTTAGGACACAATTAATAAAATTGTCCATTCATTTTCTCACATGACCAGTGCTCCGATTACTACTGGTACAGTCTCAGCCTTCATTCGCCTCATCCTGTTAATCTCGATCTCCAGGTTCTTGTATTTGAACAATTTCTCTCGGATGATAGTACGATGTCCATAAGCATAAACTTGCTGAACTTTTTGTGTTTTATGTTAATATCTGGTCTGTTGGCTTTTATTTCTCTGCCAGTCGCAATTGGCATGCCACAGAGGGATAGTTACATCGTTATTTTGGGTAACTGTGTCTAGTTAGTGTTCATACCATCTCTCTGAGATTTCGATTTTTTTGCTTTTTGCCTATCTTTCAATGCACATATGTCGCCACCTTGTTATGTCTGTGGGCATATACATTTTTTTCTCGTTCCAGGCACCCTGGAATTATTATTATTATTATTATTATTATTATTATTATTATTATTTCCTTTGGTTTCTGGTATATACACATCTCTTTCTGAGCCCCGATCAGAGAACTAAGGTCAGAAATGATATGACATTTTCCAATGTGCAGTTTTGAAAAATAAATCACATATTTTACATAGACAAAACTCTTTGTAATGTGTGGGTTGTACTTGTGAGTACTATTTTTGTATATCTTTAAGGCATGGGATACCAGGGATTCCTTCAATGAGTCTATTGTAATGTTTTCTAATCAATCCGAGGGCTCCAACTACAACTGGAATTGGTAATGTCCTCATGCGCCACATTTTTAAATGATTTTAAAGTCATCTTATTAAATTATTATACCATTCAAAAGAGACCGATGTGTTCATTGTCATTGTAGTTGCTATCATTTCGATTTTTTTTTGTTTTTTGTTTAATTTTTATTATTATTATTATTATTATTATTATTATTATTATTATATTTTGAGTTTGCTTTTTATTTTTTGTAAGCAGCCTGCAAGTTTTAACCTCGATCAAATCATCCAGGCAAGCCTAGGTCTTCAGCAAAGTTATTAAGACATTGTCAATAGGAGCGCTCAGAATGTGCTACGCAAGTTTAAATCTCATCGAAAACTACATTTACCTACTATAATGCTGAAATATTATTCGAAATTATGAAATCTTATGACAAAACAGTACCAACGAAATGAAGAATGACGATCCAAAAATAATCAGAAGAAACAATTTTGTATTCTCATAGTTTGATTTTATTAAATTTCGACCGTTAATTTAAATGTTTATTGCATCCAAAGATCCCTTTGTGTCGTCCCGTGTATTGTAGATATTTCTCTTATTAAGACGGGCGTTCTTTCTTCTTTTAGCTCACGTATATAATAGATTTTCAAACTCTTATATCAATATATAAAAATACACACACACACGCACACATATATGTATATAAATATATATATGAAAATGAAAATATAAAAAAATATGTATCAGTAAAGACAATATAAATAAGAGACAAAAGGAAAACCTCCATTTATCTTGATAAAACTCTTCAAGAAACGAAACGGATTAGTAAAAAGTTTTCTTTTTATGCATGTATATATGAATGTACACACACGCACACTGACACACAATCACACACACACACACACACACACACACACACATATATATATATATATATATATATATATATATATATATATATATATATATATATGAAATGTGTGTCTCTTTGGTGATTTACGACCACAACATTGTTTATAGGATGACAAAATTTATCACCTCGGCTACCTGTCATTACTTATTACTTCCGAAGTAAATTAAAAAAAAAAACAAAAAAAAAATGTTCTATTTATATATTCTTCGTTTATTTCATTTTTTAACAAAACAAGCGTATTTGCTCAGGCAAGTGCTAATAATTTCTCTGAATCTATAGCAATGATGTGCAAGAAATAGCGCATGCTCCGAAAGTGATGCATTCCATGATTATGTATGAGGCGACGCAGGCGTTTTTTGCTTGTCAGCTTACATTTGACACAACGAAGCAACTGAATTGTAATTTATTATTTTCTTTTACACTTCTGTAACATTTCTGAGTGTTTTATTCTTTTATCTTATAATTTCAGTTACTCATCACTTTTTCGATGTACCGTGTCTCTTCAGGACATTGGCGACGATGACTCTCCACAATTTCTTGTCCTTTGTACATCTTAATTTTATTCTTTTTGTTAAACGTTGCTCCGACATCGGTTTACTCAAGGTCGTTATGTAGGTGATACTTTGTTTTTCTCTGTAGCTCTTGCTTTTAATCTGTCCTATGAGTATCAAATTTTCTATGCCAACTTTCCTCATTTATACAGTAGAAATTTCAACGGTCTTCCTGATGTTAAGTGTAAGTGGCCTTTTACATTTTCTCTAAAACTTCCTTTTGTAGAACGACATTTCTGTCCTTCATCTGTTAAGAGATTGTCCATCAACACCTGACATATAGGAGGACTGATATTATATCACAGTTCAAAACACTTCTTTATTTCTAAATAAATTTTTCTATGTTTTTAATATATTGCTTATCATTTGGAAAGCATTTATTGCTATCCTAGTGTCGCATCCACCAATATGACTATTGGTGAATTAGCTCCCTTGCTTAAAAAAATCTAATTAATATCTAAGTAATATCACGTAAACTCTTAATTTTCGAAAGTGCTCCTAAGGGACGTTTTCAGGTAATATAAATACTCTACGATAACTTTTTATCACTCGCGTCTTTTAAACTCAAAATGTTATGTTCTCGCGGAAGAACGCGATTACAAAGCGTTCGCTTTTTGGGAAACACTTGAACAATACACATACACAGTGGGTACGCACATTCCCTCCCTTCACATAGTTTGGACCAGAATGTTTCCACATTCATTTACACACACATTATTGTTTTTGTCACGTGTAACCTTTTCTTATTAATACATTATCATTTGTTTGTATATATATATATATCGGTTTTGTCGTTTTCTTACTTTTTCGTGGACTCATACTCCGATTCTGCCATCTTTATTGAGGGCATTTCAGGAGACACACGTAATTATCATTCAACGCATACACCAGCCTACAAAAATTTTGTCATTAATCTTTTAGCATCTTTCTCATAGTAGCAGGAATCCCAAAGGATATTAAGTAACAAGTAACTACGTAATAGTGTCTAAAATAAGAAGAAGAAAAAAGAAAAAAAAGGTTTCAGATAAATGAAAGCTATAAGGAAGTTGATCCATTTAGTTGATTCATTTGTGAAAAGACTAAAGAGCCAAACTATTTAACCCATAGCTGGAGCTAGAGCAGATGGGATTTGTTTCTTTAATTTTTTTTACATGGACTCATATCCCGAGTCTGCAATGTTGGTTGTGTGCATTTCAGGAGACGCAAGTGTTTATCTCTCAAAGCGTACACCGACATGTAACACCTTCCGTTCTCTGTTAAAAAAAAAAAAAAAAAAACTTTCCAGATATTTAAATTGTTACAAAAGAAAATGGACAAAAGAAAATAGAAACTGATAGTAAACGTGACTTAAATAAACAACAGGAACAAAAAAATTTGTATTAACAGATTTTTAAATAGGAGACAAACAATTATAATGATATCTAATCCCCTGCCAATTAAACTACTTGTTGGCAACATAACAAATCCCTTCATCAAAATTACATTCGCGCTCATCTGTCTGCAATCATTTTCAAAGAAGAACTATAGCCACCGTTTTAAGAAGATATACTGAATAAATGAACGATTGCGGCTAAAATTTGATTAAAAGATTGTGATCATGATTGACTGCAAAAATGCAACCCTTTTTACGTGCATTTACTTTTTACCGAAAGTGTCCTTTTCAGACACAGACGAATAAACACGTCCAGAAATCTAGGTACAGACGTATTTATACGTCCAGAAATCCAGGTACAGACGTATGTATATGTCGATCTTGAGTCTTTATATGCCCTTCTGAAGTTTAAACGAGTTCAATTGTCGACTCATACGTCTGGTACAGGTGTTAAACATCACCCGGGTACTTCAAGATGGTTGTTACTTAGTTACTATATTAAAAACAAATAAAAAAAAAGGTCTGAAAATGGAAATTTTTTCCCAAAATAATTGATGGGGTAGGTTTTAAAGCGTTATCTGATGCCTTAGGGGTCTAATTTAATCCTATATATCAGAATTTGCATTTTGCTCAGCTTACTTTTATGTTCGATAAATAAATTATATAAATATGCTAAAATGTCCTTTAAAAATACAATTGCGTTGCGTCTTTTTCTATCGCTTATCAGCTAAACCAGCAATAGAAAACCCGAAGTCTATTTCATAATTACATATGGTGCTTGATATTCTAATATTTTTGTATCAATGAGTTTACTTTTAAGACTATGGAGTTGTGCTTTATTTATTCTTTGTGAATGTTCGCTGTTTCGTATATTTTCAGTGATGTTCCCTTCATCAAGCTCGTTGTCTCTTTTTCTATGCCGTCCTGTGTATGACGATAAACAATATCCCCGTCCTGGGTAAAACGGTAAACTACACCCAACAGCAAGGCTTCTGATCATGACGTTTTGAGGACCATAGAACTACCTCTTAATTTCTGGTGTTAACAGGTCCACTCTGATCCGGGAGTTAGGGTTAGTGTCCCAACTATGGGTAATGAGTTAACCCCCAAACTGGGGCAAAACACTATTAAAGTGTAAAAATAGGTTTTAATACCAGAAGTACTTTGTAAAAAAAAAATTATTAATAGCAATACATTTTTGAAAAACAAATATTACTAGTAATATATTTTTTGGAAGGAAAAAATATTATCAGAAATAGATTTTTTGATGGAAAAAATGTTAGGAGAAATAGATTTTTGGAAAAAAAAAATTACCAACAATGAAAATTTTGCCGGCATTAAATAACCCATTGAGTTTGATATGCCGTAAAACAAACCAAGCCAAACCAAACTTCTATGTGTGGTGTCCCTTCAGGATGTTGGCGATAATAGCTCTCCACAATTTCCTATACTTTAATGCTCTCCATAAATGTTCTCTTTTTGCCATTTCTCCCAAACACTACTCCGTCATTCATTCATTGAAGCTCGCCATGTAGCTCCTACGTTGTTTTCCTCTGTTTCTCTTTCATTCGATTTATCCTGTGAGTATCTCATTTCCCAAGCTCTTTTACCTCATTATGTCCCCTACCGTCACATTTTCTGTTGAAGGATCGTCATCATCACCATCATCAGTTCCGTAATCCGATGTAGAAGGGTCGATTCGTAACTGAACACGTGATCAGTTCCCTCTACATACTAGTTTTGAAAGCCAGCGAGACATCTATTAATGCGTAGCCGATCTTGGGAAACTAGACATTGCAGTGACCATCCATCTCCAGGTTAAACTACAGTCCTCCGGCTTTATGGCTCGCCTTAATCACTGACACGTCGTTTCTTCCATTATTGACACCCTCAGACCTGGCCGTTTTCTTTAGACTAGAGAGCCGTTGGCTAAAGGGATACCGTGTCATCACCACATTGCCAGCAGAGATAGCTATGAAGAAAGTCTATCCAACTGTGCTCGATGACAGTTGATTCTCTCAGACTCAACTGTTTTTGACGATTTTTTACAATCCTGCTGCGTGCCTGGCCACCCACTTTAACAGAAAAACTTGCAGGGTGAACCATTTTAGTTGACGATGACATGATAAAAAATCAAAAACCGAAAAGAATAAATAATTCAAAATGAAAATGTAAATCAAGTAAAATAAATTAACCCAAACAAACAAGCCACTCCCGGAAAAATAACACCCAGAGTAGATTACCCACAATTCACCACTGACCCATATATATAAATAGTCGAAGAAAAATTCAACACTCGCGGCTTGACGATTGCGTGTAGCATGAAACAGCCTCTGGCCTCTGAGTGTTGACTTCAATGTTAACTTATATATATATGTGTGTGTGTGTGTGTAAATGTGTTTTTTTGTGCGTGTATGAGAGGTGTGTGGTAAGAATGAAGCTGATATATATATATATATATAAGTGTATAATCAGTTATATTCTTTCAATACGTTTTTCCTGTGGTGTTTTTCTCGTTTAATATATCCAATAATGTAGCTTGATGACAAGTACAAAATGAAATAAAGCGTTGATTCAAAAGTTGTGAATCTTAAATGCTGTCAAATCCTGGCAAATTACATATTTTGGTCACGTGGCTTCTGTATACGTAAGCTATAGTTTTGAGCATTAAAGGGTAAAAAGTTGCCCAGATCGGCGAAATAGATCTTAGAAATTAATTTAAAAAATCGCTCAATTGGTATACGTAAGGATTTTAATGCAAGTCATTCAGCTTTAATTTGCAGCCCTATATTGACCTGCTCGAGTCAAGACCTATGCTAAGAAAAATTCCCTCTTAAAGAGAAGATTTCTTCAACATATCAAGGAAATTTAGTTTACACTTCATGCCAAAGAAATTTATAATTTTAACAACATTTCTGTATTTTTCCTACAGAAAAGAAGTTTGCCATTTTTAGGTTTCAGTATTTGGGTTGTCACATTTCTATTTCTGACCAATGCACAGTAAAAAAAAATGACACTGTTTTTTCTGTCAGTTGTAGATCAACTTTAGAAAAAAATATTGTAGGATCAAATCACTGCAAAATTTTGTTCCTCCTTTTTAATAATAATAAAAAAATAAACATATTTTAAACATATGATTTGTTAAAAGTAATTCTTAAATTTTACGCCTATTATTTCCATAAATTTCAATATCTAATCTTAGCTCTCCGGTTTTATTCACTATTGAAATTATTACTTCTATTGCTTTCACTGTAAGCATAATCACGTGTACCAAAAACGTACATAAACAAAAGTAAAGAGCTTTCTTCAAAACAAACAGATACAAATAAAAAAAGCTATTTGACATTGGGATCGTCAAACGACTAACTATATTTCATGTCTCATTTTGATGTAATTATACTAAAACTACTTATGAATACGTAAATTTAAATATATTTTTTACATTTGTAGGAGTCTTTTGTCAAGTCTTAAAATTAATATAATTATTGCCATTCAAAACTAGATTAAATCGCATTGAAAGCAGAAGAAATTAAATAAAACTGTTGTTCAAATAAAGTTTATAACATCCACACAAGCATTATCAAATGTGTTCAAATCGACATCGGTGTAAATTTAATGTCATATTGAAGGGTTAAAACTTTAACTTAATTTTTCATTAGCTATTCTACTGTTAATAGTTTATTAAATATATATCAAGTAGGAACTACGAGAGTTATAGTTTTATAATGGCTGATGCTAGACTCCAGAAGGGCAACACACAACGCCTTCTTGTGTTTTCCACTAACATCAAATAGAGCGACTATATTGAATCAATGACTTCATCTACTGCAAGGAAAGTTGGGTCACTGTGTCGTTCCAGAAGGTTTTTCTCGTCAGAATCCATCTTGTATATATACCAATCTGCCATTCGTCCGTGTATTGAATATTGTTGCTATATCTAGTCTGGTGCTACTTTGCTACATCTCGAGAATCTTGACAAAATTCAAAGAAGGATCTGCAATATAAACGATCCTGACATGGTATCTCGACTTCAGGTACTTTCTGATCGACGTCCCGTGGATTATCTCTGTCTTTTGTCTTTTCTCCAAATATTTTCATGCCAACTGCTCTGACGAGTTTTGTTTTTTTCTTCCCTGGTGCCACGATTGCATCAATTTCAGTGTGCTCCTAGATTGGCATCTAGGTTTCACCATTTTTCTGTTGAAGTAACGAAATTCAGCCGCCACTTCCATTACAACAGATTCTTTTCCCGCACTTACCACTGTGGAACTCCCTTCCGGTTTCTTGCTTCCGTGATAACTACAATCTTCATCTATTTAAATGCAACGTCAATCGCCATCATCTGTCTTTAGGAAACCTATTAATTTTATTGTCTTTTCCTCAAACGTCCCTATCATTATTCAACTCCAGTCTTATCTTTCGCTTTCTCTTTGATTTTCACTCCATGTAACCGCCTGCGTGCTTGTGGCATTACGATCTTTGCTTTGGGTAAAAGGAATAAAAAGTACCAAATTCTTAGGATGGATATCTTTCGACTTTCGGCACGTCATGTTGCGATTTTCAAAACGACTTACATGGTGGCTGTGATCAAGATCATAAATTGATCTTTTTTCCCCCAAAAATGAGCAATTTTAGTAAAGCAAAAATAGTAACTAACCACGGAAAACTAAGGTCATTTTCGGAATCAGCACTATCAAATTAGCTGTTGTGGATTCCAGGATGAAATCCGGTACCAATAATATAACAAACACCAAGAATGAATATAAGAAAATAATGTATTAACGTAATAATACAAACTGGTAAAGCAGGTTAGTAGTTCCAGGAAGACGGGTTAGTAGCAAAATATCTATACAGTCATTGGTATTGAAGTATCGATGTATGACTTCTTACTGAGTCTACGTGCTCGCCCACTATGACTCTTGCTCGCTACGTTCGGTCTGTCTGTCTGTCTGTTACCTTCACTCTCTGTTGCTCTCGTCGGTATTTATCAATCCACCCACGAGGATCGAAGGTGGCACAAGGCCGGTTTAATGTGGGTATCCCCGAGCCCGTAGGCTCGGTCAAAATATAGCCTTTCTGAACCCACCTAGACGGGTTCAGGCCCTGTCAACCTCCCCGGACGAAACCTTGCCCTTCGGCAAAGCATCGGCCGGGTTCCTCTCTGCTTATGCAGAGAGTTCGACAGTCGCCGAGAGTCTGTTGCTCTCGTCGGTATTTATCCATCCACCCACGAGGATAGAATGTGGCACAAGGCCGGTTTAAAGTGGGTATCTCCGAGCCCGTAGGCTCGGCCAAAAATATGGCCTTTCTGAACCCGTCTAGACGGGTTCAGGCCCTGTCAACCTCCCCGGACGAAACCTTGCCCTTCGGCAAAGCCTCGGCCGGGTTCCTCTCTGCTTATGCAGAGAGTTCGACAGTCGCCGAGAGTCTGTTGTTCTCGTAGGTATTTATCTATCCACCCACGAGGATAAAATGTGGCACAAAGCCGGTTTAATGTGGGTATCTCCGAGCCCGTAGGCTCGGACAAAAATATAGCCTTTTTGAACACGCCTAGACGGGTTCAAGGCCTGTCTACCTCCCCGGACGAAACCTTGCCCTTCGGCAAAGCCTCGTCCGGGTTCCTCTCTGCTAATGCAGAGAGTTCGACAGACGTCGAGAGTATGTTGCTCTCGTCTCTCGGGCCTTCACGTAGCAGTATTATATGTATATACTGGGTAAGTCCATTTGTGTAAAAAGGGGAGAAGCCCTCAGCATTAGCTAAAATAATTGTTTTTTGTTGGCACCAAAAATCGTGTTGACCATTGTTATCAAATGAGTTCAACTTGACATCGGTGTAAATTTAATGTCATATTGATGGGGTAAACTTTCATTAGCTATTATCCTGTTAAATCTTCATTAAATATATATTAAATCGCAATTGCTAGAGGTAATGCAACTGTTTTAAGCTTTATAATGACTGATGCTAGACTCCAGAAGTGCAACACACTGCATCTTCTTGGCCTTGCGTTTTCCAGTGGCATCAAGTAGAGCGACTATATTGAATCAATGACTTCCTCTACTGCAAGGAAAGTTGGTTCAATGAGTCTTCCCAGAAAATCTTTCTCGTCAGTGTACATGTTGCACATTTACAAATCTTCCATTCCTCCTTGAATTGAATACTGTTATATTATCTGGTGCTCCAGTTCTACATTTAGGAACTCTTGACAAAATTCACCGAAGGCTACGATGTCACCGGACGGATATTTGGTTTAATCCAATCGTTCCTAAGAAATTGTGAAGTGAAAGTCGTATTGAAGAGGCTGACTTCCATATCATACGAAAGCGAGTGCCGCCCCCCGTCAATGCTCTCTTCTTTTTAAATGTCTCCAAAACAAAATTGTTTTCATTTAATCATGAAAGAGAATCTTTTCTACATGGCATCAACATGGCTGATTCTACATTCCAGGAGAACAGCACACTATGTCTTCTTAGCGTCAAAATCTCCTTTGACACGAAGTGGAGCGACGACATCTAAGCAATGACTTCGTCTACTGCAAGGACATTTGGGTCACTGTGTCGTGCTTGAAATCTGCCATACGTCCGTGCATTGAATACTGTTGCCAAATCTGGTCCGGTGCTCCGGCAGTAAATCGCGATATTCCTGAAAATCCAAAAACTAATTAATGTAATCCATCCTGACATTCTCGCCGACGTAACGTGGCTTCTCTTTGTCTTTTCTGCAAATATTTTCATGACAACTTTTCTGACGAGCTTTTTCCTACATGAATTTAAGGGAGCTACTAGATTGCCAATTAGGTCCCACCGTTTTCTGTTTAACTAAATTAAACCACCAATTGTACTCAAGCAGTTTTTTTCTCGCATTTCCCACCTGTGGAACTCTATCCCGTTTCCTTGCTTCCTTTGTAAATTTATTCTTCAAAAATTAAAATACAATGTCAATCGCCATCATCTGTCTTCTGGAACTCCGTTCATTTTAGTCCTTTCTTCAATTCCTTTATTCAGTCTTCTCCTTAAATTTCACTTTCGCTCCATGTACTCATCCCCCCCTGCGTGCTAGTGGTATTACCGCCTTCCTTGTCTGAAATGATTAAAAAGATAATGAAAATAAAAATGAAAGAAAATAGTTATAATAGACTACGCCTGATCTCAGGTATCATGAAATAAGGTTCAGAAAAAAATAATTTCTCTAATCTACTACCAAAAACAAAAATAAAGAAGTATTCTTTATACTCGCTTAGTACCTCACGAACTTTGACCTCTGGCTTGATGTCGCGACAGAAAATTACCTTAATTAAGAACTAAACCACGAATGTAGGTCGTTAAACACTGATTTACAGTATCAAAGATCAAATGAAAGCGATATGAGAGAGTAACGCTACCTAATTCGCCACTGAGACAACAAAGACAGCGATAATGAACGCTGAAGGTCCTAATAGTAACAGCTTCCTATTTTTGATGTTTTCAGAGTAGAGCTTTTTTTAAAAAATCATTTCACCCCAAGCAAGACGATAATGCGATTAGATCGTAAGTGAAAGAGAATAAGAAAGAGTAGTGAGGAGAAAGGACGATAAAGGAACAAGATTTAAGAAGACGGACATTTTGCATTTAAAGTTTTGAAGATTGAAGACGGTAGGGAATAAAAAATGACGAAGAAAACCCAACAGACAAGAAATGTGTGAAAAGAATAATTGAAATAAACCTTACGTTTATATCTAGTTAATTGCTATATCTTGTCTGGTGCTTTTAGTATTTATTTAGAGAAAATTGATAAAATCTAAAGAGGAATCTGCTATGGCATTGGTCCTGACCTGACATCTCGACATCCGCACTCTCATAACCTAGCTTCTTTGTGACTTTCTATAAATATTTCCATTGTAATTGTTCTGATAATCTTTCTCTATTGTCCTTATACTTCAAGAATATAAATGCAGTACTAGATTGGCAACAAGGTCTCATTATTTTACAGTTGAAATAGCTAAATGTAAGCGTCAGTTCTATGCCAATGGTTTCTTCTACCACATTTCTTACTTGTATAACTATCATGCGGCATCTTGTTTCACAGTCAACTTTGATCTTAAAAAAATTAAACTTACGCGCAATGAATCCACCATACTACCCCCAAAAAAATTAAATACAATGTCAATCGTTATCTTCTGTGTTCTTAATTCTTGAACTTTTTTGTTCTTTCTTCTTAATAGTGTTTTTCTCTTATTGTCTAACACTTCAGTAAACCTCTGCGTCTTATTGGCTTTATTGCCTTACTTGAGTCTGAGGCTGGTGTAATAGATTGCTGCTTGGAGTTGTTAATGAGAGGGCCGAGACTCATTTCGCCTTAGTTTAGATATATTCACTTACGCGCAATGAATCCACCATACTACCCCCAACTCTCTAGCCATAGGTTAATTCGTTAGACGTGCGTCACTAAACCAGTATTATCTCAAAAACTAAGAAAAAAAAAGTGATTCTTGCAATCTAAAAAATATTTTCTGGCTTTAATTAACCCGCAATGGGTTGAAAAGACGCAGAAAACGAATTAAAGTTTTGGTGAAGGTACTTTTGTTTTAATCCCAGGAACGTTATTTTTCTACAACAGAAATGTTGCTCTCTATCCAGAAATTTATAAAAATAAATAAAAAGGATAATTTTGTGGAAATTGCCCAACGGGAAAATCTTGTTCGCTATTCGCTTTTCCACTGGCTACTGCCTGATTTGAATGACAATTTCTTTATTGATTTTATTCCTCGTTCCTCCTAGATTGGTTATTTTCTTTTATAAATCAATCGGATAATGATATCGCTCAGATGGGAGGTGATTAATTTGTGTAATTCTATTATTAACCGGCAGGAAAAATTGGTTTTAGCTGACGCAGCACTTCTTCCCAATTCTGCATAGTGAATCAACTTCTAAATAACTTTTATTTCTGATAACACTAACAGTTGGAGTCAGCAGCGTCGTAAGATTTGTGAACGGCATGATGGAATTCACTTAAGCCTAAATAACCTTGAGGAAGTATTAACCGAGAGCTGTTGGTGGTGTGTGTAAATGTGATTAGGGCTTAAAGAGATGGATTCATACTTTTCCGAAGGGTATTTACCCGCAAGTGAATTCCAGTAGAGTCCGTTTCATTCAATAAAGTGCAAATACCTTTGGGAAAGTTATGAATCCGTCTCTTCTCCTCAAACATAGCCTTGGTTGGCAAACAGTCTACTGCTGTAAGTAACGGCCGCCTACTGCGGGAATTCCCAAAAGTATTAAAGCGGAAGTGAAATCAACTGACGGATGCCAGAATTTGAACTCGACTCGCATGTTCAGCGCTTAATAACCATTATTCTACCTGCACATCATTTACAGCATGTACCACATCAATTTCAGTATTCATTTTTGACTAGTTTATATTCCACCGTTTCTGCTGCTTTCTAAGGCAATGCTCAGGTTATCTATATTCTACGACATTTATGTCAGCAGTATGGATGCAAATTATATAATTATTCTTCGAAGAGAGCTGAAGAATAGAGACTGAATCAGGCTGGTAGGAAATACACCTTATCAAAGTTTTATATCTCCGTGGATTGCAACCTTTTTTTTATCACCCTGTTTATTTAAACAGTGTTTAACATTTATTTTTATAAAATTTCGCCATATATGGCACCAAGAAAAGAGAGAAAGATGTGGAGAGCTATGATCGAGCACTTCGAGGAAGAATATTTAATATAACGGTCACACTGATTAAAACGGTCTGAGCGTTGGGAGAGGGATCACCGGTAAATTTAAAAGAAAAATACTCCATTTATTTCGCTCAATAGGGTAGGCTGTTCTAGTTCCACGTGCCATGCTTAATGGATGTCAGTTATTCCCTGTTAATTAACCTCTGCAAGTTCACCACTGCCTTAACCGAGTATTGAACTCACACTCTTTGTGTCCTGTCACTCGATCTAACCAACGCTTAATATCCACTGTGCCATGTGTCCTTGAGGACAACGGTATATGAATTTCTGGGTATTATAAACCTAATGTCTCAGAACCATTTTTACCAGTGCTCATATTGCAATTTTTTGCTGTTATCATTACATTTTTTTATCAGAGCTCATATTGCAATTTTTATTGTTATTATCGCTTTTCTCTGGCACTCCTTATTACTGGTTCCCATATTGTATTCATTTCTATGCTTTGTCGGCTCAGGAGATTTTTGTGGCCTAGCATATGTGCTGATTCCTTAAGTTTACAAATTTTCCAATGGTGATCTTTGTCTATGATTTCAACCTGATCCCATAGTGTACATAATACCTCATCTGAGAAACAAAAACAGATACTGAATAAACTTGAAGCAACAGAAATGTGGTTCTACATAATCATGATGAGAATACAATACGCCGATCGTGTGAGCAACGATGAAGTTTTAAATGGAAACGGAAATTATATTTATACTTACCACGATGAAGAAGCTTCTAGGGTACATAACGAGGAAAAAGGTTTTGGGAAAATTCATACTCATAGGGCGGATTGAAGAAGTCAAGAAGGACAGAGGAAATCAAGTCATAATTAATAACGATACAGTTTAATTCCAATGTTTCGTCTGCGAAACATCAGATAGCATGGATAGGAAAGTTATTAATTCAGTAAAAATAAAGGAATGTGAACTCCATCGGTCAATCAGTCTAACGAGCCATATAACAAAATTTGTCATTCGAATTATGATAAATAGAATGATCATCAGAATAGGTTCTAAAATAGGACAGAATCAGTGCGGGTTTGTTAAATCTATTGAAACAAGAACTGCGATATATGAGCTCAGAATAATATAAGAAAGTGTAATAAAAATACAGAAGGACGTGTACCTGATTATCCAAAAGCCTTTGATAAAGTTTGTCCCAAATAATTGTTTGAACTGCTTAGTAACCTTAATACTTTTGGGCAGGATATTAGCATAATCCAGAATCTATACTGACAAAAAAATCAGTCTGAATAAGGTTAGAAAATGAATTCAGTAAATATACAAAAATAGAAAGCGGTGTAAGACAAGGATGCGCCTTCTGACCAGACTTATTCAACCTATGCTGACCATTCTAAGAATTCTACCTAGTTTCATTGTCGACAGACACATTTTTAACAACTTATGACAGTGTTGATAGCAGACACAGAAAGGAAACACTCCTACGTATGGTAGTGAAAGAAAGTGCAAAGAAAAGACTAAAACTCAGTGGCAAGAAAACGTAGAAAGTCTTAAATATCTGAGAACTGTTTTAACAGAGGACAAAACGTCCGACACTCAAATCCGAAGGCTCATTGCAAAATATGTTTTCAAAAAGCTAAGCAACGTAATAGGATTTTTTTTTCATTAGAAAGAAAGAAAAGAGTATTGAACAATTACATAATGTCTGTCTTCCGATATGACAGAGAATGCTGGACAATCTCCTCAAAGATGAATAAGAAACTTGAAGCAACAGAAATGTGGTTTTGCAGAATCATGATGAGAATACAATACGACGAACGTGTGAAGTTTTAAGGAAAATAGAAATTAAAATTATATTTATCCTTACCATTATGAAGAAACAATTGAAGCTTCTAGCGTACATAATGAGAAAAAAGGTTTTGGGAAATTTGATAGTCACAGGGCGGATTGAAGACACGAAGGACAGAGGAAATCAAGCCATAATCGACCTAGCGAACTTGATTTAACAGGGTTTAAAATATACAAAAAAGAATGATAAAATTTATTAAGAACTACATAGAACAGGAAATTGTGGAGAGCCATGAGCGCCAACGTCCTGAAGGGACACGGCACATAAAAGAAAAAAAACCGTGAAGTCTTCCACCGTTACATACGTCAAGAGATGGTATTACTGTTTTCGGACAAATTGACTACGTCATACACACATGCAGACATTTTACAGATCTTTTCTGGTTATTGCACAAAATCGATATTTCATCACAAGTCATGAACCGATGTAAAAGCCGATTATTTCTATATCGTCTAGCACAATGATGCATAGTTTGGGCTCTTTGTTTTGAAATCTATTCAAATGGAAGTCACTAATCGTGTATTCTTCTTGACAATAGTTCTTCAAATATTTAAAATGCTTCCATTCAATACAATGCAGTTTGCAGCAGATGTTTTGGAGCTGATTTTGTGATAATGTTTGAGCAAAGCCTTTAAATCGTCAGCATGGATTGTTTGGTCAACATATTCAGAAATGGTGATTTCTGAATTGAAAACTTCTCTTCGAAAAGTAAATAAACTTATAATCTTATTGTTCATTTATTTACCTGTCTATATTTTTGAGATGAGGTATTACTATTTTCATTCTTCGGACTATTGTCCTCATCTTTGTCGCCATATTTATTACGTTTCGGCCCTTCAGTATCTGTCTATATTTCTAAGACGAGGTATGATATACACTATATATATTATTCGGACTATTGTCCTCATCTTTGTCGCCATATTTATCACAACGTGTCGGCCCTTCAGTATGTATCGATATTTCTGAGATGAGGTATTATATATACTATTTACATTATTCGGACTATTGTCCTCATCTTTGTTGCCATATTTATCATAACGTTTCGGCCCTTCACTATCTGTCTATATTTCTGAGATAAGGTATTATGTACACAATTTACATTATTCGGACTATTGTCCTCATCTTTGTCACCATATTTATTACAATGTTTCGGCCGTTGCACGCTGCAGTTCTCTTCAGGTGGTTGGAATGTTGAACTGAACGCTTTATTTCGCTCACTGGGCTAGACTGTTCTAGTTCCACGTGCCATGTTTAATGGATGTCAATTATCACTTATCTTCTATTAATTCCCCTCTCTAAGTTCTCCACTGCCTTAACCGGGTATTGAACTCATACTCTTTGGGTCCTGTCACTGAATCTAATCAATGCCGTTATCCTCTGGGGTCAGGTGGTCGGAATGTCGAACTGAACTTAAGGACACATGGAACAGTGGATAAATGAAGTGGTTAGATCCAGTGACAGAATGAGTTCAATACCTGGTTAATACTTAACATCAGAAAAGACAGTTGAAATGTCTAAGGCGCATAATAAGGAAAGATGGCTTAGAAAATCTGATACTCACAGGACAGATTGAAGGCAAGAGGCACAGAGACAAACAACGCATAACCTACTTAGCGAGCTTGAGAAAATGGATGACGGAAGAAGGTTTAAGAGAGATATCAAAAATAAAATATATTAAGAGCTACAAATGACAGGAACTTGAGGAGAAACATGATAAACACGGCCTTTAATGGACAAGACACATAAAAAAAGATCTTTTTAATTTTATGGACCGTCTCTGCAAAGGTGAAGAAAAGACTCAGGCCAAAGAAGGAATGGTTTTACAGAAGGATGCTGAGGATATCGTGGACCGAGCGTATGAGCAGAGATGAAGGAGGAAGCATATACTTAACATCAGGAAGAGACAGCTGAAATATTTTGGACAAGTAATGAGAAAGAAGGGCTTCGAGAATCTAATACTCACAGTTCGAATAGAGGAAAAATAGAGACAAAGGAAATCAACGCGTGACAGACCTACCGCCTTAAGGACGTGGATGATAGAACATGGCCTGCGACAAGTAGCAAAGGGACAACATTTATTGAGAGCTACAAGGAATAGGAGGAAGTGGAAAGCCATTATCACCTACGTCCTGAAGAGACACGGCACATAAAAGAAGATAGCATTACTATACGTATAATAAACTAACCTGCCAACTTTTGTTTTTCCAGATTGAAGGAAAAGGCTATAACAGCTTTTTGAACAAACCCTGCCAAAGTCTGCTTGTAACAGCTATTTTGTAGAAAGCAGTCGGGAGGTGAAGACAATTTGGAAGCTGCCTAATCAACAAAGTTTTGTGTTGAGGTGAGATTGTGATCAAAATTGTCCCTCATTATCTTTACAGATCAGACCTTGCTTCCAAAGCTTTTTAGTTGTTCCTCAAGATTAAGTCATTGTGAAAATGAAGAAGGCTACGGTAAGTGTCTTGGACACATTCACTTTAGATGATTTTCATGGGGTCTTCACAAAGGGGCTGGTGCGCTGCAACAAACATATCGAAGTCAGAGGATCAGGTTTTATAGGAAATTAAAGTTTCGTTCTTATTCGTAATTAATAAATGTCACTCCTGAAAAAAAGTCTCCAAACTTTGGAAATGGAACTTGTAGATCGTGCTATTTATGTCGCAGCAGAATAATTAGTAACACTGGACATTTATTCTCACAGATGTTTGAATCTTATGAATTCGCCAATGCTCTGCGGCTGTTAATTTTCGCGATGTCAATTATTATATTTGTTTGTAAAGGTAATTGACTTTCGCTCATTTTGTTGGTCAGACTGATTATATTATCATTTGAAAGAAGATCGGCTGCTGTTTTGACGGCAATTGCACCTGTACGTGATGAAAGATCAAAATTGAACATCAAGAGAGACGATCAGATATAATGTTAGTGTTATAGAGAAGGCGAAAGACAGTTGTAACAGAATTATAAAGAATAAAGAAAGAAAAGAAAGAAAGAATAAAACTGTAAAGGAAGAAAGAATTTAAACAAGGGAAGAGGACAAGAGAAGGAATCCATCGAAAGACAAAAAGGGGAAATAAAGAAATTAAGAAAGAATTTTAAAAAAGAAAGAAGTTAAGAGAAGGAATCAATCAAAAGACAAAAAGGGGAAAGAAACGAAAGAAAAAAAGCAAAGAAAGAAAGAAAAAAAGGATTTCAAGAATGAAAAAAATAATTTACAGAAAAAACAATTTAAAGGAAGAAAGAGAAGAAGAGAAAATCAGAGGACAAAAGAAAGAATATTTACGTAAAGAAAAAGAGAGCGCGAAAGAAAGAAAGAAAGAAAGAAAGAAAGAAGATCCCAGAAGAAGAAAGAAAGAAAGAACGAACGAACGAAAGAAAGAAAGAAACAAAGAAAGAAACAAAGAAACAAAGAAACAAAGAAACAAAGAAAGAAAAAAGAAAGAAAGGGTGAAAGGATGTAAATAAATAAAGAAGGAAACAAAGAATTTGTGAGAGAAATAAATTAAGGAAAGAACCGGGGTGACTGAATGAATTTAAAAATAAAATAAAATAGAGAGTGAATGCAAAATAATTCTAAAGAAAGAATCAAATAGAGCGAGAGGACGAATTTAAAGAAAGAAATATAGAAAATCAAAGGGAAAAGAAAAATGAGAGAGAAGAAGAGAAAAGAGAAACAAAATAGAATGTCAAAAGTGAGAAAGATGAAAAAAGAAAGACAGTATATAGAAACGAAAAAATATATAAAAAGACAGATAATTAAATAGAAAAAGACGGAAAATAAAAAGAAAGATGAAGGAATGAGGTGGCTAGAAAAAAAAAAGGTTAAAAAAAAACATGTCGTGCAAAAAGAAACGGAAAAGAGCGTGTGAACGGAATATGGCTGGCATCGGCATCCGAAAATAGAGCAGATTTGACAACGTAGTTATTACTTCGTAGTCCAGTCGTAATAGTCTTTGGTGAGTTGGGATTGCACATAAAAATAAAAGAATCAATGACTGTTACTTGTTCGAATTTTCTCTCACACTGCAAGAAAACCAATCATCAAAATCCCCTAATATCAGGCAAGCTGATCGTCAACGGAGTAAAACGAAAATTGAATATTCTGACATTATTTTTATTTTATTTTATTGAGCTTAGTACGACACAAACCACAAACTTTAGCAGCAATAGCCTGCAGGATAAGCTTGTTAACCATTACTCCACAATGTAGCATTTATTACTTTTCATTATCAGTTAGATTTATTCTGGATTCTGGTGCCAGGAATAGGTGGCTGAAATTTAAATCCTAAGTCTTTTTTTTTCGTTATAATCAATTTGATGCTCTGTTCTTTGAAGGCATATGTGGTCAAGTCTCTCTCCGGATTCAAGTTATTTATTCATTATAATGCATCTGTTTCTTATTAACTCTCTCCATGGCTTCTGATTTTACTTATTGCATACTAGCTGCCATTCAAAGAGAGATAGCGCAGTCTATCCTTCTATTTACCCCATAGTTGGAGGACAAGTAAGGGATTTTTAAATGGGAACAGAACGAAGAAACCTAAAAGACTAGGTTATGAACTCGGCCTACCAAATTTGGTTGCAGAGCCAGCAAACTTTACACAAAAAGCACAACGATTTCTTTAACATTGTCACGCAAGAAATAATCAGCGAAAAAAATGTTGATGGTTGATTTTATTAGGATGGTGCAAAAATAATGTCGGTTTTTGGCGTTAAAAATACGTCAAAAAACCGACATTATTATTATTATTTTTGCACCAACCTAATAGACTGTAAAATAATTCTGGTCTGTTTCATATCAAAACAGCATTAGAATTTAGTATGAAGTTTTTAATCTTATTAGAACTACTTAACTAATTTAACAAACGGTAGTAACATATTCTGTCCAGACCAAATAGCTCTTTCCCAGATATTATTTTTGATCATTCGGGGAGATTTAAATGCGTGGCTAGGAGCCAGAACATTTCAGGTCATTCATAATACGGTGACTCTTAAGAAACAGAAAACAAGTTGGTGATATTGTATTATGAAATATTGTCTGAATTTGCGTTTCCCATTAAAAATCTCTTTAAGATTTGCGTATAGCTCGCAAATGTCAATGGAATACTCCGTGTACAGGATACCAGAAGACATTAGATAAGAATGCGCTCCGTTTCGAGAAATGTCCTTATATGGAATTCACTTCTCATTGTACAGACACAGTGATGTGATGATCCCCGCTAACTGGTAGGATTGCTTTCCTGCCTGTTGACTACTTCATATTCTTTTGGGGAACATTTCTCTAGTTAACCTTTTTGTGATCATTTCTCCAGCAAAATTTCATCAATTCTTTTGAGCTACATCCAGTGTCTCGAATTCTGAGTTTCTACTGGGATGTACTTTACGGTTGCCTTTACTTGATTCCAATAAAAAGGAAACAAATATTTGCTTATCCTTTTCTTTCCTATAAAATATAATCAAAAGTCAATTTTCTCTGTCGCATTACACTGATCAACAATAATAAAAACATACATAGCATCGACACACCAAACATTTTTTTTGCTAATTTGAAGGCGCTGAATTTGAAAATTACTTTAGTTTTTCTTCGTTAGCAACCGATTTTCCAGTACAGAAATGCATCATTTGTCTTCATTTGTTTTCTGTATATAGGATATAAACCGATGGCAATATTTCTCAAATTAATTCGTAGAAAACTCTCAAATTGTATTTAACCCAACAAATATTGGTATGCTTCTTCAGAAATAATGTTTTTACAATAACATCAGACATTAAGTCTTTAAAAATAATACTATTGAATATGCCAAGACTAACAAGTATTTTCATCAAAACATTTAATAAGCTAACATCAGAAATAAAACCTTCGTGAAAATAACTATGGTATAAATTTTCTCTTTCTTGATTGTCTGTCATGTTCAATGTTATTTAAGTCCCTTTTGATACTCCAACAGTATCATATACAATGGAATAGGTGCATTCAATTGGGATGTCTTTAGTTGGAGTTTCTTTCCAGCTGTGAAAACAAAATGCTCTCAATATGCTTGTTTACCTTCCATGCTGAAGGGATAATTTGGTGAGATAAATTTATGAATATCAAACAGAAAATTTGAGGGTTTAATTTTTTATGTCACCTTAAATATCAGGTTTCCTATAGCGTATTACTGATAAAGTTAAGCAGTTAATTTGAATAATTGCGATATATAAGAAAACGTTGGTCCATCTATTTTAAAACCTTTGACTCAAAAACACTTTTTCTTAGGTGGCTGACATAAATTGCTCGGCCTACTTGAAAATTGATGGGTTTCTACGACCTTTATTAACTAAATTTTGCGATCAGGCTAGATGGTAAATCGATCTTTTTTCCAAAAATAAGCAATATCAGTACAGCAAAAACGGTAGGAAATCCTGAAAAACTAATGTCATTTTCGGAATCAACAGCAATTATTAGGTTGGTGCAAAAATAATGACGTAATCATGTCGTTTTTTGACGTTAAAAATACGTCAAAAAACAACGTTATTACGTCATTAATTTTACACCAACCTAATAGCTACAAAATAGGTTTTGTTTCTTGACACCTAAAATCATGTTGACCAGTGTTATGAACAGATGGGCAATATAAATATATTTAAACTGATTATATAAATACGTCTTCTAGGGGTCGTGACCCTCAGGAAATGAGCCACCATGGTTGTAAATAATTCATATCCTTTGCGGAACTTAGTTACCTTTGTCTCATTACAATACCCCCCACTCGATTTACTGCCCTGCATTTACAGAATCTTTTGAGGTAAGTTGCTGGCAGTTTCTTTCTGTCCCTCTTACCTTGAATATATTTTCAGTAATAAATTTTCTAACTCTTCTTTCCTCATTATTTTGATTCTAAGTGTCATTTTGTTTCAATTTCTTACAAACTTCCTCGTTGTTTACATACGCCGCCGATGATATTCTCAGCAGAATTCTGTAGAACCATATTTCTGTCGCCTTTTCATCTGTGAGGATATTTCTGTCTTCTTTTCATCTGTGATATTTCTATCTCCTTTTCATCTGTGAGAATATTGTTCAGTATTCATCGCCGTATACGAGGATTATTATTACATAGAAATTCAGCAATAATTTTCCATATTTAAAAATAGATCTCAGCATGAATTAGTTATATTATAGGAAATACTGAAAAGCAAGGAGGCGAAATATATTTTCAACTTTTAACATTCAATTCTGAATCTATTCGCCACAGTAACCAAAGATGGCGACAGGATAAGACACTGAAATGACAATACAGATAAAACAAAGAGAGGGAAAACATAAGAAAGTGAGGCAATATAAGAGTTATAAAACAGAGAGAGAGAGAGAGAGAGAGAGAGAGAGAGAGAGAGAAGCATAGGGAAGAGAAGGAAAGGTTAAGTAATGAAAAAGTCTACATTGTTTCAACTTAATCTCTTTTCGTGTGGCATTACGGCAGGTATCATTCAGTTTCAAGTCGATCGACAGGGAAGATTATTCTTTCTTGCAAAAAGATCTAGGTGGAATGCTTTTGTTTCAGCCCAGCCTTTTCATTTACTATTCAGGAAATTTCTTTGCACTCATTACTTTCAATTGCACACTAGAATAAAGTGTTTAATTTTCTGAAAATTGAAACACAGCGGCACTCACGATGGTCGCGGCAAGCAACAGCACCATTCCAGGACTTTTCATTCTATTCTGACTATTACACCTCTTCCCGCTCTGTCCGAGCCGCCGGTCACTCTAGCAGATGAGTTAATAATGTCATCTCTCTGTCTGAAAGCTAAAGTCTGTCTTTATTCTCTGGGTAGAACCGATGGATGCTGGTTAAAAGACAACAACTAATTTATTACTAAATTCTATTCACTACAAACTTGGTTCGTATGCCTGTATGGATCAGCGAAGATGAACGTTGGAGAGGCTGAAAGACGTTGACTAATAGCGGGTTATTTGGAATTTTTTTTCTAGGCTGGCGACTACTGACTCTCTCTCTTTCTCTCTTTTCCTCTTATCCCTCTTAAACTTCATGATGACGACTCTCAAACTTCCGTTTTCCTTCTGTATTCCTGGAGAAAATATCTTCTCCAAGAACGCCCACGTTTTTATACTAAACGTTCAGACTAATTGGTCATTAGTCCTTTAATTACTTTCGAGAGGCTGAAAACACAAGTGCATCTCAATTCCTTTGAAACTTCCTTAGGTAAAATTTCGCTGCCCAAAACAACCGTTTCTTAGGCAACTGGGGATTTTGTAACACATAACTAATTTTCCTCTTACGTAACTTGCTATTTCATTCTTCCTTTTTATTTTCATTCTTGCCATTTTAAGCCTTTCTGTTTCTTATTATTTCATTTTTGTTCTTTCCTTCATTGAATCATACAAGACCCACAATACAATATTACCGATATAATAAAAAATGCACAATGAACAACTCATGGATAAAGTAAACAAGCCGATCCACCTTGTCACAAATTGAAGAAAATTGGTAATAAAATTCAAAACCAGAACCCCCTGAAGAACGGAAATTTTATCAAGAAACATCGAAGACGGGGAAAAATTGATATTTAAAAATTAAGTAAAGTTTTGTATTTGTTTAATGTTCGTCTTCTTTATGAATCTTTTGCATGCTATTTAAAGCCGCGTATATTTTTTTAGATCTTACTAATTAACCCATATATAGGGGAGAAGAGATAGATTCATACATTTGAGAAGAATATTTGTACGTAAATGAATATAATGAAGCCAACGGGAATTGGAACTCGGTTTTCCGATTAACAATTCCAAACCATTATCCATTAAACTACCCACATATCCAAGTTTATTTTACCTGTTATTCCCAAGCGGTCACCCATCAAGGTACTCGCCAGGTTCGACGTTGCTTATGACCGTACGGGAACCACTGTTTTATCCTGTTGTGGCAGTAAGGGTGGATGGGTGCGTATCTAAGTATGTATGCATGTATGTATATATGTATGTGTGCGTGTGTGTATTTCATCAGACCTGATGAGATTAATATACCTACATGCATCGAATTAATTTTATTATGGAATATGGATTTTTAAGTTTGTTTTTCCTAATGATTATTATAATTTGCTTTGTATCATACATTGAGCTCTCATATGGACTAAAAGTCCTTTTTGTAATAATCTCTAACAATGAAAATTGGATATATATATATATGTATATATATATATATATATATATATATATATATATATATATATATATATATATATATATGTATGTATACGTGTGTGTGTGTGTATGTATTACGATACATAATCTAAGTAACCAACTAAATGATAAAATGCTAACATTATATTGAATATGTGAAAACAAAACCGATTCAAACGCAATCTAAAGAGATGGAATGTTGAATAAAGTTGGTGACTATGTACATCTTGTCATCACATCGGATACCAGAAAATTAATTTCAAAAATTAAAGTTTAATGTGCCTAAACCTTCAAAATTTACTCTGAATGTATAATTATCTTTTCAGTTTGCGTCCTGTGTATGAAGATAAACTACATCCGCGTCCCGTGTACGACGATGAACTACGTCCAACAGCAAGGCCTCTCATAATACGTTTTTGAAATAATAATGTTGTCAGCTGTACGTTTTTTTTTTTTTTTTTTTTTTTTTAAAGAATAATGTTGCCGGCTAGATATTGCTTGTAAAAATAATATTACCAGCTATACATTTTTGAGGAAAAAAAAATATTTCCAGAAATAAATTTTTGACAAAACAAAAATATTACCAGGAAAAAAAAATTATCGGCATTAAATGACCCATTGAGGTTGATATGCCGTAAACCAAAACAAAACAGACAAACAAACTTTTCAGTTTTATATTTTCACGCTTCACTCTACATAAATATATTTCCATCAATAAGAACGTTATATTAGTCTGATGAAGTCATTTTGAAAGACGAAAAGCGTGAAATATACTAATATAATGTTCTTATTGCTGGAAATATATTTATCTTTTATATTCCATGACACGTAGATAGATATGAGGTCGTGTCGTGGAATATATAAATTCTACTCTAATTGAAAGAGAAAATAATTCACTAAGACAAAACTGTCTAGAAAATTCTTTAGTTACGAGTTCAGTCAAAGTAAATTTACATCCAGGCTTTTATAACGTATCACCATTCATAGCAAATTTTCTGTTATCACAATGTAGGATAGTTAAAAACAAAGATCATAGAAAAAAAAGAAAAAGAATAGAGATGTCTCTTGTTAATACGCATGCGTAGTGATAACAACATCAACAATCCCAGTCCGATGAAGTCCTAACGGATGAAACGTGTCATAAAAAAGTATTTCCTTCCAATTTGTCATACAATCTGCTTTTGATATCTATACATTAGCCCATTTCATAATTTTTGATGTCATTTGTTTACATTAAGATATGCTTCGAACAGAGATGATCGTTCGATAAATTTGTTGTTTAAAAGCAGTAATTTGAATTTGCTAACCAGACGCTTCCTCTGTATCTTAATGGTATAACGCGTCAGGGTATATGACGGTTCCGTGTAGGATACAGGTTCGATTCCTGTCAGAGGACACATTCATGCCATTCAGAACGGTAAATGTAGTTAATGCTGTTTATTACAAACAGAGCATTTACTTACATATTTGTCTCTTTAAAAAATAACGTATAAACAAAAAAATATATTAAAATAATTGACGGACTTAGTCCATTTCCTTTATACATACATATATATATATATATATATATATATATATATATATATATATATATATATATATATATATATATAGGAAAATAGAGGTTAGTATACAACCGGGCATTTATATATATAAAAGATGTTACATACGGACAAACAAGTACTCACGAGAAAGATGCATTTTTGCATCTCGACAGGTGAGGAACAAAGATGGTTATAAACGATTCTATTTAAAAGTGCTACTTATGGAAATATATCAAAATAATTGACGGATTAGGTAAAAGAAAAGAGAAGAATATAAGAAGACAATAAAAGGCAAAAAATGTGAAAGAAGAAAGCAAGATTTAAGAGATAAGAAAAATTAAAAGACAACGCGTCATAGTTCCAAAGATAAAGAAGAAGAAAAAAGAAGAAAAGTGCATAGGAGAAAGATCTACATGAACACGAAATAACGGGAAAAAAGAGGAAGAAAAGTTTGAATAATGAAAAAAAAAGTAGAAGAATGAAAAAAAGAAACTGATGTTTTATAAGTAGCATTTTTAAGGAGAATCTTTTATATACATCTTTGTCCGTCACCTGTCGAGATGCATTCGCATCGAAGCAAAAATGCATATTTATGGTGAGTATTTGTTTGTCCGTATGTAACAAATAAATAACTATTACCCTACTCTTGGTATTGAGCACACTTTTAAACTAAAGTTATGAACATTTGAATTTTTATTCTTTTCGTTCTCGTTACATTTGAATATATATATATATATATAAATATATATATATAAATATATATAAATATATATATATATATATATATATATATATATATATATATATATATAGTCATCCACAGAGAGACTCTTTCTCTGTATCTCAGCTCATCAGTGGCTAGGAACGAAACTTGACTGAATTGGCGTCAGTCGTGGAATCTACCACTAAGCCGTTTGCGCACGCAGGCAGGTATGAAGGTGAATTTAACCGTATTTATTTTTAGATAAACACAGTGACTGAGAGAACTCGATTCGATTTACCGAAGAGTCTTACATTATTAGCCGTAATAGTCACTGTTTACAAACCCACACTTCATCAGAGAGCTCAACCGGAATAATTATTAACTAAAGAATATCAGACCCTTAAATCCCATAGGAAATAATTTTTATTTCATGAGAGGTCTAAAAACAGCAGCTCTCAATCTCCAAGACCTACAAACAAATCACAAACGAAATGGAAAAAAATATTCCGGGTTAAAATTATTGCTATCTTCTTTAGAGAGTGGGTGGGGGGAGGCCGAGAGTGTTGACCTATTTCGATACACTGACCTCAGTATGTCATTTGAGGATACTGAAAGATCTTAAAGTGTGAATCTGAAACAATCCCGTCTGTTTCTGTCAGCGGGCCATATTTTCAATTCTGACATATTTCATTCAGCAAATTAATTGTAAATAATATTAAAAGAGAACTTTTTTTAAAGATTTTCAAAATTAGCGAAAAAGTTTTCATAAGGTTTTTATATAATTAACCAAGAAATTTAAATTAAATTGCCTCAGAAATTTAAATTAAATGATTATTAATTATATTCAGACAAACGTATTTATATCTAGAGTGTCTTAGATGAATTTATTAATATTTGGCAGGATATGAATATACATTAAATTAAGGAAAAGTTAGTTAACTTTCTGTCTAGAAGTATTATACACACGCATCCAGGCAGATTTTCTCCCGGTAGGATTTTAAGGAGTAGAACACACTAATACTAACAGACACAAAAATGACAACTAGACGTGACATACACACACACACACACACACACGAACAAACAAACGTAATAAAGATAATGTGCTCTCAGGTAGGGTTCGAACTTGTGCGGCGCCATTATTGTTAGAGTAATGCTCATTTGTTACGGTGTCCGTTAAGCCGCAGAAAATATCAAGGAATGGTTCAGTTACCCTTTTGAAGAATGCACCTTCACTAGTACAGATCTCGAAAGCCAATATCTACTGATTTTTTTTCATATTCGAAACGTAACCACATCAATTTCTCAAAAATCATTTGATTCTTGATCTGAATTATTTCTTCTTACTACACAAAGTAAACATCGCTTCCTTAGCTATTGGTTATATTTCGGATATATAAGTTCCAGTTTACACACACAAATATATATATATATATATATATATATATATATATATATATATATATATATATATATATATATATATATATATATATATATATATATATATAAGAAAACAACAATTATTATCAATAGTGTGATGTGGACGAATGTTTTAGACGCAGGGTCTGAATCAATATTTCCTTTGAACTGATAATTCAAGATAATTAACAGCATAGAACAAAGAAAGTCTGGCTGATTTTGCACGGTGTTCACCTGCAACAACATGCAAGTATCAGTGAATAGGATTCATTAATTTATTCAATACTATTTAGCCACCGTATTGCGCTATCCATTCCAAATATGAATGATCCTGATTCGTACAACTTCCTATATTTTGTTGCCCTAAGTAACCTTATGCCCTTTAGTGTCCTATATTCTTGTTTCTTTAACTTCCCACTGACAATCACTCAAATAAACACGTACGTAAGTCGCTGTATCGCATTCTTTTCTTAACTACAATATGTCCTGTGCGTGTTAAGTTTTCCAGGCCTCATTTCCTTATGTGTCACACAAATTTAAATTGTCTCTTTCTGGTTGCAAGCATACTTTACCCTGTAATTACTATTTTTTACAAAACTTGTTCATATCTCCTGAACATAGTATTTCTTACGCTATTTACATTATTCGGACTATTGTCCTCATATTTGTCGCTATATTTAATACAACGTTTCGGCCTTTGTATGCTCCGGCCTTCTTCAGGTGGTTGGAATGTTGAATGTTCTCCACTGGTTAGATCCAGTGACAGGTCCCAATGAGTGTGAGTTCAATACCCGTTTAAGGCAGTGGAGAACTTGAGAGGGGAATTAACAGGAGATAACTGATAACTGACGTCCATTAAACATGGCACGTGGAACTAGAACAGTCTACCCCAACGAGCGAAACAAAGGGTTCAGTTCAACATTCCAAGCACCTGAAGAAGGCCGGAACGTACAACGACCGAAACATTGTAATAAATATGGCGTCAAAGATGAGGACAATAGTTCGAATAACATAAATAGTGTACATAATACCTCATCTCAGAAATATAGACAGATACTGATAGTATTTCTTTTTAAATCGGTATCACTCCATTCAAGATAGTAAAGCCACAAAGACAAAAGGGGGTTACAGGATGTGAAAGAATTAGGAACCGAAACATTAATCATGAACGGGAAGAAGAAAGCGACAGTAATTAGCGATTTAAATTTTTCTGGAAAAAATATCTGGAAAAAATGGAGCCAGATGGGAGTTTCAGAAGCGAGAAATGTGAGATAAGAAAATGTTGGTATAGAACATATATACGTCTAGCCAGCTCAACTGTAAATTGATCGGACCTCAATGGCAATCCACAAGCGAGAAGTGCGAGAAAAAAGAAACGGTTATCAGTTTAGAGTAAATTTAGTTAAATCATAATCATTTTTCTTTTTATGTGCAGTGACCCTTCAGAACGTAGTCGATCATGGTTCCTCACTTCCCCCTATCCCCTTGTGGCTCTCAATAAGTTTCGTCCCTCTGCCATCTCACCAGACCACGTTCTGTCATCCACTTGCTTAAACCCGCCAGGTATGTCATGCGTTGCTTTCCCTTGTCTCCATTTCACTCTATTAGACCTGTGAGTATCAGGTTCTCCAGGCCCACCTTTCTCATTATGTGTTCCAGAAATTCCATCTGCCTCTTCCTGGTGCTAAGTATAAGCTTCTTCCTTGTTTCCCTCCTCTGTAAGACCTCATCGTTGCTCACACGCACGCTCCATGATATCCTTAGCATTCTTCTGTAGAATCGTATCTCCGTTGCCTCAAGTCTCTTCTTCATCTTTGAGGAGACAGTCCAACATTCGCTGCCGGAAAGGAGGACAGATGTTATGTACTCTTTTCTTTCTTACCAAAAGAAATCCTCTTGTCTCTCAATAGTCTGCCCAGTTTTTGGAATGCGTCCTTAGACATCCCAATACGTCTTCGAAACTCAGCGTCGCACACACATCCAGGAACAAAGATGATCGGAGAGTTGAAAACTATCTCTCCTCTAACCTTGCTCTAGTTTCTCGATGGAAAAATAACTGTCTTGTTACTAGTATCGTTACATCACCATTATTGAAAACCCTGAGTTTTCGGTAGTCACGGTTGCCCTGTCAATAAGCATCTATGCTTTGGAAGTTTTGGGAGTTATCTATACTAGAGGTCGGTAACCTAAGGCACGCGTGCCACACAGGGAACACCAACAATTTCCAATGGCAAGCGGCCGCAAATGACGTCACTAAGTCGAACCAATAACTACTACAACGCAAAGAGGATATTTAGCTGTTTCAATTTTAACATATACCAAATTATATATACTATATATTTTTCTCCAAAAAGCGCTGTCTGGTGATGGGGATGGGCCTCACTTACACACGGTGATCTGTTTGGGCTGGCCATTAAGTAAACAAGGAATCGCAACCTACAGCACACGGCAGGCCAAGCAATTTACAATGTCTCGCAGCCGCAAATAACATCACGAAGTCTGAATGAATAACTTCTACAACGCAAAGAAGATATTTAGCTGTTTCGACTCCCATTAATAATAAAAACTTTAACGAAACTTAAAAACAGTTTATTTTTATTAATGTGGTTTGCATATTATTGTATATCTATATTACTATATAAAATATATTGTAGAACAGGTATATTGACGTTGATTTGTATAAAAATACCTCTGCTGCTGGCACATAGCAAAAGGTTGCCGACCTATGATATATACGATCCGTTGATAAGGAAGCCATGAAGCATGTCTTACATTTACAAGCGTCCAATAAGTCGAAAATGCAATATTGCCGGCATATTTCGTTTGAAGTAGCTAATCCCACATTTTCCTGGTACGACGGCAGAGTTCAAAATCGTTTACAGGGTCTTGTGGGTGTAACGTATTTTCTACTCAGCAGCCTCTTTCCCCCAGATGTAACGTCGCAAGCCAGTTGTTATTCTGTTGCTATTTCCGTGGAAGATATTCAGAAGAGCTTCACTCTTTACTTCCACCTGTTCAAACCTTTATTGTTTGGAAACGGCAAGCATATTTCCCGGAATCGAATTACCCACACTTCCTCAGATTTGCTAATATAAGAAAGAAATTTCGGCATGCCAGATTTTCCTAAGAATTGCCACATTGGAAAGCAGACTGACGGAAGGGTGTTTTCATGAAGACTTGAATCATCATATTCTCAAATCAAAGATCCATTTTTATCTATATTCCTCATAAGTTTCATTTCCTATCGTTATCTTCTCCATTCATATCACACAGCTCGTTTATCGTTACTTTTTCGTCTTGAGTGGCTTTCGAACTTTGAAGTGGGTAATATTCTGTAAAAAATATTAAAAAAACAACCGTTTCGGTCTAGCAACAGTTTCTTTTCACCGTGATGCTTTCCTACAAAAATTATCACCAATCATTAAAGTATTGTTGGTGATTGCTAAGACCTAAAATATTTCTTCCCGTGTTTTAAGTGAACATGTCTAAAGGAATCTAAATGATCTGATCGGAAGTTTTCAAAATAAAAAAAGAAATATTTCATTAATATATTTACCACCTAGAATTTTATGTGGTTAATCGCGATAAATTCAATTTAATGCTATTTCTTTCCTTGTAAAATGAATTTCATTTTCCTGCACACAAAAAAAAAATCAGTCGACGTGATTCAAGAGACCCACATTGTTTGCAGCGTCAATGGGTGTGTGCTGGAGAGCGACTTTGTCGTTTATTCAGTATATGGGGACAGACATGCCAGAGGAGTTTCTTTGCTGGTAAGGCGTACTCTTGATGCGAAGGTAGACCTTGTGCATACTGATGCCGAGGGCCGGTTGATTGTGGCCGATACTGCCGTGAAAAGTGGTTCGTTCCGTGTCGTTGCGGTTTATACGTCCAACGACCGGGATGAGCGGGGGTCATTTTTTTGGCAGTTGGGGCCGTTCCTGGTGGATTCAACACACCTAGTTTTAATGGGGGACTAGAATGCTATTCTGGCCCCAATTTAGATCGAGGCCGGGGTGCTAGCGGGAAGGCGGGCGATCGTAGCTTGGTTGATCTGATCAAGTAATTTGGTGTAGGATCGTCCGAAGCTCCCTACATTCTCAGAGAGGGCGACTTCGCTTTGACGTTTAACGCAGATAATGGTTGACTGTCGTTTCCGCATATGACTGTCTGACAGTGTGGTTCTCCATTCCCTGCTGCAGACGTCAGCTCAGAAACATTTATGAGGGTCACTTCCCAGGGTTGAACGTGTTCAAAAGCGTCTCCCCGTCGTTGTGGGTGACAAATTATTTCCCACGTTACGACACCTTTCTTGCAGATGAACGTTGCAGCTCTCTTGTCGCCCTATCACTATTTACATAGAAGGTATTCAGAAGAACTATATTTCTTGCTTCCACCAGTTCTATTATTCACGGTTAAAACCCGTCAAGCGCGGATCAAAGTTATTCAAACCTCGTGGAAAGGAGGGACATAATCACAAACAAACAAATATACTAGATATCTGGATTCTAGCTAGTGGGGGTTCTATGTTGTAGCCAGGATCATAGTTATTCGAACCTCGGGGAAAGGAGCTACATAATCAATCAAACAAACAAATTACAAGATTTATGGCATCTAGCTAGTGGAGCTTCTAGGTCTTAGCGCGGATCAAACCTATTCAAACCTCGTGGAAAGGAGCTACATAATCATAAACAAACTAATGTACTAGATTTATGGATTCTAGATGGTGGGGCATCTAGGTTATAGCGAGGATCATAGTTATTCGAACTTCGTGAAAAGGACTTACATAATCAATCAAACAAACAAACAACAAGATTTATGGCTTCTAGCTAGTGGAACTTCTAGGTCTTAGCGCGGATCAAACCTATTCAAACGTCGTGCAAAGTAGCTACATAATCATAAACAAAAAAATATACTAGATTTATGGATTCTAGATGGTGGAGCTTCTAGGTCTTACACACATTGTAGCGAAACACCCTACTTTTCTTCATATGTCTTTGGTGAGATGAAAATTCGAGCTACTTCCCACAAATCAATGCCTGTGGAGCCGATTACCAAGAGGATGCTTTGCCGATAACTACAATTTTAATCTGTTCAATTATCGTTAGGATCATTATTTTCCCCATATATCCGAATAATATACTACGGTAGATCATTAATATGTTCATCTACCAATCAATGGATCTGAGTTATTTTGTCCAGCCAAGGAAAGACCCCGTATTGATACTGCTATTTTATTAAATCTTTATTCTTCATGTATGATTCTATTCTCTTAATGTATTCCTTTCTTATTTTTCTTGCTTTTATTCTTGTTTTCTCGATTTGTATTCTGGTAACAGTTTAAAATGTGGATGTTATTTATGCCTCACATGTATTAAAAAGGAAATTAAAATTTAAAAAGAAAAAAAATCATGTAGTGAGAAAGAGGATGAGTAGGGATCAGGAATTGAAAGAATGAACAGAAAAACGAAAAAGAAAAAAGAAATCAAAAGTATAGCACAATGTTTTGAATAACTCTTCAAAAAAGAAAAGAAATGCTAAGTGAAAATGTAATTTTAATGGTTTCCTTATATGGAAAAATTCGTCATTTATTAACTGAGCAGCAAGTATTACTCCAGTTTTGTTTTTCTTCACACTCTGGCCACTGGGATTGGATCAGAGTGAATTATCTGTTCTCCTCTCTTCTAATAGTAAGCGTAATATCGTGAAGCGATCAGCCGGCTGTACTTGAGTTAGGTTTTTCTTTACCATCTGGATTGGATCAAACTATAATATCTGTTATAAATACTAATAGCAATGATAAATGTTGTGATGGAATGACCAAAACTCCCAATCGCCTAGGTGGACTGACTATATCAGTAGATATAGATAGTGAGTACAGGATATAACTGGGGGCTTGCTTCAGAGATTAGTTTAGATTAGTCTCCAGCTGTTCAGAGAGGAACCCAAACCAGACTAAGCCAAAGTGCTGAGTCTCGTCTCGGGGGGTACACAGCTACACAACACCGAGTATACGGGATCTACGGGAAAATTTTGCCAGGGCGTACCTGCTCTGTTTTGCTCCGCAATAAAAAAGTCCTTGTGTTGCATCCTGCCAGGCGGGGTGGGGTTAAGGTACCATTGAAAATGCTGAAGTGGTATTATCTGTCTTATCTGGAATAATTGTTTGTTTGTTTGTAATTATGTAGCTCAATTCTCCGAGGTTCGAATAAGTATGATCCTCGCTACGACCTAGAACCCCACTAGCTAGAATCCATAAATCTAGTACATTTGTTTGTTTGTGATTATATAGCTTCATTCCCCAAGGTTAGAATAAGTTTGATCCGCGCTAAGACCTACAAGCTCCACTAGCTACAAGCCATAAATCATGTAATTTGTTTGTTTGATTGATTATGTAGCTCCTTTCCCCGAGGTTCGAATAACTATGATCCTCGCTACAACCTAGAGGCCCCAGTAGCTAGAAACTATAAATCTAGTACATTTGTTTGTTTGTGATTATGTAGATCCATTCCCGAGGTTTGAATAAGTGTGATCGGCGCTAGTACCTAGAAGCTCCACTAGCTAGAAGCCATAAATCTTGTAATTTGTTTCTTTGATTGATTATGTAGCTCCTTTCAGCGAGGTTCGAATAACTATGATCCTCGCTACAACCTAGAGGCCCCACGAGATAGAATCCATAAATCTTGTACATTTGTGTGTTTGTAATTATGTAGCTCCTTTCCCCGAGGTTTGAATAAGTTTGATCCGCGCTAAGACCTAGAAGCTCCACTAGCTAGAAGCCATAAATATTGTAATTTGTTTGTATGATAGATTATGTCGCTCCTTTCCCCGAGGTTCGAATAACAATGATCCTTGCTATAACCTAAAGGCCCCACTAGATAGAATCCATAAATCTAGTACATTTGTTTGTTTG
This sequence comes from Acanthosepion lycidas, assembly GCA_963932145.1. Classification (NCBI taxonomy): domain Eukaryota; kingdom Metazoa; phylum Mollusca; class Cephalopoda; order Sepiida; family Sepiidae; genus Acanthosepion; species Acanthosepion lycidas. The sequence continues at coordinate 128,022,666 of OZ010582.1, forward strand.
TGATTATGTAGATCCATTCTCCGAGGTTTGAATAAGTGTGATCCGAGCTAAGACCTAGAAGCTCCACTAGCTAGAAGCCATAAACATTGTAATTTGTTTGTCTGATTGATTATGTAGCTCCTTTCGCCGAGGTTCGAATAGCTATGATCCTCGCTACAAGCTAGAGGCCTCCCTACATAGAAATCCATAAATCTAGTAGATTTGTATGTTTGTGATTATGTAGCTCCTTTCCCCGAGGTTTGAATAAGTTTGATCCGCGCTAAGACCTAGAACCTCCACTAGCTAGAAGCCATAAATCTTGTAATTGGATTGTTTGATAGATTATGTAGATCCTTTCGGCGAGGTTCGAAAAACTATGATCCTCGCTACAACCTAGAGGCACCACTAGCTAGAGTCCATAAATCTAGTACATTTGTTTGTTTGTGATTATGTAGCTCCATTCCCCGAGGTTTGAATAATTTTGTTCCTCGCTAAGACCTAGAAGCTCCACTAGCTAGAAGCCATAAATATTGTAATTTGTTTGTTTGATAGATTATGTAGCTCGTATCCCCGTGGTTCGAATAAGTATGGTACTCGCTACAACCTAGAGGCCCCACTAGCTAGAATCCATAAATCTAGTATATTTGTTTGTTTGTGATTATGTAGATCCATTCTCCGAGGTTTGAATACGTTTGATCCGCGATAAGACCTAGAAGCTCCACTAGATAGAAGCCATAAATCTTGTAATTTGATTGTTTGTTTGATTATGTAGCTCCTTTCGGCGAGGTTCCAAAAACTATGATCATCGCTACAACCTAGAGGCCCCACTAGCTAGAGTCCATAAATCTAGTAAATTTGTTTGTTTGATTGATTATGTAGGTCCTTTCCCCGAGGTTCGAATAACTATGATCCTCGCTACAACCTAGAGGCCCCAGTAGCTAGAAACCATAAATCTAGTACATTTGTTTGTTTGATTGATTATGTAGCTCCTTTCGGCGAGGTTCGAATATTTATGATCCTCGCTACAACCTAGAGGCCCCACTAGATAGAATCCATAAATCTAGTACATTTGTGTGTTTGTGATTATGTAGCTCCTTTCCCCGAGGTTTGAATAAGTTTGATCCGCGCTAAGACCTAGAAGCTCCACCATCTAGAATCCATAAATCTAGTATATTTTTTTGTTTATGATTATGTAGCTACTTTGCACGACGTTTGAATAGGTTTGATCCGCGCTAAGACCTAGAAGTTCCACTAGCTAGAAGCCATAAATCTTGTAATTTGTTTGTTTGATTGATTATGTAACTCCTTTCCTCGAAGTTTGAATAACTATGATCCTCGCTATAACCTAGAGGCCCCACCATCTAGAATCCATAAATCTAGTACATTTGTTTCTTTACGATTATGTAGCTCCTTTCCACGAGGTTTGAATAGGTTTGATCCGCGCTAAGACCTAGAAGCTCCACTAGCTAGAAGCCATAAATCTTGTAATTTGTTTGTTTGATTGATTATGTAACTCCTTTCCCCAAAGTTCGAATAACTATGATCCTCGCTATAACCTAGATGCCCCACCATCTAGAATCGATAAATCTAGTACATTTGTTTGTTTATGATTATGTAGCTCCTTTCCACGAGGTTTGAATAGGTTTGATCCGCGCTAAGACCTAGAAGCTCCACTAGCTAGATGCCATAAATCTTGTAATTTGTTTGTTTGATTGATTATGTAGCTCCTTTCCCCGAGGTTCGAATAACTATAATCCTGGCTACAACATAGAAGCCCCACTAGCTAGAATCCAAATATCTAGTATATTTGTTTGTTTGTGATTATGTCGCTACTTTCCACGAGGTTTGAATAACTTTGATCCGCGCTAAGACCTAGAAGCTACACTAGCTAGAACCCATAAATCTTTTAATTTGTTTGTTTGATTGATTATGTAGCTCTTTTCACCGAGTACGAATATCTATAATCCTCGCTACAACCTAGAGGCCCCACTAGCTAGAATCCATAAATCTAGTACATTTGTTTGTTTGTGATTATGTACCTCCTTTCCTAGAGGTTTGAATAAGTTTGATCCGCGCTAAGAGCTAGAATCTCCACTAGCTAGATGCCATAATTCTTGCAATTGGTTTGTTTGATTGATTATGTAGCTCATTTCCCCGAGGTTCGAATAACTATGATCCTGGCTACAACCTAGAAGCCCCACTAGCTAGAATCCAAAACTCTAGTATATATGTTTGTTTGTGATTATGTCGCTCCTTTCCACGAGGTTTGAATAATTTTGATCCGCGCTAAGACCTATAAGCTCCACTAGCTAGAAGCCATAAATCTTGTAATTTGTTTGTTTGATTGATTATGTAGCTCCTTTCGCCGAGGTTCGAATAAATATGCTCCTCGCTACAACATAGAGGCCCACTAGGTAGAATCCATAAATCTAGTACATTTGTTTGTTTGTGATTATGTAGCTCCATTCTCCGAGTTTTGAATAAATTTGATCCGCGCTAAGGCCTAAAAGCTCCACTAGCTGGAAGCCATAAATCTTGTAATTTGTTTCTTTGATTGATTATGTAGCTTTTTTCGCCGAGGTTCGAATAACTATGAGCCTCGCTACAAACTACAGGCCCCACTAGCTAGAATCCATAAATCTAGTACATTTGTTTGTTTGTGATTATGTAGCTCCTTTCCACGAGGTTTGAATAACTACGATCTGCGCTAAGACCTATAAGCTCCACTAGCTAGAAGCCATAAATGTTGAAATTTTTTTTGTTTGATTGATTATGTAGCTCCTTTCGCCGATGTACGAATAATTATGATCCTCGTTACAACATAGAGGCCCCACTAGCTAGAATCCATAAATCTAGTACAATTGTTTGTTTGTGATTATTTAGTTCCATTCTCCGTGGTTTGAATAACTTTGATCCGCGCTCAGACCTAGAAGCTCCACTAGCTTGAAGCCATAAATCTTGTAATTTGTTTGTTTGATTGATTATGTAGCTTCTTTCGCCGAGGTTCGAATAACTATGATCCTCGCTACAACCTACAGGCCCCACTACCTAGAATCCATAAATCTAGTACATTTCTTTGTTTGTGATTATGTGGCTCTTTTCCTCGAGGTTTGAATAACTTTGATCCGCGCTCAGTTCTAGAAGCTCCACTAGCTAGAATCCATAAATTTAGTACAATTGTTTGTTTGTGATTATGTAGATCCATTCCCGAGGTTTGAATAAGTGTGATCCGCGCTAAGACCTAGAAGCTCCACTAGCTAGAAGCCATAAACCTTTTAATTTGTTTGTTTGATTGATTATGTAGCTCCTTTCGGCGAGGTTCGAATAGCTATGATACTCGCTGCAACCTAGAGGCCCCACTAGATAGAATCCAAAAATCTAGTACATTTGTGTGTTTGTGATTATGTAGCTCCTTTCCCCGAGGTTTGAATAAGTTTGATCCGCGCTAAGACCTAGAAGCTCCACCATCTAGAATCCATAAATCTAGTATATTTTTTTGTTTATGATTATGTAGCTCCTTTCCACGAGGTTTGAATAGGTTTGATCCGCGCTAAGACCTAGAAGCTCCACTATCTAGATGCCATAAATATTGTAATTTGTTTGTTTGATTGATTATGTAGCTCCTTTCCCCGAGGTTCGAATAACTATGATCCTGGCTACAACATAGAAGCCCCACTAGCTAGAATCCAAATATCTAGTATATTTGTTTGTTTGTGATTATGTCGCACCTTTCCACGAGGTTTGAATAACTTTGATCCGCGCTAAGACCTAGAAGCTCCACTAGCTAGATGCCATAAATCTTGTAATTTGTTTCTTTGATTGATTATGCAGCTCCTTTCGCCGAGGTTCGAATAACTATGATCCTTGCTACAACCTAGAGGCCCCACTACCTAGAATCCATAAATCTAGTACAATTGTTTGTTTGTGATTATTTAGTTCCATTCTCCGTGGTTTGAATAACTTTGATCCGCGCTCAGACCTAGAAGCTCCACTAGCTTGAAGCCATAAATCTTGTAATTTGTTTGCTTGATTGATTATGTAGCTTCATTCGCCGAGGTTCGAATAACTATGATCCTCGCTACAACCTACAGGCCCCACTAGCTAGAATCCATAAATCTAGTACATTTGGTTGTTTGTGATTATGTAGCTCCTTTCCACAAGGTTTGAATATGTTTCATCCGCGCTAAGACCTAGAAGCTCCACTAGCTAGAAGCCATAAATCTAGTATATTTGTTTGTTTATGATTATGTAGCTACTTTGCACGACGTTTGAATAGGTTTGATCCGCGCTAAGACCTAGAAGTTCCACTAGCTAGAAGCCATAAATCTTGTAATTTGTTTGTTTGATTGATTATGTAACTCTTTTCCCCGAAGTTTGAATAACTATGATCCTCGGTATAACCTAGAGGTCCCACCATCTAGAATCCATAAATCTAGTACATTTGTTTCTTTACGATTATGTAGCTCCTTTCCCCGAAGTTCGAATAACTATGATCCTCGTCACAACCTAGAGGCCCCACTAGCTAGAATCCATAAATCTAGTACATTTGTTTGTTTGTAATTATGTAGCTCCTTTCCACGAGGTTTGAATAACTTTGATCCGCGCTAAGACCTAGAAACTCCACTAGCTAGAACCCATAAATCTTGTAATTTGTTTGTTTGATTGATTATGTAGCTTTTTCACCGAGGTACGAATAACAATAATCCTCGCTACAACGTAGAGGCCCCACTAGATAGAATCCATAAATCTAGTACATTTGTTTTTTGTGGTTATGTAGATCCTTTTCACGAGGTTTGAATAACTTTGATCCGCTCTAAATCCTAGAAGCTCCACTAGCTAGAAGCCATAAATCTCGTAATTTGTTTGTTTGATTGATTGATTATGTAGATTCTTTCCCCAAGTTTGGAATAACTATGATCCTCGGGATAACCTAGAGGCCCCACTAGCTAGAATCCATAAATCTAGTACATTTGTTTGTTTGTGATTATGTACCTCCTTTCCACGTGTTTTGAATAAATTTGATCTGCACTAAGACCTAGAAGCTCGACTAGCTAGAAGCCATAAATCTTGTAATTTGTTTGTTTAATTGATTATGTAGCTCCTTTCGCCGAGGTTCGAATAACTATGATCCTCGCAACAACCTAGAAGCCCCACTAGCTAGAATCCATAAATCTAGTACATTTGTAATTTTGTGATTATGTAGCTCCTTTATACGAGGTTTGAATAGGTTTGATCCGCGCTAAGACCTAGAAGCTCCACTAGCTAGAACCCATAAATCTTGTAATTTGTTTGTTTGATTGATTATGTAGCTCTTTTTACCGAGGTACGAATAAGTAAAATCCTCGCTACAACGTAGAGGCCCCACTAGCTAGAATCCATAAATCTAGTACATTTGTTTTTTTGTGATTATGTAGCTCCTTTTCACGAGGTTTGAATAACTTTGATCCGCTCTAAATCCTAGAAGCTCCACTAGCTAGAAGCCATAAATCTTGTAATTTGTTTGCTTGATTGATTATGTAGCTGCTTTCCCCAATTTTGGAATAACTATGATCCTCGGTATAACATAGAGACCCCACTAGCTAGAATCCATAAATCTAGTACATTTGTTTGTTTGTGATTATGTAGCTCCTTTCCACGAGGTTTGAATAAGTTTGATCCGCGCTAAGACCTAGAAGATCCACTAGCTAGAAGCCATAAATCTTGTAATTTGTTTGTTTGATTGATTCTGTAACTCCTTTCCCCGAGGTTCGAATAACTATGATCCTCGCTATAAGCTAGAGGCCCCACCATCTAGAATCCATAAATCTAGTACGTTTGTTTGTTTGTGATTATGTAGCTCCTTTCCACGAGGTTTGAATAAATTGGATCCGCGCTAAGACCTAGAAGCTCCACTAGCTAGAAGCCATAAATCTTGTAATTTGTTTGTTTGATTGATTATGTAGCTCCTTTCGCCGAGGTTCGAATAACTATGATCCTCGCTATAACCTACAGGCCCCACTAGCTAGAATCCATAAATCTAGTATATTTGTTTGTTTGTGATTATGTAGCTCCTTTCCCCGAGGTTCGAATAACTATGATCCTCGCTACAACCTAGAACTCGACTAGCTAGAAGCCATAAATCTAGTATATTTTTTTGTTTATGATTATGTAGCTACTTTGCACGACGTTTGAATATGTTTGATCCGCGCTAAGACCTAGAAGCTCCACTAGCTAGAAGCCATAAATCTTGTAATTTGTTTGTTTGATTGATTATGTAACTCCTTTCCCCGAAGTTTGAATAACTATGATCCTCGCTATAACCTAGAGGCCCCACCATCTAGAATCCATAAGTCTAGTACATTTGTTTCTTTACGATTATGTAGCTCCTTTCCCCGAAGTTCGAATAACTATGATCCTCGTCACAACCTAGAGGCCCCACTAGCTAGAATCCATAAATCTCGTAATTTGTTTGTTTGATTGATTGATTATGTAGATACTTTCCCCAAGTTTGGAATAACTATGATCCTCGGGATAACCTAGAGGCCCCACTAGCTAGAATCCATAAATCTAGTACATTTGTTTGTTTGTGATTATGTAGCTCATTTCCACGAGGTTTGAATAAATTGGATCCGCGCTAAGACCTAGAAGCTCCACTAGCTAGAAGCCATAAATCTTGTAATTTGTTTGTTTGATTGATTATGTAGCTCCTTTCGCCGAGGTTCGAATAACTATGATCCTCGCTATAACCTACAGGCCCCACTAGCTAGAATCCATAAATCTAGTATATTTGTTTGTTTGTGATTATGTAGCTCCTTTCCCCGAGGTTCGAATAACTATGATCCTCGCTACAACCTAGAACTCGACTAGCTAGAATCCATAAATCTAGTACATTTGTTTGTTTGTGATTATGTAGCTCCTTTCCACGAGGTTTGAATAACTTTGATCTGCGCTAAGACCTAGAAGCTCCACTAGCTAGAAGCCATAAATCTTGTAATTTGTTTGCTTGATTGATTATGTAGCTCCTTTCGCCGAGGTTCGAATAACTATGATCCTCGCTATAACCGAGAGGCCCCACCATCAAGAATCCATAAATCTAGTACATTTTTTTTGTTTATGATTATGTAGCTCCTTTCCACGAGGTTTGAATAAATTTGATCCGCGCTAGACCTAGAAGCTCCATTAGCTAGAATCCATAAATCTTGCAATTTGTTTGTTTGATTGATTATGTAGCTCCTTTCGCCGAGGTTCTAATAATTATGATCCTCGCTATAACCTAGAGGCCCCACCATCTAGAATCCATAAATCTAGTACATATTTTGTTTATGATTATATAGCTCCTTTCCACGACGTTTGAATAGGTTTGATCCGCGCTAAGACCTAGAAGCTCCACTAGCTAGAAGCCATAAATCTTGTAATTTGTTTGTTTGATTGATTATGTAACTCCTTTCCCCGAGGTTCGAATAACTATGATCCTCGCTATAACCTAGAGGCCCCACTATCTAGAATCCATAAATCTAGTACATTTGTTTGTTTATGATTATGTAGCTCCTTTCCACGAGTTTTGAATAACTTTGATCCGCGCTAAGACCTAGAAGCTCCACTAGCTAGAAGCCATAAATCTTGTACTTTGTTTGTTTGATTGATTATGTAACTCCTTTCCCCGAAGTTCGAATAACAATGATCCTCGCTATAACATAGAGGCCCCACCATCTAGAATCCATAAATCTAGTACATTTGTTTGTTTATGATTATGTAGCTCCTTTCCACGAGTTTTGAATAACTTTGATTCGCGCTAAGACCTAGAAGCTCCACTAGCTAGAAGCCATAAATCTTGTAATTTGTTTGTTTGATTGATTATGTAACTCCTTTCCCCGAAGTTCGAATAACTATGATCCTCGCTATGACCTAGAGGCCCCACCATCTAGAATCCATAAATCTAGTACATTTATTTCTTTACGATTATGTAGCTCCTTTCCACGAGGTTTGAATAGGTTTGATCCGCGCTAAGAACTAGTAGCTCCACTTGCTAGAAGCCATAAATCTTGTAATTTGTGTGTTTGATTGATTATGTAGCTCCTTTCCCCGAGGTTCGAATAACTATGATCCTCGCTATAACCTAGATGCCCCACCATCTAGAATCCATAAATCTAGCACATTTGTTTGTTTATGATTATGTAGCTCCTTTCCACGAGGTTTGAATTGGTTTGATCCGCGGTAAGACATAGAAGCTCCACTAGCTAGATGCCATAAATCTTGTAATTTGTTTCTTTGATTGATTATGTAGCTTTTTTCGCCGAGGTTCGAATAACTATGATCCTCGCTACAAACTACCGGCCCCACTAGCTAGAATCCATAAATCTAGTACATTTGTTTGTTTGTGATTATGTAGCTCCTTTCCACGAGGTCTGAATAAGTTTGATCCGGGCTAAGACCTGGAAGCTCCACTACCTAGAAGCCATAAATGTTGTAATTTGTTTGTTTGATTGATTATGTAACTCATTTCCCCGAGGTTCGAATAACTATGATCTTCGCTATTACACAGAGGCCCCACTAGCTAGAATCCATAAATCTAGTACATTTGTTTGTTTGTGATTCTGTAGCTCTTTTCCCCGAGGTTTGAATAACTTTGATCCTCGCTAAGACCTAGAAGCTCCACTAGCTAGATGTCATAAATCTTGTAATTTGTTTGTTTGATTGATTATGCAGCTCCCTTCTCCGAGATTCGAATAACTATGATCCTTGCTACAACCTAGAGCTCCCACTAGCTAGAATCCATAAATCTAGTACAATTGTTTGTTTGTGATTATTTAGTTCCATTCACCGTGGTTTGAATAAATTTGATACGCGCTAAGACCTAGAAGCTCCACTAGCCAGAAGCCATAAATCTTGTAATTTGTTTGTTTGATTGATTATGTAGCTACTTTCGCCGAGGTTCGAATAACTATGATCCTCGCTACAACCTACAGGCCCCACTAGCTAGAATCCATAAATCTAGTACATTTCTTTGTTTGTGATTATGTGGCTCTTTTCCTCGAGGTTTGAATAACTTTGATCCGCGCTATGTCCTAGAAGCTCCACTAGCTAGAATCCATAAATCTAGTACAATTGTTTGTTTGTGTTTTTTTAGTTCCATTCTCTGAGGTTTCAATAACTTTGATCCCCGCTAAGACCTAGAAGCTCCACAAGCTAGAAGCCATAAATCTTGTAATTTGTTTGTTTGATTGATTATGTAGCTCCTTTCCCCAAGGTTTGAATAACTATGATACTTAGTATAACCTAGAGGCCCCACTAACTTGAATCCCTAAATGTAGTACATTTGTTTTTTTGTGATTATGTAGCTTCTTTCCACGAGTTTTGAATAAATTTGATCTGCGCTAAGACCTTGAAGCTCCACTAGCTAGAAGCCATATATCTTTTAATTTGTTTGTTTGATTGATTATGTAGCTCCTTTCCCCAAGGTTCGATTAACTATGATCCTCGCAACAACCTAGAGGCCCCACTAGCTAGAATACATAAATCTAGTACATTTGTTTGTTTGTGATTATGTAGCTCCATTCTCCGAGGTTTGAATAAGTTTGATCCGCCCTAAGACCTGGAAGCTCCACTAGCTAGAAGCCATATATCTTGTAATTTGATTCTTTGATTGATTATGTAGCTTCTTTCGCCGAGTTTCGTACAACTATGATCATTGCTACAACCTAGAGGCCCCACTATCTAGAATCCATAAATTTAGTACATTTGTTTGTTTGTGATTATGGAGCTCCTTTCCCCGAGTTTTGAATAACTTTGATCCGCGCTAAGACCTAGAATCTCCACTAGCTAGTAGCCATAAATCTTGTAATTTGTCTGTTTGATTGATTATCTAGCTCCTTTCCCCGAGTCTTGAATAACTTTGATCCGCGCTAAAACCTAGAAGGTCCACTAGAAGCCATAAATCTTGTAATTTGTTTGTTTGATTATGTAGCTCCTTTCCCGGAGGTTCGAATAACTATGATCCTCGCTACAATCTAGAGGCCCCACTTGCTAGAATCCATAAATCTAGTACATTTGTTTGTTTATGATTATGGAGCTTCATTCCCCGAGGTTTGAATAAGTTTGATCCTCGCTAAGACCTAGAAGCTCCACTAGCTAGAAGCCATAAATCTGGTATATTTGTTTGTTTGTGATTATGTAGCTCCATTCTTCGAGGTTTTAATAACTTTGGTCCTCGCTAAGTCCTAGAAGCCCAACTAGCTAGTAGTCATAAATATGGTATATTTGTTTGTTTGTGATTATGTAGCTCCATTCTCCGATGTTCGAATACGTATGATCCTCGCTACGACCTAGAGGCTTCACTAAGCTAGGAGTCATAAATATATAAATAATAAAACAAAGAAATCGAAGTAAGAATGGGTGAGAATGGAAACAGTAATGAAAATGCTTTAAAATCTCGAGGGTAGCGGCAAGACAGAAAATGGACAAATTATTAAAGGCAATAAAAAGCGCTCGGGAAATAAAGCAGTGTTGGTGAACGTGAAACTTTAGAAATGGTAACCGAAAGAAAAAGAAAATATAAAATAATGCAGATAAGAAGAAATGGACGACAGAAGCCAAAAATAATTTCTAAAAACCGATTTTAAAAAAGATGGGAAGAAAAATTAAATAAAAAAGATATTGGAATAGAATAAAAATATATATATATAAATATATATATAAAAGAAATAAAAAGAATGAGTAGTGTAAGGAAAAATAAAATGGAGACCACCTTGGAAAATATGTAATATAATAATAATAATAATAATAATAATAATAATAATAATAATAATAATAATGATAAAATGAAGAAAAGTAGAGAAGAATCGACCATATTTGAGAAAAATAAATTAAACCGAGAAATATCAGAACTAAGAAAAGGGGGACATTATAAAGACGAAAATGAAAAAAAAAAAAAAAAGAAAAAAAAAGAAGGCGTAAATAAAAAAAGAGAATGAAAAAACGTGAAGTAAGAAAACAAGCAAAGTGGATACTAGAAATAACTTAAATATATAGGTGAGGAATAACTAGAGAAACGAATGAAAAAGAAAGAAAAGAAACATATATTTGGAAAAATAAAAGAGAAAGAAGTGCGAAATAAAAAAAAAACGAAAAGAGAAAGGAAAATGGAGAAAGAAAAGAATCAAAATAAACATAAACGAAAGAAAAAGAACAGAAAACAACAAACTAAATTCTAAAAATAATTTGGAAAAGATAAACACTGGACAGTAATAAGAATGAAAACAAATAAATCGAAGAGAGGAGTTTAAAAAAAAAATGTAAAAAAAAAAAAAATGTAAAAAAAGAAAAAACGATTATAAAAACCAAAAATGTGATAGTAAGAAAAATGGAAGTCATAAAACGAAATGAGAAAAACAAAAATTCTAAGTAAAAATCTATTCGATTGGCAAATATAGAAAATGAAACAAACGTTAAGAGAAAAATGAAGCTCATCACAATGTCTGCAATATTGGCGCGAATTCTTTATATATATATATATATATATATATATATATATATATATATATATATATATATATATATATATATATATATATATGTAACATTGGATTGTTTGTTAGACTTGGATGAAAACGTGATTGCATTGGTTGATTTGCCTTGTCCGTTCGTCTCGGTGCCAATATTTCTGATTTGTTTGTTTATTTGAAGAAAAAAAATTCTCCATCTTGCTTGTGAATTTGGAGTACATTTTTATAATATATACGTAAAGATGGCCCCGCGATTGGATATGAATGCAAAATGGATGAATTAAGCAATGGTTGGTTGAGAATGAGGCAGAAGGGAAAAAGATGCTTTGTGTGAACATTGTAAAAGAGACACGATCCTATTCAAAGAGAAAAAAATGAAAAGATGAATAGCTAAGGAGATTGGATGAAAGCTAATGACAAACACAAAAAAAAAAATAAATAAATACATACTAAAATAACAAAAAACAGGGAAACTAGAAGTGTTGATCACGCAGACAAACACACACAAATACTCACACAAACGAAAATAAACAAAACAAAAACAAAAACAAATGCATACGCACAAGAATTTACACAAGATTGAACGTAATATACATCTGTGTTTATAGAGTTTTATAAGGAATAATATTATATATTAACTATATAAGTCAAAACAAGTATTTTTAATCAATTCACCCCAAGCAAGTCGGGAATTCCACTAGTACGCATGCTGGTTACAAAGAGTGAAAGTAAGTATAGAGGGGATTGGGAAAAGGATAAAAGATGAACAGGTTTCAAAACGAAAGAAGATGGCAATTGACGTAGCATTTAAATTTTAAAAGATTTACATAGGGAAGGATGTAAACGTATAGGAACTGTATTGTTGAGAAGTGCGAGAAATGAAAATCTTGGAATAGAAGTGGTGGTTATATTTGACTATTTCAACAGTAAAAGAGTGGGAACTGGTGTGGCTTATTATTCTTTAGACCTTACGATCCAAGTAAGGCGATAATGCCACTAAGACGTAAGTGAGGAAAAAGGATAACGAAGAGCATGAGTCAAAATAACAGCAAATTAATAGTGCTAACATTTTTGAATATCGTAAATGGCAAGAAGCAAGAAACCGGAAGTGGTTTCCTCAGGCGAGAAGTGCGAAATTACTAGAATATAACTTCCGGTTAGAACGGAAACACAGTAAAACGATTTGCCAATCTAGTATTACGCTTAAATTCATACGGTCGTATGATGAGTGATGAAAGCTCGTTTGAACGATTGCCATGAAAATATTTATAGAAAAGACACAAAGAAGCCACGTCACGTCCGTGGCTGAAATAAATGAAGTTGAGATACCAGGTTATGATCATTAATATTACAAATCCTTCTTTACATTTTATGCGGGATCACGAGATATATAGCAAGGATACCAGACTAAATATGGCAGCAATATACAATACAAAAAAAAAAAACAACAAAAAAAAACAATGCTAGATTTATAAACGTGCAAGAAAGATTCGGACTAGCAGAATTGTCTGGCACAGCACTGAATAAACGTTACCCACATCAGACCTACCAAATGACTCAATATAGCAATTCTACTTCATCACCGATCTGCCCCGAACATTTCACCAATCAGGATGAAAGGAGGTCCGCTCGAGGAAGCATCGTGCCTTGAAAGATTATTGGGCCCCAAACTTACAACCAACCTTAAGTGCATATGATCCATTGCTAGTGATGCACGTAAAATAGTTGGATCCCGCTACCGTTCCAGTAAGTACCTGACTCCTCATGCTATCCTCTACTTTTACAAGAATCAGATCAGGTCAAAAATGAAGTACTGTTGTCATATTTGGGCGGAAGCTGCCCAAACCTCATTGTCCAGGATCGAGTGAGTCTATAAGCGTCTCCGAGCCTTTGTGGGTGACGAATTATGCAGCACACCCTTACATCTCTTCCACAGTGGGGGGATGTAGCAAGCAACTGTCTGCTCTACTGCTAGTTCCACGGAAAGTGTTCAGACGAACTACGTTCCCTGTTCCCGCCGAGGCAAACCTTCACTTCAAGAACACGCCATGCCACATACACAGTAGAAAACCTGGGCACCTCGAGGCGATGTAATGGCTAACAAGCTTCTCTCGCTAGAACAATTACGACTGAGTAGTGAGTTCGATCCTCACTGTGTTCCCCCTAATTTTGGCCTTGTGTCGCATCTAAGCTACGCTTTGAAAATTATTACGTAGTAGAAAACCACCTACATTCCCTTCGTATTCCCATCGGTGAGATGTAAGTTTCACCTGAGCAGCTTCTTCCAGCGAACCATTGTCCTGTGGAACCGACTTCCAACAGAAGGTTTCCCCGATCACTACAATCATAACTTTTTCAAGGTGAGGGTTAATCGTTTTCTTCTATTACAATGCACACAAATGGCTTCCTAACGTAAACCTCTACCTCGAGTGGCATTTCGAAAAATGTTAGTGGAAAATGCGAGACTAATAAGGTGAAAAGATTTTCCCTCCTAAAGATGAGCATCAGTCATATTGAATGACGGTAAAAAATAGTTCCTCCTGATCACTAAAAGACAGCAGTTCCATTTTGGAGGAGTTAAAATACACAAGCCATGACCTTCTTCTGCAGTCCACATGGAATGAGATATGCAGAATACAGTTATAACACTGCTACTTACTGCCGCTGATTCTGATATATATATATATATATATATATATATATATATATATATATATATATATATATATTATTAGGTTGGTGCAAAAATAATGACGTAATGATGTCTTTTTTTGATGTTAAAAATACGTCAAAAAACGACATTATTACGTCATTATTTTTGCACCAACCTAATAAATAAAAACAGACCACTTTAAGTTTCCATGTAATAAATTATTTCACCACAGCCCTTTTAAAAGGGCTGCGGGTCATCAGACTTTACTTCCCAAAAAAATAAATTCATTTTTTTGTTTGGAAGTAAAGTCTGATGATCCGTAGTCCTTTTAAAAGAGCTGTGGTGAAATAATTTATTACATGGAACCTTAAAGTGGTCTGTTTTTATGTAAATTATTTGCTCTGGATTTACATTGAGCTCTCTGGTTTTTATCCTCCTTAGGTTTACCCATACGGATGACCTAGTTTTTTTATAAACTATATATATATATATATATATATATATATATATATATATATATATATATATATATATTGGTTTGGTGCATAATTAACAGGCGTTTTAGGAAACGAGTTAATGGTTCATAAAAATTGCAGTTTTGTTTACTTTTCTTTAATAAAAATATTATTTTATTTTCAGGTCATACAAATGCGTGTCGATATTTATACGACCCAGAATAATCATTTATTAATCATGTTATTGTTTAATTGCTATATTTCTTTTTTTCATAATAAATATTGTTAAAAAACGCCTGATAATTATGCACCAACCCAACATTATATATATATATATATATATATATATAATTTCTATTTATATTATATATGCACAATACTTATTGGAAAGTGCTCAATATTAGTGATAGCGCTAACATATTCAGTTGGATATATATGCATATATATATATATATATATATATATATATATATATATATATATATTTATACATATATATTTGTATGTATATATATATATATATATATATATGTATATATATGTATATATATCTATATATAGATATATGCATATATAACTATATATAGATATATGTGTGTATATATATATATATATATATATATATATATAGAGAGAGAGAGAGAGAGATTTTGAGCGATGTGATAATAAAGTAAATGAAAAGAAGAAAGAATTACTCGTCAAAAATTCATGGAAACTGACAAAAATCAGAAATCTGAATGATATCGCTACTCACTTTAAAATTTAGCGCGTAGAAGTTTGGCGCAGCACAATCATTCCAGTGTTATTTGCACCTACCTGTCCTTCTTCTCTATGAAGGTAACAGTAAAAATGGGATTTAATACAAGGAATACTTAGTGAAAAATAATTATTATCTGCAATAAATTTTTGAAGGAAAAAATCTATTACCAGGAATACATTTTTGAAAAACAAATATTACCAACAATACGGTTTTGAAAAAAAAAATTACCAGCAATAAAAACTTTGTTGGAATTAAGTAACCCATTGAGGTTGATATGCCGATAAACAAACCAAACCAAACCAAACAAAAGAATTATGAGAATAGCATAGTTGGAGCATGTAAACATCGAATGAGTTTTAATAAAAATGGAAATATGGTTGATCTTCAAACCAGAAAAAGATCCAAACTTTCTAGGGTTTTACACTCACAGGACATAGGAAAGGCAGGTAAAGACTCTTTTTGAGCCATAATGTGCATCTACCAGTTCAGCCAGAGTGTCATCCTAATAGAGCAAGAGTAGAATTACCTATTTAAGAAAATACTTTTTTCTCAGTGCATCTATAGTGAATCTATAGCTTCATTTTCATACCAGAAACCTATATAATAATAATTTTTAAGGGATTTTTAAGCGCCATTATTTCTTCTTATAAACGTTATTTTTTGGGTACTGTCCTTTGAGTTATGATCCTGCTTTGTTTTTATTAAACAGTGAAATTAATAATAACCGACCAAGAGTGTTGAGAGGAAACAAATAGAAACAACGAATAACGTACCTAACTAATTTTTTAAGCGTTTAATCCCAAGCAAGGTGGGAAGCCACAAGTACGCAAGGGGTTACAGAGAGTTGGAGCGAGAGCAAAGATGTATGATAGAGGAAAGGATGAAGAGAAGATTAGTGCATAGATCAAGGCTTCAGGAGAGGTTGATTGACATTACATTTGAATAGTTGGAGATTATAGCTATGAATGAAACAGGAAAAGGTGAGAGAGTTTCACAGGCGAGAAGCGCGAGACATGAAGCTATTGGAGTAGAAGAGACAGCAATATTTAACAGTGAAAGGGTGTGAGGGAGATGCCAGCCTAGAAGAACGCTTAAATTCATGAAGTCTGGGAGCCAGCGAAAGCAGCTCATCGGAGCAGTTACCATGAAAGTATCTGTAAAAATGACAGAGGGAGGCGACGGCACGTCTGTGAGAGAGCGACTGCAGACGAGATGACAGATCAGGGTCAAATACATTGCATATCCTTCTCTGGATTTTATCAAGAACCTTGAGACAAAGGGATACCTTGTATAAATGGATAGCAGAACAGGGATTTGGAGGGGTAATAAAAATAGATATTGGTAAGAGTTACGAAGGATAGGAAGTCATGGAGAGACATGATCGCTTACATTCTGAAAGGATGCGGCACATAAGAGACGACGGTCCCTCTTCCTACCATCCCCCACAAAACAAATGCTATTTTTTTCTGCCATCTTTAGTCAGTCGTCTATGGATATAAATCATCCTTAATCATTCAAGCACACTTTTTGTGTAAGATGATGCATTAGACAAAACAATTTTTTTCAGCTTAAAACAATGACAAAAAATGAAAGAACGGAATTTTTTTCACCTTATCGATTCTTATGCACGCACGGTTGTGTTTTGTGCTCAAATGATGTTGGAAGTTGCACACAAAACAACAATATATCAGTTTTTCTTGAAACTAGAGAAGCCTATCTGGAAAAAAAATGCCGCTTGGCTAAAAGCTCACATTAATACGCCAATATTTTAACTGCCGTGGACATTACTGCGAATCGTCGCTCAAAGAATATTCTCAGGAATGATAAACGGTTCCCTTTAAGATATAAACCAGTAGTTAAAGCAATGGATTTGCCGAATAATCTTTTAACGTCGAAGGTTCAGTGACTTTCATTACCAAACAGAAAACGTATTGGATCCGTTGCTCTTATAAATCAATCTTGATTGATCTTCTCACAAAAAATTTTATGCCAAAGAAAGAAGATTTTTCATTGGTTAAATACACTTTAATGTTGATGGTTCAATTTCTCAAGTTGAATGCTCATTTCCTTGCTTATGCCCATTTCCTTGTCTATTTTGGGCTGTAGGACACGGGAACTTCGTCTTTTATGTGGCGCGTTCTTTGAGAACGTAAGAGATCTTATATCTCCATAACATTCTATACTTCGTGGCTCTTAAACCAGTTTTATACATGTTCGTCTGCTGATAGATAGTAGGAAAAGGAAACATTTAATTGGATAAATATTAGGAAACATACTATTGTTTTACTGTTCTCACTCAATACAAGCTCTAAGACCCACTCAATGAAGAGGTTTATTGAAGGAGGATGGTTTAAGTCACTGTTTTTCAAACTTTTTAAACAACGGAGCATCTTGGGGCGAATTAAAATATCTCGGCATATTTCCATATAATATAAAACGATAGATTTTTTAAAAATATATACACACAAATATCAACTATATTTCACTGTTTCTACTCAACTATTTGTGCAGCTTTTAGTGTGAAATCTATTCTTGGTGTGTTTTTTTTTTTCACGATTTTTTTAATGTTTGATCTATTGTACCATAATCAGATCATCATCTCTTCTTCTGTTGAGCCACAGTCGTTTTCATTTCTTATTTTCTATGTTATTTGGGTTTGAAAAGCCTAATTTACATAAAATGTAAGTAGAAAATTGCAATAAAACTTATAAAGTCTTTTCAGCAAATGTGGGATATTCTTTTTAGATTGGAATCCAAAATGTATCAATGGGTACCGTCGAATGTTTTATTTTGTGTCGTCGATCAGTAGAAATGCTAGGCAATTCTTTTTCCTCACGTAACTAAAGTCCAATATTGCCATTACTACTTCCACACGAAGCATATATTACTATGTTTCTTTACTCCTACAGCAAGTGTTTCACAGCTTTTAAAACAAGGGCACACATAGGAATAACACTTAGGAAATTTTTTAAGGGCTATACATTTAAATATTATGGAATAAAACGAGAGATTTAAAAATAAAAATAAACACACACAATTATGAACATTCTTTATTTCACTTCTTCTTTAGAATTTTTTGTGCAGTTTATATAGTGGGAAACCTATTCCTCGAGTTTTTTTTCGAGATTTCTTTAATGGCCAAGAAAAACTTGGGTAAACTCTGGTCTCTGGGATATTCTTGTCTATAATATTGGCTCCAGTATTAGGTATTCCTGTCTAGGTTTTCTTGCTATTGTTTTTTTAAAGCTGTTAGACTCCTCACTTGGCAAATAAACAAGGCACAATTTCATAGTTATATTTCCTTTAATTCGGCCTTCTTCATCGCACAGCTGTTTTAATTCAGGTTAAGAAATCTGAGATAAGAACATATTTATTGTAAACATGTTTCTCTTCCAAATGGACGACTTGATTAGTTTGTTTATTTATATTTGGGATCAATCTTTTGTGGAATCTTATGACAGAAGTGTTCATCTACTTCCACAAAGACAGAACGATCAGCTTAGCCGCCTTGCTGAACAATAACCCAGTATAGTTTATCTTCGTCCACATTAAATCCTGGATTATGATTGAGACTAGCCTACTTCATACCTTGTGCTACAAAATATCCTAGTTTAGACTATATTCCCCGAGGCCAATTTATCCTTTTTTAACATCAATTTCAGCCCAAGTAAGGCAGTAAAGCTACTAAGACACAAGGTGTTACAGGGTGGAGCAGAATTAGAAAACAGAAACGTTAATCCAGGACAAGAACAAAAGAAGAGTAATCAGGAGGACAGTAAATAGCGATTGACATTGCTTTAAATTTTTGAAAATTTGATTGGAAAGCATGGAGTCGGAAGGGAGTTCCACAAGCGAGAAGAATTCTGCAAAGCCTTTTTATTCTTCTTAGCAGGAAATGTTTCCTCTTAACTGAAATTTTATGTGATGGTGCCAGTATAGCAACTGGTAAAGTGGCAGATATAAGCACATGGTTAATAGCCAGGTATTTGTTGACCAAAGTGAACTGGTACCCAGAAGATAGTCATAGTAAGGAATCGGATTTTTACTTTTTACTCTGACGCTTTGCGAAAATTAGATTTCATTTAAGTTTCTTTTAAGTAATTTATTGTCGGAAACAGTTTGTTGTTCCTCTCTCGTATTACGTTTTAATATATCCTCAGAATATTTTGTTTGATGAACAGCCGATGAAAAGAAATGGCGTGCAGGGCAGAGGTCTTTATATTTGATTTTTACATCAAAGATGCACCAAATCCTTCATATTCGTTCTCATATACTCGTTTTATGAAGACTGAGCTTTCTCTTTATCTCATAGATACAAATTCAATGTTTTATATGCAAAAAAGAAAAGATATTAAAATAATCCATGAAACTTACTAAGCTGAATATAAAGCCCGCCAATATCTGACTATATTTCTGTGATGCTGTAACTATTGACGTCGTTTGAATTGTTGTCCTCGTTTTTATTGTCATGTCCGCGACATTTTGGTCGTTGTACGCTTTGACATTCTTCAGATGATACAAGTTGGAACTTCGTTTGAACATATATTACCTGAAGAAGTTTGGACCGTATAACGGTCGAAATGTCGTGAAAACGGCAATAAAGATGAGGTCCGAACGATGTAAATAGTGTAAAAACCCACTAAGTCGTCAACATTTTCCGGTTCATGTGTCTGTCGCGTCTTTTCTAAGATACGAATAAGGAAGAAAATAGAATTAGGAGTTTTAATTTTTAAGATGAATAATTGCCATTTACTTTGCTATTTGAATAATAATGGTTGTTATATCCACAACGTTTCGCACGCTGTACCTTCCGAACTCTTGGGGTGTCGGTAATCTCTTTAGAATTTCGAACTTGATTTAATCGACGATAATAGATTGTTTTAATTCAGTTTTCATATCGTTTAGTAAGCACCAGTCTGATTCACCTTTGTATCGCTTGTCTGTTTTTTATTCCACTGAACTTGAGTGCGTGATAATTTTCTACAGTACCAGACACAGGGAGAGGATATACACGTCTTTACATCTACTTTGACTCCACATATATTATGACCTAAACAACCTTTTATTACCATAATAACGAGGTTTCGGCTGCTGGACACTCCGACCTTCTTCAGGATATGTTATGTTCCTGGGATGAGGTATAGTCACTATTTACATCGTTCGGACTGTAGTCTTCATTTTTATTGCCATATTCACGCTGTTTCGGCTGTTTGACACACCGACCTAGAGACATTGTAACTATTTACGTCCTTCAGGCTGTTTTCCTCATTTTGTTGCTATATACACAACGTTTCGGCCGTTGTACACTCCGACCTTCTTCAGGATCTGTCTATATTACTGGTATGATGTATTGTCACTATTTTCATCGTTCGGAGTTTTATCCTCATTTTTATTGATATATTGATGACGTTTCGGTCAGTGTACACTCCGACCTTCTTCCATATCTGTCTATATTCCAGGGATGAAGCATTATCACAGTTTACATTGTTCAGACGGTTGTCCTCATTTTTATTGCTATATTCACAACGTTTCGGCCGCTGTACATTCCGACCGTCTCAAGGATCTGTCTATAATTTGGAGATGATGTATTGTAACTATTTGCGTCGTTCGGACTGTTTCTGCATTTTATTGCCTTATTCAAAACTTTTCGGCCGTTGTACGCTACGGTCTTCAGCTGGTATGCGTTGGAATTTCGAACTGAACCCTTTATTTCGTCACCACTGCGGCCGGAGACAAAATAAAGGGCTCGGATCAATATCCCAATGTATATCACCTGGAGAAAACTGGAGCATACAGCTGCAGAAATGTCGTTTGTTTGTTTGTTTGTTTGGGTTTTATGGCATATCAACCACTGTGGGTTATTTAATGCCAAATCCAGTTTATATAAATTTTAAATGCCTATTTTGTATGGAATAAAAAAAATGTATAGCTGGCAACGTTATTGTTTCAAAAAAAATTATAGCTTGCAACATTATTCTTTACAAAAAATGTATAGCTGGCAACACTATTGTTTCAAAAACTTATAGCTGGCAACACTATTTTTCCGAAGACATTATCTGAGACCTTGCTGTTGAATGTAGTTTATCGGCATACCCAGGACGCGGATGTAGTTTACCGTCATACCCAGGACGTGAGTTAGACTTGGTAAAACTAGGAGTTCACTATTTGCCCATAGCTGGGACCCTAACAGGTGCTACCACCCCGACTCAAGGTGGACCTGGGAACACCAGCAATTAAGAGGTGGTTCCACGCTCCTCAAAACCTCCTGATCAGAGGCCTTGCTGTTGGATGCAGTTTAACATCATACTCAGGATGCCTCATTGGGGGGGATCTTACCCCTCTACAGAGGTGCAGTCCGCGTATTCTAAAGCCCCAGCCGACAGGGCAGGCAGAAATGTCGTGAACATGACAATAAATATGTGGACAACAGTCCAAACAATGTAAATAGTGTAAAGAATAAAGTTATTTAATGCCATCAGATAATTATTTGACAGGAGATCGACAGTATTGAGGATGTCTCCTTGGTGTTCGAGATGTGGGAAAAGCCAGAAAATTAGAATTATCCAGATTATAAAGATAAAGCTTGTTAATATGAGCAGGAAATACGTATTACCAAGTTAACTCGCTTGTTTTTAAACATTCAGACATTCAATTTTTAAAAAACATTCATGGTTAATTTGAAGCGGATGTTGACCAAAATAGGATACCAAAACATTACCAATGTTTGGAATTTAGATTTTGGAAGTGCGTAGGGGCCAGAACTTGTCAGAACTCCCTCATTCAACATGTCAACAGACAATTTATTTGAGAAAACTTGTCTTGAACGGGAAATCGGCATAACTAAATGATTATTTTTAATCTCTGGCACTCAACGAAGGGCTAAACATACAATATACAACTAGTTTTTTTTTTTCATAATTTCAGAGATTTTAGGTTGGATATTGTATTGCAAGTTTCTCAAGATTGGAATTGTGCCTGAGGAATTTTGTCAATGTTAAAACGCTGTGAATATATTTGAATTTTCAGTTCGTTTCGGACAAAAATGTTGATTTATTCCTGGTAAAAGGAACTTTAATTACTCAGCGAAAGTACGAACAATTTCCTGTAATTGTTCGTTCAATCGATATTTCCATGTAATCTTTTCATTAGTTAAAAACTGAAGACAAAATCCGTTAAAACAGGTAGTAATTAACTTCTGCCATGGCTTCTTTCTTTTTCTTTCATTGCCCATGTTGCAATAAGAAAACATAAGTATACAACACTAGAGACTTTGCTAAAGTTATTATCAGATGTGACATAATTACCTGTGACGCAAATGGAAATAACTAATTTGGTTATTATCCCAAAATGGAATCAGAAAATTGTTTTTACAGTTACATTAAATATGTTAAAATACGCTTTAACAAACATACATCGTTATTCAGACACATATTCATTCACACACACATATATATATATATATATATATATATATATATATATATATATATATATATATATATATATATAATGGATATTGAATTCAACATCCAGAGGTGACAGTGTTTTATGCTAAACACAATGATTGGACTTACGATTGTTTTTAGCATAAAACAGTCTGTCGCTTCTATGCAATAGGAAATAAAGTTCAGAAGTAAACATTAATTACTGTATTTAAGTATTGCATTAATATTTGAGCTTACCTCTTAAAAATTCAGTGATATTTCTCCTGCCGTCAATTAATTCAAAGGAAATTTTGATGTACGTAGGTTCTTACTTATTTTTTATTTCACGGGTGATGTTCGCTGGATTTCGCAATTAATTTCTATTATTCCAAAATTTATTTCAAAGTTATAAAAATTGTTATCTTACAAAACATTTATCATTGCCGAAAACTATCGCAGTAATGAAAACCAGGGAATCCCAAATTTCAGGGTAGCGGATCCGGAATGTTTTTAATTTGCTCACAGAGTCAGCGTGATTCCAAAATGGTATAATATGTTGGACTATGGCTTCTAGGAGTAAAAGTGAAAAACGTGACAGTGAAACGCTGACAGTCACATTAATTATATACAGAAATGATTAATTCTCTCATTCGAAACCAATGAGAATGAATCCTACTTTTCTACTCTGCACACTCAAACACGTGACACTATGAGGACAAGGAGATGACACGGACAGGTTACTAACTAGTGCGTCAACAAACATTTAATCTCCTTTTCCATAATAGTAACATTTATCTTTTAGCGATAGAAAAATGAACAGAGAATAAACTGCGCTAGAGATAATTTCGCCCAACATAGAAAATTCCTTCCAAACCAAAATGTTAACATGAAAATTCGAATCATGTACCAAATACCCTCGCCAAATCGAGGCTTTCACATGGCCCCTATGCACGGTGTCAAACTCGTTCAGAAATATATAAACTGTTAGCTGTATACAATTGATTTCTCAGACCAATGGTTAAAAAAGGCTTTGATTGTGTTAAAGCTCAAGGTCTTCGTGAAACAACATTTTAAATACTGTGGTCTGGCGCTACAGAATCAGATGTAAATAATTGTACGAAATAACAGAAACCATATCACGGGATAACTTTCAAAAGCAAAAATACTTATATTGAATATCACATCTAACACAAAAAGAAAACTGACAGGATCAAATTGTTGGCCTACGCTACTTGAAATAAATAGTTAAGAAGGAAACACCATCAACATTGACAAGAGTGATAACAGCTATTGGGCTTCAGAAAACCCTTGAAACAGTATTAGAAGAAAAAGTTTTTATAAATTTCAACCGACAGTAGTACAAAGTGCACAGTGAATTGATGACAAATATTTCCTCAAAGAAACTGCTATTATTATCACTACTTAGAATAAAGAAAATGAATGAAAACGATGTTTATATAAATCCAATATATGATATCACTGATTGCGTAACTCTTTTGGAATAAATTTTCAAGAGATTTCCGTTTAAAGTTCTTTTGCACTAATTAATAAATAACAATTTATTCCTATCAAAGCGTCAGAAAATAAAATAACGAAAATAGATCCAGAAAAACTCTTTGACGATATCAGAAAACTTAATTAGGTTGGAAAGAAAAATATCGTTTATTCTAGTACTAAGCTACTTCAGTGTTTTATAGAATCGATCTAATTTCTATCTTTAATAAAGAGCTAATACATTAAACTCGCTTCTGTTAATCTTAGAAACTAGTTGAAATGAGGCAATTCCGAGTAACCTTACTGATTTCAACAGATAACAGCCGAAAACTAATGTTTATGACACAAGTGTGTGGAAGGGGCTAATCACGCGAGAGATTAATAGAAATGCTCTTCCCACACAGGTTATTAGATGGAAACTACAATTACCTAGCCAGATACTGGAAGCCATCACGTACGTCATTTTTATTGCTTCGTCTGTTTGTCCAAACGAAGGCACACGGGCAAGAGTAATAGCCGACCAGCACAATCTCCGGCGGAAGTGAATCGAGAACAAATTGATTGCACATGCACCATTTGGCGACTGAAAATCGATGCTCCCATTAACAAATTTGAATTCAAATACTTCTGATCCTGAAAAAGCAAAATCAAAGGCAAAAAAAAAACTCCAAAAAGAAAACGGGGCTAAGTAGACACGACGGATCATGGATCAATTTTAAAAGACAGCAGTTTTGTGAACTGCCAGAGCTTTGAGAATTGAACTTTCTGAAAAGAGAATAAATAAGCGTGGATGTTATTCGAAAGAGAGAAATAATTGTGCCAAGTGTAGGTAAGTAATGTTGAGGTTAAGTAGAAACGTTAGAACAGAGCTTTTCTGTTATATTCCTTGTTGTTTTTCATATTTTACTTAGGAATAATTTGAATAACTTGAAGATCAGCGTCTTTAATCGAATCTTCTAAGATGTTCCTGGAAATATCACGAAGAAAGAACTGTCCCAAATAACAGGTAAAATTACTTGAAAACAGCTGCAACAACTAAAATGTATAACGCATATCTCGAAGAGAAAATGACATATTTACTTTCTATAGTAAAACAGAATGTTCGAAAGGAATACAATATAGAAATATCGATAAATGTTACTGGAATTGAGGAATTTATTTTAATGCAAAATCCTTGTATGATTTTATAAATTTCAAGCAAGATAACGCTAACCTTTCAGTCAATTAATACCAAAAGTTTCCTACATGGAAATGACTAATCTCATCCTTACTATTGTCAGAATTCATTAATCATGTGTAGTAAAAGTGTGTCTTCACAGTAACATTAGTATTAACCAACGTAAATTAATCGATGTGAGTAAGAACTTCCAGGGTATTCCAATGTCATCGACACTTGGAAACTTTTGTTTAAACTGTGCACCGACAGGGGAATTTCTGTCGTTGTCTTTTTTTATTGTTATTGAACAGAAGACGAAATTTTGAACTTCCAGAATATTCCAAAATGCATAAACATATGAAGCCCAGATCAGAAGACGAAGTTTCGAACTTCTAGGATATTCCGATGATGCATAAATATATGAAACTCAAATCAGCGTGTCGCTTTTATTTGAAATATTGACAGTTAATTATTTGATACTGTGATACTTTATCAACAAGATGGTTACCCATCAAGTTGTACACACACACAGAGACATGATTAAAACGGAGACATATCATCACTGATAGCATTTCCACAAATCCCGACACTCAACATTGCATTCGTACTCACCGCCTTCGAATTGTAACAGTTCAAATTTTATATATTTAATTTTCTGTCACAAATGCAAAAAAATAAAATAAAATAAAATAAACCCCAAATAAAACTGACAAAAAAACGAAATTATGAAGAAAATGGAATAATATGTGAGTACCAGGGATGTGGGGGGATCGCTATTAGTGATGATATGTCTCCGTTTTAATCATGTATGTGTGTGTGTGTGTGTGTGCAACTTGATGGGCAACCATCTAGTTGATAAAGTCTCAAAGCATTAAATAATTAACTGTCAATACTTCAATTAAAACGGACACGCTGATTTGAGTTTCATATATTTATGCATCATCGGAATATCGTAGAAGTTCGAAACTTCGTCTTCTGTTCAATACCCATAAAATAAGGCAAGAACAGAAATTCCCCTGTCGATGCACAGTTGAAACAACAGCTTCCAAGCGTCGATGACATCAGATGCGTGCTTTTAGCTTCTACATTGAAGCCACAGATGGAACTTGAAAATTATTTTCAAAGTAAATTCAAACATTGAGGTATTGAATGGATTTGGGTTTACTCGGAGTATAATTTCCAAAGGGCGACCATTAGCCAAGAATAGTCTTCGGAAGAGGAAGTTCCACTGTGTTTATTCTTCGTATCGTTGAAAAAGAACACAGGCGTATTTGAAAATCCACCTCTTCGTGCATCAGTTGAGTCAAAAGGCTGATATAATAAATATCAATTTTATTGACAGTATTGGTATCATTGTTTAGGCTTTTTATTCTTCAAGTTTTATTAACCGGCCTATTGAATCTACATCAATTATAGATCGGAATCTGGCAAGATGATAATATAAAGAAGAAATAGGAAACTCATATCAATCTAACATGTTTCCCTTTTATTAAAGCTTCCCCAGAAATTGAGAGAAAACAGTTAAAAAGACAGAAACTCTAGTGTCTGTCTATTTCTGAGATGAGGTATTATGTACATTATCTACATTATTCGGACTATTCTCCTCATCTTTGTCGCCATATTTATCACAACTTTTTGGCCGTTGTACGCTCCGGCCTTCTTCAGGTGGTTGGAATGTCGAACTGAACCATTTATTTCGCTCACTGGGGTAGACAGTTCTAGTTCCATGGATGTCAGTTATCAGTTATCTCCTGTTAATTCCCCTCTGAAAGTTCTCCACTGCCTTAACCGGGTATTGAACTCACACTCTTTGGGTCATGTCACTGAATCTAACCAACGCTTTCATCCACTGTGCCATGTGTCCTCAATGACAGGAAAATAGTGTTTGGAAAATAGTACTGTAGTATAAATAAGTCTATTGCACTCCCAGCAGTCACTTGTACAAATCACAATATCGCTGGTTCAATTCGCCGTTCTCGCCGTCTTCACGCGTCACTACGTATAGTCAACGTTTTTTTTATTCTCCCCTTTTTCATGGCTCCAGCACTCTTTTATCAGGCCAACACAGGCGGTTCCCAGCCAATCAGCTTTCTTCGCTGTTATTCTCGGTTACACAAGCAAATTGCCTCCTCCAGTTCCACCAATCAGCACACGACTTGCTATTGGTGGAAGCATTCCAAACTGTACAAAAAAAAAACATTCTTGCACATACTGCTTGAATGGCTGGTCGGGAGAGTAATGCCATTTTCACAAAGCAAACTTGATGTCACGTGCTGCCCGTTAAGGTAAGACCCTTATTCTCCTATACACCAGATGCAAGCCACTCTGGCTCGCTTGCTTCTACGGGACTGTTCACCACAACTGTTCACATAACTCTAGATACAGGCATAAAACTATGCATACTTTAAATTGAAAGCAAAAATAAAATAATCCTTGATATTGACTAATTTTATAGCCGGAAGCGTTGACTTACAGATCATCGGATAATTTCTACATAATTTATGCCCAGAAAAGAAAATTGTAAGAATACAAGAAAAATAATAATAAAAAAAGCCCACTAAACAGCATTACCTCGACAGTCGGTTTTAATGAAAGTTGTATAAAAGAGCGATTGCTGACCAAATATATATATATATATATATATATATATATAATGTCCATGATATAGTTGAGTGATATTAAGTGCAGTTGCAGATTACTACTGTATTTTCATATATAACCGCTAAACACTGCTTTTGCTCTATCCCACACACCGTTCTGACCTGTGGAAGAGTCCACATCGTCGCTCGCGGCATAACAACTTCCCTGTAAAAAATATCTTGCTTTTCATAACTGGAGCGGGTATCAGGAAAAAAAAAAAACAGTCACCCCAATAATAATGTCTGACCTCTTTCCTTTATTGTCTGACCTCTTTCCTTTAATTGATTCATATGTGTCTTGTGTAGGGAATTTTTTTTCCTGAATTAAATACACCGCCATCTTGCTGATGGGTTTCTACATCCATCACGGTTTCCTATTTTTGTTTACCAACTTGAAAAAAAGGATGTACTTTTCTTTTTTCAGTGTATTCGTCGGCAACAGTTTATCATGCTCCGGCGAAATATCATCAAGCGTGTCTGGAGTTTGCCTATAAGCTGCCAAATGTTCTTGAAGTGACCTCCATCTCTTCCCCGCTTCATATTTTCAAGCCTGTTTTTAAAATATCTACAACATTTTTCTGTGCGTCCATTTGATCTCTGGGGTACGGTGGCGTTGTTACGTGTTCGACAGTCTGTACTCTGCAAAAAATCTAGAATTCATTTGCCGTAAACGGTGTACCATTATATATTGTATCCAGAAATACAAGTCTGGTAAACAGTTCTTGTAATATTAGTAGTATCTATTACTAAATAGTATCAACCATTCATTGGTCCTGCATAATCCATATGTAATCTGGAGCATGGCTTTTCCTTTTTTGACCAAGGTTGATTTTTTTACTTTTAACGATGTAACTGACAACGCAGTTTTGCCAATCCTTCACTAGATCTTCGACACCGTAATCCATGCCCTTCCAGTTTACTTAACTTCGCAT
Organism: Acanthosepion lycidas; assembly: GCA_963932145.1. Taxonomy (NCBI): domain Eukaryota; kingdom Metazoa; phylum Mollusca; class Cephalopoda; order Sepiida; family Sepiidae; genus Acanthosepion; species Acanthosepion lycidas. The sequence goes on from OZ010582.1 coordinate 128,051,638, forward strand.
CAATGCTTTCATGCGAAATATCCGAGGTTTTCCGTTGTGGAACTGTTTTAATATTTGTTTTGGAAAAGTATCTGACATTACTACTCGTTTTCTATACATTAAACCTCCGCCATATATAGAAGGTGACTTTTCTTTACGACCGAACATTTGTTTTTCCCACTCCTCTGATGGGTTTCGGGTTTACATATAAGGGGCCAGATATTGTTGAAGGGGCTCGTTTCCTTCCACTGTATTTATTCTAGGTTCTTTTAAAAGCATCTACAAATTTTTCTGCGTATCAATTTGATCTCGGATGGTACGGTGGCGTTGTTACATGTTTGACGCTTTGTTCTCTGCCAAATTCCTTGAATTCTGCTGCTGGAAATGGTGTACCATTATATGTTATTATTGTGTCCGGAATTCCAAATCTGGCAAACATTCCTCGTAATATTTTAATGATACCCCTGATTATCGCTCTGCTACATCTAGTTTCGACCACTTAGGAAGAAAATGTACTATTACAAAATAGTTTTAGCTATTCATATATAACCTGGGCTATTGCTTTTTTGTTTTTGGCCAAGGATGAATTTTTACTGGTGGCGATATACCTGTTAACGTACAGTCATGGCAATCCTTCATTAGATCTTTGACATCCTGATCTATGCCCTTCCAGTTTACTTAACTAATTTGTTTTACACTTTTATCATTCCTCAGATATTTGGTTAATCATTATTACTCTTAATATCCTAATTAATAATGCTCTTTATTCAATAGAGTATATGTTTTATCTTCCTCAGCTTTTATCGTGGCAATAACGGTATCGTCAAGTAACCCCCCCCTCTCACTTAGATATTAATCTCGACAGAATGTCTCATTACTTTAGATGGCAAATATATAATAAAAGTATATCCTAGTAATACCATAGCCCATCATTTAGGCGGTTTGCGAATGTACGAAAATACCTTTTATTTTCCGAGCCGGACATTTCCAAGAATGGTTTATGGCCAGTTTTTAGTACAAATTTTCTACCGTGTAACATTCTGTAGAATATTTTTATTGCAAAAATTATTGCTAATGCTTTTTCAATTTTGTTATATTTTTTTCTGCCTATAACAGAGTTCTTGATACATGAGTTTTTGTTTTTCCATTTTGTTTTTTGTGTGTGTAGTAATACAGCTCGGATGCCGTATTCACTACCATCAGCAGCTATTATTATTTCCAATGAAGTCCTAATGCGTCAGTGCAAGCTCAGAAATCAGTCATTTTTTTTTTTCACTTAATGGCCCTCTGGTAGTTAGCCAATCAATTTTATTGATTTTTTTAGTAGCTCATTCAATGCAGTTTTCCGTTCATACTTTTTCGGTATATACCAACTATAATAATTCACCTTTGCTATAAATGATTGTCATCTAGAAATGTTGGGGGGGCAGTATATCCTTTATGGCTCTCATTTTTTCAGGATCCAGTCTCCGACCATTTCTATCCATAATATGGTCTAAATATTTAATTTGTGACATAATTCGCATTTGTCTGTAGCCATTTTAAAACTAAACACTATTATTCGATAGAACATTCTTTTCGTGTGGCTTCTGTGTTTTGCTTTGAATCATAATATCATCCAAATATCCAAATGAAAAATCGACACCAACTCACATAATATCTATATATGTGCTACTCCAAACCATAGCCTGTTAAACCGAAAAAACCCTTTATGCCTAGTAATGGTAAGAAATTCCTTTTTCCATTTAAACTTGAAGGTACGCATCAGACAAATCTATTTGAGAATAAAGCTACCCAGTTTAATTTCATAAATACTTTTTCGGCCTCGTCTTGGGTAAGACGTTAAACTACATCTGCGTCCTTGGTAAGACGTTAAACTATATTCAGCAGCAAGGCCTCTGATCATGAGGTTTCGAGGAGCATGGAAAAACCTCTTAATTGCTGGTGTTCCCAGGTCCACCCTGAAACGGGGTGGTAGCACATGTTAGGGTCCAAGCTATGGGCAAATAGTTAGCTATTACCAGCAATACTTCATTGAAAAAATTATTACCACAAATAAAATTTTGAAGGAAATATATTACCAGAAACAGATTTTTGACAAAACAAAATATTACCAGAAATAATAAAAAAAAAATGTCGGCATCAACCCGTTGAGTTTGTTATACCGTAAAACCAACCAAACCAATCTAAACCAAAGAATACATATTCTATTCATACGAATCTATCCTAGAAATGTTGTCGGCATTATTCTAAGCCTTTGAAGTTGATAGCCGTAAAACAAAATAAACCAAAGAATACATATTCTATTCATATGAATCAATCCTAAAAATGTTGTCGGCATTAAATAACCCGTTGAGGTTGATATGCTGCAAAACAAAATAAACCAAACCAATCTAAACCAAAGAATATATATTCTATTCATATGAATCTATCCTAAAAATGTTGTCGGAATTAAATAACCCGTTAAGGCTGATATGCCGTAAAACAATATAAACCAAACCAATCTAAAATAAAGAACACATATTCTATTCATACAAATCTATTCTAAAAATTTTGTCGGTATTAAATAACCTGTTGTGGTTGATATGCCCGTAAAACAAAAAAACAAACCAAACTTCTTCGGCCGATGGTAACTGATAATTATGGTCTTGTGGGGCGTTATCCAACCCTGTTGAAAATCTGCATACACTCGTTATTTACCAATTCTTTGATTTACTTTTTCACAATTACAATATGTGCTGTACAATTTGAAGAATCGATTGATGAAATGATTCGCACATTTTGTGGTCTTTCCAGTTCTTTGGCCACAAGGGAGACGCAGATCTTTTTGCTTTAAAAGTCGGTTTCCCATTATCTTTCACATGTAAAGATGCTTTTAATTTAGGGCAGAGACCCAATTCCTCTGTAAATAAATCTTTATGCTCTTGTATATTTTTCTTTAAACTGTCAATATTCCCGTTTGAGCATCTGACGGACTCAAATAGAATTGATTGGTTTGCTCCATAAATTAAACAAGTCTAGTCAATCTACACGTAATAAATTTAACCTTTTTTTTCTTTTATCATATCCTACTGAATCAACTTTTATTTGAGAACATTCAGTTCACCTAATTAGTTTTAGTTTCTCTACCGAGGAACTACGGGCTTTCTTTTTTTTTTCAATTTTGTTTTACCTAATATTTTTACATGTGTCTTCTGAAATGTTTGTAATATCACAGCCCGTATCTAATTGTAGGGTCACAAGTTTGTTGTTCATGCAGAAGCAAATAACTTTTCTATTCAAATATTTTTCTTCTTTTGGGTAGCGAGACTTACTTTCCTAAAACCTATTTTTCTTTAGCACGGTTAGTATTCTTCCATTTTCTTTTCATCTGCAGAAATCTTTTTTTCTGACCAAGTTACAAACGACAGAAAATTTTTTTGTTTTAAACGGTTATTATTTTTCGGTAATTCCTTTTTCCCACAATCGTAACAGGGGTTCGATGCAATATTGGTGTTTGCCATATTCTTTATTGATCCGACCTCCATTTTGGTTTCTTCTAGTTGTTCAATCATACACATGCAATGCTTTAAATTTATGACCCTTTGACGCTCTTCGCCTGTAAATTTATTCCTGGATCCTGTTCAAGCTTTGCTGACGTTCTTGGCCTTACCTCATTATCTTTGTTTTACTTCTGACCAAACACAAAAATTAGACATCTGAACTGGTCTTTTGTTAAATCTTTTAAATTATTCTTTTCATATTCTCTGTTCATTCTGCCTGCATATGTGGAAAAATCGTGCCAAAAATTGGCAAACACTTTAACCGTCTTTTAAAAATCTAAATCACTTTTTTTTTAAATATAAAAGTACATTACCTTTCATGTCTTTTTCCTCGCAGCCTCCTCAGTAGTAGTCGCAGTTTTTTCGTCAGTCCATTCCGCATAATTCTTGCTCAAAATCATCAAAACGTCAAACATATACCTCAAATTTGAGGTTATCAATCGGGACTTAATTAAGTTTGAAAAGGAATCCGTTGGACTTGAAATATTGTCTCTTTCGCTAGAACGCTTCCAAAACCTGTATCTGGCGTTGGAAAACTAGCTGTAACTTCTCCGTTTTTGTGGAAGAACAGTTTCTTCTAACTTCCACATTCTCGTCTCGCTACCACCGTTGTAATGTCTCTTACTTAGTCGAGTTCATTCACTCACTCTTAGATAAGGAGAATTAGTTGACCCCACCAGGTTGTGACACAAGGTCAGTTTGTAACGTGGGGACCCGAGTGAAGCTGGTCATAGCTTGTCTAAGCTGGTCAGAACCGGTCCAACCTAGTCATAGCCGTGATAACACCAGCACAGGGACGGATCCCTGCGTCAGGTAAGTGAGATGGACTCGACCCCCACACCCAACTGAGTCAGGTTGTGAAAAAAAGTCAGTTTTTAACGTGGGGATCCGAGTGTTTACACTCGGGCCGCTGGTCTTAGCTGGTCAGAATTTGTTCAATCTTGTCCAAGCCAGCCCAAGCTAGTCGTAGCCATGATACCACCAGCACAGGATAGAGCCCTGAGTCAGGTATGTATCCGATTGTGTATACCCCTCAAGAGAAGAATTTACATACTCACTAACTCACTCTGGGATAAGTCCAGCTGTAGATTGCTACTGTATTTTGTCAAACGACCGCTAAATAACACTATTGATATTTATTGCATAAAAATATACAATTATGGCACAAGGCCGAAAAGAGGGGAATGGGTTGAGGCTGGTCTTCACTGACTATCTCATACCTAGCTAATCAGATTCACGACCCGTTCGCTCATTACAATTCCCACATTCACCATCAGAACTCATCCGTCATCATTCAATCCTCCATATACCATAATGCCGCATCCTCTCAAGGGGGTCCTACAAAACGCACCCCATGAAATAAAAATTTGATCCATGAACATCTAATGATTGGCAATGAGAGGGGGAGTGGATGAACCCTCCAAATAAACTAAATATCAAAACAAACAAATACTAAAGGTTAGTAGGACCCATTCAACCCTCAAAAAGCAGAGGTCACTGTATTCTGCCCTACGATAGAATTCAGAGTTTCTCTCGCTAAGAGAGAGGGAAAGGAAAATATATATGCGGACATGAGGAATAAATAAAGCTGGTCCAATCAAGATGAAAGGGGACCAAAAACAAATTGGGGAGGTTGTGACTATCAACTTGGATCACAACAAAAGATTTAGTCGAGAGCAGGCAGGAAACAACACTTACATTAACTAGGTACAGAAAGCTTGTCTAGCCTAACCAGGGTAGGGCTCCACAGGAAATCACACTGATGCGATATAGGTTGACTATAAGAGGAAATCAGGGATAGCCCTGTTCACACGAACCAAACTCGCCTCAGTCCCATTGTCACACGCGTATGCTCGATCAATGACCACGAGCTTTTCGAGAACAATACAAGCCGTCAACTCGCTGACATGGTCCCATAGGGACGGGTACGAGGACAATGGCATAAGGCGTGCGAAGCCGTTTCTTCTATGGCAAGGTCACATCGTTCACAGTCTGGCAAATCCGCCAAGCCCCATATGAAACTTGTCATTGAGAGATAGCCTATTCCGAACCAGTCGCCAGGTTAGCGAAAACTCAGTTACTGATGTAATCCGCCGCTGGCGCCCAAGACAAGAAGGAGCGAAACTCCTCTTCCGACAAGTCGAGCCGCTCACGTAGTGAATCCTTCGCGGCCCCCTCCACCCAGTTCCCAATAGAATATTTTCCTAAGCCGAGGAATGTCACTGGACCGAGGAATTATCGTCAAGGCATATCGATACACGCGAAGGAAATCCGATTGATCCCGGGGTTTACGACGGCGCTCAACCCGCGAAATGGGGGGACTGATAGTAAGGAAAAGAGAGGCGTCCGTTACAATCCATGCCATAATCGAATCCCCAGTCAATTAGCGGTGTAGGAAAGCCAACCTCAATGCGAGCTTCTTAGCGCCCCCACACCCATGACAGAGACGTTGTGCTCAGCCTTCTCTGTCGAACTTATGCTTGCGTCCCCTCCATAAAATGGAGAATACCAAGCGCTCGATCCTTACAGAGAGGAATTACATACAAGCGGTAAAGGACAAGAGAAGAAATAAGTGCCCTTCAAAAACAACCTCCTTCGGTACCAAGTCTGACTGGCCGCGTTACCTTTGCCTGTACTTCTGACCATTTTTTCTCCAGCTGGAGGTCGTGTCCAAACCACATTTCAAGAATGTGGACAGGTCTGTCTATCCAACCAAAGGGCCCCGGAAGATCGAACCCCTTCCAAGCACCTAACTGCAATCTTGCCCCACTCACTTTATCGTCCCGTTCGTACCGTATACTTCACCCTCCGTGATCTCCCACTCGCAGCTAGCCGCTTCAGTCTGCGAAAACTGAGGAATGTCAGCCAAATAGCTACGAATCTCCACGTCGCGGAGACCAGGCTCCTTGGTAATCCGGCTTTCGAAATACCACCGAAACCCCTCGAACATATTTTCATTTGACTGAAGGGTATGCCCATCCGGGGTTTTGACCTCATGAATGTAACAACCGGAACCTCGACGGATGTCTTCCTTGCGTAATTCTACGCGCATATTCACAGTTCGTAAGACATCTATGTCTAATTATCTGACCGATGTAACGCTTGCTAGTCAAAAGCTCCAGGGCCTCCCTAGCTAAGGATATTTCTAAGGGATTCCCCCACCAGCCACCGCTCATGAAAGACTATCCTTAAGAGCTTTCACCTTGTTAGACTTAACTAGCGCGAGCCGTTTACTCGATGTTGAAGGACCTAATCGTATTCTTAAGACTCTCCTACCACTTATTCCGATAACCGCCCACACAAGTACCCGCTGCAATAAGATAGCTGCTCCTGGAAGTCCCGCCTGTCCAGTAAAGACAGATTTAACTTCCAGTAGCCAGCCATTCTAGGCCTACAATCCGTGGTCCTAATAACCTAACCAAAGGGCAATCTAGCAAATCTACATCGGCTCCTCTAACATTCTAGCCAGGCAACTAACCACATGGGTAGAAAGGCCAATTAAGAGCCCACGTCCACATCTTAGAGGTGATCGACCCGGTATCTATCGACGAGACCAAACTCGTCGATCAGATGAACCAAACTACGGTCACCCGCCTTCAGGCTATCTCCCTGCCCTTTATCTAACTGGGTGTTCAGGATGGCATTCCAGTCCCCGATTAAGTAGAGGCGCGTTGAATCCACCAGAATCGGCGCCAACCACCGAAAAAACGAGACCCGCTCCTTCCGGTTGTTGTGCGGATAAACCGCAACGACTCGAAACGAACCACTTTTCACGGCAATATCGGCCACGATCAACCGGCCCTCGACATGAACAAGGTCTACTCTCGCATCCAACGTACCGCTAGCCAGAAAAAAAACTCCTTCGTATTCAGAATTTCTATCGATGGACATCATTTAAGTATGAAAAATAGAAAAACAACAATTGACCTCTTCACATACTGGACGGAAATCTGCAGCTGAAAAGACACTGACAGATTTTCCCAGGCTCCCCATGACCAACTCCGACGTCATCCGTCCATCCGAGACAATTCCATCGACGTCCATGGGATATGTTAATTTTAATGCCCTGTAGGGAGGAGACGTACCTGGACCATCCCTGCACAAAATCTCAGGAGTTTCTTTAAATCTGCTGTGCCCGTCTAGGCTATACGAAGCCCGGGAGAGCATCTTTTGCCTTCTGTAAATGCGACCAAATTTTCAGATGTTTTCCCGTGCAGTGTCCCTAATACAGGTGATCATTTCCGGGGACCGAGGGAAGTTGCGGGGATCCTCTATCGACTCCCAGTCGGTAAATGTAAACTTGAAAAGTGGCCCCAAAAGGGCCTTTTTGTGTTGAAAGGTCCCTCATTGCTTCTCTTCTATTTACTTTACTCTTCCAAATTGAGAAAGTGTTTTCTCCCCTTCTTTTTTCTCGATGGGTGGGATGGGGTTAAAGTTGACATCAGGGTAAAAGTGCGTGGTTGGGGAGGTGTGAAAGTGGAGGTGGACGGAGCCCTAGATGGTGAATATAATAGGCTCCTTGGTCTCATATTTGTGTCTTCAACTCCTGCTAGTTAAGCAGGGACAGATTGCGACATACCTTAGGTAATATCTTTTTCCCTCTTGCTTCGTCCAGTTCACTTTTCTTTTTTCATGGGTATCTCTTCCTCTTCCTCCTCTTTCCTTCTCTTCAAAGAGGAGGACCGAGTTGGGAGCATTTCCTCCGACTCCATGCCAGAATCCGTCCTCCCTTGGTGTTTCTACTGTTGTTGTTGCTTCTGCATTTGTTTTTATTCTAGTTTGTCGTTTATTTTGTTGTTGCTGCACCCTTTGCTGTTTTTGTGGTTTCAACTGTGGCTGTTGTTGGTCTTGACGCTGCTGCTGTTGTTTCTTTTGCTTGGCTTGCTGTTCCTTTTCTTGAAGCGTTTCCTGGCTCTGAGGTAGTGGGTAACAAAGCTTTCAGGATCTGACCTCTCTTTGTTGATGCTGCTGAGAGGCCTCCTGTTGAGGTGTATGGCCTGACGATTTTCGTCCCTTTTTGCCACATCAACTCCATACAGCGTCAAGATCTTTGCCAGACACATCAGTTTTACTCGCTGCTGCTACTCGGCTAGGCTGCGGTGATTTGTTTTTTCCAAGACACGTCTTGAAAATGTGTTCCAAAGCCCCACAAGCCCAACAGTAGGGAAATGACCCTCGACTACAATAGGCATCATTATGTCACGACACCTCAAAATATTTTGGGAATTTCTGAATAAACATTGTCAAAGTGACTTGTAGGACGAAATCAACAGTGGCAATTCTGGATTTGCTAACAGTTGCGTTCACCTCCTCTGCTGGGGCGTATTGGGCAAAGAAGACCCCCAGTCTATCCTCACTGATGTCCACCGGGACTCCATCGCTGGTGATCTTTGTCAATATTGTCCCCATATACTCCGTTTGAAAGCAGGCTGATTTCGTGGTTACGGTACTTCCTACCAGTATAATAGCCTCTTGGCAGTAAAATATCCCATAAGGCATTTGAACTCGTGGCCAAAATCTTGGGTCCTATCTCTTCAGAGCTGGCCCCGATAAGCTTCCGAGTTCCTACGTTGGTGGTCAGTGGGAGATGGTTATAGTTTTTACGGCATCGATTGCTTCTGGTATAGTCAAGAGCTCGTTGCCTTTAATATACGCATGATATTTGTCCCTTAGGCTATTATAATAATTAGTCTTTTTGGGGCCTATTTTCAAGCCAGGCTGTTTTTTCGGCGATGACGTATTTGGACTTTGCACCGTCTGTACCTCCAAATTTTCGACCATGATGGCACAAGCACCACCACAGAAAACAAATAAACGTTTGCTTTATATGCTTATAATAATTAGACGAAATAAAATCGCGGACGAAAAAAAAAAAAAATCAATCAAGCAAAAATGTGGAAAATTAAAGTTGATAACAATTAGCAGGTAAAAAAACTAAAAACTAAAACCAAATAAAGTTGATAAAAAACCAATAAAGACGTAAACTTAAATGAAAACAGGTGTGGGAGAGTTAACAACACAAAGAAGGAAACAAAGTTAAAGGAAAAAAAGTTAACAAATGAAAACACACACAGAAAAGATTTGAAAAGAAAGCTGAAAATTCAAAAGTTTCAAGAAAATTGAAATAACACTTAACAGTTCGTAAGGCAAAATTTGAGTTGAACTGGAAGAAAAATTTCAACGTAACCACGGGCTTAGTAACTTAATACATTTTGGTGAAACACAAGAAATTTAAACTCCTCTCCCGTCTAGCTATTCTGCCAACTAATTACCATTATTACTGTCTCCCCACGTTTCGTTTTCACATGTGCGGGCGAGCCCAACTCGTCGCTCGGAGAACACCATATAGATCGATATACTGCTGTACACACACACACACACACACACACACACACACACACACACACACACACACACACGTGTGTGTGTTTGTGTATATTGATTTTCAGCACAATGTTAATACTTTAGGCCAAGCAATGGTCGTCCTTTTCGCTGCAGATTTTGAAATTATTCCCTGCCCAAGAGATTGGTGCCAGACAAGATGCTCACCAAGAAGCTAAAAGGAGACTGAAGCAATATAACTTCTTACTTTGTTCACTACGAATCTTCGATATAATCCTGAAATAGTCAACAGCGTAATCGAATGGGATGCAAGTATCTAACCGAAATTGATGTACTGGGTCACATCAGACACTTACCCGGAGACAGTGGTGATATTAACCTAATCGAACGAAGTGTTGACAACATAAGTAGAATGAAGTGTTGAATGAACTCACAACTTACTGAGTGTTGTGGCTAATGCAACCATGACTGTGAAAATGTCAAGTCTTTATCATTACTAAGGAGAGAATGGCACGCCACAGATTCCTTTTTTATTATTAATTGTAAATTGCCATGATGCCGATGAAAAATGGAGAGGTATAACACTGCCTTCTCTACGTTGTGAAAATGCAGAGTTATCCTTCACGTAGACTTCCTGTCGCACAAGGCTAGCGAATTCAGCTATTTTGTGTATATCATGCGGTTCTCAGTATAATGTAGTCTATCATTTTCCAATGGCATCAGAAACTGAATGCACCAGACCAGACGAATTCCATTTTTCACACTTGACAAGCTTGTCATTCCATCTCCACCGTTATAACCAAATTTATACCTGGGCCTGAAGAAGATTACGACACTAGTGATCAAATGTAGATAATTCAAATGTATTTTCCTGGAATGTCTGCATCATTATATTTTCCACATTAGTCAAATTGGAAACTGAACATCGAATACCTAGCGCTGGAGGCAGTTTCAGCCAAATACCCTGCTAAACCAAAACATTAATCTGAAAATTTGTATCATGTATCAAATAGCCTCGTCAAATTGAGACTTTTATATGGTTGCCATACATGACGTCAAACTTGTTCAAAAATATTTAAATTGTTAGCTCTATACAATTGCTTTCTCGGATCAAGTGTTAAAAACGTTTTTGAGTTAAATCTATAGGTTTTTGTGACCTATTGTCAATTTTGTTGTTATAATATGATCCCATGGTACCGGCCGGAGTTTGTTTTTTTTTTTTTTTTTTTTTTTTTTTTTTATTAGAATGTTCTGAAAATTAAAAAAAAAAGTTAATCAAATTAACCATATATTTTATGAATGCTCATTGCTAAATGATAAATCGTTAAATTGCCTCCATATATTTGCTCCTTGGTGGTTTTCCAGATAAGATTGAAGTCATAAAAGTCATGGCATCTGACCCTCGTGAGGCCAGTTAATACTGACGTTAAGAGATTTTCAGGTCAGATCAGCTCTGATGGAAGGATAAGGAGAGGAGTTAAACCGAGTTTGCACGAACAGAAACAATATATCTTGGCTAAAAGTGTTAATGAGCCGTAAAAATGAAAACAAACAAATCAATTGTGTATTTAAAACTATGACAAATTCCAGCGTTCAAACGGAAGCTTTGAAAACATCGTTTATACAATAGACAATTGTTTTCAGGTAGTAATATTAACCGTTTTCGTGTAAAGAAATATTTGGCATTCATTGACCGAGCAGCCATTACTACTTTCGGTTTTTGCTTTACCTTAAAACAGTTACTTAGAAAAACAGGTTTTTCAAGCTCTGTAGTTATTATTGCTCTCTCCTAATATAATATTTTAAGTGGTGTGGAAATCTAAGATCTTGATTGTCTTTATTTTCTCTTCTAGTTAGATTACTCTCCATTTTAGTTGTTGCTACTGTTGGAAATATTCAAATGATGTCGTTTCTGTTATTCGATACATTTATTTGCTTGTAATTCTGTAGCACGAGGTACTTGGTAGTCCTCAAGTAGCGATTGCTCCTAAATGGCAATATGTGGATACAGTTTAGAACAACTGAAGTGATTACCTTAAAGAATATAGCTAATTTAAAAAAAATTATACATGGGTTGTTATTTTCACAACGTTCCGGAGGATAATGTACTTCTTCAGACATATTTCGAAACTGTTTCCAGATATTGAAATGTACTATTTATTCAGACAACAGGAATAGACAATTCTCATCCCGGTGTTTCGAGAAGAGTTTAATTTGGTTATTCGATTTTATATGTCCACTCTTGTTAGGTTAAGCAATGTGGAAATCTGTTTTATTTATTATAGTTTTTTATAGGTAAATATTGGTTGTTTATGCATGGGTCTATAGAAAATAAAGGTTATATGTCAATAGAAAAAATATAGGTTATTTGCTATTTTTTTATTCACGTGAACTAGCTCGGACATTGAAGTGTCTATTACGCCAACCATCACGGTCCTGAAAATGTGAGTATTACGTGTACAGTTAAATATTGTTACTTGAGTTTATAGTTAAATATCGATCGTTAATTTTAAGTTGTCTATAGGTAAAAATTGATATTTGAATCGCTCTCTCTCTCTCTCTCTCTCTATATATATATATATATATATATATATATATATATATATTAATTTAAATAGAAAACAGACAACGTTAAGTGTCCATTGGTTATAATTTTTCCCCAGGTGTATGATTTTTACCTGTTTCATCAGACCGCACTTGCTAGGGTGAACAAAAATGTTTTTTTAAACCTAGGACTTTTTTCCAGCCATGCTGAACCGTTCTAATCTCAGTTTGAATGTTTTTCATAAGTTTGAAAGTCTTTTAAAATATTTTTAGGTTTCAACTTAACTCCAGACCCCATTTCATATATGCGACCCATCGCCGAAGATGCTTTTAAAATAGCCGGTTCCTTTTATCGCCCCAAAATGTATCTGATTCCAGGCTGTCAGGTTCGATATTTACAAGAGTTAAAGTAAGATGTTCCATATATGGGTTGAAGATACCCATTCCTCATATTTGGTGTTGTGACATACAAGGATATGTTCAATAAATAACAATAACAGGATAATTATTTTCACCATCCATTTCCCAGTCACCGAAAAAGAGCGCGAAACAGAAAACATAGGGGAAAAATAAAATATTTTCGTTTTGTATGAGAACGTTATATTTTTATCATTTTCTTCGTTGTCGTATTATTTTAGTACAAATGGACTTTTGATTCGAAAAGCTAGTTTTCAATTTCTTGAGTTAAAATTTTTTTTTCAGATTTATTCTTATGAATTACTATATTTATTGACAAAAGTAATGGTTCCTCAAAGTCACTCATAAGCTTAAAATTCAATCCGGAAAAAATCAATCCAAAATGGGGCTCTCAAGGGTATTGAGTGCTTAGTTAATTGCAAACTGGAAAAAAGAATTTTAAGTGAAAAAAAAAAGAACGAATTTCAAGAAGAGATGAATTAAAGAAAAAAACCTATATGAAAAAGCTCTAAATATTGGATAACTGAGGAAGGAAAATATTTTTTTTTGAATGACAAAACAGTTGCAAAAGATGTGAAAGAAAAAGACGAGAAATGGTAAAAAATAAATAAGGAATATCGAAAGAAGAAAGTAAACATGGGTTGGGCAGTAAAAGAAATGTGAAAGTCTGTAATGTAATGGAAACAGATGGGGAAGGCAGCAAGAAGAAAACTGAAAACCAAAGAAAAATAAGACGAAAATATTTTTAAAGAAGTCTCCAATGTATACAATTGTTCCTCCAACGAAGAAACTTCAGTATGTAAACGATTATGGCTCTCCACCACTTTTTCTTTTGTATGTTAACCATTTACCAAATAATATTCGAAGGTCATCAGAAACACACACACACACACACATATATATACATATATATATATATATATATATATATATATATATATATATATATATATATATGTATATACTTTCGGTTTTTGCTTTACCTTAAAACAATTACTTAGAAAAACAGGTTTTTCAAGCTCTGTAGCTATTATTGCTCTCTCCTAATATTATATTTGAAGTGGTGTGGAAATCTAAGATCTTGATTATGTCTTTATTTTTTCTTCGAGTTGCATTACTTTACATTTTAGTTGTTGCTACTGTTGGAAATATTCAAATGATGTCGTTTCTGTTATTCGATACATTTATTTGCTTGTAATTCTGTAACACGAGGTACTTGGTAGTCCTCAAGTAGCGATTGCTCCTAACTGGCAATATGTGGATACAGTTTAGGACAGCTGAAGTGATTACCTTAAAGGATATAGATAATTTAAAAAAAATATATACATTGGTTATTTTCATAACGTTATATATATATATATATATATATATATATATATATATATATATCGACGATACAGCGGTTTATGGGAGCGCCACAAAAATCTAGTTTACCCAAACTTAGCAACTGATCTTTCCATTGACCTATCTCTCACAGTTCAATAGTTAAGAAATCCTCTTGTAATATTCAACATCTCTAAATCCATGCTAGTAACATTCCATCCCCACAGAGCAGAATCTGAATTCTCTTCCGTCATGATGAACGGCTGTACTCACAATGAAGTTCCATGCCTGGAACTTTTTTGGGGGAACTCAACCTTACACAAGACCCCAAGTAGAACTCCTATATATGATCCACGCTAAAGATGCTGGGAAAAAAATTCGGTTCCCTGTACTGCTCGAGAAAGTTTACGGCTCTTGGTAGCATAATCTGTGAGAGGTAGATTAAAGCTAAAATGCAGTATTATAATTGGAGTTTCCTAATGCGCATTTGTCTTTCTCAGGCAGAGAATAGTTTTCATAAACGACTGGTATTTCTAGTTTTTACATATATATATATATTGTTTAAGCCTTTTTATTATATCCACTATTATATATATATATATATATATATATATATATATATATATATATATATAAATAAACATAAAACATATAATTTACATACAAAGAAATAATCACACATAGAATCAATCAGAAATATTAATGCCATTAATGGTGACATCCGTCACTAGAGACATAATATATGCATTAAAATACTGTTAATCCATAGTGAAGTGATCCTCGTCGAAACCATAGATGTCGGTAGTTTTCAGTTTATTTGATGTTAAAATGCTAGTACTTACGAATAGTCGTCTATTCATCATCAGGCATGTGTTTTTTTTCCTTATAATATCAAAAACTTGAAGATGAAATACTTGTTTGTCGACCGAAAGATGTTTTTTGAATGTCTGCTATTAATGACGGTTAGGAACAATTTTCGGAACGTGCAAAAACGCAACGCCAATTTTTTCAAAATTTTAAGTGAGAATTAATTTAAATTTAAGAATTTAAGTTCCTCACCGTCATTAATAGCAGACATTCAAAAAACATCTTACACAAGTAAAAATTTAGATTAAATTTTCATATTTCGTTTTTCAAATTTTATTTATATTGATATTGTAATAACGTATCTGTCGTTCACTATTCATTATCAGCGGCAATGATCTTCACACGCTAAGATATGCAGATGCCATATGGCAGACTCGAAAGGAAAATTGTACGAAAATCTTTGAAAAGTCAGCGAAATAAAGCGAAATGAAGTGCTATCCATTAACTTTAAGACAAAATATATGGTCGGCAACAAGAGAAAGATCCAAATGCGTGAGCACAAATTTGAGACATCGGAATCAAGTAGCTTTATATGAAATTCATTTTCTGTTAGTTACGTCACATACGACAGAAGATGCAATACAAAAATTCTGAATGCGCATCTGGATAACGAAAGATGCATTGCAGATAAGCAATCAACTAAGAAATGTGAAAATTTGGTTTGAATCAAATAAAAGAGTAGCGAAAAGCATTGTAATGTTGATCCTCTGATATTACAGAGAATCCCAGATAATTTCATCATGAATGAAGAAGCGACTCAGATTGACAGATGTGTTTCGACAAAAACTGAGAATGCCATTTACTGTACATGCAAGCAAAGTGGAGGTTTTAAAGAAAATAGCAGCGTGAAGGACACTTATACAGAAAATCAGAATGAGATGGCTGAAATTTCTGGGACAGATTATGAAGGGCAGTTTGGAAAATTTAATAATCTCACGACGTATTTTTGAAAGGAGTAGAAGGAAACTGCAAGTGAGTTACCTAATCTATTTGCGTGTATGGAGAGAGGATTGTAGGAATAGTAAAGTCACATGTTACTTCGAGCTACAAATCAAAAAGAGTCATAATGATATCTTGAAGAGAATGTCACAGAATTGATGATCATCATTTTAGTAAAACGATTTTATCAGACACGCTTTTGATAATTGTTATATAGTCAGTCATCTATGAACACCAATGGAATCAGCTGTCAGGAATTGTATTTTAAATTTGTTGCCTCTTGCCATTTTCTGCAAGGAAATAATAACAAATGACAGATTGTTTCATGTTCCACAACGAAATTTCTGCATCTCTTGTATGATATTAATACTTTCGTAGGCTCTTTATTTATTTTTTTTCTATGTTTACAGAAGAGAAAGGATGACTTCACAATTAAAATGAATTTCCTCTTGGTTTGAAACATGGCAGGAGCGATTGGTTTGTATTTAAAAATGGAGCTGTTTGAACTGTGGTCTCGCCTTCTACGATTTCGAGCTATTCTTGCATGTTAAAAATATTTCATTGTTAATATCAGAGCTGTAGTACAGGTTGAGTACCCTTCATCCCAAAACGTAAAAAATCCAAACGTTTTTCAAGTGCTGACATGACTTGTCACAAATGAAAATTTTCAGAAAGCACTTGGAAGGTGTCTAAGTGATGAACAGCTGCTGGAAGTGATCT
This sequence comes from Acanthosepion lycidas, assembly GCA_963932145.1. Taxonomy (NCBI): domain Eukaryota; kingdom Metazoa; phylum Mollusca; class Cephalopoda; order Sepiida; family Sepiidae; genus Acanthosepion; species Acanthosepion lycidas. The sequence continues at coordinate 128,068,311 of OZ010582.1, forward strand.
ACCCTACTCTGGGATAGGAGGTTCCCCAGCCCAGATACGTAAGCGATCGTCACAGCAACACCATCGTTCTTGGATTACTTACCAGGTGTTTCGTGCTCATTAAAGTTATTCAAAATATCAAAAAGACCTGAATATATATATTTTATTTAAGTAGTGATCATGTTTGTTTTTTTTTTTTTTTGTACACGTACAGAAAGTAAAAAAAAGAAATATTTTTAAGCTAAATCTTAATTTCACCACTTAAAAGTCTGTGTAAACATTACATGACTAGCTGATCTCTATGTACACACAATTTATCAGATTTTATATGAAGGATGTTTTTTTTTTTATTTATTTATTTATATAAAACTACATTCAGGGTACAGTTATAAGCTGTGTGATAATATATAAATATCGTTTTTATGCTTCGGTTCAAAACACAAACTGTCTCAATATATAGAATATATACACAAATTAAATAAATATACAAAATAAATAGACTGTATTCCAGTCTGAAAAAAATTCCAAAATCGAAGCAATTCCAGTCCCAAGAATTTCGGATAAAGGATCCTTAACACGTTGTAGATATATTCATTGAAGAACAATGATATGGAGGAAGAGGTGAAGAATAAGAGGAAAAGAAGCAAGGAAGGAAAAGAAGGAAGGAAGGAAGGATAGAAAGAAGGAAGGATAGAAGGAAGGATGGAAAGAAGGAAGGAAAGAAAGAAGGAATAAAGGAAGGAAGGAAAGAAAGAAGGAAAAAAGAAAAAGGAAGGAGCGGAGGAAGGAAGTATGGAAGGAAAGGAAGAATGAAAGGAAGAAAGAAGGATCGAAAGAAGGAAGGAATGAAGATAAAAGGAAGGAAGGAAAGAAGGAAGAGAAGAAAGGAGGGAAGGAAGGAATAAAGGAACTAAGGAAGGAAGGGAAAGAAGGGAGGAAATAAAGGAAGGAAGGAAATAAATAAATTAAGGAATGAGGGAAGAAAGGAAGGGAGGAAAGAAGGAAGGAAGGGAGGATTGAAAGAAGGAAGGAAGGAATGAATGATGAAAGAAAGGATCAGAGTAGGAAGGAAAGAAATAAAGGAGGGAAGGAAGGAAGAAGGAAGAAAAGAAGGAAGGTGGGAAGGAAGGAAGGAAAGGAAGGAACGGAAGGAAGGAAAGAAAGGAATGAGGGAAAGAAGGACGGATGGAAGGAAGAATTGAAAGAAGCATGGAAGAAAGGAATGATGAAAGGAGGAAGGAAGGAATAAAGGAAAGAAGGAAGGAAAGAAAGAGGGAAGGAAGGAAAGATGAAAGAGAAGGAACGAAAGAGGGAAAGAAGAAAGGTAAGAAAGAAAGAAGGACGGAATGAAGGAAGGAATGAAGAATGAAAAAAAGAAAGGAGGGAATGACGGAAGGAAAGAAGGAAGGAAAGAAAGAAAGGACGGAATGAAGGAACTAACGAAGGAAGGAAAGAAAGGAGGGAAGGAAGGAGAGAAATAAATAAAGAAGGAAGGAGAGATTGAAAGAAAGAAGCAAGCAAGGAAGGAATGAAGAAAGAAGGAAGGAAGGAAAGAAATAAAGAAAGAATGGAGGGAAGGAAGGAAGGATGGATTCGACTAATAATACTATAGATGATAAAACATACTAGGAGACACATGTGTAGAACTGTGAGGAAATTCGTAGGAACGATCGCTGTTGAAGTGAATTCGGTTAATTCCTAACAACTATTTCTGACCTCATGTGTACGACTCTGTGAAACTTTTATTTCCACAACATTTTATGTTATAGTTCATAGACTAATAAATATTCCGGACATTAACCTTTCTATTTCTTTAATTATAGTGGGGAGGAATAAACACTAATTATTTTCTAATTACAAGATAGACGAGAAACGATCTCACTTGTCACTAACTGTGGCATCAATGTCTTTGCGTTGAGCAATAGTTAACGTATTAGATGGGATGAGGGTAAATTCGTTTCGATAGCGATCAATTCTTACTGACCTCCGTCATACACTTGTGCCCTTCTGGCAAAAAGGGGTAAACATTTTAAATAAAAATTCTTCATGGTATCAGTACTTTATTACATGTAGCATTCTGATAAACTGATATGTTAGGTAATAAAGACTCAAGTCCCATGTTAGCATTTATCTCCACCCCCACTCCATTCCAAAATAAACACTCAATATAATATTATTAATCAGCAATTTATCGCTTATATTTTGTGGGGAGCTTTTGAGTCCGTCTGGCACAAGACGGAATCTGTTGAAATCACTCATTTATCCTTTCTACGCAGACACATATAAGATCGTTTAATTTTTCATACCTAAACATTTATTTACTGCACTCTTGGCTATTTATGAATGAAAGAACTGATATTTGACTAAAATCTCACTATTATTATGATTAGGGTTTTTTTTCAAAATTTCTGAGTTCTTAAAATCGCTAAATTATCGGGAATTCTGTCTTTAGCTTGTACGTTTCCGTCAGATATATACACTTATATGGGCACCTCAAGTCGGTGTAATGGTTAGCAAAAGTGTCTCGCTAGACCAATTACGAACAGAGTAGTGAGTTCGATCCTTACTGGGTGCCCCCTACTTTCGGCTTTGTGCCACATCTAAGCTACGCTTGGAAAATTACTACACGCATATTCAAATTTAAAATAGAATGTTCGATAAATGGTGTAACGAATAATGGGTATTGAGATCATTTAGCTCAGGATAGACGTCCGAAACTACTCGAAAAGAAACAGAGCAAAAATATGAACTTTGGAAATAATCCCTAATTTGGATCAAGATTTCTAAAAACATATCTGCAATTTTAAAAATTCCAATAAAATGTTTCCTTATAAGGAATCATTCGACGCTTATTGACCGAGCAGCCAGTAATAATGCCGGTTGAAAATTATTAAATATTTCCCTTAAAATATTTTTCAGGAAAATTCGTTTATCAAACCGAGTAGATGTTAACGCTCTTTCCACTAGTGATGGGTCTTTCCTTCCTAACCTTTTATTTGAAGTACTGTAGAACGTCAATATCTTGATTATGCATTATTTTCTCTTAGTTACATGTGATGACGATTTTAGTTGTTGCTACTCTTGAATGTCCTCAAATGTTGTGGTTTCTGTTATTTCGTACAGTTCGTTTTGTGATTCTGTAGCATCAATCGCATTCCAAGAAGAATGGCCTTCGCCAAGATCCACAGACTTCACAGCCATTTTTAACATTGATCTGAGATTTTTTTTTTACTATAAAGCTCACAGTTTAGATATTTCTGAACGGGTGTGGTATAATAGCTGACATCTATATGAATGTTTCGATATGACGAGGCTGTTTAAGAACATGACTCGAGTTCCCAGGTTATTATTTGGCCTTTATAGCGCAGCTTATTCGTTGTTCAATTTTCATAGATCCTATACTAAATTTGTTATAATGTATCTATACACCAAGTCATTTGAAATGTTTAGTATTTACTAATCCCATATCCTGATGTTTTTTTGTTTTTTTTTATGATGGGTGTCCATATGTAAAATCACTGCTTTTATTCCAGTTCCCAGATTTTAAAAAAATGACATTTGACCAACTGCTCACAGTTATGTATAATATTGATTTTTGTCCGAATTTCTGAGTTTCTGTTAGTCACCTAGTTACGACCACTTTATCCTTTTTATCGAGGTGACTGTCATATTTGGTAATCTTCTAGATATTTCCGTCTGAAGCTTACATTCTTCTTCTCTTGGTTTACATATCACTCCATTCTTTCTACTTGATTATTCGTTCCTCGGACCTTTTTCTATTGTTTCTTTTCATTGCTCTAGGTCCATTAAGGTCGTTATGAATTAATACTAGGATGGCCAGCTACTTTGATATATATATATATATATATATATATATATATATATATATATATATAATGGCCAACGTGTCGTTTTCGACACCTTAGGATTGATTTTTTTAATATTTGGCATGAAAAATAATCATATATGGTTAATGAAATTACTCCTATGTTTTCAATACATAGTTTATTAAAGAATATTACTATTACACAACATTAGACATCATTTTGAGTTAGGCTATAAAATTCTTTCTACAATCCTGTAGGACCAACTATTTAGTAATATCTTAGATTCCACAATCTTTACATGTTACTAACAGTACCCTAGTTTCATCCTTTGCACATTTACCACAAGTAGGTCTTTTGTATACTTGGCAAACAGTAATCGTAGCATTTGAACATTTTCTACCATGACACTTGCGACGTTTCTTAGGTAAGGATGAGCTTGTGGAGGGCACCTCTGCAGGATTCGGTAAGCTTCGCTTCTGAACATAAGCGTGCCTAAGACTCTCAATGAGCTCCAAAATGAAATCCTTCCTACTAATTGATCTCCCTGATGCAAGTTTGTATATAATCCATGCATTTATAACTGCCATATCCATTATATTACAAAAGACTCCAAGGGACCAACGTCTTGTAGCACAACGTGTACTGTACTTTCGGAGCATTTGGTCGACTATATCTACTCCTACTTTATTAGCATTATAGAAATCGATGACCGCTGGTTTCTTCTTCTCACCTTCCGAAATTGTTAGAGAACTATGCATTGTTGATAAGAGGTACACATTTTTATTAGCCTTGCATTGATAATTCACAAACATACATTCACTTTCATCTTGAAAATAAAATTTGGATTCATACTTTTTCCTCTTTTCTTGTAAAGTCATTTCTTTCGACAGATGCTTGCTGTTACCTCTCACAGTACCGACAATTGAAGTGGCTCTATCTCGCAGTTTCCTTGCAACTTCATAAGATGTAAAAAAAAAGTTATCTGTTGTTACATTATAGCCTTTGTTCTTCACTACTTCAGTAAGGCTAAGCACAACGTGTTCCGCTAAGGGAACCCCTAATCTTGATTCCTTTTCCATGGCTCCTAAGTAGGGGAACACATTTACAATGTATTTGTTTTCTACCTCTGTAAGTACCCAAAATTTAATTCCAAAATTATCAGGTTTATTTGGCATAAATACAATGAACGGACACCTGTTTTTCATAGCTGTTCGTCAATTGTCAAACTATATGTTGGTATATAGGCAACTATGCAATTTTCAACAAATAGGTCAAAGATTTCTCTGATGTGACTAAATCTGTCATTTTTGATCCTCTCTGGCCTTGTGCTTCTGTTGTCAAACCTAATAAATCTTTGTATTTTCATGTAATCATTTCTAGACATGGTTTCTTCGGATATTTTTGGTCCATAGGTTTTATCCAACAAAAAAGTCTGCGCTGTGAGCTTTTCCATACACCCCCTTGCATATGACAAAGCAATGTAGGCCTCTAACATTTCTAAGGGTAACACAAAGCTTTTATCATGATTTTCCCCTTCATTGATTGTGCATTTATGAAGTTTCCGTAGCGTAGTTTCATCAATAAAGATTCACCAAGCAGAATATGGGGATTCTGCAGCGACATTTGTCATAGTTTTGAAATTCCAGGAGTACCTCTCAATACCTGACTTTGGTTATATCTTCCTCTCCGGGATGATGATAGAGGTTCCCAGGCAATCACATGCCCTGTTATGATAATATTTCTATCAGCGGAGGTGCTTGCTTGTATATCTGAAGAGGCACTTGCTTCTCTAGTGGATTCATCTTCACCATCTTGAGAGTCATCAGAATCTGACGAGCTTGAAGAAAATTCTTTTTGCGGTAAATACTCTTTGTCGCTATCATCATTTGAAACTTCATCTTCTGATTGGAAGATAATATTGAATGCTTCTTCTGCAGGATAGACATCTTTATTTCCATTACGCCGTGAAGCTGTGATATCTCATATATATATATATATATATATATATATATATATATACAACATTCAAGTCAGTAATAACAAGTCTGAAAAGAAATTCACAAATATTAGTATACCTCATACTGAAAGAAAGTGATTATACATATATATATATATATATATATATATGTAATTATGTGTGTGTATAGATAGATAAATAGATAGGGGACATAAACACAAGTATTATTGCTTGTGAGAAATTTTTCAATGCATTTACCCTATAAATAGCCTAGGTGTCAAAAACGACACCTCGGTGATTCAAGGTAAAACCTCAAATATTAGTTATTCCACTGAATATTTTTTAAAGAATTAAGTCTGTTGATCATCTTTGCTAAAATTCAATAATTGTCCATAAGACTCAGCATCGAACTAAAACTAGTTATTCCATAGTAATTTGTTGAAAATTTGAAGGTGTCGAAAACGACACCTCGGACATCCTAGTGTTAAAAGGCTTATGAAGACACATAGGAACAATGTAAGCGTCTCCTCGGTCCTGCTATTTTGCTGCCTTTTTCTTAACGATATGGCTAGCATTAATGGACAAATTCTATACAGGTGATACGCGTTTATGAATTAAGATGATCGGGGCCTTGCAGAAGCTTTCCACTATGACCTAGCTGTAACCGCTGAATGTAGAAAAATCGAATTTGTAAGTTTCAATACTTCAAAAACCAAACTATTATCATCTCATAACCAGCCACTGAGCCATTGAGTTTTTCCCGATCCCGGGTAACGGTTCCACTCATAAGGCAGTTTCATGCTTTTGGATGTCTATAGGACCTCAAATTCATTCCAGACTTCAAGAGAAACTTACATATTCAATCTTGTGGTAACGATGCATGCATAATGATTTCCTCATTCTATTGCTGAAAAAAGTATTTACTTTCTTCTGCCATACTTTATCTTTACAAGAGCCGGATTAGCTAGAAAATATATTATTGCTGCCATATATGGATTAAAGGCCGTTCAAACATCACATTCCTGACTTGATAAATTTCAAAATCGTTTCCGTGGTCTTGTGCGGGAAGGCGTCCTCGGGTCTGAACCTTCTTTCTCATAGACACCAATATTCAGATGTGATACTTTCTATACTTCCGCAAGTCCAATTAGGACACGCCGTGCATATTCCACACAGTCGATTCACTCTGATCTTCCCCGTATTCAAAATGTTAGAAAAAACTTCCAATCATACAGCCTTTTTCCCAATTCCTGCTACATTGTAGATACTTTCTCAAACGCTACAATCTTCAAGTGGGGGATCAATCGTTATCTATCCTTTTACCTTCATTGACACTACCGCGTACCTTCTATTTTATTCATATCTCACGCCTCAGTCATCGTAACAGTCTTAATAGTAACTTTCTACTTCGGCTGGTTTCGGGATCCTTGTCTTCTGTGAAACTTATTATGAAAACTCTACTGATAAAACCTCCACCTGTATAAAGGATTAAATTAACTCGCATCAGGTAACAATGTAAACTTAACCAGGTCATATATATTTTAGGACATTAGAAAAATCAGTAATGAAACGAGTCTTAAGCCTGAAGTCGTATTTTGACCAAAGTCATTGAGTGTCTTTGATGCTATGTTCATTCAGGACGTAGGCAAACATAACCTTTATTAGATTGCTTGTCTTTATCTGTAAATTTCCACAAGTTCATAGTTTCCTGTTGATTTCTTTGCAGCTATAATTTCAGAGTAATCCTTCTCCTTGACTGATTCCCGCATCTACCTAGAAAGTCCAGTCGACCCGGTTATTTAACCCACAGTTTTAGGGGAGAATATAAAGGGTTTTTCTACGAAAGGGAACTGAAAAAATAAAGTAAAATTTGAACTCGCCGATTCCACTTTCCATGCCAAGACCAATTACGATGCTAGCGCATATATAAGCTCCAATATAGGGTTTAACTCCATGTGAGAATAAAGTCAGAAGTAATCGTCGTATATTAACAAGACGCATTTGTTTTATAATTATTTTCAAAGTAAAATTTTTGCCTGAAATCACTTTTCGAATAGTTTTTTTTTTTTTTAATTTCTAAACATCTCTACTACAAACGTATGGTTTTCAAACACTTAGTAGAAAAGAAAAGAAAAAATAAAATTATGGGTTCCAGATTTCTAACTTGACTCAAAGCTACAACAACAGCTGTTCGCTTTTCTGTTTTGTTCGATTAGGTTTTCATCGAAGAAAATTTATAATGTTGTTTTATTCTTTCTCATTGATATCGACAAAATCTCTGCCACGACTGCACAATGACAAATTACACCGATTGTTATTGGCATTCACTTGTCAACGCCTACACGTTTCTAACTGGAAACTTTCAGCCACACGCATTCATTTCCTAAAAACGATTTCTGCAAACACATTTTAAGGTCGACTGATCAAATTTATTTCCCAAGTTTTGGAAACGATTTCATGATATCCATAAATTTTTATATAAATTTTGCCTGCCTATGTAAACATATATATTATATAGATTTTTATACATACAAACTAAACCCCTACAGTCAAAAGGACAGCGAGTTGGAGTTGCGCGTTGGAGCTGCGCGTGAGCGGTCAACGGCCTTACCAGTGGTTGGAGAAACTTCTGAGAGGAGAGACGGTGTAAACTCATCATACCCGGTGCAAAAGGAACCGGCAAGTCATTGCATCATTTTGCCTTGAATGTCACGATGAACCACAATTACAACAGAAATAGGCGGAGGAGTGGTGACTACAGCAGCAGAAAATGTGCTAACTGAATAACATACATACTCAGACAAGGAGACACACAAACACACACACACACACATATATATATATATGGCATGATGATTGAGTCTAGCATGAAACACTTTCGCCTCTAAGTGTTGACTTCAATATTCACTTTTATATTTACACACGCTCTCTTTGATAGTGTGTGTGTGTGTGTGTGAGTGTATGCGTGTCTATGAATAATTAATGTTATGTTTTAACCTGAGTTGTTTTTATTTTTTCAAATGTTATTTTGGTGGATACTCGTATTTGAGTAGATGCCCCGTTTATTTTAAACAGTATTTCGTCTCACGGCCTGCGTCCATGGGAAAACCCAATAAAGAAACAGTCCTGGGTATCACGATATGTTACATACGCGTCCTGACGATATACTACATCCGACAGCAGTTCCTCTGATCAGGTGGTTTTAAGGAGCGTGGAACTACATCTTAATTGCTGGTGTTCCCAGGTCTACCCTGAGTCGGGATGGTAGCACCTGTTAGGATCCCTACTATGGGCAAATGGTTAACCCCCGAACTGGGGTCAAAACGCTATGAAAGTGCAAAAATAGGTTTTAATCCCATCAATAAATTTTTGATGAAAAATTATTACCAGCAATATTTTTTAGAAAAAAAACAACATTACCAGCAATACATTTTTGAAAAAAAGAAAATATTACCAGCAATAAAAATCTTGTCGGCATTAAATATCCCATTGAGCAAAACAAACCAAACCAGCAATACATTTTCGAAAAATTATTACTAGCTATCCTCTTTATTTTTTTTTTTTTATATATTAGCAGCAATAGCTTTTTTGTAAAAATATATTAACAATTAATTAATTCATAAACGTTAATATGTTGTAAAACAAAATAAACCAAGCCAACAAAGAAAAGATGCTCGAGTACGCAGACCGGTGGGCGAAATAAATACTTTTTTTTTTTTTTTTTTTTTTTTTAGAAGAGAAATGTAAACCCTCCATGTAACATCTATCTGAATAAGTAATAATCCTGAATCTCATAAACAAAAATGAGTACCTGCCTACCTAGATTAAAATCTCTTCTCAAACACGTTGACCCAGTTTAATATAGTCTATCCGAACCCAGCGTCCACATATTCTAGTATTGATATTACTTTTAATAATAATTGTACCTTTTTACCTATTGCTACCTTTATTATACAACTATGGGTAAAATTTGACTGTAACGCATTCAACATTTTTAATAGATTATTTCTATTAATTTTTTAATATATAACTGCTATTATTATCTTGTTTTTGTCTTTTATCTTTTCGTTTACCTGTAGACGTGCTATTACAAACGTGTTTATTTAGTTATTTGCAATTATTATTTTTATTGATTTAATTATTCATTTTACCCTATTTACATATTTATCTTTACGCGTATTTATTTATATGTTCCTATATATATATGCCTTTAACAATATATATATATATATATATATATATATATATATGGCTCTTAATCTGTATTACTTTATCATAACTTATTTTATGTTATATTATTTTATTTTCATTGATATGTATTATTTTTATTTGTATATTAATTTCATTTAAATTTACCGCTGGATATTTAATTATTACTCTTATTGATATCACTACATTTAGTTATAGTAATAATATTATTAATTACTTTATTGATTTTTTTATAGAGTTACCCACCCTTGATTTTCTAACGTCACTTGTTTATTGCTTTTTTCAGCATCTCTAAATTAGAATGTATAATTCTTATTTCCAACCCTTATTTTCAATTTTAAATGTTAAGCTGGCCCTAAATTCAAATTCAAAATTTAACTAAGATTCATTTAAATATTTAAACAAAAAACATATTCTATTTTATTAAACCTGTGTTAACCCAAAACAAACCCGCGCTTGAGAATTGCTTCGGCATGAAACTCACAGTTGTAAAATCAATGTAAGGTATTATGTAGATTTCTTAATATATATTAAATAGCACTATTATGTACGAGGATAAATAAAGTAAAGGCGATTTTAAAATTACGCGTTAAAAACAAGAAGGAGGCCCTAGCCTGTGAAACCAAGCGTTCGTATGGGGTGACTGGTAGTTAGACCAGTCCAGCATTCTATCGGTGAGTGGAGTGAGAAAGAGCAACGAGGTCAGATGAATGGATGTTCCTCTCAGCGATTTCATCATCGAGGCTTTGTGTTATTCCTGAGAGCCGAGGGAGTCAAACAAGTGGAAATGCAACGTCTGATGTTGGCGCAGAGTAGAGCACCCCGCATGAATCAACGGAAGCTGTATGAGTGGGTAGAACGCTTTAATGCTGGAAAAATGTAATGGACGAAAGCCGATCTGGTTGACCATCAACATCGCACACGGAAGAACATATCTCGCAGACGGATGTCATGATTAGGGAATCTGCACAAGCCGTAATATCCGCTGAAGAGGTGCATTAAGATTTGTGATTTGCTCTATTAAGCAAACGGTACAGACATGGCTTCGTGACCAACGGAAAATCTTCTTTTCGGAAGGGTTGAAGAATCTTGCTGAACGATACCAGTGCATCGTCGTGTAGGTGACTATGACGAAAAGTGATATATGCATTTATCTTATATCAGTAGAAATAAGGGTGTTGTATGGAAATGGCCTTTAGCTTTTTATATACGCTTTTATATACAATAATAATGGCACAAATTAGACAACGAAACAACGAATTTGTGTCATTGAATAGAACAAAGATTATATGTTAAAAGTATATTTTTAGGATATTTTATATTTATGGGTGAATGTGATCAATGTCAGAGATGGAGCGTATGTAAATATAAAAGTGGAGATGACCTGAAAATTGCGTCCAAAAATTGAAAAAAAAAAAACTCGCGCCGCTGTGCGCTTATTCAGTGTCCAATTACACACACACACACACACATATATATATATATATATATATATATATATATATATATATATATATATATATATAGATGTGTGTGTATATATGTTGCGGGTCGTATATTGTCCTGGAAGCAGATATTAAATGACAGAAGACAACCACAAATAAAACGAAGAGCAAAAAATGCCAAATTATTTAAATTATTTAATATTGAGCACTGTTTTTATTAACATTATAGATTATTTATATGTATTTGGATACCATCTACCTATATTTACACAATGGGTTATATATATATATATATATATATATATATATGTGTGTATGTATGTATATGGAAGAGGTTATGGTTCTTCCAACAAGAGAAAAGTGTATATTTTAAAAGGAAGAGGGAAATCGCAAACGTATTTGATTATTATGCGGATATTTTTTAAATATCCATTATACTTTATTTTACATAATATTCCATAATATAGAAAATAAAGTATATATATATATTAGGTTGGTGCAAAATAATGTCGTTTTTCTTTTGAAGTTGAACGTCAAAAAACGACATTATTTTGTACCAACCTAATAAAAAAAAACCATTATAACCCAAAACGATCACAGTTTCTCTTCATTTTAATACATAGATACATAGATACATACATAAATATATATATATATATATAAAAAGGGGTTATGGTGAAATAATTTATTACATGGAACCTTAACGTGGTCTGTTTTTATTCAAACATATATATATATATATATATATATATATATATATAGTCAAACCTAGAGAGCCAGACAAACCTACCAAGGTTTCACCTAAGCGGATCGTCTGGTCTGCTCTACATTTGTATTGGGCAACTTTTTTAGTTAGTTGATTACTCGTATCGTGGTTTTTTTCTTTGTGCTTTGGACTGTATGCTGTACGATTATTTTCGACAGACGTTCATGTTCCTAGCTCTTTCTTTTTTTTTTTTTTTTTAAACCTCTTTTTCCTTCTAAATTGATTTTATCACTAGCAAATCAAGAAACCGAGGGTTTTCCGACACGAGTGTAGATATATATATATATATATATATATACACTGTACCAGATTGAACGCTTTGATCTCATGTTTCTTGGCTGCAGATGGTATGTTTTGTCATGTTAGGTGAAGTTTCTTTTCCTGTTGATTTTTAAAAATGTGCAAGTCCCGGCAGGATACGACAAGCCCCACCCACAGATACCTCAAGTGGTCTATCTCACAAGAGGTTTGTTTTGGTGTGACTGTTAGTCTGGTGCTGGATTTGTGTTTGGAGGCATCTTTTCCAGAAATGCTCGTTTGGTCCTGTCGATGACGAAGGTGACTACAATGTTACCCCGTTTGATTGTGGTGTATTTATCAGATCGGTTGATAACTTTAAATGAATCTTGGTAGCTGGGCGTGAGTTGAAGTTTGAATATTTGCTATTTTGAGGGGTTTTGGTAGGTAAAATGCTCTTTATTTTGTATCGTGTTAGTGTGCATTTCAACTGTGCTATTTTGTTGTGCAGTTGCTGTACAAAATGTGTAGTTGGGTTTCAAAGTGAGTATGATATGTTACCAAAATATTGTCTTTATAAGGATAGGTGTGCAACAAAAACGAATTCGGCTGGGGTGTAGCATAAATCTTCCTTAATAGTATTCGTGATAGCGAGAAGGATTATTAGTAAGTTTCAAAAGCTGTAATCCAGTCTCTTAGAGACTCTTTGGAGACTGTGTTGGTTGTAGTCTTTGATTAGTAAGCCGGTCGGCTTTCGGGAAAATCATCGATGATAGTCAATAGGTACTAATAAACCTGACATATTTGTACAGGTCCAACAATATCAATGTGTATGTGTGTGAAGGTAGCGTCGAGGTTATTGAAAGTGCCGAAAGGAGATTTTGTTGATGATGTATTTACACCTTTGGCATTCCAGGCACGTGGTAACCCAGTGACGGATGTGGATGATCATATTGGACTAAACAAACCAATCCCTGATGATCCTGAACGTGGCTTGTTTGCTGGGGTGTCATAACCTATTTAAATATTTGAAGACCATTGTGGGAGGACTATGATGTCTGTGGTCAGTTAGTGTGACATCGCAATAAAAAATCTTGTGGGCTAATGGGGACTTGGATTTGTTGGAGATTCGGTGAAGTATTGTTGAGTACATCTTGTAGTGTTGAGTTTAACTTTTGTTCATCAACTATTAAATCATGACACAGTACGCAATCAGAAAGTGTTTAATATAAGTTCTTGAGATGCCTGTCTGTGCCTTTTATGTGGAATATATCTGTGAAGGATTGCGAGATATAGTCTAAATGTGTAATTTCACGAGATGTATATTTGTCTGAGTTAATATTCATGGCCGTCATCAGCGGTTTTTGGCCGGTGTAAATGGCGAAATCTCTTCCCTCGAGCAGATGGTGGAAGTGTTTGATAGCTAAGTAGATAGCTAGTAGTTCTCTGGAGAAGGTACTTATCTAGTTTGGGTTGGTGAGAGTTTAACCGAGAATAAAGCGATTGGTTTACGCTGGGACTTTAGTTCTTGCTTGATGACTGTGATTAGTAAGATTTTTGTCTGCGGGTCGTTCTGGATGAATGACAATTTTGTGAAGTCGACTTTTGCAGTACTGAATGCGAGCAAGTCATCGCTCTTCAAAATGATAGTTTTTTTCTTCTTCTGAAGAGTTGTTAAAGTGTGAAATATCATGTCTTCAATTGAAAAATTAACCATTCCGATGACACGTCGTAGTTAATTGATGTAATATGGCGTAGGAAAATCCTGGATGGTTTTAATCTTCTCTGGTATGGATGAGATACCATCGGCTTCAACGATCTGTCTAAGGAAGGTGATGCTAGTTTAACCAAAGAGAAATTGGTTTAAATTGATCCGAAGACAAAAATGAGACAATCTTTGTGGTAACATCTTTCGCTGTCGCCTATACCCACTTGTGTAACCATATTCAGCGGTGCGGTCCTCAGGATTTTAGAACGACATTTCAACCACAGGGCCAAGTTTGCAGTCAATACTGACACTGGTGCCGGTCAATACTGACACTGGTACAAGCTGGTTGATGGCCGCTGGACGCTTCGATTCACACCAGCTTTGTCTACGTTGTTGAATTTTATATCTTAGATCAATGGAAAATCGAAGGTCGTAGTCTCGCGGCGCTGGTCAAGATTGCTGATAGCTTGTGGTAATACTGTATTTGTCAATACTTCTGCTTGACAATTCTCTTTAATTCCATCTTTATCACCTCTAAACTATCCAGGAATATACAACCTGTGATTCCCGGTCACATAAATGCATCAGCTTTACATTGCCTTGATGCTTCTGTCATTAGTAACATAAACTTCGTAATCGCCGAACTCAAATCTATACACTCTGTCTCAATTTGATATTTTGCAACTGCTCCAGTCTTTGCTGTACTCGGGGGTATGGAATTGGTAAGTTTATCACCTGATATATCTATCTCTGTCTAATAACGGACATCAAAACATTGGTATTTAAAGCGTTCACTCCCACCGCTCAATCTTTGTTTGACAGGGTAATTCTGACTCAATGCCTGACTTCTTTTTTTTTTATTTCTTAACTGTTTCTGAAATTGGGACAAAGGTTTTTCATTTTCCTCTTTCCGTTCGCTTAACTTCTCATTCTCCTCTGAATTTTCGGATTAGAAGCCTGAACATCATCTTCTGAGCACTCTGCTTCATGGTCATCAATGGACAATCTCCCTGTTTTTTCTCATGTCTTTATCAACTAGTGGTTGGTCCATGACCCTCCCTCTTTATTCTTCAGATTTCTCATCTGTTTACATCTCTGGTTTTAGTGGGCTTCCGCGCGTATACCCTGAACAGATCAATCTGATTGTGGGTAGCAACTACCCAGGCACTATCAGATATGCTGTTAGCTTGTGTAATACTGCATTTGTCATTACTTCTATTTGACAATACTCTCTAATTCTGTCTTTATCTTCCTTAAACAATTCAAACACAAACAACCTGTGATTACCCGTCACATAAATGGGACTTAATGAGGTACACGTCCCCAACGGATTAACTTTATATTTCCTTGATGCTTCTGTCATTAGTAACATAAACTTTGTTCTCGCCGAACTCAAAACTATGCACCCTGACGTAATTTGATATTTTGCAGCTGTCCCAGTCTTTGCTCTACTCGGAGGTAGGGAATGGGTAAATTTATCACCTGATGTATCTATATATAATACTATCGCTATCTAACAACAGAAAGGACAAAAATCCAACAGTTTATTATTTTCTAACAAGTTAACACAACCTAATGCGTTGTAGCATTTCCATAGCTATTTAGTGGGATGTACTGGTAGCCTTAACTGGTGGTGAAAATCGGTTTGTATTTTAACAGTAACACCATTAAGTGACGAGTGGTTACTATATGCGGGGGAAAATGTCATAATGATATTACATCTAGCTGATCTCTCACATGGACTATCAAAATTGTCAAGGATTGGCTAGTCTGTAGCACCTTATTAGTAATTGTCATTAGGTGAAAATACTGCGGGACAAAAGTACTTCACCCATGTAATTCGTTTACCATGGTTTCGGAGACATTAACTACTTCTTTCCTTAATTCTCGCATTTTACTTATTGGCCACTTTATACTGTTCTTCTACACTTCTAATCCCGTCACGTTTACTATTGATACACTCTCTCGTGCCACTCGAGCTAAAATTCTCTGATTTTCTCAAGTCCTATCAACTAGCGGTTGATTCATCGTCCTCCTTTCTTCATCAGATGATTCATCTCTTTCTGTCTTCTCTGGTTCCACCAGAGTTGTTGTTCTCATCATTCCTTTTCTATTCTTTATTCAGCTCCTTCTTAAACATCTATCTCAGCTAATGTTAGATCGTTAGCATGAGGTCTTTTAACTCCTCCCGCCATCTGATTCCAGATTGCAAACGATAGTGGCTCCGTCTGCTCCATTATTCTATAATAGTCTTCCCAATTCTGCCCCACAGACTGGACTCATTCAACCTATACAGCGAGGCAAATCTGACAGAATTTGGGATCTTACCGGGATTCATCATTGGCGGGCCCAATCTTACCAACATAAGATACGCAGATGACACAGTACTGATAGCAGACACAGAAGAGAAACTACAAAACCTCCTACAGAAGGTAGCGAAGGAGAGCGAGAAGAAGGGACTAAGTATAAACTACAAGAAAACCGAATGTATGGTCATCAGTGCAAAGATGAGCCTGAAATGGGATTTCAGGTCGGAACACTAAAATCAAATCGAATGTTGAACGATCCCTACAATGATGTAGAAGAGACTCAAGGCAGCGGAGATGCGGTTCTACAGAAGGATGCTAAGGATATCATGGACCGAGCGTGTCAGCTTGAGCTACGATGAGGTCATGGAGTTGATGCAAACAAGGAGGAGGCTTATACTTAACATATGGGAGAATCAGGTGAAAATTCTGGGACACGTGATGAGAAAGGAGAGCCTGGAGAATCTGATACTCACAGGTAGAATAGAGAGACAAGAGAAAGCTACGCATGACATACCTGGCGGGCTTAAGCAAGTGGATGATAGAACGTGATCTAGGGGAGTTGGCAGAGGCACTAAACATTGAGAGCCACAAGGGATAAGGGTAAGTGGAGAACCATGATCGCCTACGTCCTGAAAAGACACGGCACATATAAAGAAAGATTTATGGTCCAATTTTCCTGTCGCTATAATCCCCGACATTTACGGCATTACAATATAATACCCCTTCGTGTATAAATCTGTGACACTCGCAATCTGGACATATCTAACTTAAGCATTTCACTTCCCAATTTAGTATATTCCCCTTACTTTTGTTTTATTTTATCCATGTTGACTTTCCCTGCTGCTAGCTGACTTTCAGCATATTGATTGGATTAAGACAGGAACTGGGTGCTTCCACCCAATGTCAGGTCCTAGCGATACCATCGCCGGATATGCACGAGTCTTTGTGCAGGCCAACGACAGCACCAATAAGTAAGTCTGCCTGTCCTCTATTCATACCATACCTCCAATACATTTCTACTGTTATTTCACGGGATAAGTTATTCTAATGAACTTGACGCCCATGATGACATGCCAACACCGAATCCATCCATCCCATCCTCCTTAACCCTAGAACACTAAACATCGGTATATAGTACCCAGCACAAATTTCCCTATTTTTAATTACAATTTTCAGTACCTGATTTTCTTAACTAAATGTTTTTTTAATTCATATTAATGTTAACTCAATGTACAAAGTCTGAAGTGTCTGCATGTAAAATATTTCAAATAAAGTTTTATATTTAATATTCTTTTTGATATTTTCAAAATCGGGTATGATATACCAATTGTTAGTTGTGGTGTAACTTTAATTGATGGTTAAAGTTCTAGGGTTAATTTTGTTTCGATTAGCAGCATTAACTATCAATATGATCTTGGACAATTTTCTTCCCCTCAATATGCAATGTAAATCGTTTCTGGGATTCTCTTTCACTTTAAATTTCATGGCTCATTCATCAGGGCCTAGACAATTCACTTCACAAACTTCTATTAATAAATATGTCTCCGTAATTGTCGCTAATTACCAACTCTTTTCTCATGAGACCCTACGAATCGGTACTACCTGGTACTCTCAGATATTCGTTATATCCCCAATTTTCCACATTAATAAAAACCAGTATCTTCACGTCCTACCGCCGTCCTGTGTATGACGATGAACTACAATCGTGTCCTGGATAAGTCTATAAACTACGTCCAACAGCAAAGGCATCTATTAATTGCGGGTGTTCCCAGGTCCACCCTGACCCGGGGTAATAACACCTGTTAGGGTCACAGCTATGGGCAAATAGTTAACCCCCAAACTGGGATCAGAACACAGTGAAGGTGTAGAAATGGGTTTTAATAACAGCAATAAACTTTTTTGGGAAAATTATTACCAGCAATACATTATTGCCAGCAATATATTTTTGAAGAAAACAAATATTCCCAGCAATAAATCTTGTCGGCATTAAATAACCTATTGAGGTTGATATGCCGTAAAACAAACCAAACCTAATCAAACCACGTCCCAACAGTTGTCGTTTACTCCCATTTCCTTTCTATGTCTAAAAAAAACGAACATATCACATCTTGGTAACTTTCCAGGATAACATTTATTACACAATCTCGAAACCCTCTGAGCACCAACCAAATTAGCGGCCCCAAATTTCCTGTCGATGCTTAACCTTCACCCAGCAACATGTGGTCCATGACTATTATTAATCCAATTATTAAATCAGGACCGATTTTACTACAGTGACATTAAGTTCAGATTTATCCAACATTCAACCATCAGAAAATACACATTCTATCCATCCCCTCATAGAGATCAAAAAAATCCCAAATGATACGTATTAAGGTTTTTGATTTGTTTATTTTTACTTTAAATACCGGTATTTGGAGAACTTCACCAAAGTTTTCCATTTAAGATTAGCAAATATAGTTTCCACACAAGTACAAATCAACACAGAATTTAAAAAAAATAAAGATATAAATTATTCCTATTAAATTTAAAAAAGTGCAAAATAATCCCTGCCAAAAAATTCAGTATTTATCACAAAAGGTTCTTCTTTTTTCTCAAGAGAGTAGTGACCATAATCAGACAACGATCAAAAGCTTTCCTAATTAAATCATGTCTAGCTTTATCGCAATTTTTTTCTCATTTTCTTTCGCCATATAAGATGCTGGCTTCGATGAATGACAAAAGTAAAAAAAAAAAAACAATGCTTTAAAATGTCTAGAAAATGTTTTAATTATATACGAAATTAATCACTTTTTTTAATTCGGATTAACTCTAACTAGATCAACATCTTTAAAAAAATCGAATTTTAAATTTAAAAAAAGGTATTTATGATTTAAAATATTTAATATTATTTCCGCTTTTCGTCGCAATGGTTTTGCTTATTTGACTATCACCTTCCTATCACCAGAAGTGTGCCACTCATAATTCCCTCTATTGAAGCTTGTGTCTCCCTTCTCTCTCACTGCTTTCATCAATTCCTACTGGGATTTCTCGTCTGTATCATTTATATCGCATAGTCAATTATATTCATTGGTGCATAATTCGTCTTGGCAAATCCGTCTTGGTTCGGGGGCTTTCCTTTCGGGGGTAAGGGTAATCTTCTCCCCACCCATCTGCATAAATGCACTGTCTATGCCCATGCTTCAGGGATCACTCTCTTATATTGGCGTCGTTTTCCCAATTCTTCGGACAGAGCCTCATCTTCTTTACGGCAGAGGCGTTCTTTTTATTCTGACTACCACCTTCCTGATTCCAAAGTCAAACTTCCGAACTTCTTGTCTTCTTATACACATTCTCACTGTCTTTGGCGAAAATTATGGCCACTGACAACCTGGTCGGGGCCTCTTTAATTACATCATGCCTAATGCGCTCGTTCTCCAGACATTGAACAAACAGATCCGCCAACTGAATTGCGGCATTTTCTCTTATTTCCTTAGGGGCTATTATTGATTCTTGTTACATTTTCCTCACTCGAGTCTGCTCCCAATTGTCCCGGAGTCTCGTCCCAATTTATCTATTTAATCGATAAGAGAGATAATACTAAAAAATCAATTTACAAAAAAAAAAAATTCTATAGGCGTGACGCATAAAGAAGTCAACACGAGAAAAAAAATACAGGGAAGCTAAAAAGTCTTACGTGTCATTGATGTGGCCTGTCTTGGCAGCAACTCGATAAAGCAGGAAAACACTCTCATGCAGTTTCAAAACCTTATAGTCAATTGACTAAAGTCCGTTGGTTCTTACGCCCATAATGAATTCTCCACTTTCAACTCTTCTTTTTTTTTCTTCCGGGCTTCGTTGAACTGGGGTTTTTGGTCGAACACCAATTAATATAACATCAGCAAATCAGGGGCACCAAATAATTTAATATCCTTCGCCGCCACCTACAATCGATGGTGTAATCACGTTTATCGTCCAGTCTTCAGGGTCTAAGAACGACGTTTCAACCACGGTGCCAAATCTGCGCTGGTCAATACTGGCGCTGGTTCAAGCTGGTTGTCAATCGCTGGCGACTTCGATCCGCACTAGCTTTGACCATGACGTGTTTTTGATCTCAGAGCAGTGGAAAGTCGAATGTCGTTGTCTAGCAGCGCAGGTCAAGTCACGGCATATTAAGGAAAACTATTTTCACGACCCAAGTTCAAACGAGAGATTAGTGGGGTCAATATTCAGTTGCTTTATATAGCTCTTGGTACAACAAAATTTAACTATTTCCGTATCAATCTCTATAGTGACACTGGGGCTTGTTTAAACTTCTGGAAGGCTGGATTCAAAGTTTTGGAATCAGGAATTCTGGTGGCAGCTGACGTGGATTCCAGAGGTATTGATGCGGGTTCTCATCGTAATTCTCTGAGTTCCCCAAAGTCATCTGCTTATATGCATTTCGGCCCCAAACTGGCGTGGGTCCGAAGGGTTGTTGGGATTCGTAGATCCTTTAATTTTCACATTAATTCTAACAGGGGCTTTCTTCGTTCACTATTTCTGCTTTCGTAATCAAATTTTCAAATTTGGAGAATTATCCACTTTCCTTGTGGATAGTTACAGGAATTACTCCTCTCCTAACTCCCACCATCTTCACTTCACATCTAAAACCACCGCTCCATGCAGGCGGTGCCAAATATTCCTTCTTCCTCCTACCCTCCTAGCATTCAATATCAGCTCATCTCCCAAGAGCATACAAAACTGTCCTTGCGACAAATAATTTTTTAAAGGCGGAAGGGCGGAGTTTTATTCTCGTCATTAATTTTAATTCTCTGAATCTTTTCTATTTTCCTGGAACTAACTTTGTCCAATGAAAATATAAACCAGACCACCAATGACAGAATTTGTTTTCATAACTCCAGTCTGAATCGTATAGTACATCCGACCCATTAAGAGGGATTCGTTGTCATTTAACCGTCTGAGCAAAAGATAAAATTATTTCCTAATTTGTTTTCGCCAATGAAAATCCATTTGTTTAACTAAATCCCTGGGTCGGTCATCCGTCTCAGTGAAAACATAGGCCAGGCCAGGCCACTTATGACGGATCGACTTTCATAATCTTAACCTTCGAAGCGCGTTCATTCCGAGTTTTTATTTCACAATTCATTTTCGCTAACAAGAACCTAACCCTAGTCTTCTTTCGCCATGTTTTTTACTAATTTCTCAAGGGAGAGAGAAAATTGTTCTTCAGATATGTTTTCGTTTGCATGTCAGACTCTCAATAGGTAAGAAAAATAAACGTTGGGACAGAAGAAATCCAGACGTTTCCATTTTCACCAAGGAAAATATCTCCACTGTCTGTCTCTCTGTCTATCTCTATCTCTCTCTTTCTTCCAGTGAATATTTTATTTTGGGCTTAGCACTTTTCTGCTCTGAATCAATGTTTAACAAGCTCACTGCCTCAGTATCACATTGTAACACTTCATGGAGATGTTTATGTGCATCGACGTCATTGCTAGCTATCAGGAAGGGCAAACCACTTAAAACCTCATCGATTAAGCGTTGGAATATCTGTGCGTCGTTCCTCAGATCGAATGGCATTGTAACCGCTATTTTGAGAATGTCGTCAGTGGCTACAGTGATTTGATGGTATGCCTGGGTTCGGTCGATCTTAAAGAATATACGGCTACTCGGCTGTTCTGAAGCAGTCATGGATATGAGGGAATGGGTGACGATCAGGGATGTTTGAGGAATTGAGTTTCCTATAATCGATGCATACATCGAAGATGAAGTATTTTAGGTTTCGGGATCAGGTATAGTGGTGAAGCATAGGAACTGCCTGATGGACGAATGATGCCTTCGTTTAACATTTTCTAGAACTCTTTCTTCACCTAATCACATTTGTGCGTTGGCAATTATGGTTAAGAATTTGCAGTTTGTCAGGTTGTTCTGACATGGTGCTGGGTCATATCTATCTATATATATATATATATATATATATATATATATATATGTGTGTCTGTGTTGGTGAGTGTTTTATATATATATATATATATATATATTCAGCCCATGGTATTCTCAGAATCCTGTAGAAGCAGATACTATATTGTCTCTAGTATTCTTTTTATTTGTGAGGAAATTTGCCTGATTTCGCCGCAATATAGAAGGACTGATATTACTCTAACGAGTTTTCCTTCTTCTTAACACTTTCTTTAGATTTTGATGGCGCCTTTATATATTCCAATGTGCCTTCGGATTAAGGTGTTTGAATTTCTGTCGCACTGTTAAAACTCTTTCTAGATATTTAAGTTTCTGTGCATGCTTGGTATTGTCTCCAATTCATAGCTTAAAAATCTGTTTTATTATACCTAGAGACGATAATGGGCATGTCCCTATTCACATAAATACAGTAGTAAATATTGTATGATGTTCTGCAGTTGAAGATTTTTGTCCAGCTCTGCTGGTCAAACTCTGGACCTCTGGTCAAAGAAGATCCTCAGACGAGGCTATGTCTCGGAAAACCCGTTTTATATGGGGTGCACAAGGAACTTTTGGTCGGGCCTGCATGCCCTGGAACTTAAATTCGGCCTTGTGCCACATCTGACTGCATGGGACAGTTGGTAGATATCGTCTGTAGTCTGTAGTTGGAGATTCATTGTGAAATTCAGTTAACTCACTTCTAGCACTTCACTACTTCTTCTACGCGCCATTGGTGAATCTGATATGTGTTGTTCTTGTCCTAAATATTATATTTATTACCAACCTTCGTGTGATTATTCTATTCAGTAACCTTCCCGAGCTTACAACAAAAATATGCTTATCAAATAACGTATTTGATGGCATTTAAACTATAGGATGTTGCGGATAATGGCTCTCCACAGACATCATCCGTATTTCCACAATTTCTTGCAAAAAATAAAGAAGTGGTTGACTTGTTTTCTCTGCCATTTTAAATTCAAACTTACGCATCTAGGTTGGTTGATACTGAAGGCGATAAGCCACAAAATTAAGGGGATCAGAAGAGATAGATTCCTCTCTTTTCTAACGGAAAGTCTGGGAAACTGAAAGCAATAAAATAGGTGTGCTTTGAATTTTGCTCGTCGATTCTCTTTTCTGGACCATTAACCGTTAAATTACATACATGTAACGGTATGTAAGTGTTATAGTGGAACACGCCTATGCTATAGTTAATGGACTCTCCCACCTATAATAAGTAGGAGTAGTGGGAGTCACTCAGGGGTTCGGTCAGTCAGTCGATGCCGGACGACTGTTAGTCGGATACTAAAGTATTAGCGACCACAACTAGATTTCTCTGCGTCATTACCTATTATATCAAGTTGCTAAGGTTTTGTACGTCGAACCTATTTTAGGACCGACTTAGTACAAATACAAGCTTCCACTGCGAAACCACTCCATAACACACTTGGCGACGAAGGAATCGAATTCATTCGGTGGAAGAAAAAAAAAATTCGTTTGCACGTGACAACGAGGATTCGAACTCATACGGAGGAAGAAAAACTTTCGTTCGCCATAACACACTTGACGACTAGGATTCGTACTCATACGGAGGAAAAAAATTCGTTCGCCACATGAAACACTTGGCAATGAGGTATTCGGATTCATACGGTGGAAGAGAAAAATAATCACACGCCATAACAAATTTGGCCACGAGAATTCGTACTCATATGGAGGAAAATAAAATCGTTCGCCACATAACAAATTTGGCGACCAGAAATTCGTACTCATACGGAGGGGAAAAAATCACCTGCCATAACAAGTTTGGCGAAGCGATTCGGATTCATAAGGTGGAAGAAAAAAATTCGCCCGCCACAATATTTGGTGACGAAATTCGTACTCATACGGAGGAAAAAGAAAAAAAAACTTGCTCCTCACAATTTCGTCGAAAAAATCTCGGATTCACACTTCACAAAAAAAGAAAAAAACTTGGCAAAGTTTTTCGAAAGACAAGACGTCAACTTAGTGACGAAAAAATCTGTCGTATTCTCAACTGCGAAAATATTTTTTTTCACGATAAGACATTTTGCTCAAATAGGTCACGAATTGCGAAGTCGTAGGACCCCCCTCTACAGTATTTAAGCATTGTGTAAATTTTTGTGAAGATGGAGAAATGCAAAAATATATTCCAGGAATTTTTAAAGTTCCAGATGCAACTACAGGAGGAAACTTTTAATAGACAAATGCAGTTTCAACGAGAAATGGAACAGATGCAGAAAGAGTTTCAAAACAAAATTCTGGAAATAACTGAGAAGAATTCACGTACAGTCCAGATGAAGAGATAACTTTTGAGGACTATTATAAAAAATATACGGACGTGTATATCGAGGACTGCCACTCGTGGTCTGAAGGAAAGAAGGTTAGGCTTCTTTTAAGCAAATTAGGAACTGCTGAGCATAACAAATTGGTAAACTACATTTTACCGAAAAAAACTAGAGAGTTGACATTTACCGAGGCGGTAAATATATTAAGTGAATTATTTAGTAAAAAGGCATTTTTGTTTCACAAGAGGTGGAAATGTTTGAATCCGATGAAAGATGACAAACAAGACTATATAACGTACGCAGCCAATGTGAATAAGCATTGTGAAGAATTCAAGCTAGCAGAGTTAAGCGTTGACAATTTTAAGTGCTTAGTGTTTGTTCAAGGGTGGTATCGGAAAGAGACGCAGTTGAGAAAATTAGTGCTGTTAAAATTAGAAAACGGACCAAGGATTTCGATACAGAAGTTGGCAGAAGACTGCACAAGATATGTTAGCGTAAAGAAAGATTCGAAAAAGATAGAACAGTCTGGCGTTTCGCATGTAAGGAAAATACGCTACAAAAAAGAAAGTCAGTCTACCAAAAAGAATTCTAAAATTGCGGATTATGAAACAAAAAGTGAAATACCAGAAAAAAATAAACAAAAACTCCCAAAGCCATATTTTGCTTGCGGTGAACTTCACTGGTACAGATATTGCAATTTTAGGAATAAAAAATGTTTCAACTGTAAAAGAGTGGGTCATAAAAGCTCGCACTGCAGGTCAAAAAATAAAGACAATAAAATAAGAAAATTAAAGTCCAACGAGATAAAAGATGGAATAACCAGAAAATTTGTTACCGTCGAAATAAGTAATAAAAATAAAAATGCAACTCGACACTGGTTCCGACCTATCTATCATAAATTTGGATACCTGGAAGACGTTGGGGAAACCAACTTTACTGAAGAAAATAAAATCGTGAGGTCAGTGACGGGAGAAAAATACAATTTATTGGAGAATTTGTTACAAACATTTAAATTTTGTTAAATAAAAAAAACGCGAAAACCTAAACTATTTGTCATAGAAAATACCACGAACTTACTTGGTATGAATTGGATAACAGAATTCCAATTATGTGATCTACCGATAAATTCTTTCTGTTACAATGTTGAAAGTTTAAACTCAGAAGCCCAAAAATTAGTAAGGAAACTTAAGGAAACATTTCCTATTGTTTTTTTCTCCAGGTTTGGGAACGTTTACCAAGATGGAGGCAAAATTCCAACTAAAAGTAAACGCTCAGGCGGTATTCAAAAGAAAAGGAATGTGCTGTTTACTCCAATTGAACAGATAGATAAAGAATTGGACAGATTAGAGAAAACTGGTGTATTTAAAAAAGTTGAATGGGTAACACCGACGATATACGTGAAAAAAAGCTCCAGAAAGTAAAGATGAAGTTGACACCGAGAAAAACTGGGGAGCGAGTTACCCGCAGCCAAGGACATGCAGTATTATTAAATGATTTAAGTTAAGTGAAGTCACCACAGAAAACGTTAAGAAGCACAAGATCAACAAAAGGGAAGCTAGAGGCTGAACAAATAGAACCACAAGAAGAACCTAAAGATCCATCCTTAAGAAGCTCAAAGCGGAAGGTTGTTTCTGGTGACATTATGGAGGTACCAAAAAATAGAAAAGCGCATTGGCTATATGATGTACTTGGTGAAAGGCAAAAAAATCACGTGCAGTAGCCAGATCAGACGACGTTTTTTTTTTCAGACGTGGTGGATAGTGGTCCCGCGGAAGAAACGCCGATGGAGGTGATTTCTGATACGTTTGATCTAACAACGCCTGCAACAACTTTACCTGAGGTACGCCGATCCAGGAGAAAAAAAGAAAGGCAAGTGATCATTTAAAAGTGGATCAAAAAAACGTAGGAGATAAGCGACGATGTTGCTAAAAAAAAAAATAAAATTTTGTTGATTTTTCTTCATATTTCCTTTAAAAAATGAATAAAGAAAACTGTTTACCCCTACGGAGCAAAGTTTTAGTGGCGAGATGTTATAGTGGAACACACCTATGCTATAGTTAATAGACTCTCCCACCTATAATATGTAGGAGTAGTGGGAGTCGCTCAGGGGTTCGGTCAGTCAGTCGATGCCGGACGACTGTTACTCGGATACTAAAGTATCAGCGACCACAACTAGATTTCACTGCGTCATTACCTATTATATCAAGTTCCTAACGTTTTGTACGTCGAACCTATTTTAGGACCGACTTAGTACAAATACAAGGCTCCACTGTGAAACCACTCCATAACATTAAGTTTAACGTTTACATTCTTACTGTATTATTTTGACACTACGCTAGTGGTAGTTTCGCCCCAAACCGCAAGTTGCGACAAAACTAAATGATTAACCTAAAATCCCTAGTCATCTACTAAAATCACCTAATCCGTTCGAGGATTTTATATAGATGTCGTACATGGGAACTAATTCATTCCGAAATATCTAAACTGTCTGTTGTATATAATCTTTTTCTAAGATCAATGGTTAGAAATCGTTTCGGGTGAATGAACCCTCTACGTCATAGCATTCTCGAATCTCGTGAACTGACGCTACAGAATCATAATGAAATAAATGAACCAAACACAGAAACGACATCACTTGAAGATTTTCAACAGTAGAAACACCTAAAATGAATAGCACATGTAACTCAAAGGTAAAATAACGATGTAATCAAGATGTTGACATACCACACTACTGCAAATGTGCTACAAAGGAACTCTCCCTATTAATACTGGAAAGAGCGATAACAATTAATGGACTTGTGGGATTTCTTTTTCTGAAAAAGCTGTTTGAAGACAAATATTTTATAAATTTTAACTAACAGTAGTACTATCTGCTAGCTTAATGAATGCCGAATGTTTCCTTATAAAGAAACGTCTAATATTATTAAATAGCCTAGAAGCAGCTCATTGGGCAAACTTTACACTAGCTCCAAAGCGTTTGGGAGGGTTTGGCATGCCAGCCTTCTTCGCAAGCTCCAGGGTTATGGTATTATCATTCCTGTCAAACCGTGAATTGAAGGACGTTCTCGACGGATTCTCCTCCAGTTCCTATCCCACGAACGCAGGTGTTCTTCAAGGCTCCATCCTAGGCCCCACTCGATTCCTTATCTACATAAATGACCTTCCTGGCGCCATAAATTCCCAAGTTGGCATCTACGCGGATGACACCACACTTTACTCCTGCCTCAAAAACAAATCTAGTGTCACTGACAAAACTAACCTGGCCGTGCGTCTCGAAAAGGACCTCCAATCGGTTGTGAACTGGGACAGGAATTAGCTGGTCAACTTTAATGCCTCAAAAACAAAACTGCTCTCTATTAATCACCACAGAGATCCTTCCCTGCCTTAGAATGTCTGACGCCCAACTTCTCGAGAGCACCTCTCTGCGGCTGCTCGGTCTCACGTTGACTGCTGACCTGAGATGGAACAAATACATTGAGTCAATTGCTTCGTCCACCGCAAGGAAAGTTGGCTCCCTGTGCCGCGCCAGGAAAATTTTCTCCCCAGAAACTTTCCTTCAGATCTACAAATCAACAATTTACCCTTGCATGGAGTATTACTGCCATATATGGTCTGGAGCCACTTCTGTTTGCCCCGGGGTTCTTGATAAGCCCCAGAGGCGGATATGCAATATAATTAGCCCTGTTCTGGCATCTCGTCTACAGTCGCTCTCTCACAGACCCGCTGTCGCCTCTCTCTGTCTTTTTTACAAATGCTTTCATGGTAATTGCTCCGAGGAGCTGCATTCGCTGGTTCCCAGACTTCATGAATTCAAGCGCCCTACGAGGCTGGTATCACGCTCTCGCCCTTTCACTGTTGAAACTAGTAAATGTAGCCGTCTCTTCTACTCCAATAGCTTCATATCTCGCACCTCTCGCCTGTGGAACTCCATTCCCTATTCCAGTTTCCCTGTGAGCTATAATCTCTAACTATTCAAATGTAATGTCAGTCGACATCTCCAGTTGCCTTTATCTATCCAATATCCTTCTCCTCATCCTTTCCTTTATCACTCCTAATCTTCTGCAACCCCTTGAGTCCTAGTGGCTTCCTGCCTAGCTTGGGGGGAAACGCCTAAAAAAAATCAATTGCAGTTGTGATGAAAAGCGAACTTATAATATAAAAATTTAATAAATAATTGTTTTTTTGTTTTTTTTAAATTCCTTCTGTTCGATATTTAAATTTACTTTAAATGTGTTCTTTCTTAATTTTTTAATCGCGTATATACATAGTAGTTACAACCAGTTACTTCAGTTTTTTTATGATTCGCTGAAATCGAAAAACGGACGGACGGACGGACACATGTACACTGCGCTTTATTTATATAGACAACATTTCTAATTTTGCGAATGTGAATGCAATAAACCTGACGTGTCTGAACACGGATCCCTGATTTCTCTTTCTGCGCAAATAACCCTTACATTACACGCGTATAATGATATACAGACCTTAATTTTTTTCTATACTATTAAAACGCTGGCCTATTTCCTTGTTTTGTCCAAATATTTTTCTAATCACTTGTAACTACATATTTCAGAAACCTAGAATGTTCATCTTTGAATCTCATAAACATATTTTTTTTAATGAAATATTGTGTCTTGCATGCATCAAATACGATATTCCAACATTCGCTTGTACAAAGTATCCTCAACTTATGCATCGATGTGTTATTTCTGGTTCTTTGTCTTACAAAAACCATCGATAATAATTTAATAACCACGCTGATTATTAAAAGAGTTATGAAAATGAAAGTAATTTTGATTAAGCGAACTGATTTTATCGGAGAATCTATAGTTTCTTTCCCCCTCCCCTTATCATTTCTTTCTCTGACCGAATTTTCAAAGTCTTTTAAACTTTTTCTTATTCATATTATTTTGTTTTTTCTCTTTTAACTCATTTGCATTTCACACTTTACTTTTCATATCGAAAAACATTTTTTTTATCTATATTTAAATTTTTAGTTGTTTATTCACAACGCTTAATTATATGCACGTGTTGCAAATACTCACAGATGATTGTAGTATTTCACTGACCTTATCGATAAAGGGAAGTAATTTCTTTTTCTCCTCTTTATCTCAACAATTATATTGATTTACTTTCGAATCTTCTGAAAAAGAAAGTTAATAAAATTTTTCAGAACAAGGAAAAGTAGAATATTGTGAATAGTACTTTCGTTATATGTATTTTTTAAAAATTCTGAGTATATATATGGCTGTTTTTTTTTTAAATCCGAATATAGACAAGTATAACAAAGGAAAAACAAAACAAAAGCAAGATTAAAAATTAGTACACGAGAATTTTTACATATGTTATTTTTAAATTGTTTCATATCATAGACTCATTAAGAAATGCTCATTGTCTACATGAGCGCGTAGAGGGAACATGATTACTCGACTCGCAAATCACCCATATAGACAATGTTATTTTAGTAAGCAGAAAGGTCGTCTACACTGGGCGTACAACAATATTTCTACACATCAATTCACTTTGAGCAGTATTAAAATAAGCTTATTAAATACCGGCTCTCACCACAAACGCAGAAATATTGGTAGGTGTTACCGTAAATTTCCCAAAAGATGTCTGAAAAAAGTCGGTCATTATTCCAGTGAATAATTATTTATCACAAAGGTCAAGGCTGTTGCTTTCTTTTGCAGTGTTTGTGAAGAGAAACTTTAAAAATCTATATAATTTTTCTTCTTCTATATGCAGTGTCCCTCAGTATGTTGGCGATCATGGCTATCCACAATTTCCTATCTTAATGTTTTAATATTTTTATCACTTCTAAACCCCGTTACGCTATACATTTACTGAAACTTGCCAGGTTGGGTATGCATTGTTTTCCTCTGTCCCTCTTGTTTTCAATTTGTTCTGTGAGTATCAGATTTTCCTAGATCTCCTTTCTCATTTTGTGCCCTAGGAATGCTAACTATCTCTTCCTGATGTCAAGTATAAGTAACATTTTGTTTCCACTTCTTCGAAAACGTTGAACGCATATATTCGGTCTATGGTATTCGCAGCATAGTTTTAAAGAACCCTACATTTCTTTTGCTTCAAGTCTCTTTTTTTGTCCAGAATTTATTGTCATACAGAAGGACTGATATTACATAACCTTTCACCATTCTTTTCTGTCTTTATATCAAAACCTTCCTGTTTATTAATACTTTGCTTAGATTTTGTAAGATATCTTTCGTTACCCCAATGCGCCTTCAGATATTTACGTCCTGTGGTACAACACTTCTCAAATATTTAAATTGTGGTACTTGTTTGATTTCGGTAACACTAATTTATAATTTGTATGTTGGGTTGTTTTTGCTAACCACCATGCATTCTGTAATTAAAAAAAATAGTTTTAATGCCAATAGGCCGCAGAAGATTGCAGGGAGTGAAAGAGAATAAGAAGAGTTTAGTGAGGAGGATTAAAGAAAGGACAATAAAGGAACATGGTTCAGTAAGACAGAAGATGGCGATTGATATTGCCTTTAAATTTTTGAAAATTGTAGGTTGCAGGGAAGATAGCAACTCGGAGAGTTGCACAATTGAGAAGTGCATGAAAAGCAAATATTGTAATAGAAGTCTCAGTTGCATTTAGTTAGTTGAAAAGAAAAACGGTAATATCTAGATGCCAATCTAGTTGCACGTTTATATCCATGCAGAGGAGATACTAGAAGAAAGGTTAATCAGAACAGTTAACATGAAAATATTTGCAGACAAGATAGAGAGAAACCATGTCAAATCGGTGAGAAATGATTGAAATTGAAATTTCATGTAAATATTGATTACATTATAGACCATTCTTTAAATGTTGTTCGGTTTGTTTTACAGCATATCAACTTCAAGGAGTTATATAATGCCGATAAGATTTTTATCACTGGTAATATTTTCCTTCCAAAATGTATTGCTGGTAATATTTTTTTTCTTTCAAATGTATCGCTGGCAATAGTGTATTTCTGGTAATAATTATTTACAAAAATGTATTGCTGGTAATAATCGTTTCCTTCAAAAATGTATTGCTGGTAATAATTTGTTGCTGGTAATTATTTTTTCTCAAAAAAAATTATTGCTGGTATCCGAACGTATATTTACACTTTTATAGTTTTTTGTCACCAGTTTGGGGTTTAATTGGGACCCTAACATGTACTATCACCCCGGGGCACTGTGGACCTGGGAACAATAGCAATTACGAGTGGAATCCACGCTCCTCAAAACATCCTTATCAGAGGCTTTGATGTTGGACGTAGTTTATCGTCATACCCAGGATGTTTTGAATTTTGTCAAGTACCTCTAGATGAATAGCAGGAGCATCTGAGTAAACAGTAGTATTAATTGCACAGACGAATGGTAGGTTTATAAATGTCCAAGATAGATACTGACGAGAAAAATTGTCTGTCCCAACAGAGCGGACCAACATTAATATTAAACGTATTAATTGATTCAAAATAGTCGCTCCACTTCACGTCAGCGAAGAAACGTGAAGCACAAAAGGTAGAGAGTGTTGTTTCCCTATAGTTTACCATTAGCCATGCTGATGGTATCCAGAAAAGATTCTCTATGGTGATTAAATGAAAGCAGTTTTGTTTTGGAGCGCTTAGAATATTTGGCTTCATTCAATCCTTCCTAAGAAATCGTGTAATGAAGATCGTGTTGAACGAACACAATACCAGATCATATCATATCATACATCGCACTAATCGCTGTTTCTGATATCCATTAATGATCTCACTGATGTCATCAGTTCCCCAACTAGGTATTTATTTTTACCTTAGTAGCCAATCCGACATATCTGACAAAGTAAATCTGGCAACTTCTCTCGAGAACGACTGCCAATCAGTGGTTAACTTGAGCAACAATTAGCATGTAAATTAAAAGCTTCCAAAACAAAACAGCTTTCATTTAATCACCCCCAGAGAAACTTTTCTGCCTGCCATCAACATGTCTGATAAACTCCAGGAGAGCAACATTCTACGCATTCTTTGTCTCTCGTTTAACACTGACATGCAATGTTCTGACATATTTTTTCTCGTCTGAATGCATCTTTCACATTTATAAATCCACCACACGTTCGTGCATTGAGTACTACTGCCATATTTGCTCTGGTGCTCCTGCTGTACATCTCGTGATTCTTGACAAAATTCAAAGGGTCTGTAATATAATCGATCTTGACTAGGCATCTCAATTTCAGTTACTTTCTCACTAGTGTCGCAGCTTCCCTCTGTCTTTTCTACAAATATTTTCATAGCAACTGTTCTGACGAGCTTGTTTACATGGTGACCCAGACTACATGGATTTATGCGTGCTACTAGATTGGCAACTAGGTCTCACCGTTTTACTGATGACCTAGTTCGATGGAACCGGCATGTCTAATCTAAAAGTTTCTTTTTTCGTACTACTTATCTGTGGAAATCCTTTCCAATTTTTTTACTTCTCTGATAGCTAAACTTGTCAAACATTTATATGCAACGTCAATCACCTTAATCTCTCTCCTTGAACCTTGTGTTTTTTTCGTTCTTTTCTCAGTCCTCCCTCTTCACAGTCTTCTCTTTCCCTTTCATTCTGTAAAGGCCTGCATTCTAGTGGCATTATTGCCTTGCTTTGGATGAAATAATTAAAAAAAAAAGAAAAACATTTTTTGTCTGATCGGAACAGTCTATTATTTATGAGGTATTGGCAGGACATAAGGAGATAACTTTTAATTTACTTAGAAAACAGAATTATTATAAAATGATAATAAACAATAAAAAATTAGGCTTTGAAAACTCTTTTGTGACATTCGTTGACAATTTGAATTCCCAAAGTTAACACAGATTTTATTGTTACGAAACAAATCAAATATGTATTTGTTTTTTTTCTTCCTCTTTCAAGAGACGGATACTTGTTTTAGGTCCTTAAGCGTTATGTCTGTTCTTTTAATATAAAAGAAAACATTTTTGTTGCAACACAAGAACAGCCCAGCACATGACGACCAGATATGAATGAGTAAATCGTTCATGCTTATGAGAATTCCGAAAATGTAAATAGCGATTCTACGAAAGCATTCATATTTCAAACTCTGCCAAGAATAGGAAACGTCTGCAATATAACTTGCCTAGCGAGGATTAAATATTTAATTCAATAAGCGGTTGACTCGCAAAGCGGATAATATTTGTGTACAAAAATCCCAGTGGTTACATTTCAGATTTTTCTACTGTTAAGAACAGGCAGATATTTTAACTCGCTATACCGAGCCAATGAAACTGGAAGGGAAGTATTGTATACACAGAACATTCCTTTTACATCTTTTAATTTATACAAGAGTGAAAATGAGTGAATATAGCATTATAGATATAAAGACAATCTTCTTGTTTTTGTTGTTCTTCCATGTGCCGTGTCTTTTTGGCATACGAGCGATCATGGCCCTCCAAAACTTCCTATTCTTTACTGATCTTAGCGGTTTTATTTCTGGACATCCTGGGTATGACTGTAAAGTACATTCGGTAGCAAGGCCTCTGATCATGAGATTGAAGGTTTTGAGAAGCTGGAAGTTACTTCTTAATTGCTGTTGTTCCAAGGTTAACCTAGTCCTAGAGTGGTAGTACCTGTCAGGGTCCCAGATATGGGCCAATAATGAACATACAAACAAAAATCAACAGTACATTTTAATAGCAAAATTAGAAACAATACCTTTTATTATCTACAAAATATATATCTAAAATGTTATAACGCTCAAATCAACGTGTAGTTCCAGTTAATATTCCAAAAACTATTATTCAGAAAAAAAAGATTAGTGGAAGAACTGTTTACTCGGGTGGATTAATATTAAAATACTATCAAATTTCGGAGTTAGTGCGACTCTTTTGGGGTCCCACTTGCGACTACTTCCATAGTCAATGGAAGAGTCCATGTTCAACACATTAGTGTAGCGAAGGTCGGTCTATTTTCTACACCACATAAAAAATATATCTGCAATCTGAAAATATAAAGTTATGTACAAAATCTCTGTAGTTGAAAGCAGAGAATGACTTACAATATATTGAAATTTCGGCATTACATTAACCACAGACATTGGTATACCGTCAAGTAAAAACAGCCAACAACCATTTTTAAGCGTCCTCCACTCAGCCCGGCCATCCATTCACACACATTCGTCGGGTATGTGGCCCGCTGCCTTTTCCTATCTCTCTGGCATCCAAGATGTCATCCTTCCTCATTAGTGTCTAAGGAAATTCAGTATCTAAGGAAATTCTTCCTGATTTTTAGTAAAAGCATTTTTTGTTGCCATTTTTTAAAGTCTTCCTTGATCTTCACTCGCCTCATCCAATTATCAATATCCTTCTCTGAAAGCATTACAGAAATAGGAAATACTCTATACCAAGCAGTAGCACTAGTTTAAAGATAGATTTGACAAACTAGCCTTCACAGTTTTTGCCCTTTATCAAATCTCATATCATGACTTTTGGGATACCGAGATGTATTAGGACCTTGAATAATTTCTCGCTATTTTCCAACTGATGGCATTCCCAGAACTCCGTGTGTGTATTTTCAGATGGTAACGCATCTATAAAGAATTACTATAAGCAAGCTTGAAATTCAGTGTATATCATTTCACCGAAGTGTAAGCAACCTAGTTTTCATAGCGTTAAACATGTCGGATTTCTTGCCAAAAAAGTGTATTTGCGGGGATTTTTACTGCACTAATTTATTCAAAAGAAATCTCCACCTTAATCACACAGAATTCTTGGTGAGACTTACGGCGACAATGCTATGTCTCAAACAATATGCAGAGAACGGTTCAGACTTTTCAAAAATAATGATTTTGATGTTGAAGATAAAGAACGCTCTAGGGTAGCGAAAAAGTTGAAAGAGAAAGAATTGGAGGCATTACGACCATGAAGAGTAATGTCAGGCACAAGCTGTACTTGCATAATCCTTAGAAGATGATCACACAACAGTTTCATTAGGGATGATTTAAAAGCAAAGACATTGGGTGCCTTACGAGTTGAAGAGAGAGACGTTGAACGGCGTCTTGTCACGTGCGAACAGCGGCTTCAACAGCAGAAAAGGAAAGTTTTTTGCATCGGATCGTGACCGGCGATAAAAAGTGGATACACTACGATAACCCTAAGCGTAGAAGATCGTTGGGCAAGTCCGGTCATATATTAGCATCGGGGAATATCCATGGTTCGAAGCTTCTGCTCTGCATTTTGTGGGATCAGCTGTTTTAGTTTATTATGAACTGCTCAAAATGACCGAATCCATCACGGGAGGTCGCAATCGTCTACAATTGATGTGTTTGAGCCGAGCATAGAAGAAAAACGGACACTATACGAGCAGAAACACGACAAAGTGATTTTGCAACATGACAACGTTAAACTACATATAAAACGGGTGAAAACCTAGTTGGAAAGTCCTATCCCACAACCCGCCGTATTCACCAGGCATGGTCCCGTCTGATTATCACTTGTTTTGATCGATGGCGCATGACATGGCTGAGCAGCTCTTTCATTCTTACGAAGACCGCAAAAAATGGGTTGATTCGTGGTTAGACTCAAAAGACATGTCTTCTTCAGACGTTGAATTCAAATAATGCCAGAAAGATGGGAAAAACCAGTGACGAGCGATGGATAATTTCAGTGACGTGTTTCTTAATAGTTTTTGTAAATAAATCATTCCTTTTCATGGAAAATAAACGAGGACTTATACAAGGTCCTAATAATTAGAAATAAATCATTTCATAAATATTTTCTATTGCAGTTTCCTCAATTCTCGACTTGCAATACCTTCTTCGTTTACGTGCCAAATCATTTCATGACGTAGGTAAACATGATTCTCTACAATTTTCCATCCTTTTTAGTGCTTATTAAGTTTTGTCTTTTTGCCATAACTCCTAATCACTGTTATGTCGTCCGTTTACACAAACTGCTTACGTAGTTTTGCTTGTTGTATCTCTTTTACCTTTTAGTACGTCTTATGAATGTCAAATTTCCCAATCTTCTTTACTCATTATGGTTCCTATACATTTTAGCATCCTCTTTCTGAATCTAATTATAGCCATCTTTTTTATTTCTATTTTCATTTAAACTTCCTCGTTATTAGAATGTTTCATCCATGACATTCTCAGCATTCTTCGGTAGAACTACAATGCTGTTGCATCAAGTGTCTTCTTCATCTGTGAGGGGATTATCAAACATTCACTTCCATAAAAATGGATTGATATTACATAAGTCAAGCACTATATTATGCTTCTAATGTGACTTTCCTGTTACTTTGCTTAGCTTTTGAAAGTCATCTTTCATTAGCCCAATGCCCGTTCAGAATTTCGTGTCACATTTTGCTTTTCTGTAAAAACATTTCACAGAAATTTTTGTTCGCACATAATTTTGGGATATTCCTTTTTCTTGGCGATGTAGATTGAATATGGGATTCCATTCTAATTTCGAACATATTAATCTTGCTTTTATACTCTGTTTTTTTGGTATAGCATAGGACTCGTCGAAAAATGTTTCTCTGTCGAAATCACCACCAATTAATAATGCAAATAGAATTCAGAATTCATATTGACTTGCTCTAAACTGATAATAGCCAAAGATTACATAAAAAACTGAACGACAATGGCTTCGAAATATTCCTGTTTTTAAACCAAGATATCCACTATGTTTAACATTGAATATTGAACAATAATCATTTATACCAAATACAACAGCTCTCAGAAAGTCATAACTGTGTGAATCTTTCCACTTTCAACATTTAATGACCGTGCTGATTGAAAAACGCCTAATCAGAAATGTTTGATTATTACAACAAATTATGCCGAGATGAAAATTAAGTGAAAAATAATAAGTGTACCATACCCAATACATAATGTTGGACAATTGAAGGAAATAATATGCTTATGTTATCATTACTGGCAGTTGGATTTGGTATCCAAGACGATAAACAAAGGTAGTGTTTAGCAATTACTATAGTCATTATTTCTTCGAAAATCGAGCAAACGTAAAGAGTTCAAAACTGCAGCAGTTTATTTTCACCATTTATATTATTCCGGCTATTGTCCTCATCTTTGCCGCCATATTTATTACAACTCTTCGGCCGTTGTACGCTCCGGCCTTCTTCAGGTGGTTGGAATGTTGAACTAAACCCTTTATTTCGCTCACTGGGGTAGACTGTTCTTGTGGCACCATTTAACGAGGCAGAAAGGGAAAAGAAGAAAAGGAGAGGCTAAGAACCGAATCGTGAGTGATAAGCAAGAACACACACACACAGCTAAGAGACAATGGATAAAAGGATATTTTGATAAGTAACAAATGGCGAAAGAGTGTCATTACAATGACAGGGAAATTCTGAGTAAAAAGAAAGGGAAAGAAGGATATGAAAACAAACTATTGGTACGAGAAGACATCTTATTATCAACTACAGATCGGCTGGCCAAAGAAAAAAAAATTCAAATGAAAATGTTATTTCGTTAAGTGACGAAAAACAGGCAACTAAAAGGACTTGGACAGATATGAAAAATTAAAAACCACCCACGAGCGTCCGACGGAACATCCTTGGCCTGCGATAATAAAATTTTGTTATCAGGAAGTTGTACCGAAGGAAAATGAATGTGTTTTTTTTTTCTTTCTTCGAGGCGACAGACTGACTGGAACTTTGGAGACGTTTCTTTTTGAGACCGTGTTAAGAAGACCACACATTCTGATAATTAGCGATAAAATACCTGACGTAAACCACGTGTAGAACAAGAGTTATGACCGCCATTGTCATATTGTCCCGTTCGCGGCTGGAGAAATGATAAACCATTAAGGGGAAGAAAAGGGAAAGAGAAGAGATAATTTTTTTTTTCTTTTTTTAAGCAAAGCCGCAGATTCGTCCACGCCCGACTAAGACATCATTGGTCGAGTGGTGATCACGTGATGCACGAAGGAGGCTGTTGCCTCCCATCTGGAGGATGAATAAGAGAGGTTGCCACGAAGATGTGGGGAGGGCAGTTCACGCCCCTCTGAAGTATGATGAGAAGGTTGGAGTGAGGAAAGGTTCCCAAAAATGGAAAAAGGTGGAAATTCCTAACCAGAGAGGTGGATATGTATTTAGAATTATCGAGGAACCCCCCGGCGCCGACAAACTCAACCCGGTTTTGGTCAGCGCCCATATAAACGAAGCCACAACGAGCAGAAAGGAGTCGAGTCCCAGCAGTTCCCAGTGTCAGTCTCCGGTTGAGGCAAGCCTCGCAGATAGCTGACCAGGATTCACGCACATTCCGGACCCATCTTCAAACCAAGAACAATTATTTTGAAGAGCGACTTAGATCCAGATCACCGAAATAAGTTTTTCTTTTGACTTTCGTCCAAAGACCCACCGAAACACCAATTTCTTAGAGAGCAGACAACTTGAAGTGTTAAAACTTGCCTAGCGGAAAACGACGTGTCACAATCCATAGAACGGGTCGGTAGATAGATGCAGTCCTATGTATCGAACAACTAGACATAAAGTTTGTTACCTTTTTCTTTGATACTTTGAACGTTTGAGTTTTCATTTTATTGTCTTTTATGCACATTTGTGTGGTATCACCCCCGTTTGCAGTACGGCCCCAACCACTGTTTGATCTCGTCTGCCTAAGATCAATTCACAACGTGGGTAGGCAGACTGGGAATCAAAGTAGTTACTTCGGTAACCAGGCGTTGGAAGCGAGTTGGGAACGACGAGGCTGATATCAAATCTAACCAGATTCCCACCCGAATCACCAAAAGGTTAGAACGTCACATTTGGAGCAGCGACACGCGAACGGAGCAGCGAGGAGCGAACGGCTGACGCCGCGGCGAGGACGTCACAGTTGGTGCCGTGGTAGACAAGGATAGAACGACACGGTTGGCGCTGCGACCAGGGGACGACGTCACATTCTAGTTTCACGTGCCATGATTAAAGGATTTCACTTGTCAGTTATCTCCTGTTTATTCCCATCTCTCACACTCTTTGGGTCCTGTCATTGGCTCTAACTAACGCCTTTATCCATTGTACCATGTGTCCTTCAGGACATCTGTGTATGATTTCCTGGGTATTATAGCAACCATTTTTACTAGTGATCATATTGCAATTTTTTCTGTTATCAAGCATGTTCTTACCAGAGCTCATATTACAATTTTTTGTTATTATCGCTTTTCTCTGGCACTCCTTATTACTGGTTCCCATATTGTATTCATTTCTATGCTTGGTCGGCTCAGGAGATTTTTGTGGCCTAGCATATGTCCTTAAGGTTACGAGTGTGAGTTCAGTACCCAGTTAAGGCAGTGGAGAACTTGGTGATTATTACTTATTTTGAACCACTATATTTGTACTGAAGTTCCCTGAATACAATGCCCAAGAGCCACTCAAAATAGAGGGCTAATGATT
The DNA here is from genome assembly GCA_963932145.1 of Acanthosepion lycidas. Taxonomy (NCBI): domain Eukaryota; kingdom Metazoa; phylum Mollusca; class Cephalopoda; order Sepiida; family Sepiidae; genus Acanthosepion; species Acanthosepion lycidas. Next base: position 128,108,381 of record OZ010582.1, read on the forward strand.
GCGATATCAACGTATGAATAGGAAGTAGGAAAAGAAAATTGCGAGAATTTGGGGAAGAGTTAACGATTGAACTTAGACTTGAAGAGGCTGAGATTGTAGTGTTCGAGTTTCTTCCACATAGTTGTCTGTTCTACAAAATAGCTTTTTGTTGGCAAGAATTTGTCGGTGTGGACCGTTCTCCTTACTAAAGGAATAGGTAGAAATCTGGGTGATTCAACTTTGTGGACGTAGCAAGGCGAATCTTTGATTTAAAAGTCGGATTTGGTAACAATAATGGAGCTTGCTTGAAGGTTTTCTATCGAGGGTGCGATAGAGTAGTTATGCTTGCGAAGACCTGTCTATAGGAAAGGGAGGCTTTAATTTGAAAAATAAGTCATCATCCACAAGACCACGTAAAGGATTTTGTGCTCTGTTAGTTCAAAATTGGTTATGTATAATCTTGAGGGAAGAATGATTGTTTTGGACGATACGACGCAGGTGTCTGCGAAAAAAAAAATTAATTTTTGTATGTAATGCGCACCTTAAAATGTTAAATTCAGTATCTAGCAAAAAAAGAAAGCATATTTTTCATGGGCAATTAGGGTAACTTGCCCAGAAATTCTTGTTGCAAAAATATTTTTTTAGCCTGAATAAACTGGGGTCTGCGATTCTGTGTGGATTTCTCTTTATTTTATTTTAAAAAATGTCTTCGATAATCATGGCCTATGTCAAGCATTGTAAGAGTGTTTGTTTTGTTCTTTTTAGAATGTTAACATTCAAAGTGATGGATTATATGAGAAAATCCCTCCTCAACAACTCTTTCATCTACCATTGCAATATATGACAGCGATTCTTTTTCAAAACATCTGATAGAACGTAGAGAAGTGAATTCAAACGATTTCCTGTGTTAGCTGAGCCGAAATTCAGTTGGAAGTTTGATATCTATCCTCCTGTATGACAGTGAATGTTACACAAATGTTATAACAATCAGTACAATATGTGATCTCAAGACAGTAACATTACATGATTTTGATTGAGATAATGAGAATCATATTAAAAAGAAAGAAAGAATTCCTGGACGCTTTAAGATAATATGTATTACAACAAATTATACTCATGGGTACTTCCTCTTGCGTACATTTCTCTCAATATGATAACCACGATTAAATTTGTTCTGCCTGGTTACATGGTAACTCGTCTGTTTACATCTTCTGATACACAAAACAACTTCATGCCTCTTTGTCTTTGGATGCAACACAAACAAAACAAAACAACAATTATTACAATAATAATAATTATTACAATAATAATAATTATTACAATAATAATAATTATTACAATAATAATAATTATTACAATAATAATAATTATTACAATAATAATAATTATTACAATAATAATAATTATTACAATAATAATAATTATTACAATAATAATAATTATTATTACAATAATAATAATTATTATTACAATAATAATAATTATTATTACAATAATAATTATTATTATTACAATAATAATTATTATTATTACAATAATAATTATTATTATTACAATAATAATAATTATTATTATTACAATAATAATTATTATTATTACAATAATAATAATAATAATAATTATTACAATAATAATAATAATAATAATAATAATAATTATTACAATAATAATAATTATTACAGACCACACCTTACGAAGGGCTTTATCTATGTAAAATATGCGTGTGTGGATTTTTTTGGTTTTTAGTTGGTCAGTGGAAAATGTCATGAAGTCATTTCTAACCTTAGGTCTCTGGGTGAACCCGGAAAGAAATGTGTACACACTAGAAATATAGGTAATAATAATAATAATAATAAGTAGTAGTAGTAGTAACTGCATTAGTTCAAAATGTCTTTTAATGAAAGTAGTTTAAAGTAATCGAAGCATAGAAACACTGTTACATGTAAGCATGATGCTGTTTTTGTGCCAATCTAATTTAACGCTTTTTCTAATAAACCAGCTGCGTATTTCTGCTCGTAAGACATAAACGTTAGACATATAACAGCTTTACAAGCTAATAAACTTATTATGAAGTATTCTGATTTATGTTGCAACTTAATGGCAACAATGATTTTAGACAAATGATGCCGTTCATCCTAATCGTATTGTCGATTGAAACCAAGAAGACCAATATGGTCTTCTGTTTTAGTTCTAAGTGACAGAGAAAAGAAGGGCGGGGTTCTGAAACTCTTTATATTTCAGTGAATGCGGACGAGGGACATCGAATGCAAGCCTATTAAAAGAAAAAAAACAACTCTAAATGATCTACCTGAAGGATTGGTGCCAATAGGTGGATGCACATATGTCGCAAATTGAAATATGGGTAATAAAGATGAACGCGTTGCTGAAAACGACAAAATGTAACAAGTGCGGAAGATCCATCCTTGTCCATTGCTTATCAACCCTTTGAGTATTTTAAGCAGAGATGTTTTATGTGAGCAAATATTACATAAACAATATTTTTTTAGAATAACAATGGTTTTTGTAGTTACACTCCTAATATTCAAGGAAGAAGATCGATTCATACTAGATGCCAAACCATGCTATAGGACCCAGTCTGTGATGCTATTCAACCCATAGCTGGAGGAGAACTGATGGATTCATACTTTTCTCAATGTTATTTGCCCAAAAATGAAGCTAAGGTACCCGATTGAAATTCGAACTCACCCATCGATTTCTCATTTCTAGCCACTAACCATTACACCATCCGCATATTCGAAAGAGTGAGAGATAGAGAGAAGGAAAGAGAGAGAGGGGTGGAAGGAAGAGAAAGCTAAGAGGGAGAGAGGACTAGCGACATATATAATATCTCACTTCCTTTAGGGTTAGAATGTTTGATTATATTTTCAGTTGTCAATTACACGTTTCTTTACTGCGAGAGACGACGTCTGTAATGGTGAAATAAGTTGAATTACATCAGCATTTACAGTCAATCGGCCCGTAGAAGTAATCGTCATATTCTGCTGCTGAAGAGATGCAGCTTGGAAACTGTATTAACCTTACCAGTTTAATAGAAAACGTTGCATTTGCATACAATCTTTTATTAGCACGCCTGAAATAGTTACACAGTGTAATGCAAAATATTAGAAAAACTCTAAATTTCTCCTTTAGGCAAAATGGCAGTAATTTTATCAAGACTAATGCTAAGTATACTAGCATACTGATTTCAATCACTTTGACTCTATAAAAAATACTCTATGATTCCTAAGAATAGCAATGAAAGAAAAGCAAGCATCCTGATCCAGAAAGAACCGCTGAAAGACACTATTTTATCTTAAGTGTTTAGACACTGATTTAACGAAAACCAATATGGAGTAGACCCTGCAATTACAAGTGAAAGTTAGATGTCATAGACACTTAGGGTACATTCGAAAGGACCCTTTGAAATTACCATAAAGAACTGAAAGTCTGAATTCAAATCAGATCTCGGCACAGGTGAATCCGGAAAGATTACTGAAGCAAGTGCTGAGCGTTTCAGAAGATTTGCTATTAACTTTTCAGATGATTTGCTATTTCACTCTTTAATTTTCTGCTTACGACCACATAAAATATACAATCATCAAAGTTAATCAACGTTGAGCATAGTCAGAACATAGATGAATGACTGCTTGGGAATACCAACTGCTTTAAGCTTGAATGTGCGGGTGGTGTAATGAATAATGACACAAATGTTAATTGGGGAGATGAGTTTCAATTCCCGTAGGATTCATTATATTCACTTACGAGCAAATACCCTTGGGAAAGGTATGAATCAACCACCTCTCCCTCAGCTACGGGTTGATTAGTACGACATGTATTACTAAACTATTATTACCTGAAAAAAAATCTTATAATCTAAAAATATTTTCTGGCTTTAAATAAACTGTAAAAGGTTGATAAACCGTAGAAACGGATTCAATATTTAGGTTCCTTTTGATTATAGATGTAATTTGACAAATATCTTAAACTTAGCCGATAGTTGGAGAGCGCAGAATATGAATGTGACTGCTGCGTCAAAAGTTATCAATGCACTTGAAACAGGGCATTTGCAAGATATTGGAAGAACTAGAAACCCGAGGAAGAACTGAAAACTCCCAGACACTAAGATAAGAACGAAAATCAGAAAGAATAACAAGAAAATAGATTCAACATTTTGTTTGTCACCTGATATTCAGGATACTGATGTCATACATGCAGTAGAGGATCTTTGTTGGTTTGAATGTACAAAGGTTACGCTTTTTTTTTTTTAGCTGATGGGTAAATGAATTCCAAATGTTTCCTTATAAAGAAACAGCTAATATCAGCATTACCATTAACATCATAATGCAGAGACTTCACAAGATTTCTAAGTTAGGGTCAGTTATTGTTTCTCATTGAGATATGATATGATTGTTTTTTATGTCTTATAAAACCTTTGTGGGTTATCTGGAGCCGAAAGAGATAATAATTTTTATAAGCGGATATTATAGAAATGATTTTTACTGATACAAGTCCTTCCATTTAACCCATAGCTGCTGGGAGGAGATTGGTTCATAACTTTTCCAATTTTATTTACGCGTAAGTGAATGTAACAAAACCAAGTGAATTGGAGCTAGAGTCTCTAATTTTTGACCGATAAACATACACACACACATTCACGCACTTACACACACACTCAAAAACACACTGACAGAAACACACACACACACACACACATATATATATATATATATATATATATATATATATATATATATATATATATGTATGTATGTATGTATGTACTCACGTAGAGGATTGGTGTATACGGAATAAATTCCAATAACCAACAAAAACTATTCTTAAAAATCTTCTCAGTACAGGATAGAGCAAATATAATTTCTACATTCAACAGCATCACTTGATAAGAGACCAGAAGTGTTGAACCAAGATGGCTATTTTTGTAATGATTTTATAACATATTTATGTTATAAGTTTCGAATACACACACACACACACACATATATATATATATATATATATATCAGAAAAGAGTCCGCAAATGTGTTAGTATATGGATTTCTTTTTTAAAGTATATATTACACTTTATTTTCCATATATTTTGCTCCGAGGGTTTCTGGTCTTGTGCCCTTCATCATGCGAAGAATTACTATTTTGGCATTATTTAAATGAATTTTTCCTTATGTTTTCTGATGGTTAAATATTGGCGCTTATATGTGGTATTAGGTTGGTGCAAAAATAATGACGTAACAATGTCGTTTTTTGACGTATTTTTAACGTCAAAAAACGACATTATTACGTCATTATTTTTGCACCAACCTGATAGTAATCCAATTCTTCTTGGACTACCGGAAAAAATATTCCTATGCTTAAGGTGTAATAAAACAATTAGAATTGATCACAGAAAGGGGGAAAGAAGATAGTCTTTGTTTTTATCTTTTTATGACCTCTGTATCTATTCAAACCTATTTTCATTTTTGGATATTGGTTGTGTGTTTACTAGTACGTCTATACATATATTAGGGTTGGTGCAAAAATAATATCGTTTTCTCACATAGTAACATATGTGAGAAACGACATTATTTTTGGAGCAACCTAATATATTGTTTTATTACAAGGAAACAGTGTGTGTGTGTATATATATATATATATATATATATATATATACACACACACACACACCTTGTTTAGGGTTAGTGACTTCGTGAGCATGTGGTCTGTATAATGTATTTTTGTCAGTATGTGTGTATATATTTGTTTTTCATACATATTTTTATCGGGTGTGTGTGGGTTTGTATGTGTGGGTGTTCCAAACGGACTAGTGTGTTTCGCAACTATGTGGGGTATTGATTTTTACTGCTGGTTCAAATTTGTCCAGGGATTTTGTATTTGTAGTTAAGCGGTATAAAATTATTGAGTACATAGAAAAAAAACTCGTAAGAATCAAGACAGACTGTTAGAAACAAAAGAAATCGTTAAATAGAAAAGACAGGATTAATAACAAAAAATATCGTTAGAAAGAAAAGAAATCGTAACGAACAAAACAAATCGTTAAACACAAAAAAGAGCGTTAATAACAAAAATATCGTCAGCAACAAAAGAAATTGTCACGAACAAAACAAATCGTTAAATGCAAAAAAGCGAGTTGATAACAAAAACATCGTTAGAAACGAGAGAAATCGTCACGAACAAAACAAATCACAAAATACAAAAAAAGATCGTTTAAAACAAAAAAAAAACGATCGCTAGAAACAAAAGAAATCGTCACGAACAAAAGAAATCGTTAAATACAAAAAAGAGCGTTAAAAACAAAAAGATCGTCACGAACACAATTCCTTAAATACAATAAAGAGTGTTAAAACAAAAATATCTTTAGAAACAAAAAGAAATCACCACCAACAAAACATATCTTTAAATACATGAATGAGAATGCAAAAAAAAAAAAACATTTTTTAAAATCGAATCTTTAAAAACAAACAAAAAAATCGCTAGGAGCAAAAAAATAATGATTTAAAAAAAAATAATCAGAAGGAAAGCAAATCGGCAGTCACAAAACTAACCGTTAGAAACCAAACAAAATATCAAAACTCAAAAGCAAATCTAATTTTCAGTCACAAAAATGTTCGTTAGAAACAAAAAGCACTTTAGAAACAAAGAAAATGATTAAAAACGAAACAAATTGTTACAAACTAAACAAATCTTTAGAAACAAAAATGATTTTTGGAACAAATAAAGATCATAAGAAAAAAAAGTCATCGTTACCAACGAAACAAAATATTGAATACAAAAAACATCGTCAGAAACACTAAAAACATCGTTAGAAACAAAACTTATCGTTAGGAACAAAACAAACCGTTAGCAACAAAATATCGTTAGAAGTAAAACAAATCATTCTGAACTGTTATGTAATATAAATTTTCCTATATGGCAGTTAATGCTTGGCCATCTCCTCACACACGAAGAATCGACTTTATGAAGAACTACAAAGAACAGGCAATTACAGAGATCCATGAACGGACACGGCACATCGGAAAGAGGCAATTGTATGTGTCGGATAGATATGTATTAAAAAAATCAGTCAGTGGTACATCGTTGTGATTTAAAGATGTGTATTTTTGTAATAGGTTAAAAATCTCTGAATTTATTGCACTTGTTTGCAACATGTGCAAAAGAATGGAGAATACATTGTAAGTGGGATTTTATTAGTACGTAGGTCAAGGAGAAAGAGCAGAATAAAAGAAATATATAATGAAATAAAAAATGTGGGAAAGGAAGATAGAAAGAAAGAAAAGGAAAAAAAATCTAATCAGTATCTGTAAATTATTTAGATACAGATATGAAAAAAGCCAGAAACATTAGAGAGAAAGAATAAAGAATGGGAAGTCGGCAACTAGAGAGTAGCGTAGAAGGAAGGAAAGAGCAAATGAAAGAACGATCAATAGGAGATAACATACAGTGTGTCCATAAAGTTCATGTGCACTTTAAGAAATTTATAAATTTATTTCTATTTGCGATAGAAATAATTTATAAAAAGGATTTGAAAGAAGTAAATCTATATTTTCTAAGGATATATTGAAATATTATTTAAGTGATGTGGGGCCAAAGTCGGGACCACGGAAGGAAAACACGGAACACGGATTAGAGGTAAGAAAGATATATTAAACAGAAAGGTTACAAAGATAGTGTAAGCGGAGCTTACTATGAGCTAGTGTCCAATATGGGGAGTCGTACGCGGCTGATACTACGGTATTAGAATACTCTCTCTCCTCTTCTTCTTCAATATTTATTTGTATGATATATACAAAATGTGGCACAAGGCCTAAAAGGGGGATGGGGGAAGGACGGCCTTCATCTGTCTTAATTCTAAACTTAGCTAGTCGCAGACACTGACCCAAACACCCCAACAATATTCCAATCACCAAAACAACACATTCACTCCTACCTTTCTTACTACGTCCACCATAATACCTCAAATTCTCGATGATGTCCTAACTAGTCCCCTTATATACAATTATTGTTCGTGGGGGGAGGGTCAAAAATTAACAACTTTTAAAATGATCCCCAAATGAGTATTTACAATATGACTGAAATATTTACAATAAAACTAAACAAAACTGTGTTAGTAATAAAACCCCCCACAAACCATGAATGTGGCAGAAACATCAGTTCACCGGACAAAATCAATGCGGGACTATGAAAAAATTAAAAAAGCATTCATACCTCCAAACATTCACGCAAGCACACACACATTCATACACAACAACAAATACGAAAAATCACACACACGAAACGAAAGTCGTCCCGCATCCACCAGAGAACTGACATCACTGACCACCTAACGAGGGAGGGGATGGGGAATTAAACAAAAGAAAAAAATAGGGACAGAAATAAAACGGACCAATGCGCATATATACCCTAGCTAAGTTTACTAGAAAAAAAAAGGGAAAAACTAAAAGTTCAAAATACAAAACCTAGTCTAACCTAAAATCTGGGTGGGTTGCCTATGTTCAACCCTGTTAGGACAAAATTCTGTACCTAACCGACATGCCACTCTAGGTCAGCCCCTTTCACTCTACACATTCGCGCAAGATTCACCCACCTTTTGCCAAATTCCGATGAAGGGAGCCGCCGCCTTTCCGTCCTAATCTTGACTTTAAGCTGATGCTTAAAGAACAAGATCAGTTGGGAAGAGGTGAACTTCTCGCCTTCATGGAATCCCTTCTGACGCGTCGTCCAAATCACGACTCTCATAATCCCTAGTAAGCAACAGAACATAGTGTTCAGCCTTCGTCAGTTGCGGCACCACATTGCTACAAACAGAACTGGCTTCCAGGACAAAGAACTTTCCCTGCAGCATGCGAACCATGAGGCCTTCAACAAACTTGCATAACGGCACTACCGTCTTGCACTGGAAAAAGGCGTGACCAATGGTCTCGACTTCCCCAGTACAGCGACGACAGTTTGGATATTTCTCCAAACCTGCTGAACAAAGTCTCTTGCCGACCCAGAGGGCCCCACGAATCATCAGCCAGGTGAGTGATGCCTCATCATTATTGAGACATTTCAACCCAGGGGCCCAAGGCCATATCGGGCGAGCCTCTTGCTTCGTAAGACCGAGCTCGTCGATCAGACCATCTTGAACGGACCCCCTAACTAATAACTGATACAATGCCTTACGAGACAACGCCTGGGCGTCGGAGAGGCCATCCGTCGTCCGTAAGAGGAGCTTCAAAGCACGACGATATTCGCGGTAGAAGGAGCACTCGGCACGAGGTGTACGGCCGGCCTCCTCCTCGCACGAGTGCACACTTCTCAGGGATGGGAAATGTTTTCGGACATCTTCTTTCCAAAAGGTGCCCACCTCATCCAATCCGCGACACATTCGGTCTAGAAAGGTAATGCGAAGCATATATTGACGAATCTCAATGCTAGGCATACCCAGACCGCCCTCAGAGGGATGAAGGCAACATATCTCCGGACATACCATAGGGGCCTTGTCTCTCCACAAGAAAGCGAACAAGGTCCGGACTAATGACATTAGTCTGGCATACGGGAGTGGAAGCACAGAGAGTCGGTAAAGGAGGATCGGATATATGTGTGAAACACATACCTCCGCCCTTCCCTTCAGGGAAAGTCTCCTCCGAGACCACAGTTTACCCGCGATCTCGGCTTTCCCTTGCACCTCCGACCAATTCATTTCCAACTGGAGATCAGGACCGAACCAGACGCCGAGTATCTTGATCGGCCCATCCGTCCAGAGGAAAGGTCCGGGAAGAGAAACTCCCTTCCACGCACCCAACCGCAAGCCCACAGACTTATCGCGGTTGATCTTGGCCCCTGTCACCATCTCATAGCCACTGATCTCTTTGCTGACTACGCCAATCTCGGCTCTGCTCGACACAAGAACCGAAACGTCGTCAGCATAGGCAGAATACCTGGCTGAGGTGGAAGCTCCAGGCAGGGAAATTCCGCGCAGGACCGGATTCGCCTTTAACTTGCGAAGGAAAGGTTCCAACGCAAGAACGTAAAGCAGAGGCGAGAGCGGACAACCTTGACGAATGGAGCGAGACAATACGAAAGGCTTCGATCTTACCCCATTCACTTCCACCAGCGCACCGGGGGTCGCATACAAAAGTCGGATCCAGGAGCGAAAGTCGGCTCTGAAACCGGCCGCCGAAAGGACAGCCTCCAAAAATCGATGGTCAACCCTATCGAAGGCCTTGGACTGATCTAAATTGATCAGCGCGGCTTCACTGTCGACTTGTTCTAAGATCAAGCGTACCATATGAAGGTTATCCTGAATAGTCCTACCCTTCACAGCACAAGTCTGTTCGGGGCCAATCAGACTAGACAGGACAAGGTGCAAACGGTTGGCTAAGATCTTCACCAAAGTCCGTATTTAACATCGTTAAAGGGCGAAAGTTCCCTAACCCATCCCCACCGTTCTTGTCCTTACGCAGCAACTTGATCACACCCCTGGTGAAGCGTTGGGGTAAAGACCCCTGCCTCATCCAGTGGTTGTAAATCAGTCCCAGCAAAGGAACAAAAACTGCGACAACCTCAAGTAAACTTCGTAGGGAAGACCATCTAGTCCCGGAGACTTATCCAGGCCAACCTGCTTCATCGCTTCCCAGATCTCCAACTCTGTTATGGGACCCTCGCACCTAGCCGCTTCAGCTGCCGAGAGGCAGGGAAAGTCAGCTAAATAGGCGTCGAACTGAGCAGAGCTCAGACCGGGCTCCCTGGCGAAAAGATCCTGAAAGTAGTCCCGAAAGACCTCACATATGCCCGCGTTTGTAGTCACGGTCCGCTTATCCGGCAACGTGACGCATGCAATATGTCGCCTAGACGCGCTTCGATTCTCCTCTGCACGCAGTTCAGCGGCCATATTCGTTGCCTCAGAAGACATTCTTTTTAACCTAGCCCTAGCTACCAGAGCTTGATCCTTCTTGATAAGCAAGGAGGACAACTCTGCCTTAGCTAAAGCTATGTCCCCACTAACACGGGATTTCACCGCCCGATCGACTTTATCTTCTAAAGCAGTTTGCGCCGCTAATCTATCTAGATGGAGTCGACGACTAAAATCGGCAGCAAACGTTCGAATTTTAGATTTAAGATTTCCCCTCCAGGCGTTTCTCACAACCGCTCCCGTCAATCAATTCCCTTTGGATTGTTAGTAACAGCTGGTCCCGGAAACCTTGATCACCAAAAAGTGAACAGTTAAATTTCCAGTAACCAGCCAATCTAACCTTAGGCTTATCTAAGTTTACACGGACCCGGACAAGCCTATGATCCGTATAAACTATGTAATGGAAACTTGGACACCCTAAGAGCCCTACATCGACTCTCCTAACTAAGACTCGGTCCAGGTAGCTCGCAAGCGTCCCAGGAGCCGAGTTGCCACTAGTTGTCCAAGTCCATGCTACCTCCCGAGGGTGTTCATTCCGGAACTTATCGACCAGATCAAACCGATCGATAAAGTCCAGAAATGGTTTCACATCCGGGTTGTTAGTACCTTGTTTATGCCCTATACGATCTATATCGGGGTCAAGGACGGCATTCCAATCCCCCGCTAAATCTACCCGACGAGGCGTCGTCAAGAACGGCGCGATCTGCCGAAACAAAGCAGGCCGCTCGGAATGGGTATTGGGCGCATAAACCCCAATGAGACGTAGAACCTTATCCTTTATGGTAACATCCAGCACGCAAAGTCTGCCCCCCGGATCCGCGAAGACAAGGGTACAAGCAGCCTTCAAAGACCTGCTCACTAGCCAAGAGACACCCCTCGAACGACCATCAAAACAGGCTGAATAAAGGGCGAACCCCTTAGACAGTATGTCCTCACGATCATGAGAAGAAAACCGGGTCTCTTGTATACAACATACATTCACCCCGAGGCGCTGAAGGTCACGAGTGAGCCTTGCCCTGCGAGACTCGGACCTCAGGCCCCGGACATTTAAACTAGCTAACCAGAGAGCCATCGTGAAGCGGATTAGGGTTGTCCTTCAGGATAGAACATGGCTGGGGTGAGGACACCGACAACTTGTCCCATCGAACCTGACATCATCTCAATATCGAGAATATCACTCTGAGACAAGCCACCGATGTCCGCGGGATATGTTAACTTAAGAGCTCTATAAAGGGATGGGTGAACGAAAATAGGGACCTTTGCATTTCTTCGATTCATCCAAAGTTTTCCTCAAGGAGGACTACTGCTGGGGGCACCACTTTCAAGGAGGCCTTAGCCTCCTCTATCATGCCCCATATCTCCCGCGTACCCGGGCCAGTTCTCACCACGGTTAGCTGATTTCGGGCCTTAAAATTTTCCGGTACCTCCACATCTACACCCTTGATGTGCCGGAAGTTCCAAAGAACTTTTAAGGGTATCGGGTTTTTAGTTTGCCCGAAGACCCTGTCAGCCTGCTCCCGGGATACGCGGCAGACGTCTTCCCCTGGGAGATAAGGAGGTTTAATTTTCTTTTTTTTCTTGTCCGTAGCAGATTGTGTGTCAGGACTTCGGTTTCTTTTTTTTTTTGAGGAGAGTGTGTGGGTGTTTGCATAGGTGTGTCTTTCGGTGTTGTAGTGGGTGTCATACCGGAAGGAATTTTTTACGGGTGAAGGTTTGGAGGAACGAAGAGATTTTGCAGGAGAGTTTGTCAGAGATTTAGGCGGAGGTGGTTTTGTAAAGTTTGATGGAGGGGAAGACGGGGCAGAGGATAGGGGGCCCGGTGCCCCCAGCGATTTTTTATTTTTAGCCCGCTTGGCCTCCAATTTTTCACGCAATTTTTTAAGGTCCAGAATTTTCTGCCAGCTTGGCTCGTTAAGTTTTTGGTTCTCAGTTGCTGTTTCAGCATAAGACGCCGAGGCGTCGCCCTCAGAGCTGGTAGAGGGAATGGGGCTGTAGGTGACAATGTCCCCGGGGTCATGTTGGGACTGAGGAACCGCTGTTTGGGTCTTCCCCTTGCCCCTAACCACGAGGCGCCATTCCCCCTCATCCTTCTCCTTAACCACACTTGTGGCAGGCGTTGGTTTCGGGGATAATGTGGGTCTGGACCCAACCGAGGGATTTTCCCCAACGGTCCGCCCCGCAGCTAGGCCCACTACAGGCGCCGCGGATTTTACTTTGTCGGTCAAGGGGGTATTTTGGTCGCCTGTGACC
>OZ010582.1:128126515-128174015 GCA_963932145.1 Acanthosepion lycidas
CGACATTATTACGTCATTATTTTTGCACCAACCTAATAACAACAGGGTGCAAATACAAAAAAGGATACTTGAAAATTTGCACAAATATAGATTACCGAGCAACTCCAGTAACAAAGAATATTTGACGATAATGTATCTAGATATAACAAAATGCTAGAACGTAGTAACGAAGACGTACATTTGGAGTATGCTGTAAGAAATAACAACAAAGATAAAAAAAATATAACATGAAATAACGCAGACGTAAAATAATCTGGTTTAACTCACCATACCAAAGTAATGTCAAAACCAATGTAAGTAGAATTTTCCTGAATTTTATTCACAAACACCTTGTTCATTCTACAACATTAAAAACGATTTTCTGCAAAACTAACATTAAGATAAGCTATAGCTGTACACAAACATAGATGATTACATACCCCAACAAATCATTAATGTATTAAGCAAGCTCCCAAATAAAACACTCAAATATAATTCTACTAAAAGTCAATGCAACTGCTGTAAAATGTAATCTGTCCATTAAACATCCTTTTGTATTCTTAGAACTCATCATTAATAACATTTCTTATATATCTATACACACATACAATCCAATATTACTGTATTTGATGACTTTATAACGTGTGTTTATATAAAAATTATTCTTGATAAGTACATTGGATATATAGCCCCGATTTATTTCCTATATTTGCACCCTTATATTATATTCTAACCTTCGTTATATTTGTTTGTTTGTTTGGGTTTTATGGCATATCAACCACTGTGGGTTATTTAATACCAAATCCAGTTTATATGAATTTTAAATGCCTATTTTGTATAGAATAAAAAACGTATAGCTGGCAACATTATTGTTTAAAAAAAAACGTATAGCTGGCAACATTATTGTTTCAAAAAAAAAACAAAAAAACGTATAGCTGGCAACATTATTGTTTCAAAAACTTAGAGCTGGCAACATTATTTTTCTGAAAACATTATCTGATACCTTGCTGTTGGATGCAGTTTATCGCCATACCCAGGACGCGGATGTAGTTTACCGTCATACCCAGGACGCGGATGTAGTTTACCTTCATACCCAGGACGTACCTTCGTTATAGTTTAAGCTAATCGTTAACGTTAGGACATCTTATGTTAAAAAACGAGATTTACCGCCTTTGATATATTGTTTACTTTTGGGTCTAAATTCAAATTTAAATGATTTAATTTTTTTTTGTATCTATTTCTTCTTTTTTAATTCTTCGCCTTTCGAAATTATGAATTTGAATGATATAAATGATTAAAAAGTTAATTCTAATATTTTCCGTAAAATAATTAAACAAGTTTTAAGTCACAATTTTGAATCATCACCACGTTCAGGGTTAAAGCTTACTACTTGACAGTCAGAATATCTCCGTAGCGGAAGATTGCATAAACTGCATGAAACTCCGAGTCGAGCTATCGACGTTGGATATTATATATATATATTAACTATTACACAATTATAGATGTGTTTCATAACATTGAGCACTGTGTTTATAACACCTGAAGAAGAAATATATCTATACGTACTAGAGAGTATTTGTGCGTATTCGATTTTTTATACTACACATTCCTATATATATATATATATATATATATATATATATATATATTTAAAAATATTTTTTGTGGTACAAAACTTTATTACGGCATTAAAAACAAGAATATTTTTACATTGGACCATTATGTTATTAAAATAAAATACCAGCCGACCGGTTTCGCCCCCTCTCTTCAGAGCTGTAAACGGGGGAAAATTATGAAAAAGGAGAAAAAAAAAATATATATATATATATATATATCGGTGACGTGAATGAACGGAAGGGACAGTTGTAACACCTAAAGATGCTAGAGACCCAGAAGACCAAGCCCAAGCAAACAATCTCTCTGTTTACAAAGAGAAGGTCACCCAGACCTGATAAACAGCGTCTCCAACATCTTCAGATGAAACAACGAGTGTGAAGTGGACAACACAGAAAACCAATTCACACTGAATGATCCGCTATAGATGACCCGTATGTATTTCGAACATTATCACCAATCGAAAATTTTTTATTATAAATTTTAGCAGGCACGTGTTGCTTGATTCCAACATCCAAGCGTTGTGTAGTTCTACCTATGTAGTCGACACCGCAACTACATTTAAATTGATAAATTACAGAATTAATATGATGAGGAGGTAGAACATCCTTACTCATGGATGGAAGAAAAGATCTTGTTTTAAACACAACACGTACATTCGCTGCAAAATAGCATTGATTAGAACTCGATGAAATTTGCTTAGCCAACATTTCACTATCCCTACCAAAATATGGCACTTGTAAATAAACGTTACTTACTTAAATATTTGTATGTATAAAAAGAATGTATAAACATAAAAATAAAAATATCTTAAAATAATTATAAAATTTCATGTGTGACGTCATTTGTTTACATTTGATACGCCATGAGCAGATATGAATGTACGTGTGAGAATCATGGAAGATTGAAGTTTAAATACAGTAAATTCGACCTTGCTAACCAAACGCGCGTCTGTGGCCAAATCGGTGAAGGCAGGTGAAGCTAAATGACGTTTCTGTATAGGATTCAGGTTCGAATCCTGTCGGAGGACGAATATTTTCTGTGAAAATTTCTCGGGCATTCAGTAAATGTTTGTTTAATACTGTTTATTATAAACAGAACATTTACTTAAATATTTACATCTATAAAAAGAATGTATAAAAATAAAAATGTCTTCACATATATATATATATATATATATATTGATGCATGTTTCATTAAATAATATAGACAAGTTTTGTCTATTTTATCTATGTATTGAAATAGCCAAAGAAAAATTGACCCTAACAGCAACAAACAAGACATCTATCATTATAGTTTTGTCCGTGTATTGTTTAATATATTGTAATGTAATTGTCATCTTTGATAATGGCTTATGTAAACCGAAAACTTCGATTTCGCGTGGGTCATGTGCTACGGTGCAATTTTCGATTTTCGCTTCCAGCGTCTCGTACTCACGAGTTTGTCGTTGATTGGAAATCTTCCATGCAAACAAAAATAGACTATGATTATTGTTTTGTCCGTGTATTGTTTAATATATTGTAATGTAATTGTCATCTCTGATGATGGCTTATGTAAGCTGAAAGCTTAGACAGGATTAAAAAATATGAATCAATATGGTTATTTTCCTTCTTCGTTTAATGATAATGTTATTAAGCGAGCGCGTGTGTGTGTTTCAAAAATACGTTTACAAACTTCGGGTTTCTGGCACCAAAACAGAAGCAAAATCCATATAAACATATGTCAACAAATACCTCGTCTTGGAATTAAGTTTAAAGTTTACAGTCGATGCTGTTAAATGTACAATCAGTTTTCCTTGACCTATATTTAGTGGTGTCACGGATCCTTACTCATTAACGCGAAAACAAAAAGCAACAAAGGTTGGATGAATCGGCTGGCCTCGGTCTAGGAACGCAATCTGTTACGACATTCCTGTAACCCTGATCTAACTGACTGTACACTAGGATCTTGGGCATCCTGTCATCAGACATTCTCAAGACATGATCAGTCCATCGTAACTGAGAATATCTGAGAAAAGTCTCAATTCCTCCAACATCACACTTGTTAATCAGGTCTAAATTGGCTATCTGGTCTTGAAGAATAACTCCACAGATGGCACATTCACAAGTCTTATAGAAAACATCCATTCATGGTACCTGTATGGAGTCTACAACTCAGAGCCGTACAAATGGATGTCAAGAACAACAGCTCTGTATACCCAAATTTTCGTATCCAGTCGAATACCCAGCTCATTCCACAAGCGATGGCGAAGTTTGCCGAAAGCACTGGTAGCCTTAACAATCTGATGCATGATTTAATCATCTAAAGTTTCACTGTAGTTGACTTTTCTACCAAGATAGGTGAAAGACTTTACATAGTTCAGGGCTTTGTCTTCTACTTTCAATGGTCTCTGGAAATTTGTAGACTGGTGTTTTTTGTTCCACTCCACGGAATTGCTTCGCAATAGGACAAGGTTGGTGCACTAATTCAGTTTTCTTTCTGCTAAGTGTAAGACCAAAGGATTTACATACAACAGAGAAACGATTTATTAAATGTTTGGCCTCCTCAAATAATGTCTCAACAAGAGCAGCAGCATCAGCAAGCAACAAATCACGAACAATGTGTGTTACGAAGGTGGGTCTTTGCATTGAAGGGCTGATGAGTGAAGCGTTCACGAGTTGTTGGAAACTGAAACTTGACGCCGCTCTCTGTCTCTGCAAATAAATATTTCAGTATCACCGAGAAGAAAAGGGCAAAAAGGACAGGGCCCATGACATAACCTTGCTTGGTGCCATTTGTGACATCAAAGGATTCTGACGCCATACCATCAGACACGATATACGCTTTCATTCCTTCATGAAAGGAGATGATAACCTTTAGCATGTTTTCTGGGATGCCGAGTTTCCACAAGACTTGCCAAAGAGGATCTCGATCCACAGTGTCAAAAGCCTTCAAGTCCACAAACACCATTTACAACTCCTGATTTTTCTCGCGAACCTTCTCTGCAACTTGACGAAGAGAAAATATAATGTCAATAGTGCCCCGACTGGACCGAAAATCACACTGAGATTGAGGATAGATGTCATCAACAAGGTGTATAATAATTCTGTTTAGAATCAGTCTAGCTAGAATTTTGCCTGCAATACAAAGGAGTGATATCCCAGACACTGATTATCACATAAATTCCTGATGTCAATGGTTTTGTAGTGGTGTTTGATAGAGGCGTTTTATAATCCAGTGGGACACAACCTGCCTTCGACATTTCCACAAAAAGTGGGTGTAACTTTTCTACCAACATTTGGCCACCATGCTTATACACTTCAGTTGGAATAGGATGCTTAGGAGTAGGAGATTTTCCAGATGAGATCTGCTTGATGGAGCCACTTAAAAAAAAAACAGCTCCGGAATTTCTGTATACACACGCACACACACACACACATATATATATATATATATATGTATGTATGTATGTGAGTGTGTATGTGTCAGGTCAAAAGCTATAGAGATGTTACTGAAAGCTAACTAAAATGTATCCTATAGCATTCTTATTAATTAGTTCCTAATTTATGTATAACTGCGGAGATGAACACACACACACAAAACACACAATCATATATATATATATATACATATGTAAACGATATAATCTAATTAAATATCCTATTAGTGAATATCACATTAGTGATGCTAATACGGTATTTGCTAGACTATAGCTTGGTAGTTTAAAGATTCGCCTCTTAGATTTCGTGAAATATTGATTGTTGAGTTTTCTGCGTTTCGGTGTAGCCAATTTGGCGTGGCTGATTCGGCGTCAGAAAAATAGCTGGACTCTTCAGCACAACCGTTTCGGCGTCAGAGTTCTTCAACGTCACTGTCTTTGCCCGGAGGCAACACTCGCTCTTCCCAAAAAATACAACATTGAAATCACCCAGTTTTCAATATGATTTTTTTTTTCATTTAGGGAATTAAGGATCGTATTAAAACAATAATGAAATAATGTAGATTAAAAACTTAAATTAAAAATATTGTGTTTCAAAAATAAAATTAAAACCTTAGTAAAACTATTTAATCTTAGAAATTGCATTTTCCTTTCGTAATTATTAGTAACAACATTCAGGAACTCACAGGATCTAGTGATTCAAGTTATGACTTTTTGATACGTTCGGCATCTTATATTTTGCCTGGCTTGGTGGGCGGGGGTGGATATCCAGCGATGAAGTTGCACTGAAGGAAATATAATATAAAAATACCTCCGACTACTTTTTTCTTACATATGAAATTACCTCCAACTATGCCTTCCCTTAAATATAAAAACTACTCAATTTCTTAAATTGGACTACACGAGTATATAACGACGAATTACTAATTTGACTACTAAACGAGAGAGAGAGAGAGATAGATAGATAGAGAGAGAGTGGGAAAGAGGGAGAGGTGGGGAGAGAGATGAAATGTGACTAACTGAGAAAGTAGTAATCTGACACCTATGTCGAGTCGGCTATGATGAATCAGCCACGCCAAATGATCTACGCCAGAACGTTCCCTTCCCGTGATTGACGGTTCAATGCTTGGGTTGTACAGTGATTTGCGCCAAAACGTGGCGGGCTGAAACACGTTAACCCTAGTCATTAAATAACAACTCGGCAAGATATGCCGAGACATCCTCAGTAGAAAGATAAGAATCTTTTCCCAGTAGAATTAAATAATAAAGGGCATATTTAGGAGTTTCCTGACGAAGGTCGTTATGCACAACGACCAAAGCATTGTGACAACAACTCAAAAAATGAGAAAAAACGTACACATATAAATAAATATGACTCATCATCGGAGAAATTTAGATAGAAATGAACCTAAATCGTATTTTCTCTTTAGGATATGCAGCATACGGTCACATCACGTTGACACACCGGTTTCCGCACGATCATCGAAGTTAAGGAATGTCGACCTTGGTTACTAAAGTAGATAGGCGGCCGTTTGGGAATGCTAGGAGCAGTAATCTTTGATATGCGAGTGGCGCAATGGATAACGGCTCGGAAATGGAAATCTCAAAACCGAGTTCTAATTCCTGTTGGGTTCGTTATATTCAATTACACGCAAATATACTTGGGACAAGTATGAATGCACATCTCCGATTAGCTATGGGTTAATTAGTAAAACGTGTATAACTAAACCATTGTTACACGCCCCATGAAAATATCTACAATCGAAAAATATTTTCTGGCTTTAAATAACCTGCATAAGGTTGATAAACCTTAAAAAATGAATGAATCAAACTTTAGGATCTGCGCGTAGCGTAGTGTTTACCGAGGTGCAGAGTTTAGTTTCCAGGTGACGCTGTTATATTCGCTCTCGTACAAAATACATTTGGAAAGACAGAAATTAATTTATTTTCCCCCTCATAGTTGGGGGTCAATAAAAGAAAAGATTGGTTTCTGTAACTTTGGTTGGCAGCAAGTCAATAATGACAACTCTCAATAAAAAAAGATGGATGTAAGAATAGTGAATTAACACCGTAAAAAAGATTTTGTTACATAAACATTCGACTTTAATAGTCACTGGTGAAAGACTTCGTTTAATGAAAATATGCGAAAACGTAATATGAAATTATAAACATTCTTAAGGAATTTCATTCTTCCGTTTTTTTTTTTGTTTTTTTTTTTGTGATTTGCTTGAAAACTACAATGTCGCATCTGACCCAACTTAAAGTTCGATACTTGAAATTAGCAGATATCGGATCAGACTTTCTCAAATTAATTGAAATGACATTTAGACATGTTTTTGTTTTTTCTTCCTAATGAAAAGTTTTGCCTGATTCAACAGAAACAGAATTACGTTTAATGACAGGAAAATCTTTAATTAATTGAAGTGGTGAGTGATAAAAAAAAGTCGTGTTAAAATAATGACATGCTTTCAGAATAAGTGTGATCAACACACAAGAATGTATTAGAAATCAATTTAAACGATAGGCTTTGTTGGATAAAGTCTGTAGAGCGTTGCTCAGTTTTAATTTATGCTCAATTTAGCATCATTCCTCCAAATCCCGGAGGAACATGACGCACAGATGAAGTCTCGGAAAACTTTGTGTTGTGGAGGGATTTCACAGTGGAGGCTTGTATTTGTACTAAATCGGCCCTAAAATAGGTTCGACCTACAAAATGTTAGGAACTTGATATAATAGGTATAATGCAGAGTAATCTTGTTGTGGTCGCTGATACTTTCGTATTCAACTAAATGTCGTCCGACATCGACTAGTATTTAGTCACCCCCCACGAGGGTATCATGTCAAGGCCGGTTTAACGTGGGATCTCCGAGCCCGTGGGATCTCCGAGCCCGTAGGTCTCGGCCAAAAATATGCCCATTGAACCCGTATAAACGGGTTCAGGGTCGGTTTACCTCCACGAAAGAGAATCCGCCCTTTGGCGTAGCCTCTTTCGGGTTCCTCCCCGCCAGACGGCAGAGAGTTCAACCGTTCAGTCGGTCGTCCGACATCGACTTGTATTTAGTCACCCCCACACGAGGGTATCATGTGGCACAAGGCCGGTTTAATGTGGGATCTACGAGCCCGTGGGCTCGGCCAAAAATATACCGTTTGAACCCGTATAAACGGGTTCAGGGTCGGTTTACCTCCCCGAACGAGATTCCGCCCTTCGGCGTAGCCTCGTTCGGGTTCCTCCCCACCCGAAGGAAGAGAGTTCAACAGTTCAGCCGGTCGTCCGACATCGACTGCCCTTCATTTCTCTTACTACTCCTACTTATATTAGGTGCGAGAGTCTATTAACTATAGTATAGGTGTGTTTCAACATAACACTTTGTAATGTCCATATTTTTGATTGTTTTTAATAAAATCAGCACTTGTATTTATTTCGTTATTTCAGAACATTATTTATATTTATACTATAATCCTGATTGAAATCTGTATATGCTTTGAATTACCGATAAACGTATGGAGGCAATGAAAAATACAGTTCAAATTTGAAACCTAATCACTAGACTTAATATGCCTGAGCATCAAAATAAACGGTTACAGAAAATAAACACATTAATTATAGTAATGCAAACTTTATTTAAGTAATTCATCGAGTCTAGAAGAAACCCCAACAGAATGCAGAAAGCACTGGACGGCCGTTTCGTCTTATATTTGGGACTCATCAGCAGTGCGCATCTACTACCGAGAATTGAAACCTGAACAGTTACGATAGGAGGCAAACGCCATACCAACGGGCTTCAGTGACGAAGAGGTAACGAATTAGACTCGATATAGCGCCGTTCGATCACATATTCCGTAGTGGAACTCATCCGAGTTTCTCTTTTACCCACTGACCTGTGCCCCCACGAGCTACGACTACTATCCCCGAGCCGCTCAGTCCAGAACATTAGAAGCCGGTTCAAGTAAGGTTATACAGGATATATTTAATTTCCTTTTACTCAATACTGACTTCATTCCCTTCCATTGGAACGTATTCCCCGTTTCAGTGGGATTTATTGTTTACTAGATTAAAAACCACACTCCGCACAGACTAATTCTAATGATGTGCTAATTGGCCTCCAGCCCAAAACTAAGGGGACTTCCGGTCCAGCTTAGAAAACAACATTAATAATTTCGAAGAAATATCTTCGAATTCCTCAATTCACTCAATAGAATGTGAAAACCTCACTTTGACACTGATTGGGGGACTGTTACATCTTCAGTCCACTGAATGAAGATAACACAGTCAAGAAATAGAATGTCCATTAGAGTCGACTTAGTCTTCTGTGATAAGTATATAAGGCTCGTTCCTGGTTAGCTCGGTATTTACCCGAAGCATCCCCACAAGGCTGGATATGGCACAAGGCGGGATTTTGATTTTGGTCATTCCGTTTGCGTACAATTGGGCAAAAATTCCCCGTAAACACCGCATACATGGGGTTGGGTAGCTGTCTACTTTTCCCCAGTCGAGCCTATGCTCGTAGGAATAGCCTCGTCAGAGTTTCTCTCCGTCTGAAGGTAGAGAGTCCGACAAACTCAGAGGTTAACTCGGTATTTACATGAAGCCTTCCCATATAGCAGGATGCGACACAAGGCTAGATTTTAATGTTGGTCATTCCGAGAGTGCATACGCGGGCAAAAATTCAGCGTATACGCCCATACACGGGGTCGTATGACTGTCTAATTTTCTTCAAACCAGAGTCTGCGCGTAGGATTAGCCTCATTTGGGTCCCTGTCTGCCCCAAAGCAGAGAGTCCGAATAGCTTTGAGAGCATTACACCCGACTAGCTTGGTATTTACACGAAGCCTCCTAACAAGGCGGATGCGAAACAAGGTCAGCTTTTAATGTGGGGGATTCTGGCGCGTACACTGGGACAAAAAGTATCCGTTGACCCAGCATACATGGAGCCTTTTGGGCCGCTGTCCGCCCGAAGTCAGAGAGTTTGAAAAGTTTGAGAGCATTGCACCCGACTTGCTTTGTATTTACACGAAGCCTCCTAACAAAGCGAGATGCGACACAAGGCCAGTTTTTAATGTGAGGCATTCCAGCGCGTACACTTAGACAAAAATTCCCCGTTGACTCAGCATACACGGAGCCGGATATCTGTCTACTTTCCCCCAGAAGAGATATAGCCTCGTCTGAGTTTCTCTCCCCGCCTAGCTATCTGCTAACGATTCTTGGCGTAAGTATATATGCTATTTGGACGTGTCCAAGTCATATTCTGGAGAGGTCTGTTCATCTCTACAAAACGGCCAAAAGATCGATTTTCACTGAAACTCCAATTTGGTCAGAAATTCAAATTCAAGACCAAAATTGAGTTCTTCAAATCAAAATATTTGTTGAACTTCTATTGAGTTGAGTTCTTCAAATCCCAAATTCTGCTGAACTTCAAACTTTCTCACTTTAATTCTGATTCGGTGTCATTTTGAAGAAATAGCATTGATTTCCTCAATTTATAATCTTTTAGAGATATTTTAAACTGAATTTAAAACAAAAAAGAATAAATTCAAAAATTTTTGGCATTACTTTAACCTCAATATAAATTTTTGAAAATTAAAATCTCTATTTTTTTCAGTTATTTTAAAATTTAAATTCTAAATATTCCCTTCTCATCCGGACACAAATCCTAATATTGTACTAGATAAAGTCTATATTATCAATCGCAGGATCACCTGGATTCAAAATAATCATGCTATATCCATGATGAGCAAGTGCGTCATGAGGGGAGTCAGACACACAGACGGGCAGACATAATTTCAGTTTATTTATTTAGAGCGATTATTTATGCTTATTTCGTATTTAAATGGTTTCTTTTACAATATATATTTTAAAAATAAATATTTCTTATTTAAAATATCCAATTCGTCTTTAGTCCCGTGTAAAAAAAATGAACAATTATTTCAGTCATTTAAGTGCTATGCGTGATACACGCTTAGGCAATCATGTATCTTTCGATAAATGACTGTCGAGGCAGATTGTTTTCCCGTAGTAGGTTGCCATTTCGACCAGTTTCCATCCAAGGCTATAGAACCCCGTGTATCCTGCTATTTACCCATAGCTGGGTGAGAAGAAAAGGATTCATACATTTGACATTATTCCACCGTGCCTCCAATTAACT
This sequence comes from Acanthosepion lycidas, assembly GCA_963932145.1. Classification (NCBI taxonomy): domain Eukaryota; kingdom Metazoa; phylum Mollusca; class Cephalopoda; order Sepiida; family Sepiidae; genus Acanthosepion; species Acanthosepion lycidas. Next base: position 128,137,670 of record OZ010582.1, read on the forward strand.
GAACAATTATTTACCTTTTCTTAAAAGATCGGTGATTAAAATATGTTTATCTCTTTGATTACACTGGAAAAAAATGATTTTTGTTTTTGGCGTAAAAGCTCATTTTAAAATTAAATCGATTATACAGGGTGTTCATAAAGTTCGTGTGCACTTTAAAAAATATAACTTTATTTGTATTTGCGATAGAAATAGTCTGTAAAAAATGTTGTAAAGTTTAATGTACCTAGTTTTAAGTATAGCTAAAATAACTAATGTGATTTCAGGCATTACTGTAAAGCAGTTGGCAAATGTTTTCCGTGAACTGCAAAATCATATTGCCCTTTGTATTACTAATGTGGAAACTTAAATAACATTTCAATATAACCAAAAAAAATATAGATTTACTTTTTTCTTTTTTTACTTTTTCTAATCCTTTTTACAAATTATTTCTATCGCAAATAGTAATAAAGTTATAATTTTTTAAAGTGCACACGAACTTTATGGACAACGTGTATTTTGTTGTGTAGCTGTTCGCCCAATACGAGGCTAAAGAGATTCACATGTTTTGCTGAAGGAGTTCTTTTGTGTACGCAATTATTTTAGTCTATGAGGATATGTAGGATAGATACCGGTTGATCCGGTTTAGCAGCCGATGAAGCAAGTAAGCAGCAATTATTCGTCGGAGACATCATCATCTGTAGACCCATCTGACAGTCAAGCCAAGGATGTAACAGAAATTTTTATATGTTGCCGATGAATCTATAGTAATAATGAAAAATGGACATACTAGACCTGACTTTAAATTATTCCGGCAATTGTGCTCATCTTTGTTGCTATATTTATCACAAAGTTTCAACCGTTGTACTCTCAGGCCTTTTTCAGAAATATAAACAGATACTAGACTTGATTTGCCGTAACATTAAAACATGAACAGTTACTTTTAAAAAACGTGAATTATATGAATTCAAATTTAATTTTATTTCTTTCACGCAAGGTTAACTTCTTTCCATTTAAGAGCTGTAATTTCTGTTGTATATTTCTCTATTAAATTATGTTTCTTTTATAATATATATTTAAAAAATAGTTTTGCGTTACGTCCTGTCTTTCGATATTAATGGTTTATCAGTAACACCTCCGTAGTTGTCCCAACGCTGCATCACAGTTTGAAAAAACGATGGAGATTTTTCTGAAGGCGCTTGAAAGCGATGTCCACTGTCCCGCCACCGACGGTACTCAAGCACGAGCGGTTCCCGAAATCCCCCGGAAATGACAACCCAACTGGTCCAAGCTTGTCAGAACCGGTCCAAGCTGGTCGTAGCCGTGATACCACCAGCACAGGTACAAATCCCTGTACCAGGTAAGTATCTTCCTGGCTTTATTTTAGGGTAAGCATCATTTCTTCGAGCAAGCCAGAATAAGGTCGAGATGTCGGCCAGATACCTATTTTCTCTTCATGGTGGTTCGCCTTATTGTGCTCAAGCCACAGTTACATCTGGGAGCTGAAGGAATCTTCACTCATCTATTGCTAGCGTCGTCCCGATTCAAGATACAACAGAATATATTGCAATATCATAAGATCCAACCAATGAAAAAATTGTCCAATATACTCACGTATAAAGTATTGTTACTGAAAAAAAAACAAAAAAAAACAGCAATGATATAAGGATTGATTGGGTCAGACTGGATTATTGATTTTAACGACACATCAAAAATTATGATGTCGTTTAATGCTGAATTAATATATGTAGGTAAATTGGAGGATCTTGTATGATTTTATCATCATCATTATAACCATCATTATCACCAGTCGATCAATGCTTCAATCGTCACCGGAACCTTGTGACAGAAAAGACATCCTCCTCCAGTTTGATCTGTTGGTAGTGGCTCTCGGGAGTTCCGGTATTGTTATGCGTCGGTAGCTTGTTATTTTTTTGTCGCTCCAAATCGTCCACTTGTCACGTCGATCCCGGAGTGAGACAATGGGTCGTGCGGCCGTTGTTGATCCGGTCCTCGACCGATCCGGCATGGTACTGCTTTGATTATTTTTACCTGTGATCCTTTCAGATAGCTTGGCGGTGACTATTTCCTCTCCAAGTGTGATAGTTATTTAAAAGTCTGCTCAGAATAAAAAAAACAAAAACAATAATCTGTGCCAAATCACTTAAGGACTTCCAACAGCAGCAACAACTAAAATAGATAGCACATACAAGGAAAAATAATAACATAATCAGGAAGTTCAATTTCCGCACTACTTTAAATAAAAGGTTAGGATCTAAACCCCATCAATACTTGAAAGAGCTATAACAGTTACTGTGCTTGGGAAACCTGTTTTCCTAAAAAAATAATTTAAGAGAAAGATTCAACCGAAAGCAATCCTAGTTACGTGGTCAATGGATACCAAATATTTCCTTGTAAGGAAACAGCTAATGTTACCATTAACATTACCAAGGGATAGATATTGCACAATTTTTTCATTTATTTTAGAGTATAGACCTACATTTTTAATAAACCTTATTATTTTCTACGAATCAGTCTTTTTAAAAAAGTGCCTTCATGGTTTTGCTTTGATAATATTTTGTATTGCTGTTAAATCAATATTTTTCACTAACGTATTTTCAACTGTACAATAAGATTAAGGAAATTATGATAAAAAATTGCATGCTAACAGCCCAGAAGTCACATACAAAAAACACGATTAGTTGTTGCCGGATTCAGAAGATCTGTAATTACTTTATTCATTAAACCGGGTAGTATGCGGTCGATAGCTATTGTCAGTAGCTACAGATCGTTTAGGCTTACTATCCGCTTTACTGCCATAGACAAAAGATCCAATACCAATCGTTTCATGTGAGATATCTAGTCAGGGGCTTCAAAGTGATTAATCGAAAATTCACGTAACTGTTTTTTTTTTTTTTACTTACTAAGCCAAGTTTAGTAGATATCAATAGAAGACCGACGCCAACGCAGATAATCTTATTCAAGAATGGACATCGGCTGTCTTAATCAGAGGAGCCATGTTTCTGCCATTTTGTAAATATGCTTGCAGGACCAAATAGAGTGAAGAAGGTAAAGAAATATGGGGAAAAAAGAGAGAAATGATAAATAGAAAATGAGAGAGAGAGAGAGAGAAAGAGTGAGAGAGAGAGCGTGAAAATAGACAGACATCTGTCCTGTTTCTGAACACGCAAATAAATCAGAAAACATTAAGGCGAAAACTGATATTAAAAGTGAAAACAAACCAAAAACTACCTTTTTTTTTTTTTTTTTTTTTTTAAAAAAAAATGTATTTCCTCAAGATGGCGCCATGGAAATGTCAAGTTCTTCATTTCATATTTATTTTTTCACACACACACACATACACACACGCGCGCGCACAGACATATACATATATACATAGATACATGTATATATATATATATATATATATATATATATATTACTGATTCCTTGTTTTATGGTCAACAACAACAAAACAACAACAGCAACAAACATAGAGGTTAAGGAGAAGTTTATAAAGTGAGAGCAAAAAGTCAAACACTTGGCCTTTTTACACGCCGGTTTGGTTATAAGTGGCTTGTTATGGTGTACGAGTGCCAGTTGCTTTTGACAGCTGGATAATTGATTTAGGTGAATGAATCAATTCAGGCCGCGGGATTCAAAGGCATTATTTAAGCATGGAAAGAGACAAGATGTTCAGGATATGTTAGTGAAATATATATATATATATATATATATATATATATATATATATATATATATCAAGCAAACAGAAAACGTACAGAGAATTGACAGAAACTCTAAGATGTTGATGAAAACCCCCAAGTTGCAGATTTTACAAGTACACAATTAACCAATTCTCATTACTACCGTAGTACAATTTATGGAAGCCATCTTAAAACTCATTATGAAATAATCGGAAATGATCACCAACACATTGAAATAAGAGGCGATAAAATGCATTCGAGCTAAATTAACCTCCAGTTATTGGTAGGTAAAATCAATGCACGGTGCTATTAGATAGCTTTGACGACCATATGAAAGTGTTTATAAGCCAACCATCTTAAAGGCAGTAGTCGTTAGTAGTGAATCATAGCGCTTAGAATATGATAATAAGAATCAGTTTCAAGCATTTCCAGGTTCCAATATGACAGAATTAATAGTTATTAAGATGTTGACTTTTCCTGCCCGTAGTAATTCTTCTTCTATTACAGACATTTTGTAGAAATTACTCATGTCAGTATTTACCAAAAATTATCAAGTAGATTGGTTATTCTCCTTCCATTCCAGAATTCAATGCGACTTGTGTTAAAATGAGAGTAGTAATTGCATCTACACCGACAAAATCATAAAAATTCAGAATCTTGATAAATTCTAACCATCTGTGTCTGAATTAGTTTTTGTTTAAAAAAAAAATATAAAAGATAAGTAATTTCAGATTAGAAGCATAAGATACTAACAGAATTCGACAAGTTGTGGTATACTGTGTTCATCCAGAATATCTCCATTTATGACATCTCTAAAAGAGTCTTTTCAATTATCAAATCTATCCTTGCTGGTTGGTCTATGACGGCCGTTGTTAATGTACAGGAATCTAAAGCTGATGAGATCAATGCAGTCGCCCAAGGTTCTATCCTCGGTCCTACTCTCTTCCTGTTTTATGTTAATAATTTGCCAAGGAACATTTTCAGGTCATTAGTAATTATCTTTGCAGATTATACTACTATTATATTATATTTATAGATATACTTCCAACAACCAAAGTAATTAGTGCCTAGTAGCTGACCTCTCCACTTATTTAGATCCAACAAATCAATAGGAAAAAAAAAACAAAACACACAATTTAATTTAGTTAACCTAAACCACTGAGACTCGTATTTTTTGAATATCTGTTGAACGGAAATGTTGAAAACACAAAAATATTGACCATAAAATGCGGGTTATATTCTTTAAAAAGACTTTAGAAATGGATTCCATATATGGCGTTCAACCTATTCATCTACTTACTTACGGCCACATCACGTTGAAACACCGGTACCCGTATGATCATCGGACTTAAGCAACGTCGAACCTGGTTAATGCCTCCATGGTTGAACGCCTGGGAATATCAGGTGTTGTATGCATGGATGTGCGGGTGGTGTAATGAAGAATAACTCGGATTTGTAAATCGTAGAGACGAGTTCGAATTACCATTGTATTCGTTATACTGACTTTATTCTCACTTTTTAATAGTGTTTTTTTTCTTTATATATTTTAACAATCATTAATCCCTTGCGTCTTAGTAACTTTAATGCCTTGCTTGGTGTGAAACAATAAAGAAAACAGAGCAATAACAATTAAGAGACTTCAGAAGTCTAATTTTCTGAGAAAAAAAAAACTGTCTTAGTAAAATCTATATTACAAAAGAAGAGCTGATTCTCTGCCAGTCAAACACTGTTTACGTATGTGTAATATATATGGGCATGTACGGGTTGTGTCTGAGGGACATGCGCACGTGCGTTTTAAGAGACACATACGCACAAGCACATACACACAAGCACATACACACATTCACATATACTTTGAGTTTGACGTTGGAGTAGTACATTCCTCTTACATTAAGCTTGGTCAACCTCAATCTTCAGATTCGCTATAAAAATTGAGGACAATAAAAGTATATAAAAAAGACTTATCAACAGCTTCATGTCTATAAAATTCTCTCTTTATTTACATGTGCTTAGGATAATCAATATATTCAGCTTTCTTTCTCTAATAATATCGGCCATTATTTCAGACTGTTTCTAAATATTGCTATCAATCTAGCTATCGCAGTGTATTCGTATCTATCTATACCAATTTATTCCTATCTGTTTATTTGTACATAGAACATGACAACTTACACTCTTGTGCAAAGTATTTGAAATAAAACAAATAAGTTATTATTTATTTTTATTTCGTGTTTTTCCAATGAACATGACCCAGTGCATACGCTTGTACTTCGTATATCCATTCCACGAAGTCGTTCCTTGCAGGTTGACCACAGATTCTCGATTGGATAAAAAATCAGGAGAGTTTCCGAGCCAGTCGACACTACTTTGATTTGCTCACTGGTAAGGCTTGCTATTGTGTTCGTGCAGAGTTTCAGCTTTCGTACGCTTCCATGGAGTGACGTAAATTTATTCATAAATATATTCATAATATATAATATCTGCACCTGAATATCGCAAGAACTGCATGAATTTCCGAGTCATTCTATCGACGGTTGACATTATGTATATTCACTAATATATATATATATATATATCAATTGATAATTACTAGGGATAATTCCAAGGAGGACATTAATCCAAAGCGAACTCAATATAAGAACAGAGCAATATAATAATGAGTACAGACGATCGGTAAAATCAATTCGGTTATAATTTATTTCATATATAGGCAAAAATATATTCATCTCTCCATCTTATTTTGAAAATGTCGCAATGAATAACATATTTTTGTATATTCATGAAATAAATTATAACCGAATGAATTTTTAAGGATTTTGCACTCATCTATATATATATATATATATATATATATATTCACTCTTCTAACAACCTGGTGATGAGTCTCCGAAGGAATCTTACGATTCTGACGGTTTTATATCTTAGCCGCCACTGTGTTTATTTCTTGCTTTATTTGTAGCTCATATATTTCCAAATTTCACTTGATTTAGCAATCGATTTTCCGTATACTACATTTATGAATTTTTGTCATACATCAGCATCTTTATTGGGAAATAATATTGATTGTTTTGTAGCTCGAATCATAATAATATTATGTGTCGGAAGAAGTTATTTTGCTCAATTAGTCTGCCTTAAACGCTATTTTATATCGATTATGAAATTCATTTTTGAATTAATACAATAATTTTTTCTTCTGTTTATTTTCACCAAACAAGTTTTAAAATTATGACCGCAAGTATCGAGTGAAACATCACGGAAATAGATTCTGTTCTTAATGTTACCTTCATAACTAATATGTACAATGTTGTTTTCTGAAAGGATTCTTTACGTCATTTTTTAAATTCCTCTCTGACATATCGAATATGCATATTAGGTTGGTCGAAATTTTTAAAGCATTTAAAGATTATTACCTCGAGAAACGTGTCCTGTAGACTTTGAAGAAAGTGGAACCGAGAAGTGAACCCATAACTATGCCCTCGGGGTGGTCAAAATGTAAATTTCACTATAATGAATATAAAAGTTACAAGATATACTATAATATTTGTGTCTCAGGCTGTGCATGTGTAAGCTACATTATCTCTCTCTCTCTCTCTCTCTCTATATATATATATATATATATATATATATGAGATATTGAGGAAATTATAAAACAACACAGAAAAATTTTAATTGTGACGCGTTGCATCAGTTAGGACTTTATCTTGCAAATACACACACTCACACACACACACATATATATCATAGGATAAAGAGCAAATAAGGAACTGATGTTAATCTTGTTACGGTTTTTTTGATATATACATATGACTAGTGAGCACATCCAGATGACTCAACTTCCTTTATAGTCTACCAATAGAAGGTTGACCAACCAGAAGCCGCAGAACATTGTATTCGTCGTGTATAAAGACGGCCATCTTTGTTCAGCCTACCGGAAGGACCAGTGCGAACAGGCGAAGATGATAGAAGGAACAACTACGCTCTGCTACCATCAGTGAGAACAGGCGAAGATGATACAAGGAAGAACTACGCTCTGCTAAGGATATCCACCGTAGACCTGAACTACGCTTTCCTACTATATCCGAATTATTCACTGCCAACCTCTGGATTCTATACTCGAAGACGACCGTCATGAAAATGTCTAACAAATCTCACATGTTTTCCTTTATTAAAGTTTCGTCAGAGAATCTGCATCTCTTTGCTTTTTATCATTTCTATCTGTGTGTGTGTATATATATATATATATATATATATATATATATATATATATATATATATATATATATATATATCCTAATACAAGTTTGGTATAGATGGAATAAACTTCCAGTAACCAAAAACACTATTTTTCTTTTTAAAGTGCTCAATACCGAGTAGAGCGAACATCATTTATTCAAAAATTATGACATCATAATATCACTACAAAAATCGTAATTTTGTTTTAACATTTCTGGTGTCTTGTCTAGTGATGGTGTTGCAAGTAAAATAAAAGTTTTTTTTATTTTAAAAATGACTATTTTTGTAGTGATGTTAAAACAGACTTATATCATAATTTTTAAATAAATGTTATCTATATATATATATATATATATATATATATGTGTGTGTGTGTGTGTGTATGTATTTATCTATATTTTTTTGGGGGGGTAGATATATATATGGGATCTAGATAAATTGCTCAGAATCTGTTGCTAGACAGTAAATTGCTCGAAGAATAATTTCTTGAACTATCAATTGCTCGAAAGGCAGATTGCTCGAAGTAATTTCGAAGCTCGAAGCACAACGTAAACTGCGCCGTCTCCCGACACGTCAACGGAGCTGGATATAAAAGGAGCCACAACACTCAACAATAAAGTTGTATTATTTTATCTTATAGTAAATACTAGCAGCATGGCCCGGCGTTGCCAGTGCTTGATTCAAAAATCGTACGACTCATACAGCAATCGCTATCAGTTGACTTAAAATATTTTTGCCCTTCCTTGCCTTTAAATGAGTGCCCTTTGCCGTGCTGATGTTGCAACATGCCTTACTTCTTGCCTATCTCACACTGCGAATTTTTTCTAAACTCTATACTAAACATTAAATCTGTTATGAAAAAAGAACTAAACAAAATGAAGACAAAACGATTAGCGTTAAAAAAGGACTCGTAATTGGAAAAACCGAATGAAAAAAAGAATGTTAACAACAAATACTTTTTCACACCTAACCCAGGTCTGCGCAATCAGAATCAACGTTGAGTTTAAGCAAGCGAATGAGCCAATTGGAGTAAAGTGCTATGCAGATTTTAATTTTTCCCACTTGTGACGAATGCTGCTATCGATATTTTTACATGCTAGTAAACATTCGTGTCAGTCAGCTGTTGGCTCTCACGCTGGTCACTAGAATCTTTCTGCCTATTCGTGGCAGCCAGCTATAGACACTCACTCTGGCCAGTACAAAATGGCCGTAAACTACATGATAACTGCCGTAGAATCTGGAAAAAAAATCAATTATTTCCACTATTCGAGCAATTGATAATTCGAGAAATTATTTTTCGAGCAATTCATTTCAAGCAATTTACTGTCGAGCAGTGGATTTCGAGCAATTTAACGGATACCATATATATGTGGAGGGTTTATGCGTGTATATACATATAAATGGGCGAATGCTGTTATCGTGAGCAAGTTATGTAAAACATCTGAATGTTATTCATAACCAGAAGCAAGTCAACTATGTAAGAAACAAGATTTGCATTTAATCACCTTAGAATGTAGAGGTACATAGGCACACGACAGAGGTGTAGGAGATGCAGATTTCAATGGACCCAATTAATAACACAGAGTTTATGTACCATATACGCCTCCTATTAGGGACCAGGGCCACCGAAAGGAGACAGAAGCTATAACAAATTATGCTGGGTGCGATGGGGCGGATTTTATCTGAGTAAGATGTGGCAATGATCACGTTTAAGGGTGTTCCAGAAAATAACAGCAATTATGTGCCTCAAATATTCTCACAATATTATAAATAAAAAATGAAGATTATTTGTAACTTATTCGTTCAAATCGTGACACGCATTCAAAAAATGTTTTGGGGGTTATATCTTCTGCCTAAATCTAAAGCTAAATCTTTCTGAAAACGAATCTCATTTTTTTTAATCTTCTATTAACATTCTGTGATAAAACAAACAAAACGCCCCAGATATCGCATCAATTGTTTGAATACAATCTTGATTATTTCCGTGAGTAACGTATTGATGATTTTCATTATTTCAGTTCTGTCGTTTCGTTTTTTTTCCCCACTTTGAATCACTAGTATTCCTCGCAGAATGGATTGTTTTTCCGGAACCGTCTTCCTTAAAATACTCTCTAACTGCTGCGGAAAATGTTAGTAGGAATATTCTACAAAAGAATACAATAACTTAATTCATATTCTCTGTTCGTTCTTTTTACCAGTCAACCTGGACATAAATCACCAAAACTACTCCGCAGAAATAAAAGCCACAGGAAATAAATCAGTCATTTTAAGGGCAAATAAAGCAATCAGTAACTGTATCCAATTCGAGTGCAAAATTTTCAATCAAACTCTTTGGTGTATCTCTTGAATACGAGTATGCAAGCATCTATACCTAATGGTCAACAACCGGAACAATGTGAAATCATCGGATGTAAGTTGTATTCTGGATATAAATCATCTTGTCAAATGATTATCCAAAGTGTGATTTCCCGCCTAAACTGGCCAGAATGTTGGCAAACTTGTGCAAACTCCCCTTCACCGATTATCCAAAATATTTTGTCATTTATTTTAAAATTCAGGCAATATTTCAACTGGTCTACGAGTTTTTAATGCTCGGAATATTTAAAAACGACGTCATGGATACACAAGGGATAGGATATCCGTCATATCTCATGCAATTTTAGTTTATTTCTTGTTTTGTTCTCTTTGAGCCAAGAGTCGAAGAATGTGTTGATCCTGAAATGTGTTTTAAAAAAACATTTATAGTAATCTGAGATAAAACTAGAAATAATATGATAGGTCCTGATCTGGCATCTCTTCTACAGTCACTTTCTCACAGACGTGCTGTGACTTCCCTTTGTCCTTTCTACAAATATTTTCATGGCAACTGCTCTGACCAGCTACTTTCACTCGTATCCCAACTGCGTGAATTTAATCGTGCTACTAGGTTGGCATTTCGGTCCCACCCTTTCATTGTCGAAAGTTAAATTTAACCACATATTCTACTCCAACAGCTTCCTTGCTCGCACTTCGCGACGGTGGTCACTTTTACATGATTTCCTGATAGTTATAATCTTGAAATATTCAAATGTAATATCAATCGACATCTTCTGATGTCTTGATCCTGATCCTCGTCCTTCTCTATAACTTTTCTTCACCCTCTCCTCTTTACTCTTGCTATCAATCTCTGTGCCCCTTTGCTCACTAGTGGCTCTCCGACCTTGCTTTGGGTGTAATGCTTCAAAAAATCAATAATTGAGGAGCTGGTTAGCTTATTTTAATGAGTTGGCAAGATCTGCATTAAATAATAATTCACATGTCAAGTTTAATGCATGTAGATAGTAACGTGTTCTATGCACGCCATCTTACGATTCACTGAAGTAATAAAAAGACACGGAAGCTGACGCTCTCAGTTGATCCGCTAAAAAGTTCGGCCATCGTTGTTATAAGATTCATGGTTAGACTCTCTCAATACAAAACATGTAGACATAAATAAGTCACCCTGTCTGTGCCGTAAGCATGCGCCTGGTACTCACATCATGTCACACGCCCCACATTTCAGTGTGTACACATTAATCTCTGCACATCTCCAGGGCGTGATAAGTGTATTTTATGCTGAGCGACGTTAAACTACCGCGAAATAGCTCGACTGCTGATAAAGTTGTCATATTTGACAATTTTAATGTCAGACTAGGTAGAGATTTGAAGCTTGGTAAGACATTCCCGTGAACCACAGCGCAGGAAACGTCTTCAACATTGGGAGCCATTTTGAATTCTGTGCCGAACAATAATTCTCCTTCACTAACATCATATTCAACATTATAGAAAATGAAAGTCAAGGTGAATCTATCTATCTATCTATCTATCTATCTATCTATCTATCTATCTATCTATCTATCTATCTATCTTGTCACATCTATCTATCTATCTATCGTATCATTTGTCTGTATCTATCTATCTATCTTGTCATATCTATCTATCTATCTATCTTGTCGCATCTATCTATCTGTATATCGTATCATTTGTCTGTATCTATCTATCTATCTTGTCGCATCTATCTATCTGTATATCGTATCATTTGTCTGTATCTACCTATCTATCTTATCTATCTATCTATCTTGTCATATCTATCTATCTATCTATCTATCTATCTATCTATCTATCTATCTATCTATCTATCTATCTGTGTTTGTGTGTTTGCATATTTATAAACGTGGTGACTAAGATCAGGAGCTAGTTGTGACAGTTTGATTTTTGGTTTGAAGTACATGTTGAAGTATGAAAAGACTGAGCGTCCACCTCTATATCTACATTTGTTCTATATCTGATATTGAACACATATATAAGGACACACCATAACTTAAACCCATATTTTAACAAACTGACCCCACCATATATATATATATATATATATATATATATATATATAATATTCAAATATTCAAATGTAATTTCAATCGACATGTTCTGATGCCTTGATCCTGATACCCGCCCTTTTCTATATTCTTTTCTCAAACTTCCCTCTTTACTCTCACTCTCTGTAATCCATTGCGTGCTAGTGGCACTTTGCCGCTTTGCTTGAGGTGAAATGCTTAAAAATACGAATAATTGACTTGCTGGTCGGCATATTATAATGAGTTGGCAGGATCTGTATTAAATAATAATAATAATAATAATAATATATATATATATATATATATATATATATATATATAAGCATATGCATATTCTCACATATTCATACACACACATATATATATATATAAACACAGGCAAACACACAGACACTTATATATATGTGTGTGTGTGTATGTATGAGTGTGTGTCTGTGTTTGTGGTGGCGTTTGGGCTTTATTAAGATTGTAAAAGTGGTCTTTTTAAAACAATTAAATCGCTGGGGAATATATTTATACGAAGTGGTAAAAAGATTTGTGAGATAATGTGTGTAGTGCGTACGATTTGAATATATCAAAAATATTTGTTTCGAAATCTTCGTTATCGTAGAAATCGGATCCTCGTCTTCTGCAAGTCATTGCTATGAGTTCAGATGGTGTTGATAAAAGAGTTGTGGACGATAAACAAGGCGTCGTTTGTTCTGTTCTTCCCACTGGTAAAACGAGACAATTAATATATAGAAAATATATATCTCGTTATTTCTTATAGACAAGCGAGAGTGGCCCGTTATTTTCTAGATAAAAAAGATACTGGGGGTTCAAGTAAGGAGATTCGTGAATTAAAAGCTTTGCTCTATGGGTGGTCAGTGGACATGGCTTATAATTCGCATATGTCCTTACCGTAGGAATTCTGTTGTTTCTTTGTTGTACACTACAAAATAATTTCCTATATCTTTATCCATTCAGTCGTAATTTATTAAGGAACAAGTATAGGATATATTGTTGAAAACATTAAATACTCTGCAGCCACGCCCACCAAATGCAACTAAGGAATCGACAGCATTAAGTCGTGCCTGAATAAATATTTTCACTCAAGCAAATCGTAGCCGCCATGCCAAGTTTCTTAGCAGCCATTGCTAAGAGGCAATGCAAGAATATCACTTTTTCTATTTTTATACTTCATCTATCTATCTATGTATCTCTCTCTCTCTCTCTCTATCTATCTATCTATCTATCTAAGTCTGTTCATTATCTATCTATCTATCTATCTATCTATCTATCTATCTTGCCTTCTCGTAACTGAGTATGCCCATCGTTTGACATTAATCATTAGTGTTTTTAATAGTGTTGCGAGCGAAAATGGCTTTTTGATCAATCAGTGACTCTCCTACTTTGCTAAAACCTTCATATTCATTTGTATGAGAACAGCATCCAACAATTGAGCTGAAGCAGTTCCAGAGTATTGCCAATTTTGTATCAATAATACCGTAGTCATCATTGAGCTCGTTGATTCTTTAGACTATGGTCAGAGTGTGTCTCGCCAAAGATCATGCGATATCGGACAATGATGCTGAACTGAACGGAGACAATGCATTGGGTGAATAATCAATCTCTACAGTCTCTGGGAAACAAAGCAAGAACTCGAAAAGAAGAGCAAGTCGACGTTTTCGGTTACTGATGAGACGGTGGGGTTACGTCATATATCGTTTCATCTTTGAATATTTTAACAAAGGTTAAGCTGTGCCACAATTGAAATAGACTTTTTGCTAGATAACCTTTGTCCCCGCAAGAAAGTTCATTTTTTTCAGTATCCTTTCTGGAAGTGGGTGATTACGGCTTTTCATAATTTCATTCATATTGTGGCCCCAAGCAACGCTTTTATCCTTTCATCGTTCCTGTTCAACCATCCATTTATATAAGCTTGTTAGGCCGGTTACTCGTCATCCCATGCGTGTTAAATTCTCAAAGCTCGCATTCTTCATCATGAGTTCCAGAAATTTCAAATGTTTATTCCTGATTCTATATATGTGTCATTTTTGTTTGCATTTCCCTTGAGCAATCCATATTTCCCCGTGCATGGTATTCTCAGCAACCTTTTATAGAACCAAATCACTGTTGTCTCAAGTCTCATATGAATCTGTATAGAAACTCTCCCTCATTCTCGACTATATTGGATAAGGAAAACTGATACTACAAGACTGTGCAGCACTCTTTTCTTTGTTTCCAACGAAATTATCTGTTTCAAAATGCTTCATTTTGTTTTTGTGACGAATCATTCACTATGCCTTTGCATCTCCATATTTGACATTAATAAAACTGATATTCTCAAATTGACATTCGAAATTGACATTCGAAATTGACATCCGCCATACCAATGTATCTCCACATTTTCTATTCGCAATTTGATGCTGGAAATTAACATTAACAAACTGACATTGGAAATTGACATTCACAAATTGACATTGGAAATTGACATTCACTATACCAATGGTTCTTCATAACTGACATCCGGAAATTGACATCCAATGCGTCTTGGTATTTGATATTCGCAAATTGACATTCACAAGTTGACACACGAAACTGACATCTGCGAGAAAAATGCGTCTTCTTATTTGACAATTGATATTGACATTCGTAAATTGACAATCGAAATTGACATTCACTATGGTATCCGTCTTCGAATTTCCTAGATTTTACAATTTTCCGCTTGATTTTCCTTTTCCCAGAGCGTAGCTCATATACGAGTATGTCACCGCACCTAATATTAAATCCTGAACATCTTCTAACCGCAACAATATAGTAGATTTTGAAAACGCTTAACAGCATTAAAAACGATCAACTGTGAATGCTACATAATTATTTCTCGTTAAACATCTTGTTTACTCTTGGCATCTTTTAAAAGTGTATATTTATAATACGAGTTTGTTTACTTTATGAATTCAAAATTTGACGGAATTTGAAAAGCAGAAAGTTATTTTAAAAATACGCGTTTGCTTTCTGAGAAATCGGGTTTTTTGACGCCATGATTTCTACATAAATCATTAACATATCGCCTTATATAAGTTCTGACACGCAACGTCGAAGAAAATTTAGCTTTCTTTCTATTTCTACCTTTCCAAGCTATATTCCATTTATGTCTGCTAAAGCTGTCAGTTTATCCTTATCTTGTTATAAGCATTGACTCAAACATTACAAATTTAGCACGGATTGTTTTATTGGTGGTAGCGGAAACATTTTGAGACAAGTGAAAAAAATCAACAGCAGACATTAGATATACAAGTTGGGCCAAAAGTAAGCAGACAGCTGTTTCAACATTTTTTTCGTGTTTTAGAAATAATTTATTTAAATCATAACTGTGGTTTTGGTATTAAGTGACTACCTTAAACAAACCTTTCCACAGCGTCGGTTCGGAAGAAGAATCAGCATAGAATGGCCACCATTTTCACTTGACCTAACATAAATGAATTTATTATTGGTGCGGCGAGAAATGACTAACGGTTTATGAGAGAAATCCCCACGCAGCGGGCGAATTAAAAGAGTACATATTACTGAGTATTGATGCAGAATCGGGATTTGTGTCGTTCTGCGAGTCATAATGTTCTGAAGAGTTTCGTAGAATGTTACAATGTTGAGGGGGGACATTTTAATTTACTCAAGAGATTAAACTCTACCAAAAAATGTAATTAAAGTATTAAACAAATGTATAGGGTGGTCCGAAAGTCTTGTTAACCCAACATAATATAATATTCATTTTGAGATGCCTCAAACTAAAATGATGGCATTCATGCACCCCTTCTCGAAGTGTGACAGCATCAATGAAAACGAATAAACTGAATCCAATACATGTGCCTTATATTACTCGTTCTTCTGTGGTTCTCATTAATTTTGGTAGAGGGTGACAAGACATTTGGACCGCCCTGTACATAAACAATTTTAACAAATATCATTGCAAGAAATAAATATAAATGTAATAAAATACTTTAAAAAAAGTAAAGTGCATGTCTACTAAGTGTAAGCCTACTTTTAGCCCATCCTGTATAATGCTGTTTAGTCCTGGTAGCCATGATGAGAATAAAGTTTCAGATTCTAGTGTTGATGTTAATGTAGAATCCGAAAATATCAAATGTATTTCTACTTTTCTTTTTTTTTTTTGTTGCTATTCATTCTGCTTAATGGATAGGTTTTTATTTTGCAGATTAAAACATTCTCTTTTCTTTATTATATTCTATATTTAAACTGAAATTCTATATACCGTTAAAGAAAAAAAAATGTATCGGTTCATTATTTTTACTTCTTTTCCTTCTTTTTCTGTGCGTCTTGTCACTTCGGGACATTCGGGTTCATGCCTAACCACAACTGTCTGTCTTTTGTAGCTCTGCTTATATTTTTTCTATTTTTTTTCTATTCCTCCCAGTCGCTGTCCTGCCAACCACTTACCCATGCTCATTAGATTGGTTATTATCTGTTTTCCGGTGTCTCTGACTTGCCTTCAATATATCATGTGAATTTCAAATACTCCAACAAGCCTTCTTTCCTAATTAAGGGATCTTGATATTTTAATTACCTCTTTCGGATTCTATGTGTGCTTTTTGTTTCCAGGGTAATCTCAACTAAGATGGATCGACTAAGTTATTCCGTCATGTGACCATATTCGTATATTTCATGTTATCTTGTCTATGACGCAATCTATGCGCCATATACGTTCGGAATGTAAACGATCATAATGCACTTCAACATTCTTGTCCTTTGTAGCCTTTGGTAATATTTGTCTTCTTAATATCTCTCCTAATCCCTGGTCTGCCAACCATTTACACATTCTCGTCAGGTAGGTTATTCGCAGCTTTCCTATGTCTCTCTTAGCATCAACATGTTGTTTAATTGTCCAAAAGCTCATTATGTACTCTAGAATATTCAACTATTTCGCCTTCTGATCCTAAGGACAAGTATCCTTTTTGTTTCCATCATTCTTAACACTTTTTTTTGTTGCTCAAATGTTCGGTACATATTATTCTCAGCATCTTTCTATGGCCACATATTTTTGTTGCCGCAAATATTTTCTTTATATGTGAGACGATTATCCAGGATTCACTGCCATATAAGACGACCAATATTCCATAACAACTTCATGCTTTTATTTGTTTCTAACGTAATTCTCCTGTTTTTTTATGACTTTGCTTAAACCTCAGTTCTCTTTGACATCATCATCTGATGATCACAGGTTTAGCAATGGAAGTCATTTTATTATTTCAATTTGAGAGTGATTATCTTTCTGATTGTGAGTTTCAAACCTAATATAGACGTTCAAAATGCTTAGAGTTTAACACAAAAACCAAGAGTAAAGAAGCAACCTTTTTGGAAAGAAAATATCGAGTCATCGATATTTATTTATCTTTAACTAATCTGGTACTGGAAATATTGGTGAATTCTTAGAAGCAAACAGCCAGATAAAATGGCTACTAAGATCGCAGATTAACAATCCTTATATAATTAACATTATTCCAGAAACTTACAAGCGAAAAATAAAGAACAAAAAAGTGAAAATAATGTAATTTTTTCTGTTTAAGTGAATTTAAATTTGTTTTGTTATGAAATATTTACATATTTTGGAACAGTACTTTGCTAGTAAGCGGCCTTTTTTAAAGTCTCATAATAACTAAACTGCGTCACTAGCATCAATATACCAACATTTTAGAGAAGCAGTATTAAAATAAATTTCTATTTTTTCCTTGTGACAATGAAATAAATTCATGCTCATTCATAAGATGTATTGGGCGACTTCGTGAACACTGAAATGAAATTTTCTTCAGACATTAATGAACAATGGGTAAGAGTTTGAAAGCAACGATTTACTTACTAGATCAATATGAAGTCCTAGCAAAAACCAGTAAAGACATTTATATATATAGACATATTATAAATAATATATACAGGAATGAGGAAAGGTTTTTTGAAAGAAACTATAAAGCTTAACGTAATATATATATATATATATATATATATATATATATATATATATAACGCATTTTTCTACTCGTTCTTCGTCGCGACACAGAAATGACTATGTTTCGAAAACGAAGCTTAAATCTTAATATTTAACTTTAAAGTTTAAACTTAAAATTCAGAGGTCGATTCCATTTTCAAGCGATGCTAAGAATAATTTAGTAATAATTTGGATTTACTCTATTTTTAAATTAATTTGGTGGTGTTAAGAGAATTCCCCTTTTTTTATTAAGGGGGCGTTAGCTATTCTACGAATGTAGAAAGCAAGTGTATTTTTGTGGCAAATTTAATATCGGTTAATGTTGGGTGAGGGCTTAAGATTTCTGTCTAGCTGCAATTGCGTTCTTTCAAGCTGTCAAGTTATTACTGTCTGGTTTATTTCATCATATTAAGGTTTACTGTAAAATATATTTGGCATTTTTCATTTATTTATTTTGTTTAAAAACTGTATCGCGGTTTTCTTAAAGGGGTATTCAAATATGATTAAGTCATATTTTTTATATTTATATTTTTATTTATACACATCTAAAATACTATATTTAATTTACTAATAGACTATATATAATACATATAAAAATCTATTTGATGAATATACTCACATAATCGGTAAATTTTTTTCCTTCGATATATATATATATATATATATATATATATATATATATATATGTATATATGCGCGCGTGTGTGTGTCCCGCAGGATTCTTGGCAGAGGGAAAACGTCGTTAGATCCAACGTGCCTTAACTGACTCAGTCAAGAAGGAAATAAATAAATATATTTTTAATAAATATGAGTATCCACTAAAGATAACGTTTAAAGTGATAAAAATCTTTCAGTTTAATAAATAGAAAATTACTATATATATATATATATATATATATATATATATATATATATAAAGACAAAATATTCGGAGCCGACCCTTTTCTTCCTCTGAGGGACTTTTTCAAGGCAATATCCATCTAAGGACGAAATGCGTATATTAAGAATAGTTTTGCCACATTTTTTATTCATGTTCCTTTACAGATAACTTCTCTTTGAAAATAATTTACTCACACACAAACGCACATACCCCCCATACACACACACACACACACACACACACACACATATATATATATATATATATATATATATATATATATATAAATATATATATATATATATATATATATATATATATATATAAATATGTAATGAAAAACAAATCACTTTAATGTACCATTACGATAATTTATTTCACCTAAATCCTTTTTTAAGGATTCAGGATCATCAGGTAAATCTTCCAACAACGAATTGAGAAAAAAAATGGGATTAGAAATTGGTGGGTAGTGTAATTTTTGTAATTTAATAGAGGGGGTTGAGAGTGGTAGTTAACCAGACAATATAAAGTATAGGGAGGGGTTAATTTTATATCTCTCTTAAGTATGTTTTATATTGGAGTAGGAGGAGTGACAGAAAACTTGACCTCTTTAGATGGTTAATAAAACGGAAATGAATTGTAGAAAATGTATACAAGTGAGTCTTACGGTAAGGAGAGAGATAGGGGGGGGGAAGAGAGATGGAGTTGTTATAATTTTGTTTTAACAAAATTATGTAAAAGATAGTTTACAATGTTTGATAGAAAATTCGATGTCTGAAAAAAATTTTGTTATTAACTTAAATGTTTAATTTTTTAAGTAAGTAGTTTCAGGACTAAATATAACTATTATTGTAATAAACATATTTATCTAGGACATAAAGAAATATTTAAAATCTTAATAGTTTATTCACCCGACTAATTGTATTTCCACAAAAAAAAAAAAAAAAAAAAAAAGAAATATATATATATATATATAACATCTATTTTAATATTTAAAATTAATCCATGAATGCAATTTATTTATTACCATTCTTTGACTATTAATAATAGTAATAATATTAGCTAAATTCCTTTAAAATGAAACACTTCCGAAATAACATTGATAAAATTAAATTTTAACTGTGAAATCTATATATATTTCAAATATTAAAATATAGATAAAGATTGCAAAATGTATATATAGTTTATGTGCGAGGTTAAATGAATTTTTGTGTAAATTATCTCAAGTGTTTCTATGTTTTTTTTTTTTTTTTTTTTTTTTTTTTTTTTTTACTTGTTAATGATCGTATGTATGTAGGGATTCACATGAATGCATTTGTGAGGCATATATGAATAAATGAAAATTAATATTACCCTCAAATTCTATTAAATAATGAAACCTAATCTTTAATTTAGTTTACCAATGTAATAAATAAATTGCATTCATGGATTAATTTTAAATATTAAAATAGATGTTATATATATATATATATATATTTCTTTTTTTTTTTTTTTTTTTGTGGAAATACAATTAGTCGGGTGAATAAACTATTAAGATTTTAAATATTTCTTTATGTCCTATATAAATATGTTTATTACAATAATAGTTATATTTAGTCCTGAAACTACTTACTTAAAAAATTAAACATTTAAGTTAATAACAAAATTTTTTTCAGACATCGAATTTTCTATCAAACATTGTAAACTATCTTTTACATAATTTTGTTAAAACAAAATTATAACAACTCCATCTCTCTTTCCCCCCCCTATCTCTCTCTTTACCGTAAGACTCACTTGTATACATTTTCTACAATTCATTTCCGTTTTATTAACCATCTAAAGAGGTCAAGTTTTCTGTCACTCCTCCTACTCCAATATAAAACATACTTAAGAGAGATATAAAATTAACCCCTCCCTATACTTTATATTGTCTGTTTAACTACCACTCTCAACCCCCTCTATTAAATTACAAAAATTACACTACCCACCAATTTCTAATCCCATTTTTTTTCTCAATTCGTTGTTGGAAGATTTACCTGATGATCCTGAATCCTTAAAAAAGGATTTAGGTGAAATAAATTATCGTAATGGTACATTAAAGTGATTTGTTTTTCATTACATATTAGCTCTGTCCTAACATTGAGCTCTCAGGATTTCATCCTCTTTGGATTTACCAATTCGGTTTACCAAGTTCCTTATAACTTAATTATATATATATATATATATATATATATATATATATATATATATATATATATATATATTCGAGGATGTGCTGCAAAGTTCATATGTTGCCATGTAATGTATGATACATGCATCCAACATTTCTTAGTATATATATTTTCAATTAAACTGAAATCTGACTGTGCAAAGAATGAATCAGAAATAACTCATACCGACTTCTCTTAAAACTGGAATAATGTGGCTTAGTGGTGTTAAAAATTATCTGAAGGAAAAGGATTTAGCCTCCAAGGACATTTATGGTGACAGAGTGGCAACATTGGAGATGATGTTTCAGTGCAAATGTGACTAACTGAATTTAATAAATATGGGAGAGTCTTGAAGATGAAACAAGTTTTGAACATTCTCCAACTACAACCACCGAGGAAAACTTTGATCGTCTTCACCAAATGGTGATGGATGAGAGAGGTTTCAAATAGTCATTGCTATCAACATATCCCGTGAGAGGGCTGGGGATATTCTTCACAATGAACTTGACATGGCAAAGATTTCTGATCGGTGGTTGCCACGTCTTCTGACACCGAATCAAAAATGCACAAGCTGATCACATGAAGAGAAAATCTGAATGTTTGAAGCCGGTGTAGCTGGTTTCCGTGAAAGTTTTCTTACCCAGAATAAGTGTTGGATTCATTGGTTTGAGCTAGAGACAACCCATGCAGTTGATACACCCATCCACACCTGCTTCAAAGAAGGCCAAAGTCGTGTCATCTGCAGGGAAAGTGATTTTAACGGTTTTTGAGAATGCAAAATACATTGTGTTTATTGAATATTTTTAAATGGGTCACGTTATTAATGGACAGTGCTATACCATTTTGTTGAGGTTGTTACGAAATGCTATCAAAACCAAACGTCCAGAAAAACTGGCGAATGGGGCTTTGATTGATCAGGAAAATGCTCTAGCACACAAGACTTCGGTTTCAATGGCTATGGGTGTTACTGTTGGTTTGAACTGGTTGGTCACCATTCCTCGTTCATTTTTTAAGCGAAATACGTGATCCAGTTTGTGAAGGCTTCTTACACTTTTGTCATGTATAATTTTCTTTAATGAAATATAAAGTCTAAGCACACATATGACTATAGATTCATAACCCTTACTTCTAGAACATATCAAGCCAATTCAATGTGTCGAACACTTTTTATTTAATACGTGCTACAAATTAAAAAAAAAATACGTTCTTGTCAGACAGTAATCTTTCGGAAGAACTGCCACTTTGCTTCCCTGAATACATCTATTTTGATCTCTTCAATTAACTGTCAATTGTTATCCAACCGTCTTATCTACATAATTACACTTACTACCACTTCTATTTCAATTCACATCTCATATCTCCTTCGTCGTTACTATTTCAATTTTAATCGTCTAATTGTAGCCGGGTATTGAGTGATATTTTTTCAGTGAAAAGAAATTTTGAAGAGATTATTGAATAACTTTGTAGATAAGTTGTTACAAACTGTAAATGATTATTGTTTACCGAAAGAATAAAAATAAATCTGAAAGTTTCTCTTAAGTCAAGTGAAGTATGTAAATATTTTTCCGTTTTTCCCATCTTCCTCTTCTAATTTGCTTGTTTGGATATTAATATTGCAATCAATTAATCATTGCAAAGAAAACCTGACGATTTTCACACGGAAAAATACAAGTTGATGAACAGGTGATTTACAGTTAACGGTCACCCTTTTCCTAAACCTTGCTGCAAACACTCAAGATATAAAAATCTAAAACAAAGAAACGGGAAAAAATTATTAGTAAACGGAATGATTAAAACAAATAAAATAAATTAAGAAAATATTGGGGAAGACAAATTAAACAGCAAAGAAAAAAATGGCTACCCAAGAGAAACCAGAATTATTTACTTTAAAAGAAAAATATTTTGAGTTTTAATAATGTTATTTTAAGAAATATTTCAGTCATATACGGTCTGTCTGAAAAAAATCTAACCACAATTCATTAGCGCAATAGCGCCTTGGTCCACTTCAAAATATACGTTTAATAATTCACAAATTATACCAGTGACATTTATACTTTTAAAAAAAATTCTGTGAATTTCTATTTAAGAGCATCATCAGTTGATTTTACCTAATTTCATTAACAGTCGGAAATATCTTCCATTTAACTGCTAAACTTACACTCTTGTGCAAACTAATTCAAACAAACGCTTTAGTTTCGTTTCTTTCACCATTCGGTCGGCTATAGATCAACTGCAGCGAGTGAATGTAATCAATTTCTATTTTTTCCTCAGATTAGGTCATTTGTAATGGTGTACAGTAATATGAATCTATTTTTAGGGTGTATGACGAAATTTTTTTGGCCCTGAAAAATATTGCGTCAACCGTGATAGCATCAGATTTTTATCACGCGCAGACACTATTGTCTCGACTGTCGATTAGTTGTCCTACGGCCATGGTCTACGATGGACGTTTCTCCGAGGGAGTGTATGAAAATTGTAAGTCTTACCAGTGAGCAAATCAAAGTACCATAGACTGGCCCTGAAACTCTCCTGATTTAAATTAGATCGAGAATCTGTAGACGATCTGCAAGGAACGGTTTCGTGGAATGTACATAGGAAGCACTAGAATGTGCACTGGGTCATGTTTCATTGGAAAAATACGAAAGAAAAGTAAATAATAACGGAATTATTCAATTAATTTTTACTAGGAAGGAATTTTTAGAAAAAACAGCTATTGCAGGGGCCTAAATCTGGATTGTAAAGTAGCCGTCGGTCTTGGATGAGGCGAATATTTGCCAAAATAAATAAATAGACGTAGCTGGGAATTCAACGATTATGTAGTTCCTTTTGTTTCAATGCGACTGCGTAAACCTATAGGAGAGTTTATGTTGACACATTTCTTGCAAACTTCTAACTGATTAGCCGCCAAGTTAGGGAAAAAAATTCTAACCGATTTTCGAAATACCCAAAATTGATGGATGATTTCCTGAGAAGTCTTATAACTCTCTTATATCACAAATATGACATTTTTCTCTGAGATTTATTGATGTTTTAGTAATACCAATAGTTTCTTTATCAGCCTAGTGGATAGGATATTTAGTTTCCTGAACCCTTCGTACATTATCAGGAAATAATCAACCTTAAGAATACAGATTTTCTTAGCAGGTACACCTTTCCAACATATGAACAACCTTCAATTGTGTTAATGGACGGCGTCGTCGTAGTTTCACTTGTCATACAATTTGTCATGGCGTCAGAGGATAATATTTCCACTCAGTTAAATCTAATATATCAAACTCATTTCATACACATGTTCATATATGTATGTCGTTATAAAATAAACGCTATAGCTTTTTTGTTAAACCTTTAAAGGTACAGACACGCAGACACATAGACACACACACACACATATATATATATATATATATATTGTATTGGGACAGCAAATCATTATTTAAATATATGTTGTTCAATATAACAGACAATGAATGTCTATTGTATCTGATCTTGAGCCGTTCTAATGTTCGTATGTTTGCTTTAATTTCGGGTTAAAATAAAGACTAAAATTGTCCAACATTTGGATATTTTTATTAATTTGGTTCTTGATCTCTGAAGATAGCTCATGTGATCCAAAAGCTTTGATCAAGGACCATCTTAAAAAAAATCTAAATGTTGCGTCGGGGAAGCAGTATTCCACGTTAGAGATGTGATTTTATGTGTAACAGTGATTCTTTTTGAAAGCATAGATTTTTATAAACACAATCAGACAGTGTTGCTACTAAAATGGTGTCGGCTGCTACTACGTATCTTCTCTACAGCCAATCGTTTGAATCCTATCCCAAACTTAGTATATATGCTTATTTATACGGTGAAAATAGTTTAAAATACAAGTTCAATTTTGAGCTAAAACTTTTTAAAACCTTTGGTGTTATCAAGAAACTTTAAAATCCTTTTCTTAAAATTTCCGTATTGATATTTCCGATTACATGAAATAGTCGAGTTAATTTTAGAGCTGGTCTCCCCTTTATCGACTTACGTGCCCAGCGGATGAAGGCTTCAATAAAAAGGTACAGAGAGTTTAGAGAAGTGAAAAATGTTAGTTGTTTATTTCATTACAAGTACCGACTGATGAGCACTTACACTATATTTTAAAAGTTTGAAGATGAACCAGAATTAGCACGGGATGAACTTGAGAGAAGAATAAAATACAAATGAAAAATAGTTTTTAGAGTCACTGAAAAATAATGCAATCAATTATCAAACATAAAATTTGAGAAACTTTTGCAACGAATGAGAAAAATGCGGTCTGCATTAATCAAGGTTAAAAGAAGTTATTTTGTCGGAGAAAATTTAAGCATAAAGTGCTTTTTTTTCTGTCATAATAAAATTTCTAATAAAAAATAATGTCTCACTTTTTTAACCATGTATAATGATTTACTCATATCTAATGTAAAAAAAAAAAAAAAATCGGGGGCAATTTATAAAGTTACCAGTGGTACCTAAATCTTGAACTGTATTGTTATTGTTACTGGGAAATCAATCTGACCTCTTCTTCGACATGAAGATCTTTATATTTTTATATATTCTTGTTAAACTTTCTATCTTTTTCCCAGTCTGCTTCTGACTAAAGATGGAAAAATATTATCATTCTACATCTTTCAATAATTTTGCTCCCTCACTTCCCATCTCCACGCACGCACTATTTGGTGAGGCACGGATTTGCGATAGTAGTGATTTTTTTTAAATCGATTTATTCTATTGCAGTGTGAAAAATTCAATAAATGAAATAAAATCAATGAACCATATAATTTGCGATCTGCACTGACGCAAAGCCTTTCGAGGGATTTACACTTTTTCCTCAAAGAGGAGAAAAAAAATCTTATTTTGCTGGCTTATTGGATCTAGTTAATCTATTTTAATATATATTATTACAAATTAGACAGAATAAATTAATGGAAATTATTTATATTTTGTCAGTTGGGAAGAATATTAGAAAATAATCGAGAAACTCTACAAGCAGCATACGGATAGAAAATGAGTTGAGTAGATACAAATAAAAAATTAGAAAGACAAGAATGTGGCTTTTCACCGGACTTGTTTAATCTATACAGCGAAGCAATTTGATTTCCGGATTTGTTGTTGGCGGTTGCAATTTAAACAATTCATTCAGATAACACTGTGTTGATAGCAGACTGCGAGAGGGCCTTACAAAAGACCCTACAGAAGGCAGCCAAGGAAATCGAGAAGAAAGGAATTAATATAATCTACAAGACAGAATTTATGGTTAAGAAAATGCTGAGCTCCAAATTCAAATTACAAATTAGGGATACTCAAATCAAACTAGTACTAAAATTTAAATATCTGGGAATTGAGGACGGACAGGGCGACATCTGTCCTCCTATATAATTGTGAATGCTGATCATTGTCTTTAATGATGAAGAAGAGACTTAAAGCAACCAAAAGATGCTGATGGTACCATGGACAAGCATGTAAACGTAAACACACCCTAGTCGGTAATCCAAGACTTCCAACACCACTGCTGGTCGCTGAAGTGACCGCTTCAATCCAGAGCTACACTATCCCACATTGTGATTTTTAAATTATAAAGAAGCCAAGATGGAATCGTCGCTGGTCTTTTCCTGTTCTGCAGGTCCAAGAAGGGCGATGTCGTAGAGGAAAAAATAACACCGGAATAAATTGAACAAAAGTTAATAATGATTTTATAACACTCCATACAATAATTGGTTTATATTAAATGCTCAGCCCGCATCAAAATCGGAAGTGATAGTATCGTTCACCTGGCACAAATCTGGTTTGCTGTTTTGGTATAGTTCGGCACAAGGCTGAAGTCGGAGTTTCTCTTCGGCAAGCAATCACCTGGCCTATCTTCAATCTTGTCTCTGGCCCGGCTTCTGTCAACTGGCGAATTAGCTCAGCGCATTCGTATTTGTAGACATTTGCCCAAAACTAGCATAGGGGTATGACGGGGTGGGGACATTTCGGTGAATCACTTCCGGTTTATGTCATAACTCTGAAGAATTCCCTCTTCACCAACATTTTCACTGATCGGTGGCTAGCGGGGGCTATCGAACAGGAGATATAGCAAAAATAGAAAATTTATTAAGTGCTACAAAGAACGGCATTTCGACGACCATGATCGCCTACATCCTGAAGGGACACAGCACATACAGAAGAAGTCATTTGGAGGTTTCAGAGTATGGGTAGGAGACGTTCGAGTGGTGCGATTGATAGCGACTTGGAATGAGAAATCGAAGAGCCAATTTCGAATTCAAGAAGAGTTCGTTATATTAACGTACGGGCAAATGCCCTTAGAAAAGGCGTGACTCCATCTCTTCATCTCTCAACCATGGGATAAATAAAAGAGTTTTATCTGGGAAAAATCATTGCTATATCCAAGAAATTGTTAATGCGATATTCACTCTCAAAAATAGAATTATCTTAACAATCTAAAAAAAAAAAAATGTTTCGACATTAAATGATCCACAAATATTTGATAAGCAGTAAAAAAAAAAATCAAATACTGTATAATTTTGTAATGGCTGGTCGGTCCGACATCAGAGTAGCAGACGCTATTACAAATATAACGTTTACATTGTCACCATTCACCAGCAGCAGCAGCCCCTTTCTTGCGATCTTTGTTTTTTGTTACCTTAATGAGACTGTTCTCTTCAAAGAGCCTTGCTCTTTTGTATATATTTTCCTCCATTTTAAGCTGACTGGAACAACATTCTTCCTATTATCAGAATTGATTTTAGAAGCAGTTTTTATGCATGCATGCATGTATTTTGATAAATCAACGTGGATATAAAAATTGATGAAAATATATAGTTGTTAAAATCGTATTAGCTTCCTAAAAATATTTTTTGCGAAATTTAATTGGACAAAAACGCGTTAGATTTGTTTTGCTTATTTATTTATTTTTTTTTTTAAAAAAAAAGCTAATCCACGTCAGCCTTTGCAGAAATTGACAAGGTGAATTTTCCGAAATAAAAGTTTACGAAAAGAAAATATTAAATTGATGTTTGCTGTCCGTTATGATCAAAACAAAAACGTAATACTGAAGAGAAAATCGAGTGAAATATTAAACGTTTTTCTCGTATGTTAGGATTTAAAACCCGCTGTTTTCCCCATAATGATTAGAGCTAAACTCTGAATCGTGTAACATTTCCACAGTAAATTTTGAGAAAAATGAAAGCAAATAACAGAATGTAATTTACTACCGTTTCGTACATACATAGGACCTTTTTTAGATCCAAGGGAAAAAATTCAACAATAATAAATGGATGAATGTGTACAGTGAACGACAAACACAAAGATTACTACAGTAAATAAATTCTATATGTAAGAGGTTACTATTTTCCAAGGGAGAGAACTGTGTTTGATGTCATATGAAACATCCGCCATTTATAATATGAATTTTGATGAAATAACAGTAGTAGTAGTCTACTGTATCTCATCAAAATTAGCCTACCATATATATATTTATTATAATATTTATATTTTTATTGTATTTTTTTTACTAATGTTCAACAAATACAAGGCCCAAGAGACACTCAGTTTAGAGGATTACTCAATGGTGTTGTATGTCCGTAAAGATAGGGTGTAAGAAGTACAGTTTATGAGGACATGTAGAAGCGATAAGTGTTAAACCTAGACTTGAGAAGGTTAGGATTGCAGTGATCGGGAAATAACCTCTCGGTAGTCTGCTCCACAAAGAAATTGTTCTTGAGAAAATGCTCTCACAGTGAAATTTCCTTCTTAATTATTAATTCCGAAAGGATGAACATGATTCGAACCATGGTACACCGCATGGCGGGTTTTAGCTGTGAAGGTTTGAACTAATGTAACCAAGGAAGGTAGTTAATCAGAGTATTTACCATACAAAATAGCGATAGGCATGTGACATTTGGTGTGTACGAAGGAGGCACAGTTCATGGACATATATGGGGAAGATACCGGTTAACTTGAACAGGGTAAGCTTTTAGTGATCGAGGAATCATCGTCTTGGAAGCAGCTTCCACAAAGGAGTGTTTCATATGAAGAAGCTGCTCGACTAGAACTTATATTTCACCAATCGAAAACGAAGACAATGAGGTTGATTCGCTGCAATGTGTGCAGCATGGTGGGTTGTAACCGTAAAGGTTACGCCTGGTTTGAATTAAGGAATGTAGTTCGTTTAAACCTTTTCCATAGAAAAGTCTTGCTGTGACACAATCCTGAGAAGAGTAGTAGGAAATCAAGATTAAATGTGTTCATGTGAAAACTCCGTATAGGAATTGGAGAATAGGAAGGGTTAAAAAACGATCAAATCTTTAAGGTGAAAAAATGAATTGAAATATGGAGCAAGTAAAAAAAGAGTATTTTTTCCTGATAGGCAAATAGAATTGTTGTGAATCCTCAAAGCCAGAATATAAGTAGTCTAAAATATGCCCTGAGGCATGAGAAATGTGAAAATTCTTTGACATCAGAAAAATAGAAATAATTTTTTAAACAGAAAAGTTCATTATCGTTATAATTATTGTTGTCGAATAATGTATTGTTTTTAATAACTGATCGCTTTCCTTGAGGGTTAATGTTGTATCTTCCCAATTGAAGAAAATAATAAACTGATATGAAGATTAATTGTCGGCCAAAAATGAATTGAGTTATATAAATCGCGAAGCTAATGAAGTAAGAATTCTAAAATATGTCCCGAGGAAGGAGGAATGCTAAAATTCTTTGACCTCATGAAAATAGAAATAATTTTTGAACACATAATAATTATTTTTATCGGAAAATGTATCGTTTTGAATAACTAACGGCTTTGTTTGAGGGTCGCTGTCGTTTCTCTATAAAATTGATATAAATATTGATGAGTCCTGAGGTTCGGTAGGCATTGGACGAAATACATATAAACAGAACGCTTAGTTGAAGCCAGCAGTTAAAGCCAGCATTTGGAGCCAAGTGACGCAGACGAGAACGAGACAACATCGGACAAATGAGCTGCTGAACTCCACGTGACATGCTGCCGACAGAATTCCCAACCGACCACACTGTGTTTTTAACACGCTCCAAGTTTTAGAAGAAAGAGATAAAGGGTTACAAGCCTAGTTCAGCGGGGAAGTTTAATTTTCTTGTATCAACGACTATATAGACTATTTGAAAATTAACCCAGCGGCTTTCTTCTTTATTTTGTTATGCTATTTTTATTATTGGCAGCGGAAGCGTTCTTTGTCCTTCTGTAGCAAAGTTCCGCTACAGCCAGATCCAGCGCTCGAATACAGAAGAAATTCACTGCTCAGTGATCAAGGAACACAACGTGGGACAGAAGCAGATGAAGGAACGAAGCAGAAAACAGATAACCATCAATTGATCGGCGGTAGTACTGACCAGTGTGGAAACAACTCATGATCGAACCCGGACGGCCCTGTTATATTGAGACGTTTTATCTGTGGGGAAACGGTTGTAGGGCGGAAGATAATTCATCACTCACAAGGCCGTGTAGAAGATTTTGTATCGTTCGACAATAAATTGAGAATTAGGGAACTCAGATCCAGATATGACAGCAATACTTCTATTTTTGATGTGAGCTGCTTCTTGTACACATAGAGCATAATAAAGGGAAAGACATTTACTGCGATTTGCCGATAATTTTTTCAGTATTTTTAGCGATGTATTGTATATATTCCACTTGATGTCTTTTGTTTGTAATCATTTCACAACAATCAAGGAAATAAAGCCACTAAGACGCAAGTGCTTACTGAGAGTTAAAGAATACGTGTAAAAAAACCTATTGAGGACAGAGAAAAATAAGAGAACAAGAATTAAGAAAATAGGAGATGACGATTCGAAACAAAATAATTGTTCCTCAAAATATAATTGTTATTTGGTCGCAGCAAACCAAGCTTAGTTTATATTATGATGTATATCGTGATTAAAAATTAAATTAGTGACATTTTCAGATAAGGTTTCATTTAATAATATCACGGACATACGAAGTCAACTAAATGACAGAATATTTTTCAAGTCAATCCTTTGTTAGAAAAGTTTCGCATATGAGTCCTTACACATATAAATACAAGCCGCGATGGGTAAGTTGTCGTCCAAGTTACACAAAAAATGAAAATTATAAAGAAAACTCATTTTAACAGATATATTTATCAAAATTACACAAAGGTATCTTGAAATAGGAAAGAGTATATCTATTCAATAAAATCTACATTGGCTTCTATCTATCTATCTATCTATCTATCTATCTATCATAAATACAGGTTACGATGTAAATTGCTGATATTTTATATATTTTTTTAAAATTTCAAGCATGCGTCTTGTTTGTTTTATATTTTGTCGACTAGACAGTATAGTAGGGTCAGTTTGGCAGCGTCTCTGAGAGAAAGAGCACCATAACAAATCTCTGTTCCAGAAATTATGAACTGAAGGCAAGGATTATGGCACCATTGACTAACGTAAATAAGGAGACCGTTCAGAAGTGTTGCAGGAGATTCAGAAGTCGTCAGGAGGCTGTGGCTGAAGCCAAAGGAAAATTTATTGAAAAAAAAATTACTCTTTAGTATTTGAAGATATTTTTGTGTAATATTGTGTAATGTTGCTAAATATATCTGTTAAAATGACATGTCAGTATTATTTTCAATTTTGCGTAATTTAAACATTTCCATCGCAACCTCTATATATTAATACTTCTATCATAAATATATATTAATTCTTCTTTCTTTCTATCTATCTATCTCTCTCTCTCTCTCTCTCTATATATATATATATATATATATATATATATATATATATATATATACACACACACAATTTGTCGTGGGTATGTGCATGTTCTAATGTAACACTGCATAATAAATAAATATTTATTGCTCTACTTTTGTATTGAGTCCTGTTTTAAATTAATGTTTTGAATGCTGAAATTTTACTCTTCGTTCTTTTAAATTTGATTATATATATATATATATATATATATATATATATATATCTTCTATCTATCTATATTAATTCTTCTATCTATCTATCTATCTATATATATATATATATATATATATATATATCTTCTATCTATCTATATTAATTCTTCTATCTATCTATATATATATATATATATATATATAATATATATATATATATCTTCTATCTATCTATATTAATTCTTCTATCTATCTATATATATATATATATAATATATATATATATATATATCTTCTATCTATCTATATTAATTGTTCTATCTATCTATATATATATATATATATATAATATATATATATATATTTCTTCTATCTATATTAATTCTATCTACATTTTTCTGTATATCTACCTATTGCTATATATATTTCTTCTATCTATCTATATTAATTCTTCTATGTATATTAATTCTTGTGTCTATCTATCTATCTATCTATCTATCTATCTATCTATATATATATATATATATATATATATATATATATATATATATATATGAAAATATATAGAAAATAGGAAATAACTGGTTAGGTAAATAATCCAAAGTTCTTTAGTATTTTTGTTATTATTTTTAAAAAATAGTGCTCGATACAAAAGTAGAAACATGAGAACTCTTATGTAGCGTGTTGGAATCATATTTTTAAATAAATAATTTATATATATATATATATATATATATAATTCTGCTATCTATACTAATTCTTCCATTTATCTATATCAACTCTTCTATCTACCTATCTTAATTCTTCTCTTTCTCTCTGTCTCTCTCTCTACCTATCTGTTTGTCTCCCCCATTCAAAACTTATAACCATAGACATGAATAAATGACTTTAAATGATTAAATATGCCGACAATCGGATATTATTGTCTCTGTACTTTGCAACTGATGAACAGTCAATGTGTTCTCATGTCTTATAGTACGCATTATTTTGAGTGCGGAATACTGAAAGTTAAAAATTGTGATAAGTCCGATTTATTCCAATGCAGCATACAGAATTATTCGTTCACAATATAAGCGGCTTATAAATGCTAATTTAGGAAGCTAAACGCTTCCTATTGTCTTTTACTATATATTCGTAGGCTTTTGTTTGCCCCAGTTTTTTTATTTATTTTTTCGTTTGAAACTTTTGTGGAGCAACCAATTGAACGATTTCATCTGCATTAAGCGCCTTTCTTGGCTTGTAAAGGATAAAGCGTAAAAAGTTCGAAACGAATATCTGGAAATGGTGAAAAGTTCTAATATTGCTCTTTTTATTGCACTCTTTCAGTCTATTATTCATCCTACCGAAACACCTTCATTTTTTCTTGTTCTTTCTTATTTTCTTCGATATTATTCATGTAAAGTATGTGAGTCTGGCCTAGCGCGCTTATTTACGTTATTTAAGTTTAGACTGATATCCTCATCTTTGTTGTTGTCATGATAATGCTTGATTGTTGTGTTCTCACGCCTTTCCCACATTTCTGTCGACCTGGATAACCTTCAGGATATCTCAAACAAAACCCTTTATTTAATCTACAGAGATAGTCTCCTCGTTCTGCTGCAACATGTCTATGGATATTTCGTTTTGTTTTTATTTACTAATGCTCAGTTATTGCTCGCCTTATTTCTGTTTAGATTAAGTATACACTACTCGAACCTGGGATTGAACTCAAAATTATTATTTTGCCAAATTAATGATACGAAACTTTCTACTCAAATGGCTATTTTACGTAACAGTTAACAGCGAGGAAAGTAAA
This sequence comes from Acanthosepion lycidas, assembly GCA_963932145.1. Taxonomy (NCBI): domain Eukaryota; kingdom Metazoa; phylum Mollusca; class Cephalopoda; order Sepiida; family Sepiidae; genus Acanthosepion; species Acanthosepion lycidas. The sequence goes on from OZ010582.1 coordinate 128,171,707, forward strand.
ATCGACATGGCGAATTTATATTTGAATCATCTCTGTAGGCATTTGGTAGAGGCATGAATCAATCTTGTTAAATATACAGAATAAATAACAGGGAAGACTGGGTTCTCTTGCTTTGAGTCTCAGCTATTGTAGAAGGAGAATTCAAATCCCAACTCTCTTATGAGTATCATTGAGAGGATAGTAGGCTAAAAATGAACAAATTCGAATTGGAACCCCGAAGACGAATTAATGGTATACTGCGTCATCTACCGAGAAATTCCGGAGCTGCGTAGGTGTCAAATTATACTGGTTTATGCTTTCTTGGCAGGGGAGCCTTCCGGCGTGATCAATCCAAGAACGAACGGAGACGAATGATGAACGAACTGAACTAGATAATGAGTTTTTCTTTCGTTTTGGGTTAGGCGTTAGCGGTTATTTGGCCATTAATATTGAGAAGTGGGTTCGTTTCCCATTGGTTTCCCCATACAAAATAATCGGTAAACATGGGTTAATACGTTGTAAAATTAAACAACTAAATAATATTAATACGTCTCGGCGAGGTGCAACGATAAGCAAGAGTCGTCAGATTGACCAATATTATTGGGACGTGAATTCGATCCTTACTAGGTGCCCCATAAAAATATCAATATGAACAAAACAAGTATTGACGTCTTAAAATCAATCAACCAACCATTTTCTTTTTATTATATTGATTTTTCTTAGTATATTTTCATTCACATGATTTTTTTAAATGATTTTTTCTCGTTTCTTCTCATTTTCTTGTCCATACATTAGGTTTACAGGTTTTATTGAAAGAAGAAATAAATAATTTCGCTTAAGTGAGAAAAAATTCTACTTTTATATAGCAAATAAGATCTTCATTTACAAGTTCTCCCCCGCCTTGAGGACACATGGCACAGTGGATAAAGGTGTTGGTTAGATCCAGTGACAGAACCCAGAAAGTGTGAGTTCAATATCCACTTAAGGCAGTGAAGAACTTGGAGAGGGGAATTAACAAGAGATAACTGACAACTGACATCCATTAAACATGGCACGTGGAACTACCCAAGTGAGCAAAATGAAGGGTTCAGTTCGACATTCCAACTACCTGAAGAACGCCGGAGCGTACAACCGCCGAAACGTTCTGATAAATATGGCGACAAAAATGAGTACAATAGTCTGAATAATGTAAATAGTGTACCTAATACCTCATCTCAGAAATATAGACAGATACTGAAGGGGCGAAACTTTATAATAAATATGGCGACAAAGATGAGGGCAATGGTCCAAATAATGTAAATAGTGTACATAATACCTCATCTCAGAAATATAAACAAATACTGAAGATATTCATTCTTAGTGGTGTCATCTGTGAAAATCGAACTACGTTTGTTCTAGGCCTATATTTAATAATAGAAATAAAACCTGTTACATCCTGAAAACCGTAAGGAGTTTGGTAAATACGAGCAGAGCGGAATTTTTCCCAGCAAAATCTGTTAGCAACAATACATACATTGTACTTAGATATACCAACCTGACTTATTTTGGTTTCTTTCTTTAAAAAAAAAAATTTAATTAGCGTCTACAAATTTTTTATTTTACTTCAGAATTTGCCGAAGGATTTAAAGCTAAAATGAAAGCTGTGACATTTTACGACTTCTTGTAATTTGTCATGAATGCTAAGGATGATGTCTCATACATTTTTTAATGGGGCTCTATCTTTTCACCTCGTAGGCAAAGAGTTCTATATCCGGTTAATTAAAATACGCTGACCAGATTCCGGTCTTTTGGTTATGAAGAAAAGTTTACATTTTCAGATTGAATATACAACTGTTAGCATTTGAGAATTAAATACTTTGCAGGATGCATATAAACACGATATCTACTTTATTTTCTATTTACAACGCTGATAATGACGCAAGCCGACATGTTAAATTTCCTGTCATAGATCAAAATTTGCATTGGTGAGGATTCACTTGTTATGTCAATATTGAAATAATAGCCCTGAGGTGTATTTTGAAATGAATGGGTTATTATAAACTTTCAAGGATAAGTGGGAACGATTTTGAAAAACTGGTTTTGTAACAATAAGGAAAGAAAAGAGTAGAAAAGGATAGAACAGAATAGATAGATAGATATGAACAGGTATAGATAGATAGATAGATAGATATGAACAGGTACAGATAGATAGATAGATATATAGATATGACAGGTACAGATATATATATATATATATATATATATATATATATATATATATATATATATATATATATATATATAGATAGATAGATAAAAACAGTTAGAGATAGACAGTGAATAAACTGAGA
>OZ010582.1:128179015-128249015 GCA_963932145.1 Acanthosepion lycidas
ATATATATATATATATATATATATATATATATATATATATATGCAATGAGATTAGATAAATAGATAGATATGGCCACTTCTTTATGTTCCAAGTCCTCAGGTCGATCATGATTCGCCCAACTTCCTTCTTCTTTGTCACCTAGTTATTTCTCATAAATCCTCTTCCGTTATGCGTTTACTCAAACACACTATTTTGTTTAAGCGTTTTTTTCTTCTTCCCTCTTGCCTCCGATCTGTCCAAATAGTGTCAGGTTACTAAACCCTTTTACTTCATTATGTATCTTAGAAATTTCAATTATCTCTTCTTGATGGTAATTATAATTTCATTTTTTTCCCATTTTCTCTGAAATGCCACCGTTCTCCGCTCTTATAATCCTCATTTAGAACCATATTCCTATTTCTTTAAGTCTTTTCATCATCTTTGAGGCGATTGGTCAGCATTTACTTGCCATATAGGAGGAGAGTAACAATTCAGTACGCTTTCACTTTTTTCCTAGCGAAGTTCTCTTTCTCAATACTCAATACTCTCCGTTATATATATATATATATATATATATATATATATATATATATATATATATATGTGTGTGTGTGTGTGTGTGTGTGTGTGTGTGTGTGTAAAAATATATAGAAAATAGGAAAGAGCTCGTTGGTTAAATAATCTAAAGTTCTTTAGTATTTTTGTTATTATTTTTAAAAATAGTGCTCGATACAAAAGTAGACCATAAATATAATTACTTATTTAAAAATATGATTCCAACTCTTGGAAACATATTTTAAATAAATAATTATATATATATAAAACTGGCCACTAGCGCGGCTCGCTCAGGCTCATTTTGTGTTTGCTCAACCCTCACAGAGCCCACCTGTGGTTTATACCGCAACACTTTCTGGGAAAGAGCGTGTTATCTAGCGTGAATAACAAATTGTAGAAGGCCAGCACGCTCAGCACTCGGATACGATGACTTGTGGCATCGTGTTTGCACATCTGTTGAACAAGACTTCCGTCTACCATCAATTTTCTATCACGAGATATAGTTTTCAGGATGTTTTCCTGAACCCTGGGATAACATCTTTTCTGAGATTCGAACCTGGGTCTCATGGTCAGAAACCGAAGGTTCTAACCACTCGGCCACGAGCATCTTAATCTTAATCTTAATAATAATAATAATAACAACAACAACTTTTGGATTATAACAGCATTACGGGAAGGGGCCTAGATCTGTTGAAACTCCAGTGAACTTCCATTGCGTGATTCATCCACGCAATGGCTTACTGTCTTCTGCACATCAACGTGCTCACCAGTCTTAATCCTATGACCCTTCTGATGTTAGACGTTTTGTCTTTGTTGAGGCTTGTCTCTTCAAAAAAAAAAAGGTCCAAAGCATGCCAAGTTCATGATTCTTTCTGACCTTGTCAAGGAACTGGATCAAACGGTTTTCCCGTGTTATTTACATACATAATTTGCCCTAAGCTCAGTAAATACGATAACACTTACAATGAACAAATATACGATATGAAACAGTTTATTACTTGTATCTTAGCCAAATTATTCAAAGACATTTCTTGTGTTTTGAGTTATTGTCTCGTTGTAGGAACCTGAAATACTCATCCATTCGTGTTTTACGTTCTTCAAGCCTTGATAGATTCTATTCGCCCTGTCGCTTGAGGACACATGGCACAGTGGATAAAAGCGTTAGTTAGATCCAGTGGTAAGAACCAGTGTGAGTTCAATACCCGGTTAAGGCAGTGGAGAACATTCAAAGGGGAATTGACAGGGGATAACTGATAACTGACATCCATTAAACATGGTGCGTGGAACTATAACAGTCTAACCCAGTGAGCGAAATAAAGGGTTCAGTTCGACATTTCAACCACCTGAAGAAGGCCGGAGCGTACAACGGCCGAAACATTGTAATAAATATGGAGACAAAGATGAGGATCATAGTCCAAAAAATGTAAATAGTGTAGATAATACCACATCTCAAAAATATATACAGAAACTTTTCTTGCCAATAGCAAAATCTTTGTTGATTAATGTTATCATTAAGTAACAATAAAATTCAATACCATCTTTTCCTAATTTTTCTTTTAGCTGGTTAGTCGGTCATCATCAACTGTGCGAGTGTAAATTCAAATTTTCCCATGAGATGGTGAATAAAAATATCTTCATCTTAATTCGATCTACAAAGGCCCGAAATGAATACATCAAGATTCCATTTATTATTGCCATCCTCCTACTTCAGGTTTTAACAGTAGCTGCAAAGCATGCCAACTATGTGTATTGAGTAGAGGCCTTTCGCAGCTATTTTCAAGTACCATTACGATAAAAAATATAAACCTCCGCAAATACATCGTCTATTTGATTGATCCTTGAGAGGAAGAGCGAAGAGTGTGTCGGTCGAAACATGATGCTAGTAAACAAAGATAAAACAAAGAAGTAGAATTTAGGAAAACATTTCATGGAAGTACTTTAACAAGTAAAAACACGGTGCAAGGAAGACACGTTAATGGATGTACCAAGATTGTTGGGTGGGATGTATCGTTGAAGTTAGAGAAAAGCATTGTAACAAATTGATGATGAATTTAATGATTTAAGTTAACTATTGCAAACATTACTCTATTGTGTTCTGAAATGTGCTTTGTGCTTGGACGTTTTTATTTCCAAAGCTGCTCGGAATGTTTTGTTGTTTTGTAAAAACTGATTGCAAGTTTTGAATTTTATTTTAGAAAATGAATTCTGTTACAGCTTGTGTGTTGCATCCGACTCCAGTTTAGCGTTACCAGCATTTATGTCTTTTGAATCGGATCGATAAAATCAATAAAAGTTTTGAGACTAATTATTTCTAGAAAACAATCAAGTTCCATTAACAAATGTCCTAACGAATCTGTGTGCTTGTATCAAATTACGAAGCTGGGAACGAGAAAAACCGGAAGTCATGATTTATAGAGGCGAAAGCAAAATTTGAAAGACAGATACATGGACAATTAGCGTGACCCATTCACTTCATCAATAACAATTTTTCACAGTTCATTTCCAGATCAGGTAATCTGATTTATGACCGCGTTGCATCAGTTGTCAATACGACGACAAATATAATTAAATATTATATAACATGCTTTATTCTATATAATTATGTCTGTGTGTTAAAGCCACGCAAAACTTCTTTTGTTAAAGTTGATTTATTGATTATTTCGGGCAATGTTTCTGATTTGCCGTACATTTTTAGACATGAATATTTTAAAGTCTGAGTAGCTTCGTCATTTTTATTCTCTATATTGACACACACTTCCCTTAGCAAAAACCTAAATTCATTTACATACAACTAAAGGCTTTAGTCATAAATAAACTCCCACTCCGGCCCATCTCTCCTTAGAGAGAAACATCACCCCCTCCCCTTGTAACCAAACCAGGCTCCTTATCTGAAACGAGGCGCCCCTTTGAGAAAGCGTGTACCCTCTCCTCGACTACTATCTAAGCTAAATTCTAAACACATGATTCCGAGACAGTCAGTCTAGGACTGAATAAAACTGGCATAAAGTTATGTCGGTGGGAAATAGACTATACACACTTGAGGTAATTTGGGAATTTTTGCTGTATAGTATATATATATATATATATATATATATATATATATATATATATATATATATATAAATTTAACAATATATAGATAGTACCAATATATAACTCAACAAATCAAAACCTACCCACATTTCTCACCCACACAAGACAGACATGCTTACGGAGGTGTGGAGGCCTCACACTTATACACTCACCCACACGAATATACACAGTTACACACATCATACTCACTCACTCCCAAATGATAACACACACCCACAGCAATACACACGCTTACACATATCATACTTACTCACTCCCTAAGAACTAATTGACACACACACACAAACACTAAACAGAGACATATCCCCTCACCAGGTCTAATAAAACTATCAAACTGACCAGAGAATTCAGAGTAGCATGTATCTATCCAGCTCTTATCTCAAATAACAACTTAAAAGAGATTATTTGACCAACACAAGGATTGTTAAAAGATTCATGTTAAAAAGATAAAAAAACAAAAAACCAAAACAAATGAAAACTACAGAGAAAAGTTCATTTTCTCCAGCAAAAGACTCATTTCTGTAGTTTAGTGATAGCAGCAAGCAGAAATATTTCTCCTCCCAATGATGGCCATTTCGGCCGAAACTAGTCGAGGAATCTAAATGGAATAATAATAAAAAACGAAAGAATATTAATCTACAACCCAGTGTGTTTAAAGATTTTAATTTTAATTTTTTTTTTGTTCAATATATATATATATATATATATATATATATATATATATATATATATATATATATATATATATATAATTAACTAATGAAAATCTTGGTAATCTGTATGGGTAATCCCAAGGGGGGTGAAATCCCGAGAGTTCAATGTTAAATCAGAGCGATTAATTTAATGAAAACAGACAGCATTAAGGATCCATTGGTTATAATTTATTTCTCCACGGAATTCCTTTTTCCCTGGCTAATCAGACCACATTTCCAAAAGTGGAAAAATGAATATATATATATATATATATATATATATATATATATCCTTGTGCAGGTATGCAGAAAATAGAAAAGAACACGTTGGGTGCATAATCCGGGGTTCCTTAGTATTTTTGTTTTTATTTTTAAAAAACAGTGCTCCATACAGAAGTAGAGCTTATATTATAATAATATTTTTTGTTTAAAAATATGATTCCTTCGCTACATAAGAGTTCTCATGTTTCAAAAACGTGAGCCGAAATCATCCAAATAATTAATAAAATTAAGTTGGATTGAGGTGTTTAGTCACGTTTCATCTTCAAGCGAAATTTTAAAATTTCGCTTGAAGATGAAACGTGACTAAACACCTCAATCCAACTTAATTTTATTAATTATTTGGATGATTTCGGCTCACGTTTTTGAAACATGAGAACTCTTATGTAGCGAAGGAATCATATTTTTAAACAAAAAATATTATTATAATTATTATATATATATATATATATATATATATATAGATAGATAGATAGATAGATAGATAGATGGATGGATGTATATGTGAAACGTAAAGGTGTTTACATAAAATAAGGGGTACTAGTTCGAACTTTTTATTGTTTATTATGACATTCGAATAGCTAGGCCAGTAGACATTGAATTACATCATGAAACAGGAGTATCTAATTAAACTCATGTACCGCTAAATATAAAGTGCGTGCGTGTATGCGTGTGTGTGATCCTCACAGAACTAATATTTAATAGCCTCACCTGTTTGATATAGGTTTTCAAATGTGCATTTATTAACTAGGTTATTTTACACTCTGTTTCTCCATATTGAAACGTGCGCAGACAAAGTGTAAGAGAGCTAAACACTGCGGACATAGTGATTTCATCACAGAAAAGTCAAACGCTCTATTTCCGATATTTTTTTTTTTTGTTTTACTCAAGCATTTTTTCAGCACTGATCCATATTCGTGATAATCTATATTAATATATTTTAATAATTGAACCGGTGTAAATAATACGAAGCCGTTCGGTAAACTAACTATATAACCTGGGGACTAAAAATCGTTAACGACACAATCGGAATACATGCAGACACCGAGGCGAATTCTTGAGAGAGAAAGTGAGAGATAGGGAGAATAAGAAAAGAAAACAAAGAGGGAAAGTGAGACAAGATTGGTAGCGATATAGAGAGAATCGCGATAAGAAGTGAAACAGAATTGGTTGAGAGAGATCGATACCAATTTGTAGACCATAGGGATATAATCAATACAAGGGACTAAGGACAATATTATGAAATGGACAAAGTCCGACTATTATTTTAAGACATTTTTTTTTATGTTTATGCATTCTTTTTATAGATACAAATATTTTTAAGTAAATGCTCTATTTATAATAAGCAGTATTAACAACATATATAGGATACAGGTTCGATTCCTGTCGGGGATGCATATTTTCTCTGAAAAAAAAACTTTTTAAATATTTGTTTAGAAAAAAAGAACGTATAAACATAAAAATAAAGAAAATGTATGGATGGAAAGAGGGAAAGATGTCAGTTAGTGAGGGTGAGAGAGAAAATATTGAGATAGACAGTCGATAAAGAGTACTGGTATATATATATATATATAATAGACATTTTTTATGTTTAACGTTCTTTTTATAGATACAAGTATTTAATTAAATGCTATGTTTATAATAAACAGTATTAAATTACATTTACCGGCCTGAATGTCCGAAAAATTTTCACAGAAAATATTCGTCCTTTGACAGGATTCGAACCTGCATCCTATACGGAACCGCCATTTAGCCGGGCGTGCCTAACCAAATCGGCCACAAAGGAGCGCTCGGTTGGCAAGGTCGAATTTACTGTTTATAAACCTTGCCTTGTCTTTAATAAATAAATTGTCGGACCTTGTCCATTTCTTAATATATATATATATATATATATATATATATATATATATATATATAATTATTTATTTAAAAATATGATTCCAACTCTCTACATAAGAGGTCTCATGTTTCAAACAAGAGCCGAAAACTTCAAAATAATATTTGAATTAACTTGAGTTAAAGTAGGCTCTGTTCCATCTTCAAGCGAAATTTTTTGGGAATGCCTTATTTCTGAATTTTACGAGTTTTAATAGTATGGTCAGAATTGAAATAAAAAATCTCCATGGTAACATCAAGGGCGGATTGTTTAGAATCTGCAGGGGTGGGGTGTTGATAATTTGTATCAGTATAGAGTTACTTTCATAGATGCCGGGTCACGGTAAGGTGGGGGTGGCTAAATTTACGACGGGGGAAGTTTTCGCATAGTCTGGCTTGAGCGTCTACGGAGATTTATTTATTTTTATTTTATTCTTTTATTATATCTCTTTATGAAAGGGATTTGTGTATATGAAAAGGCCGTAACGTTTGTTATTTGACGACTTCATAAAGGGTTATCAATTTTTGTAGGTTATTAAAACTATGTATATGGGCTATGGATTTTAAAATTTATTTTTTTGTATGAAAGAGCATTTATCGATTAGAGCTAAGAACTTCTGTTCTTAGCTCTAAGGACAGAAGTTCTTAGGACAGAAGTTCTTAGGACAGAAGTTCTTAGCTCTAATCGATAAACACTTTCCCACCAAAAGTAGGCTTAGTAATATATTCAATAAGAACACACTAAAATTGAGTTATTGCTGCACTGAAAATCTAGAAGGTATAATAAGAAGACACAATAATAATATCCTGAACAAACCCCCTTACCTGAATAGTTTTAATAACTCTACACTTAAATCAGATAATGATAGGGAAAAATTATGCGATTGTAGAAACCCGGTAGACTTCCCATTAGAAAATAAGTGCTGCATCAAATCTGTGGTATACCAATGCACTATATCATCCACGGAGAACCCTAACAATAATATGATATACATTGGGTCCACGAAAAATGCCTTTAAAACCAGATGGAGGCAGCATAAATGCTCCTTCAACAACATAAACTTTAGACATCAGACCTCTCTATCTAAATATTTTTGGCACCTGAAAGAAAAAAATAGGACACCTAAAGTAAAATGCAAAATCATTAACAGGACTAGAACTTGCAAAACTTGGGATGACCCATGCCCTTTGTGCCTCCATGAGAAACTACACATTATTAAGCTCCTAAACAATAAAAACCTATTAAACAACCGGCAAGAATTAACGGTTTTCTGCCGACACAACCGAACTTACGCTCTGAATAACTAGCTAAAAACACACATACAAAAAAATAAATTTTAAAATCTCTTATGTAGCGAGTTGGAATCATATTTTTAAATAAATAATTATATTTATGCTCTACTTTCGTATCGAGCACTATTTTAAAAAAAATAATTACAAAAATACTAAGGAACTTTGGATTATTTACCAAACCAGTTTCTTTCCTATTTTCTACAATATTTTCACACACACACACACACACACACACACACACACACACATATATATATATATATATATATATATATATATATATATATATATATATATATATCATTACAAAGACTGAGTAGGCACTGCGATTAATTAAATTATTCTTGTTTCCGTATGTATTTTCTTGTTTGGATATAAAGTGTACAAGACCTGCTTTAATATTCTATATATGCAAGAGCATTCGGTTATTCTGTTATCCATTATTAAAAATGTTTTTTTATTATTATTTTTAGCTATATAGATTTTTATATATGTGCATCTACAGGATGATTTTGTATATTTCGTATATTCTAGGAGTATGTTACGGACGGAGTTTGGTAGGCGTCCGTGTGTGTTTAAATGGCTCCTAATTGCGATATGGTCAAACGTGAGTTTTCTTGATAGGTATGTAGTGGTATGTCCAATATATATTCTTCATGGATTTGATTTAATCAGGAAAACTGGTCCTTAAGGTTCATGTGAATTCATAAATAATATTGATTCTCTAACTTGGATCTTTAAGAGAAATTATTGTTGACAAGGAGGTTAGCTCTTTTATATTTTAAAGTAAGTAATTGAAACGAAAGGATTTACAGGAACACTAACAAAATTGATTCAAAACCTTAATCGCATTACTTTATCAGTCTTCATTAATGAAACATGAATAAAAGAGAGATTGCTCTCCAAATATCTATCTATATATCTATCTATCTATATACCTTTATATAATAATGATAATAATAATAATAATAATATGCGTACTAACTCGTATTCCGTGTTGATAATATTCCAAGAAAACACCTGAACAAAAGATTAGTGAAGGAACGGTTTAATCATCACGTAGAATATAATATTAATGTACTAGCGGGAGATGTGGCCGAAAACCGCTTTTTATATGGGGCGATCCCGAACCCGTAGGCTAGGTAAAAAATCCCCTTAGACAACACTTAAATGGGTTTGGGATTGTCTACCTCTCCAGATGAGAATGCCCTTCGGCATAGCTTCGTCTGTTCTCCTCTTCCGAAGGCAGAGAGTTCGACGAGTGTGTCACAAGCCTGGCATCAAATTGCCTGGCATAGGTACAACTAAATTGTGTACCGTTTAAACATATCTGGAGATCTTTCAGTTTAAATGATTAGCAATCACGATTGAAACAGCATAATAACAATCTTCGTCATATTTGTGATATTTAAACATTACTGAAAATTTTACGCAATATTAACATTTCTCTTCAAATGGTATATCAGGTAATTATAATTATATTTTCCGTATTCTGATGGACCCAATTTTCTTAAAGGTAGACGTACTTTCTCCTTATATGGCCAGCGCTGGTAATCTTTTTTTTAAAGAATTCTTCCTATCTTCTCTAATATGCCAGACGCCGTAAACCTTCTTCAAGGGTTTACACCAGTTCGCCAATTAGAGTTTCATTAGAGTTTTTCAACTAAGATTCAAATATCTTTGATGTGCCAATATGTTTAGTGTTGTCGTTGTTGTCCCAGTAACTATTTTAACAGTTTTTATTCCAAGACAAAATTATTATTTTTCCCCAAAACGAAACTTTCGAATCCTCGTCGCCATTGTTATAATGCTCCTATCAACACTTAGTTCTTGTTAATAATATTTCAAGGAACACAAGATTAATGAAAGAACTGTTTAATAACTTGGATTAATATTACAATACTAACAAATATAGGAGTTATTCCGATTCTTTTTAGGTCCCACTTGAGAGTACCTTCATAATCAAAAAAAAAAAAAAAAAGACCACGGTTAGCACTTTAGTGTAGCGAAGGACGGTGAACTTTCGACACAAGATGATATATATATATATATATATATATACATATATATATATATATATATATATATATATATATATATATTAGCAACTGAAAGAAGGATACACAATTGGTAGAAAGGGAGAAATTTTAAGACAGAATTGGTAGAGAAATAGGTAGAAGGAGGAGCACAGAGAGAAAAAATCGGTAGAAAGATAGAATTGGTAGAGCGATAGGGGTACAAATTACAAAAAATATATGCATACTTTGCTAAAGGTATCAGAATATTAAAGACATGTGGAATATACTGTAATAAACTGATTAAATAAACAATAAAATGGCGAATATCAAATGTTCAGTAACCTTCTTCGACACTTTAGAATGAAGTTGATTTTCGTGAAGGTGTTTTTTGGCGCGCAATCAAGAAAAATCAGGATCTGGTTTTGCTTGCATAAATCAGTTTTATTTTGAGACTTCTTTTAACAAAGACTTCCGTTTCTCAGTCTTTCTCTTCCAGATGAAATCTGCCTTGAAAGTAATTAATCATAAAGATGAAGTGAGTGCACTTAAATGCCGGATGGATTTTGAAGTTCTCTGTGAAAAGGCTGCTTGCCCATTCCCGGAATGATAAAAGGGTTAATATTCACAATGAACTATTTTGATTTAATGGAAAAATAAACACAGAATCAGTTTAACTTGCATTATCGAATGACAAAGTTGAAATAAGATTTCATCTATCTCTGTAAATATCTATGTGTTAATATCTATCTACCATATCTATCTCTGTAAATATCTATGTAATTTTTCTATCTCCGTAAATATCTATGTATCTCTAGAAATATCTATGTATCTCTAGAAATATCTATGTATCTCTGTACATATCTATGTGTTAATATCTATCTACCATATCTATCTTTGTAAATGTCTATGTTATCTTTCTATCTCTGTAAATATCAATGTATCTCTGTAAATATATATGTGTTAATATCTATCTACCATATCTGTCTCTGTAAATATCTATGTATCTCTGTAAATATCTGTGTTAATATCTATCTACCATATCTATCTCTGTAAATGTCTATGTAATTTTTCTATCTCTAGAAATATCTATGTATCTCTAGAAATATCTATGTATCTCTAGAAATATCTATGTATCTTTGTAAATATCTATGTGTTAATATCTATCTACCATACCTATCTCTGTAAATGTCTATGTAATCGTTGTATCTCCGTAAATATATATGTATCTAGAATTATCTATGTATCTCTGTAAATATCTATGTGTCAATATCTATCTACCATATCTATCTCTGTAAATGTCTATGTTATCTTTCTATCTCTGTAAATATCTATCTCTAGAAATATCTATGTATCTCTGTACATATCTATGTGTTAATATATATCTACCATATCTATCTCTGTAAATGTCTATGTTATCTTTCTATCTCTGTAAATATCTATGTGTTAATATCTATCTACCATATCTATCTCTGTAAATATCAATGTATCTCTGTAAATATCTATCTGTTAATATCTATCCTTTTACAATTGTTTATAATAGTTGATTATGGTGTCAAGCCCTTTCAGAAATATCTAAACTATACAATCGCTTTCTAAGATAAATGGTTAAAAACATCTTTAAGCATGTGATGCCTGAGTATCTTGGCAAAGACCGTCCTTCTTTGAACATTGTGGAATGGCGTTACAGAATTCCGAATAAGGTCCGTGCCAAATAGCATAATCGACTTCACTTGGGAGCAACCAACAGAAGACACAACTAAAATGAATAGGACATGTAATTTGAAAAGAAAATAATAGCATAATGAAGATACTGACACTCCATACCATTTCAAATGGAATTTTAAGAGGATACCCCATTAATCCGAGAAATAGCGATAATATTTATTGCACTTGAGAAACCTGTTTTCCTAAAAAAATGTTTTAAGAGAAAGATTTTATAAATTTAAACCGAAAGCAGTACTGGCTGCTTAGTCAATGAATGCCAAATGTTTCCTTATAGGGAAACGGCTAAAATTACCATTTAAAATATTCTTGTCTGCAATCTCTCAATCTCTCTTCCACTCACACCCTCATATGTATGTATGTTTCTTGTGTTGACACCAATTCCAGTTCATTATTTACGAATATTAAATTTCGTTACTGAATCAACTTCAAACACCACCCTACTCTCTCTCTCTCTCTCTCCCTATCTATCTATCTATCTATCTATCTATCTATCTATCTATCTATCTATCTATCTGTCTATCTATCTATCTATCTATCTATCATTTTTTTTCTTTTATCATGGATACAAAAAAATAGTGCATAATTATGTAATATACCGTGTGGTCCGAAAGTCTTGTCACCCGTAGATAAATTTCTATTCTAACGCTGTGGGTTATTATTATCAAGGAGAGAGTTTCACACAAGCGATACTAGAATACCTATCACTTGAAGGACACCATTCAGAGAGCCTTTGCAACAGTCAACAAAGCAGAGCTTCGTAAAATATACATGTCATGGCGACGCATCATTTTGTGTGTAGAAAATGATGGTGTTCTTGCTGACCTTCTCGATGTGTGACAGCGTCAATGAAAGTGAATAAACTGAATTCAGTACATGTGCTTTGTATTACTGGTTCTCATTACATTTTGGTAGAGGGTAACAAGACTTTTGGACCAAACTGTATATCTTCCTGCTGGGAATGAATTCTGGAGACGGGAAGCAACAGAAATGGGGGTGTACATACAGAAAAACGCTGTGAATATCATGGATTGATCATTTAAACAACAGGGATGTCTTAAATTAAACAAAAATGGTTTTTGGTATGCTTTATTTTGCTTTACGACATATCAATTACAATGGATTAATTAATGGCGACAAGAATTTTAGGATAGGTTCGTATGAATAGAATATGTATTATTTGTAAGAAATCGCGTTGTAGATCAGGGTTTGGGTTTATTTTGTTTTACGGCATATCAACACCTCAATGGGTTAATTAATGCTGACAAGATTTTGGAGGTTAGTTTCATATAAATAGAATATGTATTCTTTGTAGGAAACCAGTTTGTAGATTGATAAATACCATCTATAAAAAGAACACCCGCTCGGCCCGGTGGCTAGGATCAAAGTGTAGTATCTGCGCTTTGTGAGCTGCCGGATCGGGTGTCTGTCGAACTCTCTGCTTGCAGAGAGGAACCCGCACGAAGCTCCGCCGAAGGGTAGAGTTTCGTTGGGGGAGGTTGAAGGAACTGGCCCGCCTCGGCAGGTTTAGATGGTTATTTATTTTTGGCTGGGCCTACGGGCTCGGAGATACCCACATTAAAAAGGCTTTGTGCCACATTCGATCCCCGTGGGTGGATTTATAAATACCATCTGTAAAAAGAATATATAAACATAAAAAATGTCTTTACATATACATATATATATATATATATATATATATATATATATATATATATATATATATATATATATATATATTGTGTGTGTATTTAGGCAGCATATTTTCATTCATACACGTTTCATTAAATAATATAGACAAGTGTTGTCTATTTTACGTAATTTTTTTTCATAACTTCTGATAAGTTTAATAACATTATCGTTGAAAGAAGAAAGAAATCCGCAATAGTCATCCATATTTTTTTAATACAATCTAAGCTTTCGGCTTACTTAAGCCATTATCAAAGATGTTAATTACAACAAATTAAACAATATACGGACACGACAGTGATGATAGTCTGTCAATGTTTACATAGAAGATTTCTAAGCAACGATAAACATGCGCATATAAGACGCAAGAAGCGAGAATCGCACCGCATCTCATCTCATCTCGGATATAAAACAACATGCCTTCCCGCATACACAATTTCGTAAAACACTTGTCGTAAACACAATTACACTTCGACATGAAAACAATAGACAAAAACTAAAAATCCTTGAAGCATTATACATCTAACAGTTGAAACCCAACCTAAACAAAATCAATTATGGCATCTCTACAAATATTTTAAATGTCTATAATTGGTATAATTGGTAACAGAAGCTTTCCATATTTCATACTTCTACAATTCACTCTCGTCTGGTCATGTGTGACGTCATGAGATGCGGTGTGATTTTCGCTTCTAGCGTCTTATATGCGCGTGTTTATCGTTGCTTAGAAATCTTCTATGCAAACATTGACAGACTATCATCACTGTCTTGTCCGTATATTGTTTAATATGTTGTAATTGACATCTTTGATAATGGCTTAAGTAAGCCGAAAGCTTAGATTGTATTAAAAAATATGGATCACTACTGTGAATTTCTTTCTTCTTTCAACGATAATGTTATTAAACTTATCATAAGTTACAAAAAAAATGATTTTGATGCGTATATTTGAATTATTTGTGTTATATGTAACTGATGAGAAATTTCTGTTATTCAGGAAATTTACTTTGGATAGGTGATTATGCCTATTTTAAACTAACGGTTTGTATTGGTGCAAAAGATGATAGAAATAAGATAACATCTGCAACAAGATAGCGATAAGATGCATGATTGTGATGAAACCTGCACTGAAATTGAAAAATCGAGAAGTTTGTCAGTTTTATGGAATGAAATACAGTATTCAGCTATGTCGATTGCAATAACGCACGCAGAGTTAAAAAGTGTTTTTCGTTAAAACATTTCAAGAACAAAAGCAAAACGAAATGCAGAAAAAGTTGAGAATGATGTGAAAAGAGAAAGAATCATCATACAACAGCGATTGCAAAATCCTTATTAAATATCTGTTTTGCATATGTGGCATATTTAATTCAATAAATTTTCATTAATATTACGTAATTTATTTCTTTTTCTTTAAAATCAATTCCGTTATATTTCCCTCACAATTCACTTATTATAAACAGTGGAAATAAATGTTAAAACTGATTTAAGTTCTTTTATTTTAATCTAAATATAACCCCTCATGTCCGGACTTTGTAAACAATTCCTCATTTCCGGACTTTGTAAACAATTCTTCATTTCCGGAAGGGCTTTTTAATAAGTAGAGAAATTACGCCTAAATTATTTAATCAAACCTGCTTGAATGAAAATGTGCTGCCGATATATATATATATATATATATATATATATATATATATATATATATATATATATAGTAAACCCAAATCTAGTTTTCGCGAAATAAAATGCTACCATGGTTTACTGAAGTTTTCACTTTCTTAATTATCATTTGGTTTATTCTTACATTGAAATCTCTATAATCCTCTTTAGAATTACCCATACAAATTTTATATATATATATATATATATATATATATATATATATATATATATATATATATATATATATATATATATATATATATATATATATGTGTGTGTGTGTGTGTGTGTGTGTGCGTGTAAATTGTGTATATTTAGGCAGCAATTTTTCATTGATACATGTTTCATTAAATAATATGGACAAGTTTTGTCTATTTATTTTAAGTAAGTTCCTTTCATATTGTCTGATGAGCTTAATAACATTATCATTGAAGGATGAAAGGAAATCACCCTATTGATACATGTTTAAATCCAATCTAAGCTTTCGATTTACATAAGCCATTATCAAAGATGACAATTACTTTTCAATATATCAGCCAATACACGGAATACTAATGATAGTCTGTTTTTGTTGCATGAAAAATTTCAAAGCAACGACTAAATCGTATATACAAGACACGGAAGCGAAAATCGCGCTGCAGCTCGTGACGTCGCACATCAACCACGCGAGACTGAAAACGAGAAATATTAAGTATGGGAAGCCATTGGTATAAAGCAGTGGCTTCTGTTATCAATTATAGGCATGTAAGAATGTTTGTGGATATTTCGTAGGGTATTTTGTTCAGGTTAGGTTTCAACTGTTTTATGTATATAGCTTCAAGAATTTTTTTTATTGTTTTCATGTTTAAGTATATTTGTGTTTTCAACAAGGATTTTCCGGAATTGTGTACGCGACCAGGAATTTTGCTTTAAATGCCTAAAAATGTTAGATTTATCATTCAAATGTAGAGTCAAGCATCATGAAAGCGAGTTTGTGGTGTGACCAACATAGATATTATTTAATCCCTTGGAGATACAATCTCCCAAAGGGCGCTTGAATTTGTAAACTATGTTGGTTTTTTGCAAATCGCTAACGAGGAGGGGGTGAATCATTACGAACAATTAAGTTGGATAAACTAGATTTAATGTAGTATATGATTAACCTAATTTTGTTCTAGGATCTGTTGTAGATATATTAGTATTTACTAATTTTTTTGAGTATATTTTCATCTTGTTTATAATTACTATGCATTTGTCTCGATATAAGAGATTAATATGTTTGGGATTAGTTGAAGCAGTATTAGATTATATTTGCTTAGTATTAAGACTTTTAAGAAAGCATTTTATTTGTTCATCAAATATAGTTTGGAAAGCTATTATTAATAAGTGTTTGTTTTATATTCTTTAGTTCACTGTAAAAAAATCTGTTTTGTAGACGAATTAGTTTCTGCACGATGTATTAGATTTTTTATGATTGTTATTTTGTAGTAATATGGACATTCGCTTTTGTAGATAATTGTAAGCGAATTTATGCTGGTATGGTAGGATTTTTGTATGACGAAATAGTAAATTTGTTATTTGTGTTTATCAATATGTCAAGGAAGGGAATTTTATTAGTAGTATTGAGTTCATACATGACTTTAAGGACATAATTATTTTGGAAACGTTTTTGAAGTTGAAGTATTTCATCTGCATTTTTAACATATCTTAGATGGAAGGATTTTTAACATATGTAAATATCTTATATTCGAGGTTCGACATGTATACACGAGTTATTCGTTGCATTGAAATTTTTCATGCAACAAAAACAGACTATCATTAGTGTTCCGTGTATTGGTTGATATATTGAAAGTAATTGTCATCTTTGATATTGGCTTATGTAAGCCGAAACCTTAGATTAGATTTAAACATGTATCAATATGGTGATTTTCTTTCGTCCTTCAATGATAATGTTATTAAGCTCATCGGACAATATGAAAGGAACTTATTTTAAATAAATAGACAAAACTTGTCTATATTATTTAATGAAACATGCATCAATGTATGTATGTATGTATGTATGTGTGTGTATGTATGTGTGTGTATGTATGTATGTGTGTGTGTTTGTGTGTGAATTAAAAATAAGACTAACGCCATATTAACAAGTGTTAGTGTTAACTAAACGTTTACGAAAACGCCGAGAGAGAAATGGGTGAAAGGTTTCTTTCAGAAATAAACGAATCAGCAATCACCATTTTTTCTCTTTTTTACGTATCTTTTTATTCTCTAGGTATCATTATAAAATCAACTATATTAAACTTTTCCAAACATCCACCCATCCACACTTCTAATAACTGTTTTTGAAATTTGCTATTTTGGTTCGTCAGACTTTAAATTTAATGTATTTCCTATTGTTATTCGAGTCCTATTCCTCGGGTCCATCGATCCAAACTTCTCTTCTTGTTTATCGTCTGCCTGTCGTTTCAATCAAAGTTTCTTTTTTTATTTCCCCTTTTTTTTCCTTGTGTCTTCGCCTACGTTTATATTAACCACTTCCCCTATTTTCCCAACAGATTACTTGTTCGTCTAATTCCTATATTTTTAATAATATATTTCTTTACTGATTTTTCTCGTGTTCAACACAGCCATTTTTTTTTTTACTTCGACACTCGTCATCTCCGTTTCGAATTATTTTTCATTCTATTCCAAGTTAAATCTTCTTCGTTCGTTTTTCCTTTTGTCTCGAATACTCGATTCATTCTCCATCTTAATGCATCCCGAGTGCATTGAAAGCCATTAAGTGACGTTAAAGTAAATTGCACAATGGAATTCTATTGTTATTAAAATCTGGCCATTCATCTCAATGTTTTGCTATCTATCTATCTATCTATCTATCTATCTATCTATCTATCTATCTATCTATCTATCGCAGCCTATTCGTTTCTACATAAAACTCGCCATATGTCTCATTCATTCTAGCCATTTACCTAAGCACCCCTTCTCTCTCTCTCTCTCTCTCTATATATATATATATATATATATATATATATATATATGTGTGTGTGCGTGTCTGTATGTATAAGCACACACATATATATTCACTTGATGCGATAGGTAAATAGTCATCATATAATATTTTTACTTCGCGCATGCGCCTTTTTTGTTTTCGATTTTGTCCACTGCACATTTTAGTAGGGTCAGTTGGACACCGTCTGTAAGAAAAGATCACCATGACGGAATTAAGTCCGACAGAAATTTGAAAACGGTATGCTTTACTATTTGGCATTCGCGCTGGAATTCCTTACTATAAGTATTTCAGTGTGTTTGGTTGTCAATCTGAGGAGAGTGAAGAGGATTCGGAAACAGTTGGATTAATCTAATGGTGATTACGAAGGTGTTTGGAGTGATCACTGGCAATGGCAACGTTATTCCTATATTCATCTTCCCACAGGGCCTCAAACTCAACACAAACGCCCTTCATAAATTGCCTTGATGAGTTAGTGCTACTCTAGGTCAAGAGGGAAGACGCTAGGCCTGGCAACAAGAAGTTGCATCATGCTACACAAACAGGAGAACCCTGTCATGGCTGTCACACAATTTCTGCGACCATACCACACCTTACATCTGGCTGCGTAACTCCCCAAACTGCAGCCCCTTATGTAGGGCGCAGTTGAGCGAGAGACCAACAGAACTGCTTGTAACATCAAATATAAACCAAAGACAAGAATTATGACAGCATTTGGCAACTTAAGTAAGGAGATCGTCCAGATGAGCTGCAGCAGATTCCGAATTCCGAAGGCGTATAGAAGCCATTTTGAAGCCAATGGCGATTTTATTGAATTAAATTGACTCTTTAGTATTTCAAAATATTTTTGGTAAGTATATCTGTTAAATCGAGATATCAGTATTATCATATATATATATATATATATATATATATATATATATATATATATATATATATATATATATATATATATATATATATATGAAGAAATATAGATTTAAGGTGTGCTATATTTATGGGATAAAGTGCTCAATATCAGAGATAGAGCGTATGTAAGTATAAATATAAAAGTGAACATTGAAGTCAACAATCAGAGGCGAAAGGTTGTTTCCTGATAGACGCAATCATCAGGCTGGCCTGACGATTGCGTCTAACATGAAAAGCCTGTTGCCTCTGAGTATTGACTTCAATGTTCACTTTTATATATATATATATATATATATATATATATATATATATATAGTAAGAGAGACTCTTTCGCTGTATCATAGCTCAACAGTATGTCTAGACGTCCGGCTGAATTGGCATCAGTCAGGTATTCTACCTCTAAGCCATTGGCGCATGGCAGGGATGAAGATGAATTTAAGTGTATTCATTTTTAGATAAACACACATTGACTGAGTGAACTCGATTCGATTTACCGAATTAAAAGAGCTTAACCGAAATATTTCTTTCAAGAACATATATATATATATATATATATATATATATATATATATATATATTCATCCACAGACAGACATATATATATATATATATATATATATATATATATATATATATACGTATAATGAAAATATAGATTTAAGGTAAGGTATATTTATGGATAAAAGTTCTCAATATCAGGGATAGAACGTATGTAAATATAAGACACTCAGGTGAACACCAACTGCCGACAGTCTGTTTCATCCTTGAATGTGCATATATATATATATATATATATATATATATATAACAAACAACACATACCAACCTTATAGAAAACCAAATACTAACCCCTTATATATACACCCGAAGTCAAACCACCCGCCATCCATAATTAAACATATACCCTCATCAATAGAAAATAGAATCAGCATTAACTCTGCTAACAAAGAAATATTCCAATAACACAGCAGCTTTTATAACGATGCCCTAAAAAATAGTGGATACAAGAACGCACACATTAATTATAGAAACAATTGCACTAACCAGAATACAAGAAGAAAAATAAAACAGGAAAAGAAAAATCATTTGGTTTACTCCTCCGTTTAACCAAATGGTTAGTATTAAATTAGGTCAGAAATTCCTAGCTTTTATTGATAAACACTTCCCTACCATTTGTAGGCTTAGTAATATATTTAATAAGAACACCCTAAAATTGAGTTACAGCTGCACTGAAAATCTAGAAAATATAATAAAAAAACGCAATAATAAAATCCTGAACAAATCCCCATGCCTGAATAGTATTAATAAAAACCCTACTTAAATTAGAAAAAAACAGTGAAAATTTATGTGATTGTAGAAACCCAGAAGACTGCCCATTGAAAAATAAATGCTGCGTCAAATTTGTAGTATACCAATGTACTATCGCATCCACTGAAAGTCCTAATACTAATATGATATACATTGGGTCTACGAAGAATGAATTTAAAGCCAGATGGAGGCAGCATAAGTGCTCCTTCAACAATATACATAAAAAAAATCAGACATCTCTATCTACATATTTTTTATTTTTGGCATTTGAAGGAAATGAATAAAACACCAAAAGTAAAATGGAAAATTATAAACGAAACTAGAACTTGTAAAACTTGGGATGACCCATGCCCTTTATGCCTACATGAGAACCTACACATTATTAAGTTTCTAAATAATAAAAATCTATTAAACAATAGACATGAGTGAACGGTCTTTTGCCGACATCATCCAATCTTTGCTTTGAATAATTAGCATATAATTTTTTAAAAAATCCATAGTTCTAATAAATATCTTGAATACCCTACAAAAAAGATAACCCTTTATGAAGTCGTCAAAAAATAAATGTTACGTCAGTTTTTTTTATATATATACACAAAACCCTTTTAGAAAAAATAAAATAAAAAAAATAAATAAATCTCCCTAGACACGTAAACCAGACTAGACTAAATCATCTTCCGCTTTAAATTTAGCCACACCAACCTTACCCTGACTTGACACCTAGAAATGTAACTATTTCCTTATACAAATTATTAACACCATGCGTCCCTTTCTATATGAAAAATCGCGCTGGCTGTCACCATGGAAATTTTGATTTAAATAATGAATCTGCTATTAAAACACGTAAATTTCAGAAATAAGTTATTCCAAAAAAAAAAAAAAATTTCGCTTGAAGATGGAACAGAGATTACTTTAATTCAATTTAATTCAAATAATTATATTGAAGTTTTCGGCTCTTGTTTTGAAACATGAGAACTCTTATGTAGCGTGTTGGAATCATATTTTTAAATAAATAATTATATTTATGGTCTACTTTTGTATCGAGCACTATTTTTAAAAAATAATAACAAAAATACTAAAGAACTTTGGATTATTTACATAACCAGTTCTTTCCTATTTTATATATATATATATATATATATATATATATATATATATAATATCCGTTGATAATTGGCAGACATAATTCCAAGGAAGATGTGTATCCAAAGAGAGCTCAATGTAATAAGCAGCGCAATATAATAATCATAATTTCAGACGATCCTTGAAAATACATTCATTTATAATTTATTTCATGAATATAGGAAAATATTTATCTCTTCAGACCAAATTCATTTTAACATATGGAGTAAATTTGTCCGGACAAACAGAAGGGGGAGAGAATGAAAAAAAGAAAAAAAAGGAAATAGAAAAAAATATATTAAAAGAAAAAGAAGAAATTAATATAAGGTTTTAAAATAATTGTGGGAGGCACGAGAATGTGAGATATAGGGGTTAGGAGGGGAAGGAGAAAAGTAGAGAGTGACAGAGGGAGGGAAAAAAAGAAAGCAAAGAAAAATTAGACATGAGTCGATAGTGTGACCTAGAAATGATTTCTTTTACAAACTGAACAAGTTTAATTACAGGGTTCAGAATTAAAATAGATACATTCATGTGTCTAATATTCGTGTCACTTTTTGACAATTTCATCATATTATAATCATCACAATTTCAAAATATTATAATCATCACAATTTCAAAATATTATAATCATCACAATTTCAAATTAATAATATTAATAATAATAATTGGCATAAATAAAATAAAGTTAAAAAATTAAGATTAAAATACATAAATATATAAAAATGTTAATTAAATCTACACCTATAATTTTCAATGTTGTTTGATAGAATATTCTTCAGTGCCGGTTTTGAGTTCAAATTACACATTCCTCTTCTCTTGGCCAAGCAACAATCTCTCTCAAGTGAGTTTACCTTTTCCGTTGCATAAAGCCTACTACTGCAGTTTTAAGGTGTTGCTTTCATTGTAATTTATAGCCATTCCCAAATTTAAAGTTTTTTATTGTCCTGCCAGTTTTTTGCATTGCATTCACCGTAGTAATAAGTAAGCTTGCTTTTTTATTACTCAATATTTATTTTTCCATCCTTTCCTAAAAAAGTTATTCGAGCTTAGTGATCTTTGTAGCTTTACAGCTTTCTCTTCTGGTATTTATCCACACATTCCATTTGACAATTCATATTTGCCTAAGACATGCCACCAAAGAAAAGAACTTGCCTAGGTCGCAAAAACGCTGTCGCCAGGTCCGCCATACGAATAAGAGATAAATCGTTTATAGAACGTTCAGTTTGCCTGTCTCAAAATGCCTCTCTCGAAATGCTTCAATCAGAGCCACTGAGTCCGAAGATCAAAGTAGTCATCGGCTTTCCAGAAGAGCATACCTGAATGCTTCTGCGCGAGAGGCTGAGAAGAAACGCCTCTTCAACTGCTGCTGAGGGTACAACTGGCGAATGTTTGTGAATATGGCAATGAATATGAGGATAGCAGTCGGAATAATGTGAATAATGCAAGTAATCATAATATCTCATTGCAGAAATATAGACAACAATTTTTTTATGTGGTTTTATGTCTCCAATGGAATGTGCATTGAAGTATATGGAAATAAATACCGTATCAATTTTTCGTTTGAATTACTCGAAATCACGTTCTGGCGAATGGAAAATGTTTGAATTATAGTCAACGTCAATTCTACATTAGGAACGCGCCTTTTCCGATTGCATTTCCAGTAAAATCGTTTTTACTGTGATTTACTGTCATTTGGAATCTTAAACATGCTGACTAACCACAAATATGAATCACATTAAACACAATTTATTTTTTTTCTTTTATCAAATTGCCAATTTATTGGGTGTAATTAGAGAAACGAGAAGAAAGAAGTAAAAAAAGAGGAAGTGAATAAAAGTAGTCAGTTATAATGTGCGAGGAATATAGAGATATAATGAAAGAGATTGATAGATAGATAGATAGATGGATAGATAGATAGATAGATGGATAGATAGATAGATGGGGAGAGAGAGAGAAAGAACATGTTAAAGAGAGAATTATTGAGAAAAAAGGAATAATAAAAATGAACTAGGGTGAATATATTTAGACTTAGGAACCTACATTTTTGTTCATATATATTAAATAAAATTATATAATTTTCAATGCATTTTATGACTGTAGAAGTATAACGATATGTTTGTCATGATGGGAGTGTGAAATGTTTTCTATGGTGAGCTGTTGATACAATTTCATTTCTTTTCTGCTTTTTACTGAGCAAATTAAAATAAAGTTATATTACAATTTTACATCTTTTATTTATGCAAAAAACTTTTCAGGCCAACGTTGGAATAATGAACAAAAACAGACATGTACATAAAAAAAAAAGACATTTACAGATTAATGATAAAATGCAAAGAGGAATCTGTAATGTTATCCTTGTCATGGCATCTCTGCTTCTGTCACTTTCTCACAGCCCTAACATAGCTTCTCTGTGATTTTTCTATAAGTACTTTCATGGTAACTGTTAGGGTTATCAATATGGTGCATAAATATTATGAATTTTGGCAGAAAGGTTTCATCACTAAAATGACCGATAACTATTAATAGACTTGAAAAAAATCTATTTTCATGAAAATTGCTTCTTTTTATTTTAATCCTTTCACTCCAAACAAGGCGATAAGACCACTAAAAGGCAATAGGCTACTCGAAAAGAAAGATGTTCAAATGACTTTAGAAGGTACTATAAACCAAATAATAGTACAAATTTCAGAGTTTAGGTGGAGACGTTAGAATTATATAGGTGAGGTAGAAATGAGAAAGAACTCGAGATCCAATCCCACATTTGAAACAAGAGACGAACCTCTAATCCTGTTCAAAAGAGCCGGGTGGGCTATGAATCGGGCGATAGGGAACCTCTTTACTTCTATTGAGAAAAAAAAATATTAAATAAATTTCAAAGTTTAGTTGGAGACGTTGGAAGTAGAGAGTTGAAGTCGAATTATGAAGGAAACGGAAACCCAGTCATAAACAGTTAACAAGGGGTATACTTCGACTTCTGTTAAAAAAGACCAGCGAAGAGTATGAACCGGGCGATAGGTGCACCTATATGATCCTATTGAGGAAGTATAGAGTTGAAGTAGACTTTAGAAGGAAATGTAAAGATTTTATAAATCTGCAATTCTAATAAACCCGTTGACTATCTTCTTCAGAAGTTGCATATTGCTTTGGTGCAAATGAAGTAAACGTCATATGACCAAATGCGGCTATCATCTAAAACATTCTGGAATATTGTAAATATTGTCATAAAACTGAGGGATTCTGCTAAAAATAAAGAGATTAGAAGAAAAAAAAATGTAGTAAAACAACAGTAACATCGTGTTCAATGGAACTGTTGGAAATTTGTCACCAAATTTGACCAAAAATATATCGTCTATGTGTTTTTGTTAGATGATGTGTAGCCATTTTTAAACACCGACGATGAATGTAACTGCCATATTTCAGCATGATATGTGTATTTTAATCATTTTTCCTAAACAAGGCAATAAAGCCACTAAGACGCAAGGGGTTACTTAGTGTAAGAGAACATTAGAAAATAATCTACTATTAAGGAGACAGGGCAATAAAAGTACTAAAAATAAGATGACGATTGACATTGCATTTATATCTCTGACGGTCAAAAATTGACAGGGAAGCAAGAAGCCGGAAGAGAGTTCCACGACCGAAACGTGAGAAGAAACTGTTAGCATATAACATACGGTTGCATCTAGCTATTTCAACTGTAAAATGATGAAACCTTGCCGTCAAGTCCAGCATTTAGTCCAGCATTTAAATTCGTAAACCGTAGGTATCGTAGAGGAAAGTCAATCAGAACTATTGTCATAAATGGATGAAGAGAAAAAGCGCAGGGAAGCCACGTTAAAGGAAGCCATGTTAAAGGAAGCCATGTTAAAGGAAGCCACGTTAAAGGAAGCCACGTTAAAGGAAGCCATGTTAAAGGAAGCCATGTTAAAACCCCGCTTTAGCATACAAATAATAATAATAAAAAAAAAACATAAATGAAAATATTTGGGCAATATGCAAAAAATCAGTTTGATACGTTTCGGCGTAGTCCATTTGACCTGCCTGATTCGGCGCCAGAAAAATAATTGGATTATTCAAGACAGCGGTTTAGGAGTCGGACTGTTTCAATGTTATCGTCTTTGTTTTTCTCCTTTCACCCTCTGTTTTTACAGTAGATGCTTTATGGGTGAGTTCATTCAGCTGGTGAATCACTTTGTTATCCTTCATATTTAAACTCACATTACATCGAGCCTTATGTTCACATCGTTCATTAATCTTAAGAAATTCAGGGATCAGTTAATATTTGAATGTATTTTTATCTGAATACACTTTCGTTTGAAACGGTGTCATCATTGCAATCACGAAAGCTTCGGCGAAAAATGTCAAAGTAATTTTTTTTTTAATCGTCTTTTATAATGCGTTGATGGCACATTTCTTAAATAGACTCGTTCTCTCGTAAAAAATAAGGAAACATTTTTCGCGGAACAATTTTTGTGGCTTTCGTAGGTTTCGGCATAGCCCATTTGGCGTCGCTGATTCGGCGTCAGAAAAATAATTAGACTATTCGACACAGCCATCTAGGCGTCAGACTCTTTAGATGTCTTTTTACCGAAGGCAACCGGCTGCCCCTAAAAGAATAAAAGCATTGAAAACACCCAACTTTCAATTTGACTTTTTATTCATTTAGGGAATTAAGGATCCTATTAAAACACTAATGAAATAATGTAGATTAAAAACTGAAAGAAATTAAAAATATTTTATTTAAAAAAATATTAAAAATTTAGTAAAGCTATTTAATCTTAGAAATTACTTCTTCATTTCGTAATTATGAAGAACACCCGTCATGAACTCAACAGGATCGGAATGATATGTGACGTTTTTTGATTCGTTCTTCAGCAACTCTATATGTTTTTAGTTTTTTTGTTTTGTTTTTCCGGAGGGGGGCAATATCCATAATTTGTAGGGTAGAGAGAGAGAGAGAGAGAGAGAGAGAGAGAGAGAGAGAGAGAGAGAGGGAGAGAGAGAGTTTTTTTTCACTATGTTCAATTTTTGTGTTTGTCCATCGTTGTTTTTTTTTTTATATTTCGGCCTCGATGTAATCAATTGTTGCGGTAATCTTCGCCTTTCTTTGATGGTCATCTGAATCTTTTCATAAGACAAGGTCAACCAAAAATGGTTCTGCGTGAATGGCTGAGGTCTGAGGCTAATATTGCTCTGTCTTCACAACTTTCTCAATTAGATTATTTTTCATTCACACTGTATAATTTTATGTACAATATTACATTATACAGCTGATTGTTTCGACCTGGATGTGAATTTAGTATCTCCTTTTACAGTTTTTAACCACGAACCACAGAATCTAATATTTCTCGTTAATTATTGATAGCATTTATCCCAAACTCTTTTCTATCCGAAGCTACAATATGATTCTCTTTCTTTACAAGTATTAGCTTTATGGCCATAGTTGTAGTTCGGCGGTTATTAGTGAATATTGTGAAATCGATGTACCGATTTCAAATCCCAGAGTTGCGTTTACTTTGGCACAAATGCCTTTAGAAAACGCAAGAATCCATCTCTTCCCACTACAGTTGAAATGGCAATGTAGAATGGGTTCTAATCGTTAGTGGTTGGCATCTAGATAGAAAAGAACTTCGAATTTAAGCCATGGTGAAGTCAACGGGTGCCCCCCTGTTTTTCGTCTAAGTATCCATGGCAATTTGCTGATAATAAGGACAAAGATTCTATGAAGAGTCACGATCAGCTAAGTATAGATGTGATATGGCAACTGAAGGATAACCTTAAATAATTTAATTTTAATGAGCCAAATGATACAATAGAATAGTGCCCTTAAATTAAAGTACCATCTTCGAAGGAGACCTGGATTATTTTAGGCCCAGCAATACTGTCCGATTTTACAGAGATTTTGGTTAGCAGTATTTAGTTTTTTCAAGAAAATATTCATAAATTTAAAGGAAAAGCAACGCAAATATTTCTGAGATTCGCAGTCTTGAATGACAGATTTATATATTTACAGAGCTGGGTGTGTATTTATGGGCAGCTATTCGATGCAGACACAACTGCAGTACATTGCACAGCGTCTTTGTTTATGATATAGAGCAACTTTACTAATATTAGTTTCTTCAAAAATGAAATATCTCTTACTTCTATAAAATAACCAATGTTGTTTCGATTTCTCAAGATAACAGAAAATCTAGGAAATCGACTTTATCTCTTTCAGTTGCGTACAATACAATAACCTAAAAGGTTTATTTTTCTTGAGTTCATCGGTAAAGATATGTACTTGTCAGTTTAAGGAAAATGATAAAAATGTTAATTATTCAATGTTTCACCAGTAACAATTTTGCTTTATAATTATATATTAACCTGTAAAGGGTTAATAAACCGTAAAAAAATATCCATCAAATTAATCTAATCACAAGGAAAAGTATTTGCAAAAGAATTATTATGCATGTAGTGAGAAAAATCGAATGTGCTTGTGGTGTTCCTGTAGCGTCTTAGGACGTGAAATTGGCACGAAATTCAGCCAAATTAATTGGATTCACTTTCGCGTAATTTTTCCTTGAGGCAGACAGAAAATCAGTCCCTATATTCGAACAGATTTGTCGCATCAGCCTTGATTGGCAAACAGTCTAGGAGAAGGAAAATTTTGAATTCACAAATCCGGGGAGATGGAACTTCGTTATGGAACTGAAAAGAAGCCAAAAAAGTCAGGAAAACTACCCTTCCCCAGAGTAGAGATTTTGGACATTGTGCCAATCCCCTCACACCATAGATAAAATTCTTTACAAAATTTTTTCGGCGGCCTAATGTACCACGAGGCACCAGAAAGCTAGATGTACCCTGGAAAAATACAATGTATGTTTCTATTTCATTAGTGTTTTCATTTCTTTTATTTCACTCTTTTGATTATTAATGTACATTTATTTTCATATTATCCACCAATGAGGAATATAGATGTATGAGGTTCTGTTGTTCAGTGGCTTCTCCTTAAAGGAAAAATGGCAAAAAAAACATGTTGTTCCTTTTGGTGAGCTATTGCTAAGTTGTTATTGTCAGTGAATTGTTATTTATGTGACGATGGGAATAATGTATCATTCTCGGCGTTTACTGGATACCTTTTGTTTTTGTAATGGATTAGTTCTGTAATAAAGAGAATTTATTTAAAATCAACCGTGACACTAGTCTTTTCTTGTCACTTGAAAAAAATCGATTAAACCATAACCTTGAGCAAGCTGTTTTCCCTCAATTGACGACAATTTATACACATCGACCCACAGCATATCAGAATGTAAAAAAAAAAACAAAAAAAAACGAATAAAACGTAAAACATAGATCATAGTAAAACAATTTCCTTCGTATACAATTTCCTTCGTTTGCAGGCCAATAATCTTGGCAATTCTTGTTGAAATAACCGACAATCTTCACAGAATGTATAGAAATAGATTAAGATTTTATATTTAATGTTATATTTCTGTTCTGTTTTCAGGATGAGCCATGCCGTTTACTCTCAAAGTGGTAGAGATGAAGACAGTTTTCTTCCTGCTAGCCTTGATGAACTCAAGCCGAAAATCCCTGGATAATGTTACCGCAAACATGCTACAGCGTGTTTGGCAAGAGCTTAACTACCGACATGACGCGTGCTGTGTCACAGGCGGTGCACATATTAAACACTTATGAAATCGGTTCCATAATAAACTTATGATGTTCAACAGCTAAACTCTTCAATTTCATTCAGCTAGACTTAGTAGTTTTCAAGATAATTGCTTTTAAAATAATGCCAAATTTTTACATACCCTGTATTTCTAACTTTTCAGCAGAGGAAATTTTTTTTCTTATTCTGAAAAGAATAACGTTCTAATGTTATTTGTGCAAAATCAGAAGACAAGGGTTCATAGAATTCACAAAAAATTTTACGACCCCAAAAATGGAGAGAATACACTCTGAGTCTGTCTATATTTATGTATATGAGATGAGGTATTATGTACATTATTTACATTATTCGGACTATTGTCCTCATCTTTGTCGCCATATTTATTACAACGTTTCGGCCCTTCAGTATCTGTCTATATTTCTGAGATGAGGTATTATGTACATTATTTACATTATTCAGACTATTGTCCTCATTTTTGTCGCTATATTTATCACAACATTTCGGCCGTTGTACGCCCCGACCTTCTTCAGGTGGTTGGAATGTTGAACTGAACCCTTTATTTCGCGCAGTGGGGTAGGTAGACAGTTCTAGTTCCACGTATTTAACTCACACTCTTTGGGTCCTGTCACTGGCTTCAACCAACGCTCTTAACCACTGTGCCATTCGCGTAACGTCTTAATGATCCACATTTCTAGTCTATCCTCTATTACTAGTAGGATCTTCATTTCTAATCTATCCTCTATTACAATGGGTTGCGTTGTTCTCTACTTTATTCAACATATTATTTCTCTATTCAGATCACTATCCGGTGGCTACTATTCGAGCGATTATTATTGAGCAAGTACTATTAGTGCGCGTGTTATTCGAAGGCGTCTGACACCAGTAGTGTTCAACGGCGTTACTGTAGTTGTATCTGCGATTTAAAAGTCTCTACTACAACGAGCATTACGGAAATGACAACGAATATTCGTTGACATCACAAAAGTATCAAACAAAGGTTCGAGAACATTACAAAGATATTACTCTCAGACAGTTCCCAAAGGCTATTTCTTTCTATCTAGTTCTCAATTTCATTATATTTTCACGGCGTTTATTATCATTCAGTAATCACTGTGAATCTTCTTTGATATCTCCAAAATGGACATTCCCTCACTAACATTATCTCCTTTTTTTAGAATCCGCTAGATGTTCCCCATTACACATAACATATATATATA
Source organism: Acanthosepion lycidas (assembly GCA_963932145.1). Lineage (NCBI taxonomy): Eukaryota > Metazoa > Mollusca > Cephalopoda > Sepiida > Sepiidae > Acanthosepion > Acanthosepion lycidas. The sequence continues at coordinate 128,209,058 of OZ010582.1, forward strand.
TATATATATATATATATATATATATATATATATATATATATATATATAATATCATACAACAAAAAATATCAGGGATAGAACGTATCTAAATATGAAAGTTTACATTGAGGTTAACACCCAGTGGCAAACGTCTATTTCATGTTTAAACATAATCTTCAGGCTATATATATATATATATATATATATTTCCATAACAGCTTCAAACGTATTGTAATTTTATTTCGTCGTTTTAAATCTACTTCATCTGAATTCTAAAAGGTCTTTGTCTATTCACGCTTTAACTAAAAAAAATGTTTATACAAACAAGAGAGATATCCACATAAAAAGTCATGAATGTAAAATTCTTCTCCTATGTTCATTCTTCTTCTTCTTCTTCTTCTTCTTCTTCTTCTTCTTCTTCTTCTTCTTCTTCTTCTTCGTCCCTTCATAGCGCTCTAAAATCACCTATCATATTAGCACCCACAAATTTTATATTATTGCCATTTCTTCCTGTACCTGCTGTGCCATCCATTCACACGAACTGTAAAAGTTAGGTTATGCGTTGTTTTTCTCTGACCCTCTTTTTTCCGATCTATCATATGAGTAGCACATTTTCCAAGCCCTCTTTCCTCAGAATGTGGCTGGATATTACAACTTTCTTTTCCTGAAGCGAAGTATAATTGTCCTTTCTGTTTGCATTGTCTCTAGAAATTCGTCGTTGCTCACATGTTCGGTCTATGGCATTCTCAACATCCTTCTGTAGAAAAACATTTGTGTTGTTACAAATCTTTTCTTCATCTTTTGGAGAGATAGTCCAATATTGACTACCATATAGGCGGACTGATAATACATAACAATTCAGTATTATTTTCTTCGTTTCTAACGATTTTTTGTGTCTTAATACTTTATTTAGCTTTTCAAAGATATTTATCCCTATCCCAATTCTCTTTCGGATTTCAGAATAGCTCTTTCCACCTTTGATAAACGATTCCAAAAATATTAAGATGGTTTTTCCTGTGTTATATCCTCCAATTTCTAATTTGCTTATTGGTTTGTTCCTTTTGCTAACAAATATTCACTGTGTCTTGCAAATGTTTAGTCCTTTCTTATCCCTTTCCTTTACTAAGATTTCTTGTAGTTTCCTTTCTATATCTTATATCAACACAGTGTTATCCGCATATCTTATGTCGTGGCCACCAATAATGAATCCTGTTAGCATTTCTAATTCTCTCAGAATAGTCTCTCTCTATAGGTTGCAGATGTCTGGCGAGAAGTTACATCCTTGTCATGAACTTCTTTCTATTTTTTTTTTATATTTACTGAACTATTCGTATGCAAGCGGCTTGCAGCCAGTATCGGTTCTGGATCCGCAAATATGTCGATGTTATCTAGCGAAAAACTGAATTAAAGTTAATATTTTCCTTAGTTCTTAAATATATTTTCTCGTCATTTTATTCTCAATCCCCCCCAAAAATTGGTGACATGGCTGGAATTAAAATTGTACATTCCACCATACAGCCCAGAATTGGAGACAGAAGTTGGTACTTATATGTGATATTTAAATGCAGAACAGACGCTATAATCATTTAAACATGCAGTCAAACAGAAAGCCTGAAATGTCGACGTAAATATACAAAAATTCATTCCATTCTTTCTTTAAGGGCCCTTTTCTTTTCGTATTGATAACAATAATTTTTGTTATTCATTGAAATTTCTTTCTGCCCTGATCGATCTTTCTAAATATGGCTTCCGATAACACTTTATTAGAATAGCAACTCGAAAGTATAGAGTTTTATTCTGCGATAATATATTTATTGTTATAAATCTGCTGGCAAATTTCTGTACGTTTTTCAATTTACTCCATCTTACAAAATAAAATCTTTGTTAATCGACTGATTATTTTCCTTGCACAATAAGGTCTCTTCCTTCCGATACATAAAAGAAAATTATATTTTTACGTTCCTTTCTGCTTTTTTTTTCCCCATTTTGTGGTTCATTTTATCGATTTTTTCGGGCATATTAATTTTACTCAATGCTTCAGTGCGTGTCTGAGGAGGTGAATATATACATATGCTACGACAAAAATAATACAAACGAATTTATTAAGAACATTATAAAAAAAAAATACACTGTCATTATTTTTGCACCAACCTAATAATATATATATATATATATATATATATATATATATATATATGGACTGATTTTTAATCTGCGATTTCTATTATTTTATACGTTACGCCCTTTTAGTGGATATTCAATTTTGAAAAGACACCCTGTTTTCTAACTATGTGTATTACTATCTACCGACTAGCGCACTCGAGTGAACTTAAAGCAAATGTGACCGAGCGGTTTAAAGCACGCTAGTTGGGGCTGTGGTTTCTCCTCCAAAGGAGGAAGCAAGTTCGAACTGGGACCCGACCTTACCAGTGGATGGCAACGACTGTCGGAGAAAGAAAACTCTGAATTCAAACGCGTATCTTATGGGAAGATGATGTCTAGATAAAAACGCTCAGCCAGCGGAAAGTGGTTGTTACAAAGGCTATGCCGATACTATGTCTGTAAGAAAATACATGATTATAGATTAAAACAATAATGGGTGATAGCACTAGAATTTATAGAAATTATCCACAATACTGTTGTCATTAATGGACATTGGGGCAAAAGAAATTAATAATTTACAGATAAAAATGACATTTAACAAAATTCAATTTTCCTTTCAATGTTGATTAGTCAAAATGAATTTTATTTGTTAATATTGTAATAAAGAATTTTCATATTCTTTAAATTTTTTATCCATGACAAGTTATAAGAGTTATAGATATTGAAAACATGAAAGCTAAATATGAATGCACATAATTTGAATAATATTAATTTTGCCCTATATTACTGATCTATATAATAAAATCCTTTGCATAATTCCTATAGGGATCACCGTTTGTACCTAACATCGTTATTTCTATATTCTCTTTGAAATGCTTTTTCCTTTTTTTAAATCGGTATCGAAATGCAGTAAAGGCACTAAAACACAAGTGGTTACACGGGGCGGAAGAATTAGAAACAGAAACATTAAAAATGAATGGAAAGAGAAATGTGTAATCAGAAGAACAGCAGATAGCTATTGACATTGCTTTTAAATTTTTGCAGATTAAAGTTTATTGGAAGGCATGGAGCCGTAAGTGCATTCCACAAGCGAGAAGTGCGAGAAAAGAAACTGTCAGCATAGAACTTAAGGCTGCATCTAACCAGCTCAATTGTCAATTGATGGGATCTCGACGCCAGTCTAATACTGTGCATAAATTTATGAAGTCTATGTACCATAGCGAAGAGATCATCCGAACAATTACCATGAAATACAGAAAAGGCACAAAGAGGCAACCTTACGCCGGTGTGACGATGTGTGAAGCCGAGCCGCCTGATCAGCACCGAGTAATATTGCAGATTCTTCTTTGGGTATTATCAATGAGTTCTAGTTAAAAAGCAGGGACATCGGAGCATATGTGACAGAAATATTCTTAGCATGGACGAATTGTAGACGTATCGATAAGTAAAACAGATTCTGGAGAGACTTTCTTGGCAGCTGACCTTGCAATGGATGCAATAGTGTCATTACACTTCATTTCCGCTAAGAAGGTTAGCTCGAGAAGTCGCAATGTGTAACTTGCCTGAAGGTTAGTATCAGCCATACTGCTGGAAGCTACGGAGGTGTCTCGCAGATGATTAATGGTGAGAAGTTTTGTTTTGGATGGGTTAAATTCAATACGCCATCTTTTGCTCCAGTTAACGACTGATTGTGAGTCGTTTTGGACATCAGCTGCCATTTTCACCTTGTTAAACTGGATCACCTATCGATGCAGGTGTAAATGGTTGTGAGGTAAGCGTAGATGCCAAGTTGAGGTCTGATGTCATCTGGAAGGTCATTAATGAAAATTAAAACAGAGTAAGAACGATGTAGAAGAGTGTACGTTCAGGATAACTTTCATTTTGCGATTTGATAGAAAAAAATGGATAAATTCAAAAATGTCTCCGTGGACATCGTAACTTTTCAGTATGCTAAACCGTGACGAAGGCTTTCGAGATGTGCAAAACTACAACCGAGGCCTAACTGTTTTTATCTAGAGCATGAAAGACTCTTTCTACAATGCAGTTGACCCCTAGAAACGAAAGTCACATTGCTTGTCTGAATAAAGGCCCTGCGATATGAGATGATGAACCAATTCAGTATTGACAAAGACCCTCTTGGAATTTCGCAAAAAGATGTAGAGGCTATTAGGCTGATAGTTGGGAAGGGTCGGACGTTTTCACACTAAACCATGATTTTTAGCAGGCGGGAAAGCAGGAGGCATCGAAGTATTTATTATACAGTTTAGAGAGAACAATAGCCTGTTCGACAGCACGATTCTTAAAGAGTATTACAGGGATAGCATCGAGTACACATGATTTTGGGGGATCTGGGGTTAGAGAAAACTAGACGGGGTTATATGCATAACACTTTGCAGAGATTCAGTTGAAAGTGGGAAGTTAGGGAGGTATTTTCGGCAAAGAATTCAACTTCATCAGTACAGGATGATAACATCTCAAATTGATTAAAGAGGGGAGGAATAGAAACCTTGAACACATTTGATACCCTATTGCGGAGATCCAATGTGTTGGAGGCTATGCGGTTACTCATTCTCTCAAAAAGCAGGGACTTAGGTCCTTCGAGGACATGCGTGCATTTATTACAAAGAGTAACGAATAGGCGCCTGTTGTGCCGAGAGCTTTCACGTTCGTATAGCCGAAAATAGTCTTTCCTGAGCGCTATAGCCACCGAGCTGCTGGTGTGAACCACGGAGAGGAGTGAGGTTTCAACAGGTATATCCGAGAAAGGATGAATGCTTCCATACCGGTTTTGACCAAGGAAAAAAAATCAGTGATGCACTTTTCGACTGAAATTTGTACATACTAATGTACAGGTAGTTTAATGGATAGCGGCTCAGACTTAAAAAATTGAGAACCGAGTTCGAATTCCAGTCGGGATCATTATATTCACATACATGCAAATACACTTGGGGAAGTTGTTTATCCATCTCTCTCTCTCTCTTCCTCCAGCTATGTCATAAATATCACAACAGAGTAGGCTCTTCGGCATTGGTTGTCAACCAGTTTAGGAGAAGGAAAATGCAAAAACATAATATATGCACCTAATGAAATGACGACAGAATTCACAATGATGCTGTGATCCTGATTATGGTAGACCTTCACTTTGGTAATACAGAAAAACGGAGATAAGCAAAATACGAAAATCGTAGCAATAACTTTAGCCTTTTACCTTCTTCATCTTAGTATACAACAGCCAAAATATCTACGAGGGTAAGTAAAAAACTTATCAGCATTTTCGCCATTGAATATAATTGGTTTGTGACACTGCCTTTTGCTTCTGCGTGCTCATAGATATCCCTATTGTTGTCGAGTGATCGACTTTTTCGCGCCAGTTTTCATACTGATGTTACAGTGTATACATTGCCGCGTCCATAGCAGTGTGCACCAAGGAGGGTCAAAGAGCAGTGATCCGAATCTGCAGAGAATATACTACCTCATCAATGATAAATCGCTGCTTCGCCATTACCATCACCCTACCTTCTCGTAAATCGTGGATGTTGACGGGCACCCTGCTCCTTCTTTATGCTACACGCTTGCCCGGCCACTTTAAAATCCCTCGATACACTCATACATACTTCTATGCAGTAGCGCACTGTTGCCGTATTGTGGTAAAAGACTCCGATGAATTTAAGCTCAAAACACATCTTCCGATCAAAGAAATCGGATAACTGCTCTTTGTTCCTCCTTGGTGCACACTGCTAGCGGAGCGGCTATGTTTACATTGTAACAGCAGAAAGAAAACTGACATTATAAAGCTCAAACTTTGACCACGGAAACTCAATAGTGCCAATTATAATCAGAGTGATAAACTTAAAGATATGATATGGCGAAAGCGCTAATCATTTTTAAAATTGTCTCGTATTATAGACAATTTTGAAGTAAATGTGTGTGTTTTTTTTTCAAATAATATTACACCAAGCAAAGCAATAAAAGCCACTGAGGATTAAATAGATACTAAGAATCGTAAAAAATATGACTGTAATAGAATCATAGCATCAATTGACATTGCATATACATTTTTGAAGGTTTTGATGGACAGGAAACCGGGAAGCAAGAAGAGAGTTTCTCAAATGCGGGAGAAGAAACTGTTAACATAGAACCTACAGTTGTATCTAGCAATTTCGACATTAAAATTATAAAACTTAGGTGGCAACCTAATACTTTGCTGAAATTGGTAAAGATAAGGTACCAAAGATTAAAGCTGATCAGAACAATTACACTGGAAATATAAAACCGAGTTGCCAGTTCAGAACCGATAACATTGCTGATTCTACTTTGGATTCTTTCAAGATTCTCTAGATATAAACAGGAGTTCTAGTGCTGTCTTATATACGATAAAATACGCTAATTTCTTTTATTTTTGATTAAATAATTCAGATTTCTCGTTATACTGACTTTATATCGTTTCGATTTTAACTGTATTCCTTCAAAACAGTTCAGTTGGACGGCTACCATGCTACATTCCTGTTTTCTTTCTAAAAAGAAAAATATTGTTAATAAAATAGCTATTGGCAACACCAGCTGACATTATTAACATCGAAATCGAAGGTCCATGCATAGTTGAAAAAAAGGTTAATTGCTTCACATTGGCATGCAAATGCTTCGGTTAAACAGATTCTGTCGCATTCAGCAGGTAGCAGATGCTTTTTGAATATTAAGAATAAGAAACTGGATGTTAATTATGACGATATCGAATATGCAAGTCTCCATTAACTTTATTCAATAATGGTAAGCATCGAATATTATCATTTTTAATTTATTATTGTCTTTATGTTGGAAACATAAGGTTCTTTCCCCAGCTATGGGTTAAATAGCAGGATAAACTCGTTTTTCTAACCTTGGATGGCAACCAGTTTAAGAGAAGGAAAACTCTGAATTTCAACCCATAGAAAAGGCAACGGAACACTACTCCACTATATTTTCTAAGAATGCATGGAATTTACAGCCGGGGAAAGCGATAAAGCACTAAATTGTCCTTTATTATAAGTTGTCAAGTATTTTTGTATACTAACACTCAACACATATATGTTGTTGCTTTATTTGTTTTTACGTCTTATCAACCTTTTAAGTTTATTGAAATTTATTTTATTTATTACAAGCAGGTGTTCTCCGACTCGCTATCGCTTGTTATAGTTAAGGAAAGTTTTGCAAATAGATTAAAACCTGTTGATAGACGATTAAAATGCAAGTTTCGAAAACTTTTCTGCATATTTTAAGACGATATTCCTAAACAGAACTATATTTGATATGAAAAGAAGTCATGAAGGACAGTTAATTAATGAAATAAACATTTTTTTAAAATCAATATGTAAATTAGTTAAACCTGAAGAGAGATATTGCCTAAAAGTAGAAAATATATAATACAGATATTGAGATTTCAGTGCCCAAACAACCTCTTTTCAGGGGCGTACACATTCGGAAACTTAACGGTCATAGAGCTCCATCCATGTGCTTATGGCATCACGGCTACGACTAGCTTGGACAAACTATGACTAGCTTAGGCCAGCTTGGACAACCTATGACCAGCTTAAACCAACGAGAGGGATTGCTACTTGCACCGAGGCCAGCACAATCGACGGTTGCTGTGGCCGTGGGCAATTTTTGTTCCTTACCCGGGTTTACGCGCTCGTATTCCCACCTTAAAAAAGACTTTGTTTCACAATTCGTCTTAGTGGGAAGACAGTCTAAATACCTAGTGTGTAAATTACTATAAAGCAGAGCAAGGTTTTATAATCCCAGAATTCGTGGTGGTATTGAGCTCGCTTTTATTTACATAGATTCCATAATATAGATTTTAATTAATTAGCTATTATGTCTCTCTAACTCTTCAAATGTTGAATGTATAACTAATTCTTATTTCTATTTTCCCATCTTTACATTACATATTATTATCTTATAAATTGCCCCCTGTTCTGCAACCCATAAAATAAAAAATAATTGTTTGTACGGAAAATAAGGATCTACGTTCATCAAATCTTCATTAATTTAATTGGCAGCAGAAGAATTATCGTTGAACTTTTAAAAAGGGAAGCTTAAACTTTAATTCGATACTTAAAAAAGCAGCGATCAATTTTGAGTTATTCTGTAGTTTATTTATGTTTATCGCATCTATTCTTCTTTAGATATTTTGATAATCACTAAACCAAGAGTACTTTACAGAAGCTAGCCTAAATGCCGCCCAATAGGGCAGCTTATAAGCTAGCTTAACATTTTAATATAGGATTAATAGATACAAAAAGAAATTCATAGTTACTCCCCTTGAACCATGAAAACAACTCTAGTGGCTAGTATAATATATATATATATATATATATATATATATATATATATATATATATCCTTCCTTGCGCCTAACTTTTCTAGGGCCATTGAATGAAATATGAATCACAAAAATCGAACCAGTGGGAGTGAGGGAATTGCTTGGATACACACACGTACAATCTCACACACATATACTCTACTTTATATACGATTTATTTTTATTTCTAGATAGTAACCCATAGTTATTTAAGCCATTTATGGATACATATATATGAGTAGTATGAGTTAGATCGATAGATAATTAAATATTTGCAGAATGTGTTAGATATAAGTGAAATGATATATATATATATATATATATATATATATATATATACATATATGTGTGTGTGTGTGTGTGTATGCATGTATATATATAATATATATATATATATATATATATATATATATATAGAGAGAGAGAGAGAGAGAGAGAGAGAGAGAGATGAGTAGAATGAGATAACGCCCTGTATGTTGGGGCTTCAGAATACGCCGACTACCCTCCATATCACCAAATGTAGCACTTGTTTACCTTAGTTGGCGGCCCGTATTGTTTGGGAACGGCATCCTGTTTGTTGAGGGCTTCACGAGTCAGGGTTAGTTATTTCTGATTGCCAACACATTCGGACCATACTTAGACTCGACGCGTGGTCGAAGAGGACTGATCTGATCAATTAGTATATCAATTTATTGAGTACTTTATAAGAAAATACAATACCCCAAATATACAGCGGGGTAAAATACCATTTCTAACCAATTTATAGACGTTAGAAACCGATGACTGAGGATCAATCCGTTTGAAGAGATCTAGACTTAGACATGGCTAGGAACATGCCATTTTTGTACTTATTTGGGAATTGCAACAAATGTATTAACGCCTCTCTCTCGAATAAGCGTATACTAGTTTGTGTAGCTCTGACCCGTCAAGGGTTTCCCCCTTGAAACATCCCAATGTTGGTCTCCGAGGTGGCTGGGGAGCACAGGCCGTGAATCTTGATACACAAAAATTATGAATAATCAGAATAAAAAGCCCGAAATATGTCGTTCAGTTTCTGATTCTGAAAAAAGAAATTCATACGAAATTTCCAAGATTTTTCTGTGCTTCACTGTCAATACCTTCCCCTTTCATGTTTGAAAAGGTACCATCCAGTAGGTTTAATCCTTAGCTAGTTGATAGATAGCAATTTGCGGGTTAAGTTGGAAAATAGGAAACACGCAGAAAATATAATAAAGATGAAAACCTGACATAATATCAAAAGTAAAACCTTCTCTCACACGTAACACTGAATACTTCTAAGGTCGTTATTAGAAGTAAAAGACTTGTCTCTGGCCACATCTGGGATAATTAAATCTGCCTTAAGAAGCCATAGGGTCAGCAATTACCATAAAATCTCAATTAAAAGAAAAGGGGAAGCAATTATAACTGACACATATATCCTTACTTTTGGCGAACTTGAAGTACCCCACCCCACAAAAAAATAATAAAAATAGGGTTTGAGGCAGTGGAACAATACATTCCTTCTTCATTAAGTGCCAAAAATTTGGACATCATAGGGATAGCTGTGGAAAATCTGGCCAAAGTGATTCAGATCATACTAAAGAAGAATGCCACAATGAAATAAGATTTGCTAACTGCCAGGAAACCCATCCAGGCTACTCAGGAATATGCGATTTCTGGAAAAGGGGAAGGAAGACTGTCATAATAAAATATAAAAGAAGCATCAAATTTTCAGAAGCAAGGCAAGTAGTAGAATGTTACATGAAAGACCCTTCCAACGCTAAAATAACGGGAAATAAATTTACAAATAATGCCGGTTAGCCTGTCAGATACAGAACCCTCATTGAGAAGGTCGTACATTTGGAACCAAATGATTGGCCCAAATTTCAAACTTATCTAAAAAGCCTATATTCCAAGCAAATGGTGCAGGGCGAACAGGAAGTTTCATATATGGGGCGGTCAGAAATTCGTACCTAAAATTCTCAATGCAAACTATCGAAGCATCAGACTAGTCCCCGGGGCATTCAAAATATCCCCAGTGAAGAACCTATACAGAAACGCTATTGAAACATTTCCACATATACGCCGCATTAAACTGACAATACATTACTATGGCAAAATAAAATCATGCCCAGCTTGCAGCAGTATCGTTGAAGCGAATTACTGTGATCTCTTTTGATAAAACGATAATGCTATACAACCCAAAGGACTCAGGATGAAATCCATTTTTTTGAGTTAGGCACCTCGCTCAAAAATATGAAAGAAATGACTGTAGCCAGTATTTCGCCATGGACTATCAAGTTCAGCTATAATTACATAAACTCCCTAAACAAAAAACAAAAACGCACCCACTCATATTCCAGGATAAGTTTCAGGACATATTAGCAAACTTCTCTAACCATACACGCATCTATACAGACGGGCCAAAATGTGAGGACAAGATAGGATGTGCAGCATTGAACCAAAATATTATCAAAAATGGAACCTCCTAAAGGGAAACACAATTTTCATTCCAGATATGCAAATCCAGATAGCTCTCAAAATTATCTCAGATAGCAAAAAAAAAAAAAAATAATAATAATTTTTCGGACAACACTATCCGTGCTACTGGCTTTAAAGGAAAAGAATCGAACAGTCCGCTTATGAAAATATGCAAAATGAGCCAAATTAACAAGCATAAACATATCAAACTACGCTGGATTTCTAACCCCATCGGAGTTAAAAATAATAATGAAGCAGTCCTAGCAACCAAGCGGGCTTTAGATGTGGATATAAGGACCAAAATCCCATACACAGATTTTAAGGCGGTTATTAATAAATAGATTCAAAATAAATGGCAACGGTTCTGGGACGTTAACTCACATAATAAACTCTTTGTAATTCAGCCCAGACTAGAAGAATGGAGAGACAGCTCCCAGAAAATCTTGTAAAGAAGAAGTGGTACTGACCTGCGTACGCAATGGCCATACAAGAATAACCCATTCCTACTTACTAAAGAAGACCAACCAGTAAACCAAGAATGTAAAACGGTATATACTATTGCACTTATATTAACCAAGTGCTCAGATCTTACTCTCTTAAGATAAGAATATTATAATACAAACAATATGCATGAGCTGTTCGAGAAAATAAAAGTGGATGATGTAATATTATTTGTCAAAGCAGTAGGACCGTGTATCTGAAAATAATACATTAATGAAACCAGATTCTCGACAACAATCCTCTTCACAAAAGTATATCAATGAAACCGGATCTAGAAACAGTTTCCTTACAAAGAATATATATTTTATTCATACGAATCTATTTTAAAAATTTTACCGGCATTAAATAACACGTTGAGTTTGACATGACGCAAACCAAATCAAACCAAACCAAAATAGAATAAGATAGAGAGATAGATAGACAGATAGATATCAGTAGAATGAGTTATATATGAGTAGAATGAGATAGATAGATATGAGCAGAATTATATATATATATATATATATATATATATATATATATATATAAAGAGAGAGAGAGAGAGAGAGCGAGAAAGAGAAATCAGTAGAATGAGATAGATATGATTAGAATAAGATAAATAGATATGAGTACAATGAGATAAACAGATAGATAATGAGGGAAATAAGGGATAGATGTATATGAGTAGAATGAAATAGATAAATAGAGTTGAATAGAATAAAATATGAATAGAATGAGATTGAGAGATAGATATGAGCAGAATGGGATAGATACATAGGTAGGCAGAATAATATATATATACATACATACATACATATATATATATATATATATATATATATATATATATATATATATATATATATATGAGTAGAATGAGATTGATAGATAAATAGATAGATAGACGGATAGATAGATAGGAATAGAATGAGATAGATAGATAGATAGATAGATAGATAGATAGATACATACATACATACATACGTACGTACGTACGTACGTACATACATACATACATACATACATTCATACATACATACATAAATACTGACGTGAATGAAATGCATACCTAAATTGTTTTTAAACTAGTTTTTGAAATTTTCTTTTCAATATTTATTTCTGTCACAAAATAAAACGTAAGTTAAGATATTTAATTACGTTTTATAGAATTTCAAATAATACATTGCAAAGTAAAGTTAACAAATCCTAATATTTGATCTCTAAACGATCGAATTAACCAGTGGAATTGGCTTCCATCAAGGAAAAACATGGAAACGATAATATAAAAACTCACGCCCGCATAGACTTATTGACTGAAACATGTGTATCTCTGAACCGAGAGACACGAATACATACACATATTCAAGCAGAGTACATTTTAATTTTGCCCTTTTTTGCATATACATACGCAGACAACCTTGCCTGATAATATTCTACACCTTTTATTGATATCATTAAAATAAATACTTCCTGGAATGTAAAAGTATATTGACTGGATGATGACAAAATCTATTTGTTCACATAGCCTGAAATTTCATAGAATGAATTCGACCAATGGAAGTCTAAACATCGTAGATCAGGGTTCACTTAACTTTTTTCACTGAGGACCAGATAATTGAGTAAATGACGAGCGTATAAATATTTATTTCAATACAATACACTGAATACCAAAAGAATAACAACAAATATTTACTTATCAAAATGCTAGCAATGAAGGCGTGAAAAGCAATAAAATAGCTTTATCACACCCAGTGCACATATAGCCGAATCTCACAAAATAAGCAGCAACAATGTTTAGTGAGCTTTGTGATAATTGGCGATTGCCTTTTACGATATAATCAATATTTGATTTGGAATTGCTGCATACAACCAAGAGAATTGCTTTCAAATTTTTATCAGTCAACATCGTTCGATGTACTGAGGCTAGATTACGCGCTCTCTTCCAGAAACTCTAACTAAGGTTCACTCAGCATCGGTGCAGTATGAACCACAGGTGGGGTTTTGGATGTTGACCAAACTCAATACTAAACACCATTTACGAAAATTGAAAAAATATACTAAAAAATTAACACAGTCCTGGGCGGTTCGTTTTGATCTCACATTTTTGTATATATATATATATATATATATATATATATATATATGTATGTATAATTTGAGTTTTGACCCGATAATTTCACCAATGATTGAAAGTGATAACTCAACCTTATTGAGTAAAGAATCAACAAAGCAGAAATGAGGTAATATTTTCGGTTGGGATTATAGGTATTAAACGTGTGAGTGTATAGTAAATTTCTGATAGTGATAAAATGACAACTCATATATTCATTGATCTTCGAATACACACGGAGTCATAAAGTAGGAGCTATAATCATTCAAATGAAGGCTTTTATGTCCGATTATAATATATCATATTCGGTGCAAAACGCTAATTAATCTGCTTATAAAATGATTTTCAGACAATTAAGTGGCTTTGTCGCCCTTGCTTAGCACAATTGTAACCTTGTGGAGAATACGGAAGATGAAGGTTTACGATAGCTGATGAAAATATTCTAGTGAATTTGAACTTTTAAAAGTTGCTCTGGTTGGTGGGCAGTAAACGTTTACATCGTAACTTCCAATCTAACACAGGAAATGAAAAACCACACCAGTTTCGCTCGCCCAAGAAATGCTATGATTGAGTGAATATCTGTCTGGCTTTCAACCTAGTTAAGTGAACAGAACTTCCGCATTCTTAGGACTCTTGACAATTATAAGTTCACGGTACTTCATCTGAAAATGTTATTCGCCTAAAACAAGACTTATAATTAACTAGAAATTAATTATGCCTCATATTAATAAAGTATTGCAGTTGATTGAATAATTAATTTTAGCGCCAAAAATTTAAATTAGTTTCGGAATATGGAAAAAATACATAAGTTTATTTGGTCTTTATAAATTTGTCGTCAATTTGCCAAGAATATTTTTTTTTAATTTTTTAATGAAAACAATATTTTCTGAATTTTGCGCACGTTCTCTAATATTTTTAATTACAGCATATTGAATGTTTGCGATTCAATAAACTGGCTCAGTATGTAAAATTTAAGAAAACATTCAAACTATTATAACATCATAAAAGTGATGTATATTCGCTTACTGTTTGTGATATAGAATTAATGCAACTATTTCTGTGAATCTTCGTAGGATTCTAAAATTTAAAAAAATCATAGGACTTTTAAAAATATGAAGAAAATTATGTAAAATTAAGGATCAAATTATTGTTATAAAGTTGCTATATTTATGTCGGGGGCGTGCAACTTATCGGAGATGGAAAGTTAACAGATATAAGAATTTTAGCATAGGCATTAAAATTCTTATTCTATGTGCCATTTCCATTTAGGACGAAGCTGATCATGACTCCAAAATTTCTTAATAAATTTTGTCTTTTTTATTTCTTGTTCCGGCATCAATTCACTCAAGCTCACTAAGTAGGTTATGCTTTGTTTTGTTCTGTCCCAAATGCCTTAAATATGTCCCTCTTGCCTTAAATATGTCCCTCTTGCCTTAAATCTGTCCCTCTTGGCTTACGTCAGTCTAGCGAGTATCAGATTTTCCAAGTTTTTTTCCCTCATTATGTGACCTAGAAATTTAATCTTTCTCTTTTTAGTGTTAATAAAAGTTTCCTTTGTTCTAAATTTAATTCACTTTATTTCAAGAAGCAAAGAAAATCACGCGAATAAAAAATATACAAAAGAAAGCATCACCATCTTTATTTTCATAACCGGAGTGTGAACGTCGAGTCACTGCGAGCCTGAGCATGTGACTGATTCTTTTTATAGGTCTCGGTTGACATTTTCAAACCTTTTGTTCCTCTGTATCTTATTCGCTTGACTAAGGTGGTAACATCTATTATAAAGACTGATGGCTCTTATACTGTATACATTTTTTAATCATTTCACCCCAAGCAAAGGAATAAAGCTACTAAGACACAAGAGCTTACTGAGTTTGAGAGACTATGAGAAAAAAAAAACTACAAATAAGCAGAGAGAACACTAAAAGAATAAGAAAACAAAAGATAACGACTGATATTGCATTCGCATCATTGAAGATCAATGTATAGAGGTGAAGTAGAACTTAGAAGGAACCCGAGACCCAATCCTGTATTCGAAACAAGGGACAAAACCCTTATCTTGTTAAAAAGAACGGGGAGAAGTGCGAACCGGGCGACAGGGCACCTATTTACTCACATTGAGATAAAATAAATAGTATATGAAATTTCAGAGTTTAGGCGGAGACGTTGGAAGCATAGAGTTGAAGTCAATTTTAGAAGGAATCGGAAAGTCAATCATAAACAGGTAACAAGGGGTGTCGTTCTACGCCTGTTCAAAAGACCAGCGAGGTGTGTGAACCGGACGATAGGTGAACATATGCTCCTATTGAGGAAGAAAATAGTTAGAAAAATTTCAGAATTACGTTGGAGACCTTAGAAGTATAGGGTTGAAGTAGAATTTAGAAGGAAATGTACAGATTTTATAAATCTGTAATTCTAATAAACCCGGTGACTTTCTTCTCCGGAAATTGCATATTATTTTGGCGTAAATGAAGAAAACCATATTTGACCAAATGCAGCTTCCAAGAATTCATCTTATTTCCATTATTCTACCGTCTAAAGCATTCGTAAATATTGTAAACATTATCATAGAGCTGTGTAATTGTACCCCAAATAAAGCGATTAGAAAAAAGAATGTAATAAGATTACAACAACATCATGTTCAATGAAGCGATTGAAAATTTGGCACCAACTTTTACCAAAAATATATCGTATATATGTTTTTGTCAGATGATGGGTAGCTATTTTTAGACATTGACGAAGAATGTAATTGAGCAATATTTCAGCATGATCTGCCTGACATTTTTTAATCATTTCGCACAAAGCAAGGGTACAAAGCCACTAAGACGCAAGAGGATAACTGAGTGTGGAGGAATATTAGAAAATAATCTACTATTAAGAGAGGACAATAAAAGAACAAAAATTAAAAAGTCAGAAGATAAGGATTGACATTTCACTTAAATTTTTGAAGATCAATGTTGACTGGAAATCAAGAGGCCGGAAGAGAGTTTCACAAGGAAAGAAGAGCGACAGAAGAAACTGTTAGCATAGAACTTACGGTTAGATATAGTCAAATGAACTGTAAAATGATGAGACCTTGCCGGCAATCTAATACAGCACTTAAATTTATGGAGTCTAGGTACCATAGAGGAAAATAATATTCATTTTTCAAATACAAAAATGTTTCACAAGGCCAACAGCGGGGATAGAGACAGGTCGGTCTTCAGTCTCACTTATCTTAAACTTGGCTAGCCAAGATTACTGACCCAAACATACCACAGTATTCTTTACACCAAAACAACACGTACTTACTTACCATCCTTACTGCAGTCACCATAATACCCCTAAGTCTCTATGTAGTTCTAACTAGTTCCTATATGTACAATTTGATTGTGCGGGGAAGGGAATAAAAATAACATTTAAAAATGAAACTCCAATGAATATTTGCAATGAATACAATTTATGTAGAATTAAATTAAACAAAATAATGTTAGTAATAAAAAAAAAAAATACCACAATCCTTAATTGTGGAAGAAAAATGATTGACGAAATTAATGCGGGACTATGTAAATGATAACAATCATTCGACCAATATCTCATCCCAAGCACACACTCATCCAGACACAAAAACAAATGCGAAATACACTCTCGTAAAACAAAAAGCTCCCCGCTTAGTATTTAGTATTCTTACTACAACCAACATAGTAATGCAAAATCTATATGTCGTCATAACTAGTTCCCATATGTAAAATTTATCTGTGGGGAATTAAAATAACAACATTTAAAAATGAAACTCTAGTTAATATTTACATTATATAATTATAGTGATTTTCCAAGCGTAGCTCGGATGTGGCACAAAGCCTAAATTAAGGGGCACCCAGCGAGGATCAATCTCACTACTCAGTCGTAATTGTTCTAGCGAGACAAGCCAGGTGCACTAGCGATCTTCTAAGCAAGCTCAGATGTAGCACAATGTCGAAAGTATGGGGTACCCAGTGAGGATCTAGCTAAACAAGCTTGCTAAACATTACACCACCTCGAGATACCCTCCAATATATAATTATATATAAGAAACTAAAATAGTGTTAGTAATAAAAAAAAAAAACGCAATCTTTAATGTGTCAGAAAATCAGTTAACTGGGTGAAATTAATGCCGAACTAATTAATTGAAAACAATCATTCGACTAAAGTATCATTGAAAGACACACTCATCCAGGCAGAAAAAACAAATAGGGCACCGAATCTAACAGATGGGGGAGGGGAGGGGAATTAATTTTAAGAAAGTGTGGACAGAAATATAAGAGGCCAATTAGTATACATACCCTAGCTAAGTTAACTAGTTGGAAGAAACTAAGGATATAACAAACTTAAACTAACCAATTTTGGGTGGGGTTACCAATTTTCAACACAGTTTTCCCAAAATCATGATGCTTAACCGGCATCAAAATGGCACCCCAAGTCAGTACCTTTTACTCGATACAAACGAACATAACTCATCCACCGTGTGCCGAATTCTGTTGCGTGGTGTTGTCGTCTTACTGTCCCAATCTTGAAACATTCGATCTAGGAACGCGATGCGAAGCGTATGTTACGAATCAAAACGCTTGGAATACCCAGACCCCACCTTTAGAAGGATAGAGGCAACAGATCTCCCGACACACCTCTTTACAAGCAGGAGAACAAGACCATAACAAAAACATTTGCATGGTATACGAGATTGGAAATGCAGAGAGTCGGTAAAGGAGAATGGGGTAGATGTGCGAGGCACATACTCCGCTCTCCTAATGACAGATTTCTCCGCAACCAAAGACGAACTATGAACTCGACCTTGTCTAGCATCTAGCATCTCCGACCAATTCATTTCCAAGACGATATCGGGGCCGAACCAGACGCCGAGTATCCTGAACGGACTTTAATACTCGGCGTCTGGTTCGGCCCCGATATCGTCTTGGAAATGAATTGTCCCTGGAAGAGAAACACCCTTCCAAGCGCCCAACCGCAAGCCAACTTTCACCGTTTCTTACTCTCTGTTCTCTTTGCTGACATGCGCATCACTATAGCGGAGTATCTGACCGAGGGAGTAGCACCAGGTAACTAAATTCCTCGAAGGACCGGATTCGCCTTTAACTTGTGAAGGATAGGTTCAAAAGCAACAACGCAAATTTAAGGTGAAAGCAGATAACCCTGACGAATGGGGCGAGACAATACGAATAGTTCACTTCTATCATCGCACCGGGGGGCGCATACAGAAGTCGGATTCAGGTGCAGAATTACGGCCCGAAAACGGTTGCCGCAATAACAGCCGCTAGAAATCGATGGTCAACCCTATGGAATGTCTTAGACTGATTTAAATATATCAGCACGTCTTCACTGTTGACTTGCTCGATCATCAAGGGTACCAAAAAAATAAAAAGAAACTGTCCTGAATAGTTCTACCTTTCACAGCACAAGTCTACTCAGACTAGAGATGACAGTCTTCAAGCTTGGCTAAAACGTTCAATTCTCTCTTAAAAAACGTCAAGCCTGAAAATTACCTATCCCATCCATATCGTTTTTTATCAACTTGATCACACCATGGTGAAGCGTTGAAGTAATGACCCCTGCTTCATCGACTTGTTGTAAATCAGTTGTAAATATAGAAATATATTACGGTTAGTGTCTCATATAATGGGTGTCACCTTATGTAGTTTTGGTGCATGCTATCGTATACTATGGTCTAACTTCATTTACCGATATGCTTAGGTTTTGAGCCACCGATAGCCTATGTAGATTTGGACGTCGACCTCTAAAGTAGGTATTGGCCTATCTCAGAATATTCGGTTAAAAACTTGATGTCGACTTGTACACCAGGTCGAATTGTAAGCCGCAATTTACGGTAATGAAAAAATAATAAATACAATCTAAAAATATAAAAAAAATATTAAATTTAGAAATCTTGTCTATAAATAAATCAAAACATTGGATTTAAACAAAGAACTGGGTGGGGCCAGTTTCCTTCATCAGCACTTTCCTTAATTCTCGAAAATATATTTAGTCCGCGTTAAACGAAGAGTGACGTATGACTTGAAGATCGCTTGAGGCGGGAAAACGACAGTCATTGTTCAGTACTGATTCCTCTGTCCAAAATCTATCTCTATGTGTTCTCTTTATCATAAACTCTCGAAATTCCGTATCTGCTCAGTTTCGTAACCAAAGCAGTTTCTAAGGATGCGGCTAAATGGCACTAGTCGATCTTGCTTCATCGGCAATAATCTTCGGGGCTGATTCGGTATAAACACGTCGGATCAAACAACAGTTTCTCCTGCCAAGTGAGACGCAAATTCGAGTCCTATCGGAGGGCAAATATTTTTCTCTAATAAACTTCTTAAACTATATATATATATATATATATATATATATATATATATATATATAGAGAGAGAGAGAGAGAGAGAGAGAGAGAGAGAGTCAGTCCTTTACAAACAGACTGTTTCGCAGCTCATTAGTTTGGCTAGTCATGAGATTGACTCAACCCGGGATCGAAACACGATTGACACTCTCACCACTATGCCATTAGCGCACGCTGCGGAGAAAGGGGTATATATTCATAGATATACATACCCCGCACTTTTTGCACCACCCGGAATTTCATGTCAAACAGAATGTCAAACGATGCTGAGTGTATATTGACTGTTATTTTATTTGAAAACATATCAGTTTATCGTAATGCTGACGTAGTTAAGCGGTGTTTATATAGTGATATAATATTTTTCAAAAAGTTGTAAGAATTAAAAACTATTAAAAAATATATCATGACATTAAATCTAGCAACTAAAATAACCGGTATTATCATATGAAAATAAAAGATAAGTAATTATTACTTTAATTTTAAATTGGTGAGTTATTAACTATAAATTATTAATTATTAATAATAGAGGTAACTTAATTTAATATAAAACAGTAAAATTATTAGAGAAAAACAGATAATAAAAATATAAATATATATAGAGAGAAATATATATGATAAATTAAAAATAAAAATATATGATGAAATAAAAAATATGAATTAAAGTATGTAATAAAAATTTATATTTAAAAACAATGAGTAATAAATATTAAATAAGTAAATAAATAAGTAAAAAGCAAATAGATAAATAAAAAATATCCTACACTCAAAATTAAACTGCAATTGCAATTTATATATATATATATATATATATATATATATATATATAAACTGCAATTGCAATATATATATATATATATATATATATATATATATATATATATATATATATATATATATATATAATTATATTTTAAATATGATATCATCGCGACACAGAAATTGTTTCGAAAGTCCAGTTTTTTTAAATATATAAAAAATATAAATAATACAGAACTTTCGATTGTTAATCTGTTCTTTCCTATTACCTCAGCGCACACACACACATACATACATACATATATATATATATATATATATATATATATATATATATATATATATATATATATATATATATATATGTGTGTGCCCGTTGATTTCGACGTATGGGGGTCAAGCAGATCAGTTCCTAGGAACCAACAACCCGACACCAGCACATCAGTTTTGATTATAGTGGTGAAGGTTTTGTGCAGAAACATCAAAATTTTTTGAAGGGCCGAATACGACGTGCCACAAGGTCGCCAAACGACCCTCCGCAAGTTTTGAATTCAGACTTGTCCTTCACCTACACCAGTTGCCAGCAAATGTTATAGAGCTCACTCTGTCCTTCTATTTGGCCATGGCTGGAGGTAGAAGAAGAGGATTCATACCTTTCTCAAGGGAATTAGCATGTAAATGAATGGAATACATTCGACTGGAATTCGAACTTGGCCCTCCGATTTCTAAATTTAATCCATTCTCCATTGCTCCACCGTGCATTCTCTCTCTTTTTCTCTCTCTCTCTCTCCCTCTCTGTGCAGTATGTAAGAAAATTAGGAAAGAACACGTTAGGTAAATAATCCAGGTTTCTTTAGTATTTGTGTTTTTATTTTAAAAAACACTGCTCCATACAGAAGTAGAGCTTAGATTATAATTATTTTTTAAAAAATATATTGTGAAGGAATCATATTTAATATATATATATATATATATATATATATATATATATATATATATATATATATATATATATATATATATATATGCATAATATAAATACGCATTTCATACACCCATAGACACACACACACACAGACACACACACACACATATATATATATATATATATATATATATATATACACACACACACACACACATATATATATATATATATATATATATTTGACTGTGTGTGTATTAAAGTGAACATATTATTTATAATGTAATTTTTCTTGCAAATAAACTTTTTATACCTACATACGTTCAGACACCCTTGTTTATATATTTTATGCCAGTTGTTTTAGACGCCACCGAAGCAGTCCATAAATGGAAAATGAAAAGTTTAATGTTATAATGTGCGCGCGAAATGTTATCGAAAGATTTACATGGCAGCATCCAGTCTGATACAGGAAATGAAAAACTACGCCATATTTACTCGCCCAAGATATTCTACGCATGAACGAATATCTCTATGGCTTTCAACTCAGTTATGTGAATGGAATTGTAACCTTACGAATAGGACTGGTCTTGGGACTCCTAATTACCATGAGTCCTCAGTTCTTCGACCGAAAACGTTATTCGTCTAAAACGTGATAAATCATTAATAAGTCCATTTTGTTTTATTTTATACAATTAAATTTCTAATGCTCATATGCAACGTGCATAATGAGGTCGTGATTTATCTGACCTGGAGGCGTTCGAAATACTAAGCTTTTCGGCAGAAAACTTATTACATGTGCACCGGTTTGAGGTTGACCCTAAAGAAGGACGTGTGCAGACTGCTGTCCGTTGATTTACATTTTGATTGATTTGATGAGATGACTGTCGATATTCGAATTGTCTCTTTCCATAGATCTCGGTTTGCAGCAAGGAAATAGTGAAAGTGGAATGCCATTATGGCATTCAAACGAAACATCCAGTTCAGATTTAGCCATTGTAAACGAACAAATCATGTGTTAGGGATTGGGGTGTGCTGTTTCTGCAAATCTTAAACTGTAGCGGGAAAAGCAGAAACAGATGGATAAATATATCAATGTTAACAGAATTAAAAAGGATGTGGCATATGAAAATAAAGTTTTTGCCCATCAATGCAGTTGCACTTCGCACTTCGACGGATTCGGATATTAGTAGAATGAATGGAAGAATGAAAAAATTTGTAGAATAAATTTAAGAATATATACGCGGAATGTGGTTCCCGTCTTTCTTGCTGTTATGACAACGTCCGACCTTTTGGTTCTTCTATCTGGCTTATCTTCAATGTGCTCCCAACTGAATAACTTATTTAATCTACATTTTCTCGTTCCTATTTCCATACCTAGGAGTCTAGTTTTATTCTTATATAATACTGGCCAATTATTGCATGCTTCATTTACACTGAAACTAACTATATCCAACACGACCTAAGAATTGAACTTAAACTTATTAGGTTCTAAACGTCACAGAACAACGCCTTAATCAATCAGGTTATTTTACAACCTGACATAGTCCGTGTGTAAATAATCATACAATAATTGTTATTGTCCATCCCTTCGTCAGTTTGCATGACCGATACACCAAGCCAATAACTCATAAATAATAAACTAATCCGTTTTGATTGCGAGGAAAGACAAAAGGCATATTAGAGACGCTACTTGGTTTCAGTGATAAAAGAAAATAAGATAGAATTGTTTAAGGCCACCTGCCAAGACCACATAAATAATTGACTATTCCCTTTTGATCGTGTGGAAAGACAAAAGAAATATCAGAGACGCTACTTGGTTTCAGTGAAAAAAGAAAGTAAAATGGAATGAAATGCTTAACGTCACCTGCCAAGACCTCATAAATAATGGACTATTTCTTTTTGATCTCGTGGAAAGTCAGAAGACATATCAGAGATGCTATTAGGTTGGTGCAAAAATAATGACGTAATGATGTCATTATTTTTGCACCAACCTAATAGTTGGTTTCAGCGAAAAAATCAAAGTAAGATAGAAAGAATTGTTTAACGGCTTTTGCCAATATCTCATAAATAATGAATCGCGTGAAAGAAAAAAGACACATGAGAGATGTTACAGGGTTTCAGTGAGAAAAAGGAAGAAAGAAAGAAATGAATAAATTTTTAAAACTCTCCTGCTAATACCTTGATTGCGTGAGAAGACAAAAGATATCAAAGACGCTATTTTGTTTCAGAAAAATTAAATAAAGAAGGAAAGTGTTGAGGGGTTCTCCCCTTTTTATACAAATGGACTCACCCAGTATATACATATACTACGGCTACGTGAAAACCCGAGAGAGCGAGACCTCCGAGTCTAGCTGAGTCGTGATACAGTCTTTGACTGTAAGCAACAGCTGTCGGACTCTCTGCGTTAACAGAGAGGAACCCGGACGAAGTTTTGCCGAAGGGCAAGGTTTCGTCCGTGGAGGTACACAGGGCCTGAACCCGTCTGGGCAGGTTCAAAGGCTATATTTTTGGCCGAGCCTACGGGCTCGGAGATACCCACATTAAAGCGGCCTTGTGACACATTTGGTCCTCGTGGGTGGATGGATAAATAGCGAGCAGGACCTCCGAGTTTAGCTTAGTCGTGATACTGTTTTTGACTGTCAGCGACGGCTGTCGGACTCTCTCCGTTAACAGAGAGGTACCCGGGCGAAGCTTTGCCGAAGGGCAAGGTTTTGTCCGGGGTGGTAGACACGGCCTGAACTCGTATGGGCGGGTTCAAAGGCTATATTTTTGGCCGAGATACCCACATTAAACCGGCCTTGTACCACATTTGGTCCTCGTGGGTGGATCGATAAATAGCGAGCAAGACCGAAGAGTCGAGTCCAGAGTGATAGAGTAAAAGGTTGTAGGTAACCGGAAGAGTGAGGGTGAGGTAACAGTGTTGTAGGAATCACAGTGAGCGAGCACGTAGACTAAGTAAGAAGTCATACAGCGATACTTCAATACCAAAGACTGTATATATATTTGGCTACTAACACGTATTCCTGGAACTACTAACCTGCTTTACCAATTTGTATTATTACTTTAATACATTATTTTCATATTTTCATTCCTGGCGTTTTTTATTTGTTGATACCGGATTTCAACCCAGAATCCACAACAGAAAGATAGGTCTTTAACGGCTGCTTCAGTCAAATAGCAAAAGTCCTCAGTTTAAAATATTTTCATTTGTACCCACTTACTTCTTAAAATAACGGTTAGCTTTCATATTTACGATTGTTAAGCGATATTTTGTTAAAGTTGTTAAGATCACTTATCGATGTGACAGGGGAATTTCTACGGATATTTTAATGTCGTAGTGATTAAGAATATTCAAAAATTTCAAATCGGAAACCGTGTAACTTTCTCATGTTAAAACTACTCTGAATAAATCATGCTACAGTGTTACTGAGTAAATGCTGAAGTATCGAGGACATTTTCTCTCAGTTCATTTTGATCGAGAACTACCAGGTACGACTAATACAATCATCTAATATATAAGTAGCCATTATAATTATAATATAAAAAAATGTTAATTGAATTTATTAGTTCAAAGAATTGTCGATTTTTAAGAAAGACGTTGAAATGAAATTTGAATTAAGAATACAGTGTGGATGAGGTCCAAATAGAAACAAGACTTTACTGAATAATTTATTGAAGAGGGATGTTATAAAATCTTATGTCTTAATCTGATGTTCGATAATCAAAAGAAAAAATCCTTTACTTTTGTAAACAAAACTTATCTCTCAGGAATTTAAACAAATAAATTTTAATTTTTTATTATGAAAGCTAATTAAAAACATAGAGAAAGGCTTATTAATTTTATTTACACTATTTACATTATTCGGACTATTGTCCTCATCATTGTCGCCATATTTATTACAATGTTTCGGCCGTTGTATGCTCCGGCCTTCTTCAGGTGGTTGGAATGTTGAACTGAACCCTTTATTTCATTCACTGGGGTAGACTGTTCTAGTTCCACGTGCCATGTTTAATGGATGTCGGTTATCAGTTATCTCCTGTTAATTCCCATCTACAAGTTCTCCACTGCCTTTACCTGGTATTGAACTCACACTCTTTTGGTCCGGTCACTGGATCTAATCAACGCCTTTATCCACTGTGCTATGTATCCTTGAGACAGATACTAACTTTATTTATTTTAGAAGATGGTATTAAATAGTTCATGGTCTGATCGATCGTATAATAAACATTTTTGAGTAATAAAAGAAAGTGTAAGGTGTCACCTGTGAAAAGAATATAACATTCAGAAGGAGAATATTTCGTCAAGTCATGTAGATGTGTTGATAAAAAGTGTTGTTTTTTTTTTCTGTAATGTATTTATAAAAAAATCCGTCTGTTTTATAAGCGTATTTTTCTTTTGAAGATTGAAACGGTAAAAAGACTTAAAATTTGGAGAGTAAACATGATCGATCGTCATTATCTCTGTTGTGCGTTTTCATTAATGTATTCGTTTATGGGCAAAAGATTTTCTTTGATTATTGTCGAGTTCAGGAAAAGGCCAAAATAACTCACAGAAAATTAAAATGAAAACCATGCTTGATTGCTTTGTTATATTTCTGCTTTGTGGTCTCGTTTCAGCCATTTTTCGTAATTCTCGTGAGGTTTTCTTTTACTTATATTAAACTTACGTTCCTCCTTTATTATAGTTTCATTGGAATTTTGAAATTCCAACTTATGACCATAATCCACTACAGAGAGTAGCAGCAACCATCACAGACAAAGATATAAAAAATAGGATGAATGTTTTAGACCAATAGATAAAGGCGTGAAATAGAGAGAGTGAATAAACAGCAAGTTGATAGAATTTTTTAATTAAAAAAGATGAAGGTGAATTGTTCACGTATATCGCTAACATGAGTGATATACTTTGAAAGCACACACGAAGATGCATAATAATGAAATGAATAGTATATTAAAAGAACAGGTGGCATTTTCTAAAGTGACGTACTGTATTCTAGTTCCGATCGGGTTTGTCATGCTTCACGTAGCATTAATCTTCTTGGAAATCTTGTGATTTCATATTACTCCATGTAAAATTTATATAGCATGATTTGATCTTATCCATTGTTTTGGATTGCAGTCAGTATACGAGAAGAAAACCTGACTTCATTCAGGTAATGTGAAGCACCAGATATTCCTTATTCTGAAACTTCTTTCATATTTGGCAAAAGATATTTGAAAAGACACCTAAGATTTCAACCTGTCACTGTCAAGACCAATATAGGTTTAACTCACCAAAGATTCACGTACGCACATTCTGTAGCTTCTTGAATGAAACCATCATCGTACTTACGCATTGGTAGTTTTAATCACAAGATCTATTTTAGGCTTAAACAAGGTCAAGCCAAACTGATAAGAGACCCAGAACTAGAAATTGACGAGCCGAATTCGAATTCCAGTTGTGTTCGGGACATTCACATGGGGATGATTTGAATCCATATCTTCTTCGATCGATCAAATATTATGGCATTGTGGATTCATTTACCTTAGATGACGAGAATTCGGAGAGAAGGGACCCACTGAATTTAAAATCAGTTGGGTATGTGGCGCACAAAACCATCCCGTAATAACATACGTTTTATGGAAACTTCAACAGTAACCCTTAGCGAGTTGAAACTATTGTTTCATATTCCTCAATGGAGACTTGAGAGTGTTCGTTACTTTTTTGTTTTAATCGACGTCGTCGGCTTTATTTCGTATCCAAGAATTTAATTTCTTCTTTGCTGATCGCTTCCTTTATGATTTATCGAGCTGATTAAATTCGCTATCAACGTGTAGGTTCACGGCTAGAAACTTCCAGTTTCATCAAAACCTCCTCCCGCCATCCATTCCCTATAGATGTTTTGCTTTGCAAGATTGCGGTTGTATGAAACAAAATCAGAGTAGTAGAATGTTCCAATGGCAAGAATTTGTTTAAGGTGGACCTCAACTTACCAGGAACTGATCTCCGCACTTAATTTCATGCGTCACATATGGAATAAGACAGGCAAAATCTAGATAGGAAACTCCAACGGCCTCCCGCTGTTATAATTTTTAGTGACGCCTTCTGTAGCATGTACGTTGTGCTTAACACTCTTCAGACACTGGTTCAACCATTGAAAGCTGTTGTAATTGTCATACGCTTGTTCCACAATTGTTTGGTTTTGGTCGTCTTAGTCAGGGTCCTCATTTTGACTTTGCTGCCAAGGATGGCCCTATCAGAAGTTTATAACTCCCGACGGCATTGATCTCAACCATTGAATCTCTCAAGTCACTCCATCACGAAAAGGGATGATCATCAGATGATTTTGTTTTAATACATTGGCTTCAAAATATATATTTCCAAAACAGAATCTGGGATCTGGATTTGGAATAAAAGCAGTGATGGTCCGTAAAATGAATCTACCATAAAGTTTAGTACGTGGAATTATTAAATACTAAACATATCGAATACCTCGTTGTATGGATCAGTTATAACAAATTTTGTATAATGCTTAAGGACATTGAACCAAAACAAGGTACACTACGTGTAGTTAGGCGCAATATCCCAAATTACTGCAAAACCGAAACGATAACCAATAAAATTCGAGTCATGTTCTAAAATAACCTCGTCAGATCAAGGCTTTTATGTGGATGATATGCATAGTGCCAGCTCATTCAGAAATATCTATACTGGCAGCTATATGCAAACGCTTTCTCAAAGCAATAGTTAAAATAACTTCGAGCGAATAAAGACTGTACGTCTTAGCGAGGACACCCTTATGTGAAGCTAGTGGCCTGGCGCTACTAAATCAAAAACAACAGAATCAAATAACAGGAAACCACATAAGTTGACTAATTTCAACATCACAAAAAAATAAAATGGAATATTACATTTAACTGGAAGAGAAAATAATGACATATTCAAGATATTGACGTTTCAGATTATTTTGAAAAAAAGGTTGAGCGATTGATTTTGTTTTTAATGCTTATCAGTCTTATACCATTTAAAGCCAGAATATATATTTACGTCGCAAGAATGTTTTATTTATACTAATTAACCCAAATTGAATCAAAAGTTTAGGAAGGAAGCCCCCATCCATTTGGGGGAGAACGATAATGGCTATTGAACTTAAGAAATCTATTTTAGTGAACATTATTTTAAAAGAAAAACATTCTAAATTTCAACCGTCAGTAGTACTAGCTATTCGACCAATGAATGCCAAAAGTTTCCTTATAATGAAACGGCTAAGATTACCATAATCCTATCTTATTAATCTTCAACTCTAATATTTATTATAGCTCGATGATTTTATTTTATTTTTCTTACTAATGCTCACATGAAACAAGGCCCACGAGCCACTCAGGGTAGAGAGTATGTCATTCTATGAGCGGTAAGTTTAACAAGTATATGCACATGTTCGGTCCATAGTATCTTCAGCATCCTTCTGTAGATCCATATTTTTGTTGCTTCATCATCTTTGAAGAGATTGTCCAGCATTCGCTGGCATATAGGAGGATAGATATCACTTAACAGTGCAGACTCTTTTCTTGTTTCTAATTAATTTTTTCTGTCTCCAAATGCTCAGCTTACCTTGTGATACGTGTTATATAGAAATAAAGTTTCCCTGCCGACACTTGAGTTTGAACATAGATCGCCAGTGATCAAACACAGGCGATCCCATTATTGAATTAAGTAGACCACGTGACCATAGAAGAAACGCATATATGTCTAAGTGATCGTTATTTCTAGTCTATAGTCTGTACTATCCTATATACTATACGGACAGCTACTCTCTACTCTGTTCACTATAATATTTCTCTTTTCGGATCATAATGCAGATTACTATTCAAGCGAGTACTATCGAGTAAGTACTATTAGTGCGAGTGTTATTCGAAGGCGTCTGATACCAGCATTGTTCAATGGCATTCTATAGTTGTATCTGCGATTACAAAGTCTCTACTAGAACGGGCATTACGAAAGTTACAACGAGTGTTCGTTAACATCACAAAAATATGCATGTATTGCCATCCCAATACGTATTCGGATCTCAATGTCGTGCTTTCCGTCCTCTGTTAGAACACTTCTCAGATATATAAATTTTGTACTTCTTTGATCTTAGTATCCCCGATTTCTAATTTGCATTTACTCTCACCCTGTTGCAGATAACTAAGCCTTATGTCTTCTTCTAGTTTATACTTAGTCCTCTCTTTGTGTTTTCCTTTGCTTCCTTCTGTAGGAGCTTTTTGCAATTTCCTTTGTGTCTTCTATCAACACTACGTCATTTGCATATGTTTCTTTCATAGCAACGTACCAGTTTGCCTGCCGTGATAGAATTGTATTTTTCAGTTCATATTTCCTTTGATTTTGTTGCCACGATGGAAATCTTCATGAAAGATGCAATCAGGCATACACTTTCAGTTTTTTAACTGATCGTGTAATTATCGTCTGAATTTGAAGGACGAGCTCAGAGTTGGTTACTAAGCTGTTGAGCTAATTATATCAGCACACCAAATGATCACTTTCAATCTGAAATGTGTGGAATCATGTCTGGTATAAAAATGAATTTTTTAATTTGTTATCTTCTCTGCTGTCAAGCAAAGAGGATAAAAAAAACGAATAATAACTTTATGAAAGAGTCTCCTTTTCATTAACTTTCCTTTTGAAAAATGTTGAGATGCTAAAAGAAAAACATCCTTGTACAATCAAAGACATGTAATCAGAAAGAAGCGAAGAACAGTTCGCTTTATATTAGTTATCTAAAAGTGGTGAACATTTTGAGACACACCCAGAGTTTACTAAGACCATGACGCTTATTAATTTTGCCCCTTTTTGATCATGGGCAAATCCTTACGGACTTAACCCTTATGGCCTTTTTAGTGAAGCTTCATCGTCCTTTTTGACGGATAATGAATTCTTTTTACAAGAATTTAAGAAAGAAAAATAATTCTTGTGTCCATTTTAGTGTGTGTAGTAATAAAATAAGCACATCTCATCTCCCATCTCGCTTGTAACCATCTATCACAGTAAAATAATTGTTTTTCTTTTTTTTAAAGCATTTCACCCCAAACAAGGCGGGAAGCCACTAGCACGAAAGGGGTTACAGAGGATTTGGAGCGAGAGCAGACAGAAATGATAGAGGAAAAGATGAGGAGAAGGATAGTGGATAGATCAAGGCAACTGGAGATGTCGATTGACATTACATTTGAATAGTTGGAGATTATAGCTATCGGGGAAACAGGAAAAGGGAAAGGAGTTCAACAGGCGAGAAGTGCGAGATGTGAAGCTATATTTAACAGTTTCAAGAATGAAAGGGTGAGAGCGGGATGCCAGCTTCGTAGGACTCTTGAATTCATGAAGTAGTCAGCGAACTAGCGAAAGCAGCTCATCGGAGCAATTACCATGACAGTATTTGTAAAAAAGACAGAGACAGGCGACGGCACGTCTGTGAGAGAGCGACTGCGGACGAGATGCCAGATGAAGGCCACTTACATTGCATATTCATCTCTGGATCTTATCAAGAACCCCGGGACCAACAGAAGGGGCTCCAGACCATATATGGCAGCAATACTCCATGCAAGGGTGAATGGTTGATTTTTAGATTTGAAGGATCGATTCCAGTGAGAAACATTTCCTGACGCAGCACAGGGAGCCAACTTTCCTTATGGTGGAGGAAGCAATTGATTCAATCTATTTGTTCCATCTCAGGTCAGCAGTCAATGTGAGACTGAGCAGCCGCAAAGATGTGCTCTCGAGAAGTTGAGCGTCAGATATTCTAATGGGGGGAGGCAGGGAAGGATCTCTGTGGTGATTAATAGAGAGCAGTTTTGTTTTTAGGCGTTAAAGTTAACCAATCAATTCCTGCTCCAGTTCACAACCGATTGGAAGTCCTTTACGAGACGAACAGCCAGGTTAGTTTTGCAGCGACACTAGAATTGTTTTTGAGGCAGGAGTAAATTGTAGTGTCGTTCGCGTTGGGAATCTATGACGCCAAAGCTGAATTAGTCAAATAAAGCTTCATAAGCTTCTATTTAGAGTTGCTGCTATATTACAGTCTGATATGAAGTATTTTCATTATTACCTTTTTAATAATAATCTTTTGCTTTTAATTATAAAGTTACAGGTCGATACACTTTTTGACCGTCCGGGATAATATTGAGTAATCTGTATAAAGAAATTTCGAGACGTCATTTCAATATACCAACTTAACGTTTCTTTTATTTTTCATATCTGTGATTGGAAATTACTTCGAAAGTATAGACCCCCATTTATCGTAGTGTTGATCATCGTTTATTGAATCTCCTACCCCAGATTTCCCATAAAATTCTGGATGTTAAGTTACTATATACTAAACACTTGATGTACAGATCAGCTACAACAAATTTAGTAAAAAGGGTAACGAATTTTAGCATAAAATAGTTTATACTCGAGATAGTTTCAGCAATCACAACCAAACTGCAAAACTAAAAACAACATTCATTTAAAAACACGATACATGTTATTTTTCATCTCGCTTTTATTAAGTCCAGCTCGTTTTTTTTCCATTGAGAAATAATAGAGCTTCATGATCATTTAGATCCTGTTTTTATTAGTCACTTACAGTTTGTGTATTTTTTGTAAGAAAACTTGAGTCATTTAAAACTTGATATTTTCTACTCTTAAAAATATTAAATTAAACATCCATACAACATTAAAACCAGGCGAAGGTAACATGCACTTATTTATTCGGTAAGTTGAATCGGCTAACTGATTTCAAATTTTGATCGATTCTTATCGGCTTATTTCGAAAGAGATTAAAGGCAGAAATTCACTTCTCTCTTCATCCCAACATTTAGAGGCAGATTAGCAGGAACATGTTAGGCTTTCTCCCGTGAATTAAAATCCGTTTGGAGAATTCAGAATAGAAAGCACAAAGAGAGCATCCATGCACTCCATTAAGGCGCTGGTTTCTAAGGGTGATTTCAATCAAGATGGTGGGAAAATCCTTACGGACATAAAATACATTCACACACACACGCACACTGTCCTTAATAAAGAGGGCATGATTGTCCTTTGTGACTGATAATGAATTCTTTATATAATTTAAGAAATAAAGTAATTCTTGACTCGTTTTAATCTGTGTTGTAATAAAATAAGCACACCCCATCTCCCATCTTGCTTGTAAACATCCATCACATTAAAATTATATTTTTTTCAGTACAAAAGCTAAATGAGTCAAATAAAGATTGATGAGCTTCTACGAGTTGTTGCGATATTAGTCTGATATAAAGTATTTTCATTATTAACTTTTTAATGATTTTGTTTGCTTCTTAATTATAACGTTTCAGTTCGATACACTTATCGATCTTTAGGGATAATATCGAAAAATCTGTATAAAAAACGTCTGACGAAAAAAAAATTGAGACGCTATTTCAATATACCTTCTCAACGATTTTTCTTTTCAGATCTGTGATGGGAAATTCCTTCGAACGTATTGAACCCGTATATCTTAGTTGAATCTCGTACCCTGTATCAACCATAAAATGTTTAGCACAGAATAGTTTATATAAGGGATAGTTTCGCCGATCAACACCAATCACTGCAAGACAAAACAACATTAACGTAATAACACGAGATATGCCAGAAAAGGCGTGGCCATATGAAGTTGCTTAGGCAACATACCGGAAGAAGGCGTAACCGCGTGAAGTTGTGTAGGAGAAATTGTTTTAAAGAGAATGGTTTTGTAAAATTCAACCAGCCATAACGCTAACTGTTCGTTTCATGAATAGCGAATATTTCCTTATAAAAGAAACAGCAAATCCTACCATTACCATTGTCCTGATTACTGCTTAATTTTAAAGAGATTCGATCAAGTACTCGACAAAAAAAAAAAACAAAAAAAAAACATCATATCATTTAGGAACATATTTAGAAAAAACAGTAAGACAATCTAGTATACAAAATAAAGTTAATTGAGGTTCGTAACTAGTCTTTTGACATACAAACTTTAATATGAATGCATGGCGGCAAACTTGTGCAGAAATATGTAAACTTTCAGCTGTATGGGAACGCTTTCCCATGCCAATGGTTAAAATGACTTCGAATGAAAGAAGCCTGTAGGACATGGCGAGGTTCATTCTTCTTCGCACATCGGTAATAGGTCTGAAGAGTCACAAACAAAACAAAGAACTTTACAAAATGGCATAAATTACATCACTAGAAGACATTAAACAACAGGAACAACTAAAAGACATATAACAGAAAATAATCGAATAATTATAATAATATAACGATATAATTAAGATTTTGGGTACAGGTTGAGGAAAGGCTTTACTACCACTGCATCAGTGTCTGAGTGAAAATCAGGACTGGTGATAGCATGAACAAGAAATACATCCGGTGGCTATAATAAATAGGACGCACAGTTATCCTGAGCCTTCAATAAACAGAGTGCACAGGTGTCCTGAGCAGAAGAAAATGCGCGGTTGCATGGGTGCATGCCGGAAAACGCGTGGCCATACGAAGTTGCGTAGGCGACATACCGGGTGAAAGCGTAGCTATGTGAAGTTGTGTAAGTTTCTAAAAGATATCTAACTAGTCCAATTCTTGATCTGGACAGAGTGGCTGACTGGAGGTTCACCGAAGATTGGTCAGTTCCTGTGTGCGCAATCCTAACTTCTTTGATTTTCCTTTATTCTACCCATTCGCCGCAACTCGAACAATAAATATATTTATATGTTTGCATACATTATGAAATGGATAAAGTCCAACAATTAATTAAGACATTTTTTTTATATTCATACGTTCTTTTTATAGATACAACTAACTTAATGCTCCTCTGTGGCCCAATCGGTTAAGGCACGTCAGGCTAAATGACGGTTCCGTATAGGATACAGGTTCGATTCCTGTCGGAGGACGAATATTTTCTATGAAAATTTATCGGACATTCAGGCCAGAAAATGTTATTAATACTGTTTATTATAAACAGAGCATTTACTTAAATACTTGTTTCTATAAAAAGAACGTATAATCATAAAAAACGTCTTAAATATGTTTGTATATAAGTATCCGTCGCGTTATATAAGCCCAATATACTACAACGCTACCTTAAACATGAGGTTAGAATGGAATCCCAGCATTAACACTAGAAAGAGCTATAAGACTTAACGACCTTGAAAAATTGTTTTAAAGAGAATCTTTTTAAAATTTTCAACCAGTCATAACGCTAAACGTTCGACCAATGAATACCGAATAAGGAAACAGTAAATCCCACCATTACCGTTGTCCTGATTGCAAACTGCTTAATTTTAAAAACATTCCATCAAATACTCGACCAAAATCTTCATATCATTTAGGAACGTATTTAGAAAAACCAATATGAAAATCTAATATACAAAATAAAGACATTTATAAGATTAGTTAGGTTACTTCAGTTTTGAAAATACGTATTAGTTAATATCCTTACGAACTGGAAGATTATTTGCAATAACTGGTGTTCGTTTCAAACTTAATTCTGTATTTCTTTTTATCAACTCGATTCACAACAAGATAAATACACATTGCTAGTGTTAATGTTCTTTTTTCTCAAATGACGTTTTATAACTGGCGATATAGATAAGTTCTTAAAAGATATAATTTTGAGACACCGATGTTTGTGCTTCCGGTCAATGTACAGGTTTTGCCAAGTTTGCCAAATACACATTTGTTGGTTGTGAAATAGTTGGCAGTATTTGCCACATGGCTGACATCCAACATTTTCTTCCCTGAAAATAAAAAAAAAGATCTATAAAGAAAATACTTTTTCGTTTGTTTCCCACAGATCGCTAATTCAGTATGTCTCGGTAGATTATCATCACTTGGACCTGCATCATTCGAAATTTTAAGAGGAAAGCGAGACATTTCCAGTCTCCCTTTCCTTCCTATATACAACGCCTCCGCCTAAACTGTGTAATTTTATTGACTGTTCATTTTTATTTATTTATTTTTTTTTTTCCTCAATAGGAGTAGATAGATTCGCCTATCATTCGCTTGACAATCCACCTCGGTGTTTTAAACAGATGTATCTCATGTTTCCGATTTTTTAAACAGATGTATCTCATGTTTCCGATTTTTTAAACAGATGTATCTCATGTTTCCGATTTTTTAAACAGATCTATCTCATGTTTCCGATTTTTTAAACAGATCGATCTCATGTTTCCGCATTCCTTCTTAAGACATCTTAGTGCTTCTAAAGTCTCCTCTGTAATTTTATTTACTAATTTTTTTAAAATTTTTTCCTCAATGGCTGTAAGATAGTGCGCCTATCGTCCGGTTCACTGTTCTCCTCAGTGATTTTTAAAAAGAGTAGAAGATTATCCCTTGTTCACTCTTTATGATTGGGTTTCCGATTGCATCTAAAGTCTTCTCATTATATTTCACTTCCAGTAGCTTATTTTGCCTTAGTGACATTATCCCCTCCTTGCGGTGACTTGATTATAAAAAAAAAATGTTTGTAATATTTACCAAGTTTTTATCAAGTGTGATGAGTGGGTGGGAATGAATATTAGACAGAATGGACTGTGGTCATATACTGCCTGGGAGACGAATCCCAACGATTTTTTGTGTGAGTTAGTTTTGTCTGTCTCCCCTGACCGTAAGATAAGGCTAGTAGCGAACAGTCCGGACTGACAACAACCGTCCTTTACATGGAATCAGACAGAATTTTTAATATCGAAAATTAATTTCGCTAACTTTAATCAACTTACTTAAAGAGGAAACATTTTCTATATTGATGTGTCGTACACCCTTGTGCAAATTAATTGAAACAAAACCATTAATTTCGTTATTATTTAATTTCTTCGTATTTTTCTAATGAAATATGATGCAGTGCACGGTAGTACTTCTTATGTCCATTCCACCAACTCGTTCCTTACAGATTGACCACAGATTATCGATTGGATTTAAATCAGGAGAGTTTCCGAGCCAGTCTATATTACTTTAATTTGCTCACTGCTAAGGCTTGCCATTGTGTCCGTGTAGCGTTACAATTTTCGTACATTTCCTTGGAGTAACGTCCATCGCAGACAATGGTCGTAGTATAACTAATCGACAGTCGAGACTATAGTGCCTGGGCGTGGTGAAAATCTGATGAAATCACGGAAGACGCATTATTTTTCAAGGTAAATCCAATTTCATCATACAACCCCAAAATAGATTCATATTACTCTAAATGCCCTAATAAGTGGAAAAATAGTATTACGCAGTCATTTCATGGGGTCTAAAACTGAGTGAATGGTGAAAGAAAGGAAACTAAAGCAGGTGTTTCAATTAATTTCAAGGGTGCATTTAAGCATTAAACCTAAAATGTTCCATATAATTAAAATGGGACAAAATCAGATTATTTTTTTAAATCTTAGGAACATGTCGTATGTTAAATCAATTGTAATGTAAAATAACAACAACTTGTCAGTGGCGTTTGCTTTGGTGCCGAGTTTCTGGTGGAATCTAGAAACCTTGCACCGTTCAGTTCCGTGTTGGATTTTGCTGAATGCTGACATCTTCGCAAATGAATGACTGAATATCGTTCCTTGCAGATTGACCACAGTTTCTTGATTGGATTTAAATCAGGAGAGTTTCCGAGCCAGTCTATAGTAATTAGCATTCTGCTACCACTTTTTTTCGACGTCAGTTTTTGTACAAACTAAACACAAAAGTGGATCACAGAGCCCTGGTATTTCTTTGATTCCTGATTGAACAATTAATGCCAATATCATGCTTTCGACTACGTCCGCACGGTTAAAATTAATTCACCGCTAAAAATCGGTCTATGTGTTTCCAGCCTATCACGTGACATACAAAATTATATGTACTTAGCGACGTCTTTAACTTTTCCTCTTTCCCCTGTTTTTATCAGAAGCACAACAATGTAGTGAAGAGCCCGCGTCTGTCTCTTAAGGGAAGACGCTATGACACACGCGCGCGCACACACACATACACGCGTGCAGTGACGTACGTACGAACATTGCATTATCTTATTGACTCGTTCAACTACAAGCAACAGAAACTTATCAACTTCTAACAGTGAGCTTTGCGGCATAAAACAATTCACCAAATTCACGCCGTTCAAATCTTTGAAGTTTCTAAGTTACATTTCCTAACATAATCTCAAACTTCGAATTCACTCACCCCCAAGAAAAATCACTTCAAATTTAACATCTACGATTCTTACAGAGACAACAAGAATTCTACTCAAAGAACATACCGTTTGCCAAACAAACATTTTATTCAAAAAGGAACTTTGATCATCACCTGAAGCAAACTTACTTCAAATCTACTATCTTACAGGCAAAACATTATAAATATTTAATACATGAATTTACTCAGAAGTTATGAGCTTAAAAATTTCTTTTAAACATATGCTTCAACTTCTGATATCAACCAACATTTCATTTACAAATTTTCATTACAACAAACTATCCAGGAAGACCACAGCTTACTTTCTTCAAAGTATTTTACTCATTTGTGAAATCATGTTTATTCGCGTGATATTTAAACTTTTTATCTGTTTCATTAACAAAAAAATATATATATTCAATATTCAGGAGGTAAAGGGAGACAACTTATGCCTAATTTCCAATACCAAACTATGACGGAAATTTACGATGTAAATTATTATTTAATATGAACTACTTAATTCTTTGAAAATCCTTTTACTTACAGGAACATTGAACACATTATTTATCTGTCCTAAAGAACATTCTCATTCTCCTGTTGTATATATTTGTTGTATAAATTCTTTATTCTTGTTTTTCTAAAAAGTACTATTGTTTGTTTTATATTGTGTTGATGAACTTGTGCCATACCCAAACTTAAATGTTTGTGGAAAAGTGTATTTTCACGCACCCAACACAAATAATACCTTCTGATATATACATATTTTCCTAATAACCTACTCCTCCGAAACAGTATTTTGATTTGCTCACTGCTAAGACATGCCAGTATGTTCGTACAACATTTTAATTTTCGTACACTTCCTTGGAGTAACGTCCATCGCAGAGAATGGCCGTAAGACAACTAATCGACAGTCGAGGACAGTAGTGTCTGGGCATAATAAAAATCTGATGCAATCATGGATGACGCAGTATTACATCATAAACCCTGAAAATAGATTTATATTACTGCATACCACTGCAAATGACCTAATCTGAGAAAAAATTGAAATCGATTACACCCTGTCACTCGGGTGGGGTCTAAAACTGACCGTATGCTGAAAGAAAGGAAACTAAAATGGTTGTTTCAATTAATTTGAATAGGGGTCTATTTTACTGATGGGGACTATTTTTTTTATTAACCTCTAATATAAAAAAATAATAATATCATTGGATCGTAGCGGGAAAGTTTGCGCGTGTGTCTTGATTTTTCTTTTGGTTTATTTACAGCATTTTCCTGGGTTTTTTTTGGGTTTTTTTTTGTTTTTTTTTACAAATGCTATAACATAAAAAGAAATCATAAATTTTATGTCGTAAAAAAATATTTCCATTTAGAATAAAGGAAAAAGAAAGAAATGCTTAAATGGAGAATATATAATGAGAAATAAAGAAGTTTCATATTCCGGAACTTTTGTTAACTTGCGCATATATATATATATATATATATATATATATATATATATATATATATATATATATATATATATATATATAATTAAGTTATAAGGAACTTGGTAAACCGAATTGGTATGTCTCACAAATGTATTTATGTGAATCCCTACATACATACAATCATTAACAAGTCCAAAAAAAATATACATAAATATCGACTCAAACCACCCTATAGCAATTATGAAACAGATCCCTAACACTGTAAATACTAGAATAAAAAAACTATCCTCTAGTAAAAGCAGCTTTGACAAAAATAAATCAACATACAATCAAGCCCTATTAAAAAGCAAATTCAAACAAACACTCACTTATATAGATAAATCTACTAGCGACACGTCTTCTAAATCTAGAAATAGAAATAGGAAAATTATATCGTTCAACCCACCCTTCTGTAAGCTGTCGAACATTAATATAGGAAAATATTTTCTTAAACTAATAGATAAACATTTTAAAAAAGATAAGCTATTAAAAAAGTTGTTCAATAGAATGAATTTAAAAATTAGTTATTCCTGCATGAACAACATGGAAAAAATTATTAGCTCCCATAATAGTAAAATTTTAAATGAATTTTATAATCAACTTCAAAAAGATCCTAATACAAGCCCAAAGACCAAATCTACCTGTAAATGCAGGGAAGGATCTGTCTGTCCAGTAGAAGGAGTATGTTTGTCCAAAAACATAGTATACGAAGCTACGATTTTTCCCAAAGAAAATATTGAACATAAGAAGATCTACATAAGAATTTCGGCGGGAAGTTGGAAACAACGATTTTACAGCCATCGCCAATCCTTTTATAATGAATCA
>OZ010582.1:128251515-128306515 GCA_963932145.1 Acanthosepion lycidas
TATATACACAGAAAACGTTGGTATTGAAAATAAGAATTCAAATTTAAATTTAAGAACATCATATAAAAATATATTCGAAATACATAAGTTAAGCAAATGTTTAACGTTTATTTTTACCAAAGTATTTCTTGGGCATTTAATTACAGATTTCTGTATAAACATATAAGTTTGCTTTGTTAAGTTACTCTAGGAACGAAACACCTTGTAAATTTTTTTTTCTCTTTAGCCTTACTTTTAGTAATATTTTTCTCAATAGGAGTAGATAGGTTTGCCTATCGTACGATTCATGCTCCTCCCCGATTTTTTTAACAGGAGTAGACACTTATCTATCATTCTCTATTTAGAATTGAGTTTCCGATCTTTTCTAACGCCTTTTTAGTCTCTTTATAGATATTTAAATCTAATAGTTTTACGAAACAACTGCATACAAAAAGTATATATATATATATATATATATATATATATATATATATATATATATATATATATCAAACTACAAAGAAGGAACAGTCAGAGTTATAATCCAAAGTTCTTTAGCATTTATTTTTAAAAACAGTGTTCGATAAACAGTAGAGCATAATATTATAATTATATTTTATATTATATAAAATATGTATTCATCGCGACACAGAAATTACCATGTTTCGAAAACAAAACCTAGATCTTAAACTTAAAATTTGAAGTTCAGTTCCATTTTCAAGCGATGCAGAATAATTTTAATAACTCATCTATATATATATATATACATATATGTATATATATATATATATATATATATATATATATATATATATATATGAAGAAATATTTTCTAAAGGCGTGCTATATTTATGGGATTAAAGTAAACTATATCAGAGATAGATCGTGTGTAAATATAAAAGTGAACATTGAAGTCAACACTTAGAGGCGACAGGCTGTTTCATGCTAGACGCAATCTGTGGCCTGATAATTGAGTCTAGCATGAAACAGCCTGTCGCCTCTAAGTGTTGACTTCAATGTTCACTCTTTATGTATATATATATATATATATATATATATATATATATATATATGTGTGTGTGTGTGTGTGTGTGTGTATGTGTGTGTGTGCATGTGTGTGTGAGTGTGTGCATGTGTGTGTGAGTGTGTGTGTATGTGCAGAATGAGTGTGTGTATGTGCAGAATGAGTGTGTGCATGAGACAGATTTAGAAAAAGGGAGAAAGATGTATGAGTCAGTTTATATTTGGGGACTGCGCGTATTCACGGATAAACCCACAATTAAAACCCGATGTTTTTTTGAAACCAATAATTGATACTGGATTTTTATTGTGATTTTCATAATTAATATCGTATTTTACGGTGGACGTGACTGATTAAATAACGTTTTCCCCGCTATCCGAAAATGGCTTTAACCTAAATAGTAATTATTATTAATTCACAGGAAAGTTTTCCCAAATCGAAACTATAACCTGTTTTATTCTCGAACATCGAAGGTCATGTTATTTGCTCGGTCTGATGTCGTAGGCTTGAACTGCAACTGTTGGCTTCACTGCCTAGAACCACTTATTTGTTCTATCTTAATTGCTTTATAGTCACTCAGCACATTCTGCAATTCTACAGTCTGGCTCCATTATTCGTTTTCTTGAAGCAAAAAATGTCAGTGCAAATGAGTGTGTGTGTTTCATGAATGATTTGTGAATTAACATACAGGTAGCTTTGTATATGTACAGGTTGCGATTGGTATACTGTTGCCATTTTATATTTTTAATTTCAGGTATAAGCCTTGTTTGATTTTAATTTTCTCGACTACACTGTAATTTGGGCACCGTTTTTGAGAAAAAGATCACCACGACACAATTCACACCGCCAGAAATTTGGAAACGGCATGCTGTACTGCTTGACTTTCGCGCCGGTCGCTCCAATACGAATATTTCAGAGTGTTTGGGTGCCAATCTGAGGACAATGCATAGAATTCAGAACGAGTTGGATGAGTCTGATGGTGATTACGAAGGCAGGACAGCTCGGTAAACTGACACTGATCGTGTTGATCAAGACTCTGCATCATGCCTCACAAGCTGAAGTATCTCGTCATGGCTGTCAGACAATTTCTGCGATCACATAAACCCTTAGATCTTGCCACCTCACTCCCCAGACTGCAAACCCCTTAATTATTATGTGTTGAATGCGGTTGAGTGGGAGACCAAAAAAACTCCTTGTAACACAAAAGATGAACTGAAGGCTGAGATTATGGCAGCATTTTTTACTTAAACAAGGAGGACGGTAAATAAGAGTTGCAGGAGATTCCGAAGTCGTCTAGAGGCCGTGATTAGACCCAATGGCGATTTTATTGATAAAATCTACTTTTTAATATTTCAAGATATTTTTG
The DNA here is from genome assembly GCA_963932145.1 of Acanthosepion lycidas. Taxonomy (NCBI): domain Eukaryota; kingdom Metazoa; phylum Mollusca; class Cephalopoda; order Sepiida; family Sepiidae; genus Acanthosepion; species Acanthosepion lycidas. Next base: position 128,253,882 of record OZ010582.1, read on the forward strand.
TGCAGGTTTCGTAAATATATCTGTTCAAATAAGATGTCAGTGTTATTTTCATTTTTGCGTCATTTACATGACAAATTATCCATTGCATTCTGTATATGTAAGATTTTTTCTTGATATTTGATGAAGACTATATACATTTTGATCCTAATTTTGAAAAGATAGTCGCTTCTGAAGCATCTAAATTCTGTTTAGGTATTGGAAAATCATATTCTATTAGGTTGGTGCAAAAATAATTTCGTTTTCTAACATATGTTACTATGTGAGAAAACGAAATTATTTTTGCACCAACCTAATACATAAAGGTAATATTTTATCTCGTTATTTCGCTACATTCTATGCAATGAAGCAACCAGAATGCAACAGATTACCGAGAGTGGAGGAATGTTGAGGAGAGAATGGTATTGAATGGGACCTGAAAAATTCAGGGAGGAGTTTAGCCTAAAATATGGCACCCAAAAACTTCTTTTGTGGACCGCTAATAAAGGAAGCCACCGCGGCAATGAAAAGCGTCCCGCGACAATTATTTTAGATTTTGCGAAATTTCTTTTTTTATTTGTAGAAGTAACATTAACGTAAAATCTTCAAAAAAAAAAAAAAAAATGGTAAAAATAAAAACCTTTAAAATCAAATATTTCTACTGACAAATGACAAAAAATATGATAACTAGAATTATTAGCAATGATGCATTGCAGTAGAATATTTTCAAAAAAGAAATGAAACATTACAATATAATTAGCCTTAGGCTTAGAATATGGTGTGGAAAGAACGGGATTGTTGTATTACTGTATAAAAATATAAAGCATTTTAGAATAAAATCAAAGTAACTATTTCAACAAAAAATATATATACACTAAACATCAAAACGATCCTTTAATTTCCGATCTGAATATTAATTAATAATTAATTATAGATAAAAATATTTTCAGGACTAATTTTATTGCATATCATTCAGAATAACTTCCTCTAATCAGTCAGAATGTGTCAGAATCGAAAAACATTATTCTATTATTTACATGGTAGTCCTGTTTACAATATAAATGCAACATCTATCTAATCCCTTTTCTTTCCTTTTTGAGTGGACCAGTTTATTTAAATATTGCTGTTTTAAAATGGAATGTATTATTACTATGTTATGTCTGTGTATGGATATTATTTTCATTTCAATTCCTGTAGACATAAATGTTGCAAGACAGAAATAAACTCATAACATTTCATGAAATTCTTTTCTTTAAAAATATATCTGCTGTAGTCAAATGACCAACGTAATATTTTTCGCTTTTAATAAAAATGGTTGAAGGCAAAAAATTGCTGTGAACGTGGCTTGATTTTAAGGGCCCCACGGTATTGAAAACAGACACTACAGTATTTTGTCGTGGTCCCGAGGTCTAAATTCAGACCTGGATAATGTTGCTATTGAATTTAAATTTGGGGAAAAGCAAGAAACTGGAAGAGACTACTATAAGAAAGAAGTGCGAAAGAAGAAACAACTAGAATAGAACTTGCAATTGCATCAGAAAAATAACGAAACCTAACTTCGAATATAGTACAGCCCTTAAATTCCTGAAATCAAGTTACTAAAAAGATAGCTCATGTGAACAATTAGCTTGGAAGTATTTTGAGAAAAGGCACAATGAATTCACGGTAAAGCAATGGGAAAGTGACTGAAGATGAGATACCAGGTAAGAACGGAGGACATTACACATTCTTCTTTGCTATCTCTCAAATAATCAACGTAAATTGACAGAAGATGAAACGTCACATGAGGACCGATAACCTTACACATTGGCCTTCGCCTTCTGTCAAGTATCTCTACATAAAATGTCAAAAATGAGATGTCAGGTGAGAACTGATAACATTAGAGATTCATCTTTGCATTTTGTCAACCATCTTTAGATAAAGTGACTGAAGATGAGATGTCTGATGAGGACAGATAACATTACTTACATTATTCGGACTATTGTCCTCATCTTTGTCGCCATACGTTTCGGCCGTTGTACGCTCTGGCCTTCTTCACGTGGTTGGAATTTCGAACTGAACCCTTTATTTCGCTCACTGGGGTAGACTGTTCTAGTTCCACGTTTGATGGGTGTCAGTTCTCAGTTATCTCCTGCTAATTTCCCTCTGAAAGTTCTCCACTGCCTTAACCGGGTATTGAACTCACACTCTTTGTGTCCTGTCACAGGATCTAACCAACGCCTTTATCCACTGTGCCATGTGTCCTTGAGGCCGAAACGTCGTGATAAATATGGCGACAAAGATGAGGACAATAGTCCGAATAATGTAAATAATGTACATAATACCTCATCTCAGAAATATAGACAGACTCTGGAGGACAGATAACATTACACATTCTTCTTTGCATTCTGTCAAGAATCTCTACATACATATAAGAAGGAACAGACCAGATGTGACAACAATATTCGATACACTGACAAATGGTCGACTAATGAATGCTTATAATATTAGCATTTTCCACAGAAGAAACAATTTCTATGACGAATATTCAAATGACCTATATTTCTTATGTCTAACAATATGAGACATTTACAATTAAGCACCTCAATCTTACACACACAAGTTCGATTTCTCCTCATTACCTTCCAGGCTCACAGCCATATCATGTTGAAATATCGATTCTCCTATGTTGAACAACGGAATTTGAAATCGAAGTGTCGAGTTCAAATCCAGTCGGATTCGTTATATACACTTACAACCAAATATCACAGGGGGGGGTATGAATCCACCTCTCCCCCCACCAAGTTATGGGTGAATTAGTAAAACTTGAATCTCTATATCATTATTATCTCTCCCCACAAAATCTTAAAATATTTTCTGGTTTTAAATAACATGTAAATGGTTGATTGGCCGAAGAAAAAGAATCAATCATTTTATTACCAACCCATGTCAGATGAACAGAGCCCACACTATTATCAAGAAAAGACAAGCTTACACTGTTCCCTGTTGAAAACTGGTATCCATGGTCATATAGACATTGCATCACAGAGGAAATCTACCATCAGTTGGAATTGTGACAATTTGATTCCAGTTGCCGAACAGACAAGTGTTCCCTAACCTGCACATCTGACTCTGTGTTTTCGACGAATGTCTACCAATACAATAAATTTACTTACTTTGAATGTCTATAACAATTCATGTTCACCAAATGCCTCAAGGGAAATTCATACATACAACATACTAAAGATTTGTCGAATTACAATACCACTCCCGGGAAGAACTTGTGTATGCGGCCTTATGTTCTACCCTACAATCACTTTTCCAGAAACCAAAACTTCGCAAGCCTATCGCTACTTCCATGACAAATATTAGGATTTGCTCCATCTTTTAGTCCTGCCAGTTCCGACTTTTACTGATAAGATCCACCATGCCACGTCCAATAAGTATAACTGCCCTTATTCCCACTTCTACCGTATTCCATTTGTAAGGAAGAGCTACTCAGACTGATAAAAACACTGCTTTGTGTGACTAAAGTTGATACTTCAATGAACGCTATATACTTAACATCAACAAGCCGAGGATCAGTTGTTGCATATCCTTATTATTCTTATGATTTTCACTTCCTACTCGTCAATATTACATTCATATTACACATCTCATTCAGTAATATTCTCCCTTGTGTCGATCTTATGCCTTGGGGAACATTAATATGAATACATATTTAATATCAACAGATAGCTATTTTTTTTACTTAGGATTATTACCTCTTAATTGCTGTCGTTTTCAAGTCCACTTTGACACGGTGGTAGCGCATGTTAGGGTCCCAGCTATGGTCAAATAGTGACCCCATCCCCCGGACAAAATCAACAGTACATTTTTATAATAAAATGAACAATACATTTTTATAGCAAAAGGACAATCATCGAGACACTAATATATATATATATATATAAATACATTTCATAGTATAATTAGCAGAAATACAGTTTACGAGTTCCAAATTATATATCTAAAAAATACCTTGAAAGTATCAACTTATGTACAAAATATCTGTAGTTGAGTGCCTAAATTACATACAAAATGTTCAGATTTTGGAATTAAATAACCTATAGATGTTGATATGCCGCCTAACTAAATCAACTTACCAACTTAGTATTATTACTTATAAATTTGAATTTCTGAGAAAGAAAAAAAACCTGAAAAAACAACAGCATATTTTCCACTATTTTTCCTTGTTTTAGCAAAAAGCTAAGGAGAGTTCATTATTTGATTCCGGTGGAACAGTTAGGTAGATTCCTTGGGCTATAAAGATTTTTTTTAATTGTCACCATTTGAATTCTTGACAAAGTTCCCCCTTTGTCTCAATCAGTAACCCTCTCACGTGACTGATCCTTGGTTCTTTTATTAGGTAAACTAACGTCAAAATCAATATATTTATCCCTAGTAAGGATGTCTTCCTAATAATATGTTAGAACAAAACAACATTTTTGGTATGAATCATTTCAATATAGGACATAAAATATTTTAACATATTTTCTCCAGAAGAAAGCTATCGATTTTACTTAATGAGTCTTCCATCCTTTACACTTTTCATCGTTTATCACATGATAATTATATATATATATATATATATATATATATATATATATATATATATATATATATATATATATATATATATATATATATGTACCCCTCTCTAATTTCGACCACGTCTCTCACACTATCACTCACCACCCTCTATGTCACCATATATATGCTTAGTACTGGCCTTCAAAAGTGTAAATTTTAAATTCATTTTTTATCACCCTTGAAAGTGAAGACTGAAGATCCAGAGAAAAATAAAATCTTTGGTGAAATAAATTTTAACAATGGAACCTTGAAGTGGTCTGTTTTTTCTTTAAACTAAATTATATATATATATATATATATATATATATATATATATATATATATATATGCATACATATAGATTTACATATATATATATATATATATATATATATATATATATATATATATATATATATATACACACACACATATGTATACATTCATATATATATATGTACATATATTATTATATATTATTATTTTAGATCAGATGAGCGGTATGAAGCGGCAGATATATTTCAATCATAGTCCAGATGTTTTTTTTCTGTTTTCACTTATAAAGTATGTAATATTTCTGTAGAAAAATAATGAACCAATCGGCATAAAGCATGTATTTTAATAAATTTATTATGATTCAGATAAAACAAAAATACTAAGTACATTTAAAGTGCTTCCTGTTCGCCATAAAAGTTTAAAAAAAAACTACTAAGTGTCTGCTCTTTTAAGAGATAAATTCGGATTTATTTCGTGTAAAACGTTTCTTTTTTTTGTATAAGGCTAATGATGTTTGGTCAAAACAGAGTAAATCCGAAAAGAAAAACATCACTAATCCACATATTTCGTTGTAGTCATTGTAATCGCTCCCCATTGTAACAAAAGAAAAAATAAAACAAATTAATCTTTTTCTTCCTGATTATCAAAACAAGAACGACTAAAACCTCATTTGAACCGTGTCTAATGACAAAATCTTTTTTCAGAGTAAAACGTAATTAAAATTAAAATAAAAAATACGTTGCAATTTTAATTGTCATTTCATTCGATTCCCTTTTAAATCGGCTAAAATTAGAAAGAATTTGGCACCTAATTCCATCATTACTTAATGACAAGTGATTCATTTATTCTTTTACTTCAAAGAGAAAATATTTATCTTAATCATAGCGTTTATTTTCTCACTTCATTTCCGCAATCCTCTTACGGGGGCTCAGCACACTTCATAACATTTTGTATACCTGCGATGTTGACCTCACCGCAGTATATGACCACTGTTATGAATAATCAAGTGGTCTTCCCTTGTTTTGTTAATTTCCTCTTTAAGAGAACTATTTCTGTTTACTGAGACGATAAAATGACACTATACGCGAACCTTGTATTCTCAGTTGAAGAAAGCTTCCTTCAAGCCTACAACGGACATTTGTCATCACAAAAATATCAATAGAAATTTCGTTTTCTCAGCAAGTAGACACTATCTTGCAAGCTGTAATCCAAGTGAATATGTAGACATTTTACCTTTTTATCGGCACACAAATTTATACATGTGACGAGAATCCTAATACTTAAACATTTCTAACCTCTCTGGAAATACAAAGAGAAAATGGGAGACTCAATCTATTTCGCTGGTTGGTTGATTTTGTTTAGCTGCATATCAACATCTGACAAAGTTATTTTATGCCGAAATTTAAATACTTTGAATACAATTTTATGGTTGCAACTAAATATAATTTGAACGCAAATACATGCCTTCAACTAGAGATAAAATGTATTGTTGATAATTCTACTATAAAATATTTTGCAAATGATTTTGCTTTTGAACGTATTGCTGGTCATTTTACTATAAATAGATATTGTTGGTATTTTTACTATAAAAATGAATCTTTATACTTTCATAGGGATTTAGTTTTCTTTGGCGGTTCACTATTTGCTCATTACTGTAACAGGTGCTCCCACAGCTGTGTGAGGTTTGACCTAGGAACAACAGTAATTAAGAGGTGGTTTCATGCTCCTCAAAATCTCCAATCTCCCAATCAGAGGCCTTGCTGCCGGATTTATTTCCCAATCTATTCCGCCTCTATGTTATCCGTATATAAAAACGCAGATTTAAAGTGATTGTCACTGATTATTTAAGTATTGCATACTGCATTTGAAATGGGTCTATTAATAGAAGACATGTTTCCTGTTTCTCCTACTTAGTTCAATGTACTGATTATAAAGATGGCCATGCTTGTGATATAGTTATTTATAGCTCACCTTAGAAAGTCCATCAACATCAACATCTCTAGCAGGGGTCTCAATAACTACGACACAAGATAAACATTTCTAAAACTGAAATTATTTAATGGAATGAAACCACGAATGATAGAAATAATTGATAAACAGAATTCAGCATGTGAAATTAATAAATAATAAAAACTTCAAATCCGACCATGTTTGGATCAATTAAAAGAAATGTAGAAAAGCAAACTGAACACAGAATAGACTACGCGGGCGGCAGATTCGCTTACAATGCAAATTGCTGCAAAACCAAAATATTAATCTAAAACTTCAAGTCATATCATAAACAGCCTTGATAGATTAAGACATTCACATGGACGTTACACATAGCGCCAAACACGTTAAGTATTATTAAAGCTGTATACAACAATTTTCTCGCATTTTAATTGTTTAAAATGAATACGAGTGAGTGATACGTGTAGGTTTCAGCGATTAATTGCCTTTATTGAACATCGTGAACAGCGGCTCCAGAATGATAAATAATTCTACCAAATAAGAAAAACCAGATCAATGAAAAATTTCATCAGCGTTGTATAGATATATACTGGGAGGTCTTATGTGACGGCGTCAATTCGATAATAAATTTGCATTCTTCTCTCTTGACCGGTGATCTCTAGTTGTTTTGAGTCCTGAGATAAAAGAATTTCAACACAAGGAATTTTAGCTTAATTATTTTATCAACGTTCATGTCGACATATTCTATGTTATCCAGTGGGCGGGGGTGCTTGTTCCGCTCACTCGGAAGCTGTTTCAGGCATGACAGAAAACACGTCTACATTGTTTGGCGGTTAAGATTCGACTATCTGAAAACTTTCATTTATCTCCTTTCCCACGCTAGCTAAGTCAATGAAAACTCGACTATCTTATTTGGGATTGCATCTGACCTTGAGAGTCAACCTACGGAAGTCGAAGCTGAGATACAATTCCGCCTGAAAATAATAGTCTGTTAAACAATATTTAAACAACAGCGACAACTAAAATGGATTTCATAAGTTAGTCGAAGAGAATATACGGACATAATGAAACTGTTGACATTCAACAAGAATTTAAACAAAAGTTTAGGAAGGAAACTCCCAACAATACTGCAAAAGAACTTAACAATTATTGGGCTTGAGAAACCTATTTTTATGAAAAATCGTTCAAATAAAATTATTTTATATATTTCGGCCGATAGTAGCACCGGGCTGATTGGTCAATGAACATCGAATTTATTTCACGTAAGGAATCACGTAATATTACAATTAGCTAAACTTAAAAAAAAGAAATCCTTGTTCGCCCAAATAAAAGCGGAGTCTGCTAATGTGGTTGATTTCGAATGGAGTGTCTTTATGCTTACAAGGATTTTGCAAATGAGGCAATTGTAACCAATTGTTTTATTCTCAATTGTTTTCATAGCCAGACACAAAATGTCGTTGCATATCAGTATATTGCGACGGAAGAAAGCACGGAGTAATTTTCAATATTGCCTTTCCATTTGTTATTACTTAGATAGATATAGAAGTCTCAGCCTAAACATGAAATCTATCATTTTCAAACTCATTATTGCATTCGAGTTCTGATCAAAAAGTATCGTGACTATTATTATAAAGAGAAAACTATAACACATATTAATTCGTCACATACTCTCCTACGAAGTAGCTTCCTTCTGAGGCCACACATTGATGGAAGCATTCCAGGAACTGCTTTTTGCGGTTAAAGATACAGTTGCCTCATCGCATTCTCTTTGGTTTCCACGACGTCTTGCAATCGTGTTCCTTTTAAGTGGAATTTGTTTTTGAAGACGTAGGTAGAGTGATCTCAGGTAAAATGTAGCTGTCGCACCTGGGAAATCTTATGTTCGTCCCAAAACTGCTGCATGAGATGGTCACTTGTGGAATCTCTGGTTCGGTGGAACGAACACACTCTACACACTATCCTGTCACAGTGGTATAAACAACAGAAGAGAGCAAAAACTTTATAACTTCATGTTTTTCGCGACAGTATTTAAGATGAAACTGCGTCAAACGGTTTCACTCAGCGTACTTCTCATCCCTCATCATAGCAACAGCCCAGATACTTATTTTTATCAGACCTGCAAACTTAGTCTTAGTGTAAACTAACTAAACAGCCCTAAATAAGAACTAGACAATATATCCATAGATATTGACGGACGAAAGAGAACAATCTACCCCAGTAGATTAAATAAAGTGATTAGTACGTAATTCCTCGAAGGTTATTCGTATCGATACTCACCTGAAAAAGATCGGATTGGATATCTACTAAAATATGATAATAAAAAGAAGACGAGGAAAATAGACTGAGTAAATAATGTAAGTAATCACAACACTACGTGTTTAACAGTATTTAACTCTATCCGTTTCTCTAAAGATGATTGATTCAGTGCTTACCTTTGGGAGTTTAGGAATATACATATGACACGCGGAAGGATCTAATAGTATGACAGGTCTACATTGAGAGGTTTTAAGTGCTGCTAATTCTTAGGACAGACACCGAACCTAGTATAATGTTATGTTTTCGTTCGTAAAATAAATTGTTTCGAAATACCTAACTTCTTACTAAATTTTATAATGAACACGAAACTTGCAACTTATGCACTCCGAACCAAACACAGCAGTAGGTAGGTCTGTAGTAAGATAATCTGACAGAGACCATCCTTTTTCAGGTTGGTAGAATTCGCGTAGGTAGCTAAAATCATTAATGCAATTTTTGCCGCTATGCAGATTGAAAGCGTGTGTTTATGAAATAATGTTACTTGTTTATAAATTGTTAGGATTTCCTCCACCATACCGAAAATGTCCCTGTTTCTATAACCCATTCAAATGAGCTTTTAAATGAACCACTATAAAGTCATTTATTTTGAGGCTGTAGCTTTTCATAGCATCGAATGTATATCTGGTCAATTGCTTTTGTTATCAGCCAATTTGCGAAATTGTAATTGATTGAAAGTTTATAGTATTTGTTATTTTTTTTAATTTAAAGCAATAATATTTCTCATTTATTATAGCGTACACTATTAAGGTTTCCTTGATTCGCCGCGTATTTATTTCTGAAAACAATTAAACGAATGTGTTTTTGCTTGTAGCTGCAGCACAAGGTGGAATCATGCGATGTGCATTGTATAACAAACAGCTTAAGCATTCAAATTACACAGACACAATAAAAATTATCTGTATTTATTAATAATATTATTAAGGATTTACAATGTTTGTCATAAATATAATAGTGGTTTTGACATCTGTCGTCCTTCTGTCCTAATCGACATTCACGGGTTCACTTATGAAAACCGTCGGCTCCGAGAACAACCGCGCCAATAATAACAGTCATAAAATATAAGAAAGGTTGAGACTGAAATCCAAGCCAACTACACAGTTCGACTGAGAAAAAGACGAGCCAAGAAATGATGGCATGCCAGATAATATCTGCGGACGAAAAAGCAAAAGGGCTCAGAGTATTGAGCATTTCTTTCGTCATTTCACCCCAAGCAAGCCGTGAAAGATGCAATAGTTTAATGAGAGTTAAAGAAACTGAGTAAACGTTGAGAAGGGAGAGGACATTGAAAGACTGGGATTCATGGAGAAAGAAGATGACTTTCATGTTGCATTTAATGTTGGTAGTCGGCAAGGAAGCAAGATATACTGAATCATAATTCTTCAGTTACTGATTAAACTCATAGCGTGTTCTATGACAATAAAATATCCTTAAAAATTCCCCTATCGCATCGTTCAATATTGAGCTTGAGAACGTTAACAAAATATTGCAATAACAATCATAAACAGGCACATTGGATGTTATTTTAAGAAGTGGGTACAAATGAAAAGATTCCAAATTGACAACTTCTTCCATTACGTTTTCTTTCTTTCTTTCATGTCTTGTTTTTCATCGCAATCAAAATGTAATAGTCCATTACTATGAGGTATGAGATGTTAAACATTTCTATGTTCCTTTTCTTCTAGCCAAATTCCAGAGCAATTCTCTTAATAATAATTTCAGAATAATTCGACAGACGATATTTAACCTGTTTTTTTTTTCTTGGTGGGGGCGATTGCCTTATTCGGTTTCCGTCGTTCGATATTGTCTGTCTGAAAAATGGCGATTTTTTTAATATATTATTTAAATAAATATCGCTTCTCGGACCTTTTGTCTAAGAGATGTTCAAATAACTTTCAGCTCAAGCCCCAGGGGATCTTCCGCCAAATCAGTACTTCTCCTTCGGGAGGTGGCTGGATTCATCAAACGGCATCTGAGGTATCCTAAAACGAGGGCTTCAGCAAATTTCCCACGGTATTCCACCTTTTAGATGCACAGACCGTTCCGTTGAAAGATAGAGATCCTTAATAATTAATTTGTCCATTTGTTACAGTAAGTTCATATATATATATATATATATATATATATATATATATATATATATATATATATATATATAATTCCACCATCATTTTCCAACTTATCATTATATTCGCCAACTCTAAGCTTGCAACATTCTTTCCTGGAGTAACAACAAGTTACCTCACAGGTTTCACATAGGATTTCATTTTCAAACCTTTTTTGATTACTCTTTGAATTGTCATATCTGAAACTCTTCTATTACGCTCCAAACATCTCATGGATTGAGTTGGATGTTTCCTGATTGATTTTTTAGCTCTAAGTTTAAATGAGGATCCCTCTTCCTGATGTGAACTTGTGATCTAGTTTCCCTTTCTACTATTCCCTCTTTTTTAAACATATGCACTGTTATCTTAATGGTTCTTAAACGGACTTTGAAGATGGAAGCCAGAGTAAGAATATTGGTACCATTACTGAATAGCCTGAACGTCCCTTTTCCTTTCACCATTGCTCATTACACAAAACGATTTTAACCTGATCTCTTTCGAACTTAATAACTCAAAATGAAATCAGGGTGGATAAAAGTCTTATCTGAAAACCTGAAAGATAGAAACACAATTAGTTTAGTTAGTTTAGTGTTTTTTTAGGTATTAAACTTTTTGTTGGACGGACAATTATGCTTTTACACGATTTCGACAATGTTGGTGTTACATCCGGTATATATATATATATATATATATATATATATATATATATATATATATATATATATATGTGTGTGTGTGTGTGTGTGTGTGTGCATTTTCTGTTTTATAGGCACAAAGTCTCAAGTATGCCAACCGTCCTGGGTATGACGATAAACTACACCCGCGTCCTGGATAAGACGATAAACTACGTCCAACACCGGGACCTTTGATTAGGAGGTTTTGAGGAGTGTAGAACCACCTCTTAGTGTTCCCAGGTCCACCCTGGCCTGTGGTGGTGGCACCTGTTGGGGTCCAGCTTTGGACAAATAGTTAACACCCAAACTTGTGTAAAAATAGGTTTTAAGACCAGAAATACTTTGTAATAAAAAAAATTATTATCCGCAATAATTTTTGAAGGAATAATTATTATCAGCAATAATTGCAATACAAACAGCTATACATTTTTTGAAAAAAAAAAATATTACCAGCTATAGATTTCTTCAAGGAAAAATATCGGAAATAGATTTTTGAAGAAAAACATTACCAGCAATAAAAATTTTGTCGGCATTAAATAACTCATTGAGGTTGATATACAGTAAAACAAACCAAACCCAAACCCAAACTCAAGTATGTCAAAGGGACTTTACACACATTGCTATTGTTATGCCATCATATATAGTACAGTATGTATCTCGAAAAGGTGTATTAGTAACCACCGTCACTGTGCCGTAGTGACCCGAGTCGTTTTTTTTAACTACAATAATGACGACGATAATGAGACCAATATTTATTATGCATCTTACTGAAAAAAAATTAGACATTTTATCAGCAGTTGTTAATTTTTTTCTCACTGCGTTAATTAACGCAACGCGTATGGTCTTTACTGACAACTATTATTGTCCTCTGTATGGAAATTTTACCGCGCAATTTTCAGTGAAGGAGAGAGGAGAAATGAGTGAGAGATATTTTCACTTCTTAGCAAATGAAAGCCAGGGTGTTCTCTACGAAGCGAAAATACTCAATCAAATATTTTGGAAAGGTAAACTTTTTAAATAATTCCTAATTGTTTCTTCGTTGTTTGGAATGAAAAAGCAGTTCAAACCCGTCACATCCGTACTCAGCTTTTACGTTCTTGTGGACTTGCAACATAGCACGCAAGAACGCTGAGTCTATATTTTTATTTGTATATCTTTCCAATAATGAGGAATTTTACAAGTTGGCAAATATTGTTAATACTGTGGTATCAGGTAATAATATATCGTCTTTCCAAAACACAACATACTGTTAACAACAGCCACGGCCACCTATTAGTTAGGAGATTCTTTTTTTACCCTAAAATAACCTCTTTTCTAATTCTCATATACATTGCGGCACATATCATTAAGCTTTCAATGGCTACTTTATATATGTTCTTTTTTATTCTTGCATCCGCGTTGCCTTCATTGTTCACAGTCAAGTTTACGACAACAATACATTAATTGTAATTGCTTTCGATCTTCCGCCATGACAAGACAGCAGGCTTTTGGTCAGCTGAGGTCAGCGCTCATACATTTAGGCAGCCATTGTCTGGTACGACTCTGTTTAATGATTTCTGGAACCTTCTTTATCTTAGAATTCACCTCAGGCCCCAACAGCACCCAATCTATTCTTTTCCCAGAGTCATCTTTATCATCCCGAAACCATTTGTCTCTTTGACAGCAGCCTATTTGGGCCATCAGAGAAACATTCAACTTTCTCCAAGATCAGTCTAGCCTTTGCAACTCTAAAATATAATCTATCAATTCGTACATGCTAACATCTGGGAAACTTATATCCTTTGGCATACACACAAAACTGCGACAAGAGCATACCTACGCATGCTTTTATTTTACTTACTTCCCCTTATCATATTTCGTGTCGTTTCCTTCCGGAAAACGCTGAATTTATCACAAGAACTTACTGACAATAACACCTAGTTTCCGCCGTGTTCTTCGAAGTGCTATTACCTCTTGTTTGCGCACGCGCACACACACAATTTGAACAGTATCTAAAATGTAGATAAATAATTACGCTAAATATAAGATTGCTACACATGGTTAAAATTACACGAAGATTTTTTTAACAACCCGTACCATCTCTTGGACACAAAAAAAAGAAAAGAAAGGGCGTGGAGAGTTTCACACTGACAAGATCAAGGAGCATAAAGAAACAATGACGAATAAGCTAAGGAAATTGTGTAAGTCGCTGGCAGAAAAGGGAATAACAGGAAGAGTAAGGAGACAAATATTACTTTGAGTTGTCAATGAAAATACTTCTATTGCTAAAAAAAAAAAAAAAAAACTCCATATACAGACAAAACGCCACGGTAATCTTTTCATCACCAGTTACCAACCATCTCCTGAGGAAGTACAATCAGAGTATTGAAACATGAAAGCTTTTGTGTAGCAATTTTAATTTTTTATTTTAATTTTTTTATTATAATAAAAGTATAATAATAATATTTTTCTGTACTTTGTATTGAGCAACTTTTTTTAAAAGTAAAAGCTTCTAACTGTAGATCTTTACTCCATTTTTTCTTTCTCTCATTTGTATGTATATATATATATATATATGTATATATATATATATCCCATTATGAAATGGACAAAGTCCGACAAATATTTTAACACATTTTTTCGACCTAGCTAAACAAAACGCTCCTCTGTGGCTCAACCGGTAAAAGCACATCAGGCTATATGACGGTTCCGTATAGGATACAAGTTCGATTCCTGTCGGAGGACGCATATTTTCTATGAAAATTTCCCAGACATTCAGTTTAATACTGTTTATTGTAAACAGGGCATTTACTTAAATATTTGGATCTACAAAAAGAACGTATAAGCATAAAAATGTCTTAAAATATGCATACACACAAACACAAAAACACACACACACACACACACACACACACATATATATATATATATATATATATATATATATATATATGTATATGTCAAAGTGGGCATTCAACTCAAAGCCCAGAGATGACAGACTGTTTCTTGCTAGCCGCAATCGTCAGGCGATCTTCTCACATAAATTGTGACACATGTCATTAAGCTTTCAGTGGTCTGACGATTGTATTGATCATGATCCAGTCGCTTCTGAGGGTTGATTTCAATGTCCAATGTTATATTTAGCTATTATTTGTACCAAATGTTATCCATGTGTACAGTATATCTTGAAAGTATATTTTATGATATATATATATATATATATATATATATATATATATATATATATATATATATATATATATATATATATATATATATCAAACATCGAGATGGATAAATTCTCTATCAATATTTCAACTGCTCTCAAATTTAGATTTTAAATTTCTTATTCCGACATGAACACATTCTATACACCGGGGTTGAATAAGACTAACGTAATTTTCGTTGGCTGAAATATATCTATGCCTTCACCCCCATATATGATGTAATTTTGGATTTTGTTATGTAATTTATATGCTCGCTTATAATAAATACACTGAGCTCATTTTGTGGATCAGTTTTAATATTTGATATTACTAGGCTTCACTTAGATTATATACAAACATATTATTACCTGTACAATATATATATATAAATATATATATATATATATATATATATATATATATATATATATATATATATAATAGCTCTAAGTTACTACCTAAGAATAGAATCTGTTTAACCGCTAGAAATGTTTTGTTCTACCCACAAGTGGAAAACAAAACATTTCTAGCATTAAACAGATTCTATATTATTAATTCCTTCTGGATTAAAAATGACTCTTCAGCCAGATTTAATCCACAAGCGTTTAACTACAAGTAAAGGCACCCTCTCGACATACCTGCTATCTGGGCTGAGCTACAACGCGGCACGGTGAAGGGACATGTCATTACAAACAAAGAATAATTAAACTATTTCTGCTTTAAAGTAATATCAACCCGTTCAATCTGAACAGAGATAAAACCGTCTTTGACAACCGGTTCCACAACCCGTGTTATCGTTTCTGATTAATGTAAAAGCGGACACACCGCCTGGGTTACTTGGTGAACATAAATAAGGAAAATAAATTCAACAGAGCAAAATAAAACAAAAGCGATAATTTCATCGTGACGATAAAAAGATAAATTACTACACATCACTTTCAAGATACTGTGCAGACGGAAGTATTAAATGAAAATGGAAGTTTATAATTGACATCATGCTTATATATATATATATATATATATATATATATATATATATATATATATATATAAATATATATATATATATATATATGTAATGAAAAACAAACCACTTTAAGGTACCATTACGATAATTTATTTCACCTAAATCCTTTTTTAAGGATTCAGGATCATCAGGTAAAACTTCCAACAACGAATTGAGAGGAATATATATATATATATATATATATATATATATATATATATATATATATATATATATCTTGAATATTACTTGTTTATTTTTGCTTTACCAAACTTTGAAATATATCAATTTGTGTCCTCCATATTTTTTGTCTACTCTTTCAACCACCTGAGGAATATTTGAAAAGACTTCATCAATCACTGAGATCTTGGATCTTTCATATAAACACACGCTCAACGAAGTAATTCCCTACATATGTCTATCGGAAATCAAAATGCGTCGGTTAAGAATAGTTTTTTTTTTCTTGTCTTTTCATTCAAATATATATATATATATATATATATATATATATATATATATATATATATATATATATATATATATATATGTGTGTGTGTGTGTGTGTGTGATAGTGAGAGAGCAAGAAAAAAATGCTCTGTAGAGTAATGATTCGCGGTTCAGATTGAGTCATCGGTCAGCCGTGATCGATTTCCAATTAAGTTCGTTGCGTTCACTTGCGAGTTAGTACCCTAGGGAAAGCTATGAATCCATCTCTTGTCAAACCGGCTATGATGATTAGGTGAGAAAAGATCATTTAATTAATAGTAGGACAGATTGGGTCCTATACACATGTTGGCGAATAAGTTTAGACAGGAAGTCCTCATCAATAATGGAAAGAGCGATATCTATTTGCGGTCTTAAACCTATTTTTGTAAAAAAAAAAAAACGATAATAGAAGCATTTTATAAATTTCAACCGAGAGTAGCACGAGTTGCTTCATTAATAAATGTTGAATGTTTCCTTATAAGGAAAAGTTTAATATCATCGTTACTAATATGCGCCGCCATCCAATGAATGTAACCTTAGGAAACCTTAGTAATCTTTCACTAACTTCATTTAATATATATACGAACTGGTGAAGCTAATTTTTATATCGTCCTTGGAAGATGGGCATAAATCCAAAGCTGATTTTGCAAATTATTATATAGGAGCTCAATCTTTACTAGTTGCATGGATACCCTGATGATTACATTTGAATGAAGATAATTACCACTACTACTTTGATATCAACACCGGCCGCTTATGAAGGCCAAGCTCTATAACCAATAGAAATCTGAATGATGTCTGTGCTAGTTTTTGCTGAGTCTTGCTTTTGTTGTTGTGATTGACACTTACTGGCAAAACTATTATTATATTGCAAATAATCAAACGATTTTGTTACAGTATCGATTGAATTCAGGGCAATACAAATTCACTACAAATCTCACCATTTTATAACATTTAAAGATTACAAAAACAAAAGGTATATATATATATATATATATATATATATATATATATATATATATTTGACTGATAACATTTTTAAGCATTTAAAACATGCTTGGCCGCATACACAATTCCTTAAAATCCTTGTTGAAAACACAATTATACTTAAACATAAAAACAAAAACTAAAACCCTAAAAATTCTTGAAGCTATATACATAAAACAGTTGAAACATAACCTGAACAAAATAAACTATAAAATCTCCGCAAATATTCATAAATGCCTATAATTTATAACAGAAGCCATTGGTTTATACCAACAGCTTCCCATACTTAATACTTCTCGAATTCACTCTCGCGTGGTCATGTGTGACGTCATGAGCTGCGGTGCGATTTTCACTTCCAGCGTATCGTATGCACGAGTTTGTCGTTGCTTGGAAATCTTCCATGTAAGCATAAACAAAAAAAAAAAACTATCATTATTCTTTTGTCCGTGTATTGGTTAATATATTGTAATGTAAATATCATCTTCGATAATGGCTTATGTAAGCCAAAAGCTTAGACAGGATTAAAAAATATGTATCAATATTATGATTTTCTTTCTTCTTTTAATGATAATGTTATTCAGCTTATCAGACGATATGAAAATAATTTACATAAAATAAATAGACAAAACTTGTCTATATTATTTAATGAAACATGCATCAATTAAAAAATGGTGCCTAAATACACACACACAATATATATATATATATATATATATATATATATATATATATATATGTGCACATACACTTTTAACCTCTTTGCATGTGAAATAAATTACTGTATATTGCTTTTACCAATAAAATCACTCAAATGTGCATAGAAAGAAAAGATAAATGATCACTCGGATTTAAATGTTAAAAAATAAGTGAATACGTATGGATTTCTTTTTATGAAACGTTTTCTGAGTTTCGTAATAAGAAGTTTCTATTGTATTCGTAAAAGCGATCTGGACAATAAAACTCGACTTCTGGTAAAATATTCTGCGAGATTCAGATTATAACTTAAGAGCTTTTATTTATATTCGAATTGAAATGTATTGGACTTAGAACTTAAGCACAGGAGATAATTTCATATTTATTGCCATTTAGTTTTAAGAAACGTAACCATTAAAGTAATTCATTTATGTGCCATGAGTAATCAACTACGAAAAGCTTTACAATCAAGTTAGGTTCTATTTGTCTATTGTGAAACCTGGCACTTATCTAGCATAAATCATTTTAATGATTCAGTCAGTCAGTCTTGTACCATGCCTAATACACGCTTACACGATCATGTATCTTTCGATACATGACTGACGTGGAAGATTTTTCCTACATTATGTTGCTATTTCTATTTGTGGTAGACCAGTTGCCGTTTAAGGCTATTGAACCCGGTCTGTCCTGGTATTTATCTATAGATGGTGGCAGAAAAAAGATTCATACCTTTACCAAAGGTATTAGAACGTAGGTAAATGTAGTGGATTCGACTGGAATTCGAACTCGGATCTCAGATTTCTCAATCCAAGCCAGTATCCATTACTCCATCTTGCTTCCTTGAGGAATTGGTGATCCGATTTCGAATTCCAGTCGAATCCATTACATTCACCTGTGTGCTAATACCCCTGGGAAAGGTATGAATCCTCTTCTTCTCCTCCCACCTATGGGTAAATAGCAGGAGAATCTGAGTTCTGTAGATTTAGATGGTAACTGCTCTACAGCAGGAAAAAATGGCGACCTATTGCGGGAAAAAATCTGCCACGCCAGTCATGTATCGAAAGATACATGATCGTGTAAGCGTGTATTAGGCATGGCACAAAAGAGGACCCATGTGACGATCCTACGAGAAGGCATATTTGCTTTAATGACTTTCCTCATGAGTACACGTCGGATCCGTTCTTTTTAAATCAAATATGTGTTGCAGTTCAGTTTATATTACATGAATCATTCATACAAAATGTAGATTAATAAAGTTAATGAAATAAATGGCGAAAAATATCTTCGTAAACAAATTTATTAAAGTTACATTAATCCACGAACCTCTCGATGAATGTTATGATCCTTGTTTTTAATAACTTCAAGTTGTATAAGTAATTTTTTCTTATTTTGCTAGTACTTTCAGCTGTATTTACAGCCATCCTCACCCATGGAAATTTCTTTGTTTTTCTGTTTTTTTTTTTTAATAAACCCAGGTAGTAGCGGAACGCGAAAGATTAAATCATAATGTGGGTTCATGTAACTTTAATAAATTTGTTTGCGAAGATGTTTTTCGCCATTTATTTATTATATTATTAACTATTAATCTAATTTTCTATGAATGATTCATGTAATATAAATTTAACTGCACCTCATATTTGATATATATATATATATATATATATATATATATATATATATATATATATATATATATGTGTATATATATATTAAGTCGTCCAAATACAAACTGTTTAGCTGTATCATCACATTTCCTCAGTGTGGCTAGACATCCGAATGCTTCAAGCCGGGACCGAAACCCAGCCGATTTGGCATCAGTCGAAGAATCTAACCCCATCGCCTATCGACGTTTGACGTTTGGCAGAGAGAAAAGGGGATTTTTGTGTATTTATTTTTTGTTAAACACGCCAGTGACCTAGAGGATGCACTCGATTCGGTGAGTCTTGTATATATATATATATATATATATATATATATATATATATATATATATATATATATATATAGTGCATTACTAAGCGTTGCTTCGTTTGTGGCACAAAGCTGAAAGTATCAGGCACTCAGTGAGGCTATAACTCACTACTTCGTCCGTCGTAATTGATCTTACGAGACAAGGTTGCTAATGATTACACCAGGTTGAATTACCCACCTCTTCTGCTATACGTATTTATGCATAAATCTAATATGCAATTTATTCATTTTAAATGCGACATTCTTTCTCATTTATGTAAGCGTTATATTTTAGTCGGTATACGCGTTTGAATAGTAATTTATTTTGAAAAGTGAAATCAATAACTATTATCTTGAAATATTCATTGTATAGTATTCGATTTGTCTGATTAATATTCTCTATTGAATTATGATGTTTTAAAAGAAATTATTGTAATATAAACACTTATTGGGCAAAAATACATTCCTTTCTCAAATATGAAGCATCGAACTTATTGATATACGTGAACATATTTATGCGCGTGTTGCTTACATTTTCCCTGCTTGTGTCTCCGATTGACAAAAGACATATGTGGCAAGAACTTTAGAAGTGTTCCTATTCACTGAGGCACATGTTACATACGAAGAGAGTTTCTAGAAATCTAAGTAGAATGAAATATCTTGTCTGAAAATGTAAGTATAACTTTAGTTCTCTTAATTTCAATCTTCATATTAAACAAGCTTATGTTTGTGTGATATTGATAGCGAGGTCTTCGTCTAAAAAGCTGATCCTTCATAAAATGGCGATGCAAATCTACATCAGAGATTTTATCTAGCAATTTGATCCAATATAATCAACAGACAAAAGTAAATTTCTAGTTATTTGTTTTGGCAAAGGAGCCTCAAACGTGGAATATGTTGTATTTAACGCATTTGTTTATTTCAGTTCAGGCATCGTCATTTGCGTTAATGGATGCCAATAAATCAATTGAAGTAAAATTCGAAGAAAACGAATAAAAAAACGAAAACATTTATTATCGATTATACTAAAAGCCAAGAGTTCGATTTGATTGACATTTTGTCTTTGAATGACATGTCAAAACCGTTGGGAATTAATTTTCTCTATTGCATCAGTAAAATAGGTCATCAAGTTAATTTTGGAAGTTTAAAGGAAACAAAATAAAAGCTCGCTCTTTCTTATTTTCTCTTCTTTAGGGGATTCTCTTTCTCCTTTAGTAGGTACAGACATCAAATTAGATGCACCATCCGTTTTCCTTTATTTTCTGGGTATGATACAGACCATCACTAAAATGGTTCCCTTGACACAATGTCGGGACGCTTAATAGTTCCTTTTAAAATTAAAGGCAAACTCTCTGTTCATTCTCTATTTCCTTCTGACTTTTATTAGCCATGTCTCACTGAAGCAAATACACACCAAGACAGTTATTTTAGAAACGATTTTTATGAGGTCTGTTTTATGGCTTGATTCATTTTTATTTAAACTACAAAAAAAAAAAAAAAAAAAAAATCTATAGTGCATGAAATCCAAATGTGAAAGGAAAAATGTTTAACATGAATTATATATATATTGGTCTACTTGTTTTACCGTTTCGTGTTCAGGAAATATATGAAATATTAATCTAATAAAACATTTAAAATGCATAATATTAGTATTTAATGTTATGTCTATTTTTTCACAGTTGGTGACAATATATAATATTTAATAATGATTTTCACCCTGTACAAGACTCAAGAGCCACTTGAAATAGTGAGCTATAAAGTATGAGACAAAGTTTATGGATATAAATCGGGATAAAAAAAAAACGTTGATTTTACAGATTAAAATTGCAGTGATCGGAAAAACCATCGTCTTAAGAGTCCGTTCCACAAAGCAGCTGCTTACATATCATCAATGGAATACGTTGGGAATGAGGGTGGTTCGCTATAATGTGCGTGATGTTGTGGCTCTTAGCCATGAAAGTTAGAAATGATGGCACTAAAAAATATATTCCGTCTGAACACATTTCATGGGTATAGCGATAGAGCAGTGAGAGGCTTGCAACGTTTTGTTTATGGGAAAGGTATTGTAGGTTGGAAAATAATTCTGCACCGACAAAAACGTGGAAAGTGAAAATTGAAGATTAAAGAGAACCTGTCTATATATGGCAGCAGAGCACTTCCTTTTCGGCCTGACCTAGCCCCTTTTAAAGTTTGAAGATAGCAGGAGGAGAGAGGAACTCATTGAAGCGTTACGAGTAACCGACCATTTCCCTAGCATCTTATATATAATAAAAAGTCAGCGTCATATGAAGAAATTGACTATGAATATAACAACTTTTATGGTTGTTGTGTTGGTAATTTGTATGCGATTAATTAACAGGTGAACGTTTTAGCCAATAAATAAGCAAAACGGATCGTATATACAATAATCTTTCCTGTCTGAAGTTTCTTAATCCATTTTCTGCCATTATCTGCTTCGCATAGATGAATTATTCGTCTAACGTTCTTATGTTATTAAGGATAGGTTCGTCTATTGTTCAATTTACAATCCTTTCTAGTCTTTTAGCCAGGAATAGAGGTTTATTTCTTGTTTCCTGTTTAGGGTTGGATTTCCTTTTAAAGTCTTTTCCTTCTTTTTCCCTTCCACTAGACATTGCGTATTTGTGTCGTTACCGTCTTGATCGGGTGAATTGATTAAAAAGAAGGTTCGTTGATTATGAGAATCGGCGAAATGCTAATGACAGGGCTGAGATTGGACGTTTCCTTACAGGAAGTATTAAAGATTTATGTTGCCGTCTCATGAAATTCACAAAATAATTCACTTAAAATAGATTTTCAGAAAAAAACAGGTTCGCCATGTTCGCTAACCGTTATTGCTCTTCTTAACACTTAATAGAGGTTTCCTTTCTCACTGTTTAAGATATGCTTGAGATTCAACATCCTGATTAGGTCATTATTTTCTCTTCGAGTTTTATATGCTATCCATTTTACTTCTGGTTTAGAAGTTTTCTTATGTTTTGGATTTTGTTATTTGGTAAAATATTTTATTGGGATTCTGTAGCGCCAGAATATGAGATCTGATGAAGGAGAGACCTAGTTAAGACCTAATGTATTCGTTCTCATAAAGGGATTTATAACCATCGATCTGAGATAACGTTTGCAGAAAAAATGCTCGTTAGGCTTTTCTCAACGAATTGGGCCCGATGCATGACAACAATATCAGAGTGTATATCTGGCGAAGATATTTAAGAACATGACTTGTATTCTTAGGTTTCTTTAAATAATTCAACCAAAATAAGAAAGTCATGGCAGGAATGAATGAAATATGAAGGGATTGCCATGTCAGCGATGAACCGCTAACGGTTTATTATAGGGGAAAACAATAGTAACAAAATTAGATAGTATTTTATTTTGGTAGGGTTTGAAAGAAAATAGAATGAACGCAAACAAAGCAGTAAAGAAAAAAAAAAAAAAACGAGGAGAAAGAATAATTAATGAAATGTCGAAAGCAAAAAAAAAAAAAACCCCAAAAAACAGGAGGGTAGCTATTAGGTTGGTGCAAAAATAATGACATAATAATGTCGTTTTTTGACGTTAAAAAATACGCAAAAAACGACATTGTTACCTCATTATTTTTGCACCAACCTAAAATGTAATGTCGTATATTAAAATCAACCAACTAACACAGAAGCAAGAAAAATTCCTAGAAATTAGTTTGGATTTTATGTAAATATTACACAGCTTCAATGGGCCTTTTCTACAAATATTTTCATTTTGAATGTTCCGATCGGCTTTCTTCTTTTGTACATCATTTTGAGGAATTTATGCGCAGTATTAGATTGCCAGCTAGTTTTCCTATATAACTTATAACTGTACCTTATTTTATTGTATAACTTATAAGTTATAATTTTACTGCATAACTTATAAATTATGAGTGTAGCTTATTTTACTGTAGAATTTATAACTTATAACTGTAGTTTATTTCACTCTATAACTTTCAAGATGTAACGGTAAGTTATCATTTGTGGAACCCTCTTCCGGTTTCAGGCTTTCCAGTTAACTTTGATCTTCAAAAATCTGTTTGCAAAATTTAATCGTTATTTTCTTTATTCTTAATTCCTGTCTTTTTCAACTATTATCTCCCCTTAAAAATGTTTTATTTTTCTTATTTTCTTTCACATTCAGTGCCCTCTATCTTAGTGGCTTTATTTCCTTACTTGGGATGAATGATAACAGAAAGATAATAACACATTCTGGATAATCTTATCATAGATAAAGAACGGCGTTGAAATGATGGATGCTGATAATACATTGGAATAAGCATGCGGATAACGATGGAATTGTGAAGAAAATAGAAACTAAAATATATACACTTACAACCAGAACGAGACATATGAGGACTCAAGGCAGTTCGAGAAGTAGAGGGAAACAACGAGTAACCTACGTAACTATTTTCAGTGAATGAATGACAAAACAACTTAGAATTACAATTTTCGAGAATCATAACCTTCCACGACGGGCGGAGACACCATACGACAAAGAATAAGTTTAAAATTCTCATTAATCCTGTCCTATTATAATCTAGACTCAATTTTAATCTAAGCTTAGCCACGATCAGTCGCGCCAACTTAACCGTGAAGCAGATTATTATTATAATAGTTCATTTCCCACTGAGTGACCCACATTTGTGGCCCTGTAGTATAATATTATAATCTTTGTAAATATTAATAGCGGGCACCTTGTCGAGTAATCGACATGTTTGGATCGTATTTATTACTATTTTAATTCAGTTCTGACTGCGTACCAACAGATCCGCATTCAGTTACAACTTTTATATTACAATGACGTCAACCTTAGTGTAACTGTTGGTAAGGTAAAATTTACTTTGGTTATTGTTTTTGGTGGAATTTCCACAAAGCAAGGCAATAAAGCCACTAAGAAGCAGGAGGTACTCAGTGGTAAAGAATTAGAAGAAAAAAAAGCCTCACTAAGGAGCAAGATCAATAGAAGAGTAATAAAGAGGATAGCAGATAACTCTTGATATTGCATTAAACTTTTGAAGGGCAAAGTTAACGGAAAAGCATGGAGTTGGAAGAGAGTTCCATAACAGAGAAGTACTTGAAAAGAAACTGTTATCAAATATAATTTCATCTATATCTAGCCAATTCAACGGAAGTTGAAGAGACCTACTTATTTATCTAGTACTCAGCTTCAATTCATAAAGTTTATGTATCATAGCGAAGAGCGATATGTATTTGTAATTTATTTACAAAGTGTACAACAAGACCAAAATAGGGAATGGGGAGTCTTCTTTTGTCTTAACTTTAAACATAGCTAGCCAAAAACACTGACCCAAAGATACAACAATATTCCTTACGCCAAAACAAGGTATTCTTATTCACCTTTCTTACTATATTCAATATAATACCACATGGTTTCCATCAAAGTCCTAACTAAACCTTATATGTACAATTAATTGTCTGCGACTGGGGGCGGGGAATAAAGCAACAATTAATTACCATAGCATAGAGCTCATCTGAATAATTACTGTGAAAATATTTATAGAAAAGAGAGAGGAATCAACGGCGGTGGGAAAGCGGCTGAAGCCGAGACGTCAATAATATTGCTGACTCTTTTTTTCGCTTTTTATCAAGAAATTCTAAATATATAGCAAGAGAACCGAACCGCATGTAACAGCAATATTCTAAGCATGGAAGAATAGTAGATATTTAGATATGTAATATAGATTTCGGAGAGAAAGATTGCCTACCACGCGACAGTGAACCAACGTTATTAGCAGCAAATCTAGCAATAGAATCAATTTAGTCTTGCAACTTCATGAGAACTAAGAATGTTAGCCCGAGAAGACGCAACGAATCTCTCTCCTGAAGGTTAGCCTCAGCCATAATTATGGAAGAAAAGGATATCTCAGACGATTAATAAAGTTTTGCTTTGGAGGCGTTAAAATTAAAAATCCATTTCTTGCCACAGTTAACAAAAGACTGTAAGATGTTTTTGACATCAGCCGCCATTTTGACCTTATTGAACCGATCAGATTTACAATCGAGACAAGGGTAAATGGTTGTATCAACAGCACAGATAGCGAGACATTCCGATTATAAATTTGTACACAACTAAGATACGTGTTATAAATAACTATCTTACAAATATATGTTGCAGCAAGTTCAGCTAAGGTAAAACAGTATATAGAAAATCCTCTTCAATGAGAAAACATTATCACATTTAAAAACAATAAGTAATCTCAATGCTACCATCAAAACGTAATTTGAAATGTTAGCATATAGAGAACATTTAATTCACATAACAACAAGCTGTGAATTATATTATAGATAAAACGATGAACTATATTAAGATTAAAAGTGTAAGGATTCCCATGCGTATTAAACTCATTTCGGTTAAAAAATGATGTGAGGGCGTAGGTTGTCTTACATTAATCTCCGGTGTTAACTGATTTGGCGTAGTAAGGACAAAAAGAGAACAAGAAAAATACACAGCAAAGAAGCTACTTACGTTTCTTTTATTAATGTTAATCCAATAAAAGCTCTAAGATTCTATCTCGGTAGAGTTAAGTGAATGAGTTGAGTGGACGTAGAAAGTCAGGTAGTGGGTGCAATGGAACGAAGGAATGCAGTTCTTCTGAATATTTGGCATGGAAGAAGTGATAAGCTTGCAACGTTGCGACTATGTAAGAAGTGATTTCAAATAGGAACAACTAGCAGCATGACCCGGCGTTGCCCGTGCTTGATTTAAAAATCGTACGACTCATACAGCAATTGCTATCACTTGACTTAAAATATATTTGCCCTTCTTTGCCTTTAAAGGAGTGCCCTTTGCCGTGCTGATGTTGCTACATACCTCACTTCTTGCCCATCTCACACTGCAATTTTTTTCTAAGCTCGATACTAAACATTAAATCATTTACAAAAAAGAAATAAACAAAATGAACACAAAACGATCAGCTTTAAAAAAGGACTCGTAACTGGAGAAACCGAATGATAAAAGAATGTTAACAACATACATACTTTTTCACACCCAACCCAGTTCTGCGGAATCAGAATCAACGTGGAGTTTAAGCAAGCGAATGCGGCAATTGGAGTAAAGTGCCATGCAGATTTAAATTTTTCCCACTTGTGACGAATGCAGCTATCGATTTTTTTGCATACTAGCATGCTAGTTAATATTAGTGTCAGTCAGCTGTTGGCTCTCACGCTGGCCACTAGAATCTTCCTGCCTATTCGTGGCAGCCAGCTATTGGCTCTCACTCTGGCCAGTAAAAAATGGTTGCAAACTACATGAAAACTGCCGTAGAAGCATGAAATAATCGATTATTTCCACTATCGATGGGAGTTGGGAAATGCAAAGTCGGCCTTGGCCTTTCCGCTAACTTGGAGCATGTGCATGTAAATTTTGGTGCAAATCCGTCGAAAATTGCGGCCGTGCATTCGTTACACACACACACACAAACACGCATACAAACACACACACAGACACACACATCCTGCCTTGTATAGATAGAGATTAATCGACCACAAGTTCACATAGATTCATTTGAACTTTGTCAAGGCTTGACGTTGAGTATTGGGAAGCTAAAACTCATATAGAGAAACAATATTCCATATTGACTGTAATAAAAAAAATAAACATGTGGGGTTGTTACCAAGTACTTTCTGGAGCGGTACAAAGAAACGATATTTTTTGCGGGATCTTTAACGATAGGTTGTATTTACATGAGTTCCACTTGAGATTGGGAATGTCCCCGAGTATCAATAGACGTCCAAAGCGAGGAGTTACTTTGAGCATATCTGTTAAATAATAGTTTAGAGGACCATTATTTTTTAGAGAATTGTATTTCTCCTTTGACTTCCTCATTTTGACCTTTGAGGTTAGATACTGGAAAACAAAGGAAGTTAATTTTGATTGGCTAAAGATAGGGTCGGAATGAGACATACAGAACAGAATTTCAATGAGTCGGGTCTTACACGTCATACAATCTAGACGTGGTACTTTCGTGCCTGAAAACTTGCTTCCCAGTGGGGCTGAGTGAGCAATGACACTGGCTAGTTAGAAAATGTAGACGTCGACGTGTTGGATAAAATAGTTAATTTAAAATTCCTTTGTTGAAGTACTCTTTTATCTCCGAAATAAATCCAACTAGCGATCACCGGCTGTGTGTGTGTGTGTATGTGTGTGTGTGTGTGTATGTGTGTGTGTATAAGAGAGAGAGAGATAGAGACAGAGACAGAGAGAGAGAAGGCAACGTCAGTGTGATTGAATCGACGCGGTTGCTCAAGAGAAACCCAGATAAGTGGGATATACAAAATTGTATTAAATGGCGCAATGCCCAAGAGACCCCCAGATCGAGGGAGCCATGCAACATACTGTTCAAAAAAACTCAGGGTCTACTCGGTAATGATTATTTTTACAATCATTTCACCCTATACAAAGCCCAAGAGACACTCGAGGTAGAGGGTCACAGATAAAGAGGCACATGTGTGGAAGATAACGGTCAGCTCTAAACTTTAACTGGTTAAGATTGCAGTGATCGATGAAGCATCTTCTTGACAGTCGGTTCCGCAAGGTAGAGGTTCCTGAGTAGAAGCTTCTCGATTGAAACTTACATCTTACTAAAAATATGAATAAGGGTGGTTCGTTACATGTCGCCTTAGGACTGGTGGAACTAAGGCATGTAGTTCATTCGTTCTATTGAAATATTTCGTTTGCGAGAAAGGGATTATATGGTGGAAAAGAATTCTTTTGGATTCTTTCGGGTGGAACTCCATACATGACAGCATCTTCGGCCTGATCTAGCACTTGTAACCTGGAGGATAGCAGGAGGAGTAAGGTACTTACTGGTGCCGTATAGCGAATCGACCAATTTTCTAGTATTTTTCTAGCGATGTGTGTATGACGACGGGTAGTATGTACGAGTTTGACGGCTGGCCTGAGCATGAATCTCTCTAGGTACTCAAGGAACAGAGACTCCCTGAGGGAACGTCCTTTTATCGAGATTACTGAAAGTCAGTCAGTCAATTATGTGCTGTAGAGCGATACATGTATCTTTCGATACATAACTGACGCAGTAGGTTTCGAGTTAGTAGAGCAGTTGCTATCCAAGGCTACAGAACCCGGTCTGTCCTGCTATTTACCCATTGCTTGGGAAGAAGAAGAGGATTCATAACTTTTCAATTCTTACGCGATGAATTAATAATAATAATAATAATAATAATAATAATAATAATAATAAGAAGAAGAAGAAGAAGAAGAAGAAGAAGAAGAAGAAGTAGAAGAAGAAGGCAGTCAGCAATTTCTGAAATATTCTCACTAGAAATGTCCGAGGAGACAGTATGAAACCTTAACCCATTTATAAAAAATAACCAAAGTCGTCAAGAAAGAAAAATGAAAATTAGAAAATAAGTTTATCCTAGGCTTCTATATTTCAAATGCATCATTTTCAAAACAATTCATGCATGGATTAACTCGTGTAATTGCATATTTTTGCTAATTAAAATATTAGCTTCCGAAAACATGTTTTAAATGAAATATTTTAAAGGGCTTAATTTTTAATACCTGCCAACTCCTTTTCAAATATTCTAATTACTGACGCCATTTCTCGGAAGATATTTCATTATAAATGGTGTTCGAGGGTTTAAACACAGCATTATAAATTCCCTGTTTAGGCTTACCCATGACCAAAATAATTACGTATTTAAAATCGCTGTCAATGTTCAAAAGCCAGCCACTGCTATACACGCAAATGGCGCCAAAATGTAACCCTCTACCTCGAGGGACCCGCGTGCCTTGTAAAGGGTGTACCTAGCTGCAAATGAAAAAAATACTAAAGAGTAAATTTATTCAATGAAATTAACATTGGCATCAACCACACCTTTCAGACGACTTCGGGATTTTCTGCATCCCTTCTAGACGGTAATCCCCGTTTTAATTCGATGAATGCTGTTATAATTCTTGCCTACATCTTTGTTGCTGCAAGGAGTTTTGATGGTCTCTCGCTCAACTGTGCCTCACACATAATAATCAAGTGGATTGCAGTTTGGAGAATTCGGTGGTTAGATGTAAGCGGTGATGAGGTCGCAGAAATTGTCTGAAAGCCATACTGGATTCTGCTGCTTGTGTGGCAGAATTCTGTTGCCTTTCAGCAGCCTCTCTCTTGATCGAGATCAGCGCTAGCACCTCAAGGCACCGATGTAGTCCTCCATGTTAAGTCTGTAGCCCTCGTTAACAAATTCGGGAGTTCTTTTCATATCGGTTCACTTCTTATAAAACCGACCAGAGCCACTATTCCGAGCTGCCGTACCTTCGTAATCACCATTAGACTCATCCAACTCATTCTGAATCCTCTGCACAATCCCCAGATCGACACACAAATTCTCTAAAAAGAAATTCGTATTGGAATTTTCGGCGCCAATACCAAGCGGTACTGCATGCCGTTTCCAAATTTCTGTCGGAGTGAATTGAGGCATGGTGCTCTTTTTTTCAAAGACAGTGACCAACTGACCCTAGTGTACTGTTCAGTCGAAAAAAACGCGGGGAATGAAAAACATAAAATGGCGAAAATTTACCCATCGCATTCAGTATTAGTTTCTTAATCTCGTCTGTCAAATCACGTAACTTGCAGATTCCCCATGTTTCGTACATTCTCCTCCATGCATAGATTGTAATTTTTTCCTGTCTTTATCGGTATCTTTCTATCATATTTCTTTCTCGGAATAGAATCTTATATTTATTTTCCAGACATGTTTTGAAAACAGACTGATACGTCTACCTTTCGTATTTGAATGAACACCAATTGTCTTTATTTGTTTTGTTTTTTTTTATCTCGCATCGAATTCTTTTTCAGATGCTGTAAACAAATAAATAAAAACAATATATATGACGTCACACATTATGAAATAGACAAAATCCGACAATAACTTTTGTGTTTATACATTCTTTTTATAGATACATATATTTAAGTAAATGCTCTGTTTTATAATAAACAGTATTAAACAACATTTACCAGCCTGAATGTCCCAGAAATTTTCATAGAAAATATTAGTCCTCCTGCATGAATCGAACCTGTATCCTATACGGAACCGTCAATTAGCCTGACTTGCCTTAACCGATCGAGCCACGGAGGACCGTTCGTTTAGTAAGGTCGATTTTACTGCTTTTAAACTTCAATCTTCCATGAATCTGTCACGTCCATTCATATCTACTCAAATCGTATCCAAATGTATTCAAATGACGTCACACATTATGAAAGGGACAAAGTCTGACAATTATTTCAAGATATTTTTATTTTTATAAAATTTTATTTTTATGTATCCACAAAAAGGAATGTATAAACATAAAATGTCTTAATATATATATATATATATATATATATATATATATATATATATATATATATATATATATAGCGTATATTTTGGCAGCATGTTTTCATTAAGACATGTCTCATTGAATAAATTCCACAAGTTTTGTCCACTCATTTTTGGGATCCTCTCGTAAATATTGACAAGTCTCTTAGCATCCTTATTAAAGGAAGAAAAATACCATGTTGACGCATATTCATTTTGTTCCGAGGAATTTCGACATGAGCACAATGTAATCGTCAGTGTCTTGTTTTTTTTTTCTAAAAAAAATTGCTGTGTTCACTATTTTCCTAAGACAATGTTATTGTGTTCATCTGAAAATTAAATTTTTACTTGTGATATAATCCGCTAAGGTTACGTACTGTAAGATTTTTAAATTTTATGATGTAAACACACGAAAAACGTCAAGGGAGGTAACTAAGTTATTGAAATGTTTAAATATTTAAAAAAAAACTATTTAAAACGATTAGTTAAAACATAGATATTTTAAAATAACTAATGTAAATATTTGTACAGTATTCATAAGCAATTTTAATTAGAGTTGGTTTCAATTTTGTAATATTATCGCTTTAAGAATTTTTAGTTTATGTTTATTATTTTCATGAAAAAATATAGACATATCTTCAAAAAGAAATTTTCTAAGAAAAAACAAAACCCTGATGATGACATTATGCCCATTTGCCGAGAGTCCAAAAATGAGATCAAGGCTCACAGTAAATACAGAAAATTAACGATGAAACATTAAAAGAACATAAGGAACAATTATTACTTTAAAAATTGATTTAAAATTTAATTAGCCTGAGGAAGTCCATAGGACCCGAAACCAGTGTAGCAAAAATATGAAGATTAAACTATAATATATACACTAAAACAAATACACATTATAACCGAAAACTTTTGCGGTTTCTCTCTTTTATTAATATATATATATATATATATATATATATATATATATATATATATATATATATATATATATATATATATATATATGTGTGTGTGTGTGTGTGTGTGTGTGAGAGAGAGAGAGACAGAGAGACAACGACAGAGACAGAGAGAGAGAGAGACAGACAGACAGACAGAGAATTTATTCTTAGATGGTGTGTATCTCTCCTGGAGAGAAAATGAATAAAAACAGATGTTGCCTTGATAAAGTCCCAGAGTATGAAACGCATCGGCTACGAATGGTTTTTGTGCTTGTGTTTTTTTAATAACACTCAGACACACACACACTTGCATGCATATATATATATATATATATATATATATATATATATATATATATATATATATATATAAATATATAAATCTGTCGGTTTCTCCAGGTGGTCCGTTTTATCCGATTGTCTGCAGATGGGAATGGACCATTTTTTAGTTATAAAACCACGATAGTAACTACCAGTAGTTATGATCATAAGGTAAATTCTATAAATATGTCTATATGTCATCAATACATATATACTTAATATAGATGTATTAATCAAAATAACAAAAATAATAGATTTCTCACAGTTACTTTCTCTACGCACGTGCTTATGTATCGTACTTTATATACTGTACACCCTTTTCTCTTTAGACATTAAGTAGTTGATGTAATTTTTCATTTGACCTAATGAATATACTATAGCGTTTCTAAATTTTTTTTAGTTTTTAACGACGTTTTCATTGTTGTTTACAGATACTTTGTTTCAATAAATTAATTTCGTTTTTTGGTCTTTAAAAGTCTACCTTAACTGAAATGAATATGATAAAACTACAGTCTTTTTTCCTTTATACACACACACATCTATATATATATTCGTGTGTGTGTGTGTCTGTGTGTGCGTGTATTTAGGCATGGTGGGGCGTACATTTAAGAATGTTTATTAAATAGAACTTTGAGTGAAATTGTAGCCGGATGGAATATGTCGTATAAATGGATGTCGGATGGAAATTTGCAAAAGTATTTACCGAAATATTGAGTAATTTTGAATCTCGCTTGGTGTTTTCATGTCGGGAAGATTGAAGTCGAGAGAGAGAGCGAATGAAGCCTTTATGTTGTTAACCGTTCTGTGTTTGAAATTTACGTGCTTTCATACACTTAAATAGATTAAGAGTTTAGAACGTCAGTTGACGAAAATGACTTCACGAATCGAAAACATTTCATTATCACACGACCACAAACCCATTGAGATTAATACAAATTTTAATGATGGTAAGAAGATGCCATTACACACACAATATATATATATATATATATATATATATATATATACACACACACACATATATATATATATATATATATATATATACACACACATATATATATATATATATATATATATATATATATATAGCACAACTTAAAACTATATCTCTTTATGTATATATATATATATATATGTATATACGTCTGAATGTATATGTTTGTTAAAAATAACATCAGAATAAGTCCAGAATAAACAGTATTGATCAGGTAGTAAAAACTAAAATGAGATGCTACATATTTTTTGCCAAGATGCAGGTAGTTATTATTATTATTATTATTATTATTATTATTATTATTATTTTATTATTATTATTATTATTATTATTATTATTATAATTATTATTATATACTAGTTATATAATTCATCTGCCAAGTTACAATAAGGTCAAGCACAATGGATAACGGAGCGGATTCAGTAACTTGAGAGCCGAGTTCGAATTCCAGTCGAGATCGTTACATTCATTTTGAAGGGTACTACTTAATCTCTTCTCCCCCAGCTATAACAATACAAGTGGTTAGTTGCAAGTTCTACTGGAGCAGATTCTCTCGTTGAAAACTCTCAACAAAATGCTTCCTCGATCACTACAAACTTCACCTGTTCAAATCTAGTATTAACCGTTGTCTTCCTCACATAACCTATGCCTCTTACTCTGTAACTATCTACCTTGAGCGGCTATATTGTAACAAATAATAATGTTAAGTTAATATTGAGCAGCTGTAGAATTATGCGTATTAATTAAAACTAAGTCTAAAAAACATATTAAATTACACAAAATAACCTATCTCATAGTCGAAATAATTTCATACATCTGGAGTGATGCAATTGAAACTCCTTTCGCCTGATGTTTATCAAGCTTAACTCGCAAACCAACGCATAAAATTGTTTTTTTTTCCATTTTACATTCAGTTATATACTATTAATCTGATATATAGAGTTATAAATTATATCCCTCAAAAAGTATCTGTGTAATTGACAGGAGACGAGGAAATAAATATGTATTTTAAGCTTAAAAGAAGAATCGGAATAAATGAAATCCAGAAGTTATCAGCAATCGGTGACCTATCATTCACACAAATACTTTATTGATTCATAAAACGTGATGGTATATTTAAAGAACGTCAAGCCTAAAATATTTTATCAGAATAATTGAATCAAAGACTAAAATAATTTATCGCTGGTAAGGATTAAAATTATAGTATTTTTATCCGCAAATAGATGAGAAAATGTTCTTTGAATTGAGTATTTACTAGCAGCTGTCTGAACGTACAAAAATGAAAAAGAACTATGTGGAGATTAATTTTAGAACAGAAATCTAAAAAACAAAAAATCACAACAATGTTTACATAGATTCACAAAATAACAATTGTATTCTATTTTCCTTGAGTAGACTTTTCAGTATGGGAATTGTTTCTTAAACTGATGCTATGTGTGAAAATGGGAAGACACCCATATCAATGTTAATCTAAAACTGAAAAAAAAACAAAAAAAAAAAACAAACCCAAAAACAAATCGAAATTAAGTTCTTTATAAAATCTTATCTGATCATTCCTGAGTTGACCTCAATAGAAAATATTGATATTTTTAAATTAGTTTCTATTCTTTCTTTTAACAGATTTCATCGCATGCAAAGCAGATACAAAGATACAAGGAGTTACCGTCTAAGAAAGAATTTGGAACGGAATTACTAATAATAAAGGAAAAACTAATCAGAGGAACAGTAGATATCGGTTGACATTGTATTTGACTTTTTGGATATTAACGTTGGCTGGAAAATATTGATCCGGGAAATACGAGAAAAAAACAAACTGTTAACAGAAAATTTAGGGTTACATCTAGCCAGTTCAGTTGTGAATTGATGGGATTATGACGCTAGTCTAATTCTGCGTTCTAATTGGATAAGTTGAGGTACCATAGCGAACAATTACCATGAAACAATAGAGACCATCCGAACAATTACCATGAAAGGTAGTAGAAAAATGATTGAATCCCAGCCACCAGATCAGGATCATTATTATTGGTGACCCTGGTAACTAGTAGGAGCATCTGACCATATATGGCAGCAATATTCTAATCATAGACGAATATATTGTTTTTTTTTTTAGTTTTTTTTCCCAGATTAATGAATAGTTAAAATATTCTCGTGTTTGAATTTGTTGATCGCCTCTCTTTATGCTTAGACATTTATAGTTAGTGACGCCTTGTATTTCTAAGGAATCATTTAGTTCTCTGGTGTTGCAAGCGACAAGTTTGAATTTCTAAGAACTCCATTTGTGGTATTATGTCTTTATAATAGATATGTAAGAAAAAAAAAACCAGTCTATCAAGAGACAGTGAACCAACTCATTTGTCAGCTGACCCGGAATCGATTCCGATTATTGTCTTCTACTTTGTTATTATCATGCAACGTTTCGGACATTGCGCACTCCAGCCTTCATCAGTTGATTGATTGTCCGCGTAACGTTAAAGAGAAGTTTTCACTGAATCCTTTATTTAATATATGGCGTACATTGGTTGTGTTCAGCTAACGATATTACGTTTAGATCTTTTTTTAATCGTTTCACCCCGAACAATGCGACAATGCCACTAAGACGCAAGAGGTTACAAGGAGTGCAAAAGACAGAATTTCAGGAGACTGAGAATGCGGATGTTTGAAGAAAGGGCAAAAAACGAAGGCAAAATATGGTGATTGATGTTGCATTTAAATATTTGAAGATTGTGGTTATCAGGGGAAGCAAGAAATCTGAAGGGATTTCCACAGGTGGGACGTGTGAGAAAAGAAAATGTTTGAATAGAAGTAGCGGTTGCATCACGCTAGTTCAACGATAAAACGGTGAGATCTATTTGACTATCTAGTGGCAAACGAGTTCGTGTAGTCAGGGCATATGTGTAAAGGGCTCATCAGAGTAGTTGCCATGAAAATATTTGTAGAAAAAGACAGAGGGAAGCCGAATGACGTCCGTGAGAAAGTGACTGAAGTCAAGATGACAGGTCAGGATCGATTAGATTGCAGAACCTACTTTGGATTTGTCAAGAACCTCAGGATGAATAGCAGAGGCACCACACTGGTTATGGTAACAGTATTCAATCCACTGACGAATGGTAGTTTTTTAAATATGAAAGATGGATTCTAACGAGAAACCCTGACACAAAGCAGTGCACCAACTTTCCTAGCAGTAGTAGTGGCAATTGATTCGATATATTCGTTTCACTTCATGTCTGTGAAAAACGCAAGCCCAATCAAGCGTAGAGTATTGATCATCTGGAATTTAGCATCAGCCATGTGGATGGTAGGGAGAAAAGTTTCTCTACGGTGATTAAACGGAAGCAGTTTTCTTTCAGAGGTGTTACAATTTACAAGCTATTTCTTGACCCAGTTGACAACTGATTGGAGATCCTTTTTATGAGCAGTTGCCAGATTTACTTTATCGAGTCTGTCGTATTTACTTCTAAGACAGGTATACATGGCTGTGTCCTGTGAATAAATACCTAGTTGGGAAAAGATGATAAGGAAAAGATCATTAATGAAATCCGAAACAATGTAGGTTCAAAGATAGAGTCCTGGGAAACACCGCGTTAGTATGAAATGATCTGGAACCATTCTTGTGCAAAACGATCTTTATTAAACGATTTGTTACGAACGATTGGAATAAGCTAAATATTAATTCTGTGTCACCATAGCCCTTGTGCTCGCGAAGGTCAGCATGTTACACTCTTTTGAGGGCCTTCGATATATATGGAGCCCGAGCTTCGTCATTTTTATCTAAAACTTGAAACAGAATATTAGAGATGCCTTTAAAGAGCCTCCCTGATTTTCTCTATAAAGCTTTTTATATCACGTCGGCGATAGACCTGGCGAAACAGAAGTCATATTATGACACTTTTCGCCGTCGCCTACACTCAGTGGTTTAAGCACGTTTTAGCGACCCAGTCCTTAGGGTCTTAGAACGACGTTTTAACCACGGAGCTAACTCTGATGCTGGTCCAAGCTGGTTGTTGGTCTCTGGCCGCTTGAATCCACACCAACTCTGCCCGCGCTGTGTTCTTGATCTCAGATCAGTGGAAAATTGAAGGTCGTAGTCTCGCAGCGCTTGTTCAAGCCGTGGGGGGGGGGGCTATATATAGAAGAAATATATTCACGACGAAAATGAAAACGAGAGATTTGTGGGGCCAATCTTCATTTGGTTTATATAACTCATGATACAACAAAAAATAACCATTTTCGCATCAATCTCTATAGTGACCCTTGACCTTGTCTAAACTTCTGGAATGCTGTGTTCACAATATTGGAATTAGAAAATCTGGTGTCACCTGACGTGGATTACAGAGACACTCGATGCGGCTTCTCAGCTCAATTCTCCGAGGTCCCCAAAGTGATCTGTTTATATGCACTTCGACCCAAAATTAGCGTAATGACGAAGAACATTTGGTAGTTAACGATTCTTTAATTTTCACATTAATTCTAATAGGGCATTTATTTGTCCCTTATTTCTGATTTCGTAATCAACTTTTCAAATTTGGGAGTAGTCAAAGGGAGGGTTCTTCTCTTACTTCCAACCTGTTTCACCTCATATCTCGCACCGCTACTCCTCGCAGGCGGGGCTAAATAATTCACCTTCTTCCTTTCTAAATCTGTCCACTTCTCAGGGCTGACATAGCTGTGTGAAAAATCTAAATTTTAAAGTGCGTAGGAGAAAGGGCGTGATTTATTTTCCTCATTAATTTCCATTCTCTGACTTAATTCCTAGACTAGCGAGAACACAAACCAGACCACTTTTCATTTTAACCTTTCGAGCGAAAGTTAAAAATTATTTCTCATTTTGTTTTCGTCAATGAAAACATATTTGTTTACCTAAATTCTCAACAAAGATATACGGTGGTTTCCATCATTGTGCTGCTCGCTGTCTTAGCGAAAACATAGAGGAGATCACCTGTCTGTTAGGACTAATCATTTTTCATAATCCTAACCCTCTCAGCGGGTTCATTCTCTGCTTTTATGTTTCAATTCGTTTTCGCTAACGAAGATATAATCACAGTCTCTTCTCATTTCTCTAATTACATGTTATTTTTTAACTTTCCCAAGAAATGCTTCCATAGGGAGATACAAACCCGGGACGGAATACTAACATTCAGCTAAGCGATTTTATTAATTATGGGTAGTTAAATTTATCTTCGACCTGGCCAAATTCAAACCGTAGGAAATAGAGTCAATCGCAAGCACGGAATATCAGCCTGTCTTCATAATCACCACATGGTGCCTTGAAAGTCACAGAGAGATTTTTCTGGTCGGTAAGTCGCTAGTGACTATGTAATTAGTGAAACGTTCATCAGCGAAGAAAGTGCAATCAGCAAGTCAGTTGCGTTCACTTTCACGTGTAGGCATTAATTCACATTTTCCTCCTCCATTTATAGGTTAAATAGCAGAGTCAAATGGGATCTGTTGTTTTTCGTGTCCACCCTATAAGAAGGATTACAGCGAATTCAAATTCTCAAAGATAATAAGGGAAAACACTATATGGTTTTTCCCAAGAGCCCAGGAAAATTTATATGTAATAAAGAAAAGGAAGCTGTGAAGAACGGTGATGGTCAACATCTTAATAGGACATGGCGTTTATCAGAAGACAAATATGTACCGTCTTTCCAGTGTGGATCGAATCACTGCAAATGCTAAACTAGCTTGTTAGATAATGCACGACAGATTGCTGTAATTAAATTTATATATAATTCCAACTTAATAAAAGGAACTTAGATGAAGAAAAAAAAAACTTGATTTAAAAAATGCTTATTTGGAATATTTTTTTAAAACGAATTACCATTTATTAGCATGAGATATTTCGGGTTAAGTATTTTACTTGTTTTATTTTACCAATGAATCGTATTTATTTTTTACAGAGAGTTTCACTCTGTACCCGCGATCCACTCGTGGAAGAGATTTACAGAATAAGCATCGCAGCTTATACGGATATGTGGGATTGATAACAGTTAATCCAAAACTTGAATAGATTAAGATTGTATCGATCGGGAAAACATCCAATTATGAGTCTGTTCCACAGAGCAGTGGTTCGCGGGAAGAAGCTGCTTCATACTCCTCACCAATAGAATGGAATGAGGGGGGTTCCTACAATGAACGTAGCACGGTGGGTCCTAGCCGTGAATGAACTAAGGAATGAAGCTGGTTTGAGCATTTAACATGGAAGTAGCGATAAAGTAGTCACAGGCTTGCAACGTCACGTCTGTGAAAGAGCGGGCTGAGGTGGGAAAAATTTTCACCCATGGAGATGCGTTTGTACTCTATCGAGAATGGAACGTGAGGACTTGGTAAGGCCTGACTAAATATGACAGTATTACTATATTTTAGGCCTGCTTTAGCTCCCGAAATGTTAGTGGACAGCACAAGGAGTGGGTTATTTAGTAGAGCTGGACAGGGAACCGACCATTTTTCAAGTATCATTAGGAATAGATAATATGTACGTGTTCCCCTTGAGGTCTGCGTTGAGTTTAAGTCCAAACAGTCGCGCAACACATGGGGCCTATATAAGGGAACCTCCAATCATTGTAACTGGTGATTTTTCGGTGTCCAATCAGCGATGTAAATCTTAATTAAGACAGTGAAACCAATGATTATTCCGGCACAGTTGCTAAGATATTTAGCCCATATACACCTTATATCCTAGCTTTACGGGATTAAAACAGTGTATACTTTGTGCTTACAATGTGCATATGAATTCAGGACAATCGAGATTCACAACTGAATTGAGCTCTACTACTGAACTAACATTACTACTGCAATCTGAGGCTTCTGAATATATTTATCACTACTTATATATTATTATAGCTGCATCAGATTCAAATTAGACCAGGCGATTAAAAGTATTTTCTGTGTAGATTATCGCCATCTTTTGACGTTACTTCGCCAGAATTATTTTATTTAACACAAATTGTTTTCCAAAAGACATACGATAAACCTGAAATAAATCTTTTGAGTTCAATATCCAGACCAAGAATTACATAAATTTTGATAGATAATATAGTCTAATATGCAAATTTAATAAAATTCATTGTAGAATAATCAGATGTATGTGTCATGTGTCATATCATATATATTAGCAGAGGTTGAGTCATAAGTAATGTACGCTTTTGGGAAATAGTTGAAGCCTTTTGAAAACGAATCGTCATAAGTAAAGACAGAAATTATTTATGAATCTACCTAACAGTTATTTTATTTCTTCTGGCATCAATATCCGTTTTTTTTTAACTGATGTTCCTTTTAATACTAAATTTCAATGCTGATTTTCAAAACAAACCATTATGACTTTCGGAAGGGAAAAAAAGGAACCATTTTCTACAAACGTTCACATAGTTTCATTTTCTGCTGTACTATCGGTAAACAAGCCCAAGACTGAAAAACAAAGACAGGATTTTGAGTTCTTCTCTTTTTCAAGCCTGAAGAAAAATTCCAGCAAGCAGTATCACCGATTGGTACAGTAAGCTAAACTTATTAACTATCACACAGACTTTTAGATTATCGCTTGACAATAAGAAAACAAAGTCATAAATAAACCACTTCTATTACCGTCTACAGTCGATAAGATTATAGACGTGTACAGACGTGCAATCAAAGAAAGAAATTCAGAATATTTACACAGTAACAATGTAATATACAGTAAATTTCACAAATTAAACGTAAGTACTAATGAAGCATTGAAAAGAATAAAGGGCAATCGGTAATTACACCTGTAACATTTTCCGCTATAGACAGATAATTATATTCTAAAATAATAACCTGATATTTATTTATACACAAAATATTTCATTCTATCATTTTACTCATTTGCGAGTTCCAGTAATTCCGCCGACTATCCAAAGCTAGTGTCCTTTTTTTTTGTTGTTTATTCTTTCTTTGGCGTGATTATTTTGTTTGCTAATTTGCTTCTGAACCCACAAGTGCAGTCTCATTCATGAAAAGAATATAACCTATATCTGCTGCACATCGGTATCATTCAGAACCACTGACCCAATATCGTTATAATTACCTTACATCATATAAATGCTACAATGTTTCATACGGTTATTATTTCAATATTGTATCACGAGAAATATGGCTTAAGCGTACACGGTCATGGATGGCGTGATCAAAGAATAACTCTCATATCCTGTAACAAGATATGATTAAATATAGATATGACACATAGCTAATCACTTGAGAAATTATACTACGAAGAACCATGTGGGATTGTGTAATGTTTACATAGCTAATCTTCATTGACTGTTATTTAGACACTCATTAGTCATTCCATGATTGTGCCTTTTCGTAGTACTATATCCGCGTAAGAAATATCAAAAGCAATGTCATAAGATAATTGCCATTGGGAATCTTCTGTATAGGCCATTCACTTATCTCTTATTTTAGATTATTTTACAAGTGCAGCAAAGTTCATTTCCTTTTTACTGTTAATTCCTCCAAAAACAAGCCCAAGGAACTCTCGAGATGGAGAGTTGATGAGTGAGGTTGTTGTAAAGAAGGAGAAAAGAGCGAGTAAGTTATTATTACAAGGACGAGCATAACAAAACGGTTGTCTCTGAACTTAAAAAAACAACATTCTAGTTTTCTGAGTAGGTATCATTTTCTGGAGAATTTGTTCCACGAAGTAACAGTTCTAGGAAAGAAGCTGTCTGAGTAGAACTTCCTTTTTTAATGCATCATAAAGAGAATCAGAATTGTTTACCACCATGAACATGATATGGCGAATCCGAGCTGTCAAAGTTTGCGCTGTTTGAACGATGCAATCTAATTCGTTCGAACAGCTGCCATATTAATAGCTATATAGTAGTGGAAGACTGGCATGGGATATGCAACGTGTAGAACAATTCATCTCCCACAAGACTACGCATTTCTAACATTCGGACTGTGACGTATTAGAAATATTAATAGTTCCGATTTTCAAATATCTTTTCAGAGTCACTGTATTTGAAGGGTTCATAAAGAATGGTTATTTTTTAAAAGAAAATAAAAAATACACGCAAAATAAATGTAAATAAACTACGGAGATCGGTTGCGTATATGAAGAAAGATTATGCCAAAATAAGGTGTTGAATAAAGGTAAAATAATTTTATTATTTCTAAATTCTTATAACTTTAACGCACATAGGACGCTGAAGGCAAAATTTAATATATATTTACTAGTAAAATTTAATAATTGCTTACCAGCAAAATGTAATATGTATTTACTAGCAAAATTTAATATATACTTACTATCAAAATGTAATATATATTTACTAGCAAAATTTAATATTATTTACTAGCAAAATTTAATACAATTTACTAGCAAAATTTAATACAATTTACAAGCAAAATTTAATACTATTTACTAGCGAAATTTAATATATATTTACTAGAAAAATTTAATATATATATAATACCAAAATTTAATATACACTTACTAGCATAATTTAATATATATTTACTAGCAAAAATTAATATATATTTACTAGCAAAATGTAATATGTATTTACTAGCAAAATGTAATATGTATTTACTTGCAAAATTTAATATATATTTACTAGCAAAATTTTATATATATTTACTAGCAACATTTTATACTATTTACTAGCAAAATTTTATACTATTTACTAGCAAAAATTTATACTATTTACTAGCAAAATTTAATACTATTTACTAGCAAAATTTAATATATACTTACTAGCAAAATTTAATATACATTACGTAGCAAAATTTAATATATATGTATTAGCAAAATTTAATATATACTTGTTAGGAAACAAATTAAACTAGTATATGACTGCACATTAAATTTGCTGTTCATTAATCCAGTTTACTTTAAAAGAGAACCAGCAAAGTCTAAATTCAAGCAAACTTTTATTACTTAAATTATTTTATAATGAAAAGTATGATTTGGATTGGCATAGAGAAACTTATGAATATCACGTCACAGTTGGGAGTATAGTTGTTAAATCAGTTTGTTCAGTTTACAAAGCGCTTCTCTGTTTACCTTGCCAATGTTCTTATGTTGTGCAATCTGGATTAAGCCTATGCATTATTTGATTAGAGTAATGCATGTTTCTAAAGCAGATTCCTCCGCATACGAAGTTAGGAAATATTGTTTCACATGATAACACTCAGTCCAATCTTAAATATGACGGGATGCATGTACAAATATGATTATATGCGCCGCTTGGATATCACCACGTTTATTGTGTCAGAGCTGATGTAGCAACCCAGATTACAAGCCACAGAATATACATAATGTATAATTTTGCATAATCCAAAATATATATCAGAGAATGACTATAAATAGCCTAATACGGGGTATAAAATTGCCCACCACTAAATTATGCCAAAGTATACCTCCTTCTATTATTCGTATCTGCAACTAGTTTTCTTAGCACGACTATTATGTATGGCGATGTAAGCCGCGAATAATATTAATACAGGAAGAACACGGAACAGAAAAGTTAAAAAGGAATATTATTGAAGTACTTATATACAGATACTATAGAAATAATAGTTCTTGATGCAAACAAATTGTTCTGTTTGCGGCTATATTATAATGAAACAATATACGTCCACTTAACTGAAATCCTTGATGTTTTAAGAATGGTTTCGTTTACGTACTAATATAGTACGGCGCTCATTTC
Organism: Acanthosepion lycidas; assembly: GCA_963932145.1. Classification (NCBI taxonomy): domain Eukaryota; kingdom Metazoa; phylum Mollusca; class Cephalopoda; order Sepiida; family Sepiidae; genus Acanthosepion; species Acanthosepion lycidas. The sequence goes on from OZ010582.1 coordinate 128,298,350, forward strand.
AAAGTGCAGGTAGAATCAGAAACTATTTTAATGTTCTGTGCCTAGCCGATCTGGGCAGAAAAGAGCAACAGTAAGAGAACAAAATAGCATTCTTTATAATTGGCGCCAACATATTCTGTTTAGTGATTTTTTAGTTGATGATATGCGTGATTCTTAGAGAGTGCAGTTTACTAAGGGCGACAACTCATTTACGTAACATATTTTCCTTATATATGTGATGGCTCCAGTTTATTAACTTGCGATAATGGCTGATATGAACTTATTCAACAGTAATGAGGTACGCATATTTATTTTTTTAAATGAACTAATGTTGCTCAATTAATATAGTTGTTGGGTAAAAGTGGACAAAGTGCTCTAGAATATACAAAGTTTTCCATTATAATGCATTACATTTCTTCATTTTAATCTTCGGTTTTGAAAGTGAGAATATATCTCCTTACCAGTTTGATGTTGCACATTACAGACATTTATATATCCATGATATACTATTATCATAGCTGACCGAAAGATGGATTAGAATAACAAAAAAATGAATGGTAAATATGCATTGGACTAAACAGGACTTTATATACAACTGTGCCATACAAGAAATTATATATATATATATATATATATATATATATATATATATATATATATAAATAACCTACTGAACCAGGACCTACCTAACAATGTTTCACCTAACGGATCTTCAGGATGTTACTACTTTAGGTATTAAAATAACTCACACACACTCATATATATATATATATATATATATATATATATATATATATATATATATATATATATATATATATATATGAAAGCGAATTGAACAGCATGTACCTACTCATAAAAACATGGTTGACTCAGCGGCAGTACTAGCTTGAGTTGATTCATGAGTCAGCGATTAAACTACATTTGATGAACAACCCGGTTTCCGCTTTGAAATATTCTGACGAAACATTTAAAATACTGGAAAAAAATACAATCGGCTAAACATTTACGTCTTTTAGAAGGTGTTCATATCAAACATCATCGGCCGACTTTGCGCAGGCAGAGAAAAAGTTGTTTTCGATCTCTATCTTTTCCGGATGGGTCGTGAGTACTGTATTTCTGTGTTATATATTCACTATGAACATATTTACATCGATTTATTTCTTATCTTGGTTTATTAATAAACTAGCAGCATGGTCCGGCGTTGCCCATGCTTGATTCAAAAATCGTACGACTCATACAACAATCGCTATCATTTGACTTAAAATATTTTTGCCCTTCCTTACCTTTAAAGGAGTACACTTTGCCGTGCTAATGTTGCTACATATCTTACTTCTTGCCTACCTCACACTGCTAATTTTTTCTAAGCTCTATACTAAACATTAAATCTGTTACGAAAAAAGAACTAAACAAAATGAACACAAAACGATCAGCTTTAAAAAAGGACTTGTAACTGGAAAAACCGAATGATAAAAGAATGTTAACAACAAATACTTTTTCACACCCCAACCCAATTCTGCGGAATCAGAATCAACGTTGAATTTAAGCAAGTGAATGAGCCTATTGGAGTAAAGTGCCATGCAGATTTAAATTTTTCCCACTTGTAACGAATGCAGCTAACGATTTTTTGCATGCTAGCATACTAGTTAACATTCCTGTCAGTCAGCTGTTGGCTCTCACGCTGGCCAATAGAATCTTCCTGCTTATTCGTGGCAGCCAGCTATAGGCTCTCACTCTGGCCAGTAGAAAATTGCCGCAAACTACATGAAAACTGCCGGAGAACCAAGGAAAAATCGATTATTTCCACTATCGATGGGAGTTGGGAAATGCAAGATCTGTCTTGGCCTTCCCGCTAACTTGGAGCATGTGCATGTAGATTTTGGTGCAAATCCGTCAAAAATTGCGGCCGTGCATTCGTTACACACACACACACACACACACACGCACACACACACACACACACACGCACACGCACACACACGCACACACACGTGCGCGCACACACGCACACACGCACACATACATCCTGCCTTTTATAGATAGACATTCATTTTAGTTGTGTTTTTTGCACTTTTTCAGTTTCGCCGTTTATGATTATTTTGCGTATATTTTTTCAACCAATCTTTTTGAAGATACGTTGGGCGAAAAAAAAGTCCCTTCTAAAGAAAAAGAATGTGTCTCGTCATTTTAAAACAATATATACATACGTGTCATTATCTGTTCCATACGAAGAAACTATAATTATGGATGAAAAAAGAGGGTCTTACTTTAATATTTTCTGATGGGTAAGGGCTAGAACGGTAGTGACTTATTCGCTTATTGTTGGCACCATGTGTTTTTCAACTGTTCTCCTTTCACGGGCAATTATATCTTGCTTCCTCATGGTCTACTCAAAACCTAGTGTTCGTTACTCCACCAACTGGGTTCGCTCACCGGCGGTCATGTGACTCTAATGAATTCATCCTACCAAAAGTGAGATCTTCACTCGGAGCAACCCAACAATTTTTGGAATAGCCAATTTTTCATATTCTTTTCAATTATGAGGCCAAAATCAGAGAAAACGAATGGGGGCTAATATGCATCTTATATATATTGAAGGTGTATATTTTTTCGTAGGTGTGTGTATTCTAGGTTAGTTAATTTATACCCGGTGATGTATGCAAACGTAACTTAACATATACCAGAAAATAAAATTGTAGTGAAAGAGATAATCAGCTACCTCGAAAAAGAGTTTGTGATTTGTATACAATTTGCCGAGGAAAAATGACCAGTTAGCAAAAATCTACTTTAAGGACCAGAATCTATGATAATGTTCTTACCTCCCCTGAATGTCGAGACCAATCAGAAAGATCTCTCGGTGAACAAAAGCCTTTGTTTTTCGCTTATGTGGGGATTAGATTTCCTGAGCTAATCTCGAGAGTTTAAGTATTCCGTTGTTTTGCTTTGCGTGTGACCTGATTAAGATGTTTTTGAAGTGATAAGTTTTTCATCTTTTATTTTCGAAACTTTTTTCAACTTTTCAGTTTATTATTTTCTTATTTTGTGCATATTTGATTTTACACTTTTTCGTTTTTGTTTGTTTTCCTTTTTGTATTGTTACCCTCCCCCTGTTTTAATTTACCTTTTTGTATTTCTTTGGTTTTACGTACCCATTGCTTTTATTCTTTTCTCCACGTTTTATATATAATTATTTATTGACATTAAATTTTTATGGCATGGGGCACGTTTGGTAGGACCCACTTGAGAGAATGCGGTATTATGGTGTACGGAGGATTGATTGGAGATGGATAAGTTTTTATGGTGAATGGGCAAATTGTCATGAGTGAATGGTCGTGAATCGGATTACCTAGGTATAGGATAGTTAGTGACGACCAGCCTCAACCCCTGCCCCTTTTGGTCTTTTCAGCAATTGTGTATGAAAAAACAATAAATAACGATTAGATTTTCTGAGCTTGGTGAACTAACACGCATTTTTGCTGGTGAGAAAGTGAAGGTTGGACGTGTGACCCCATTTTGTCTTTTCTACGTTGCCTGCTGGACTGTTTCGACGGACTATCGTTTGAACTGTGATTTGGTTATAAGTGTTGAAATCGAGAGACAGAAGAAATTTATTGCATATGTTTGTTGCTACTATAATCTGACAGTTTCTTTTTTTTGTTCTTTTTCTTTTCTTTACAACTACAAAAATAACTAAATCTAGAACAAATTCAGGAATAATCTGGACGTTGAACTGCTATGCTTTGTTAATTTAAATAAACCTTGATAGTTTCGTTCGGGAACAACACAACATTTGTAGCCATTCATTCAAATATCCCGCGAGCTTTACGATATATGACGGCATGATCTCGCGATTGTTGTTAAATGCAAACTAGTAAATTCACTTCCTTTGTGTTCCCCTCTAAGCATTTATTCACCGCTACCAAAATTTCATTCACCCAGTGGGGCCTATTTGGAACAGTGTTTTAGAGATTGCTTCTTTGAAATATTTAAGCAATTTATCGTACGCCATTAGCATCTAATTTTATTATACACGTCTTTCCGTTGATCGATAAATATCCTTCTTGCTAGTTTTTTTTAAAATCTTTTTAATGTCTTCTGTTCAGTCACTTAGACCGCTGAACTTTAAACGAATGGAACAGGGAATGAATTTAGTCAAAAAAATTATACGGAAAAGCCGGGTAGCTATGAGGAAGCATCCTGGTCGACTACAAATGAAGTCGGGGGGATAAATGTTGCTGTTTTTGTAATTCTTTTTATTTATTTTTTATTTTTTGAATCACTACTTCTCTTTTGTTACGCAAACAAGGTAACGTTTGATATTTTCGTTTTTCCTTGATTGGACTTTTATTAGATTAATTCTATACGTTGATCCTCATCTTGCATCTTGTCTTTCATCCGTTTAATTGAGTATTATTTGGCCCTTGTACCGACTTGTTTTCCAAGAACTAATGAAATGTAATTCGTTTTCTTTTATTTTCTTTTTCTATTTCAATTAATTAAAATCTCTACCTGATCAATCAACTGAAGCGACCATTCCTGTTTCCACAAGTACACGGCTTACTTTGGACGACTGATTAATTTGAAATGACCTTGCATTTCATGAACTAAAATATCATTACAAGCCATCGATTCTAACCAACATGGCTGGGAATAAAAAAAATAATATCAATTCGACATCACATGATCACATATGCGCGCTCGCGCGTACAAACGCACATGTACATAAGGGCATCTTACAAATACACAGACACGAACACATACATACACTGAAACAAGCAAACCTCATAAATTAGTATATCTTTTCTGAGTTGAATAATTGTCAGTATTCTTGTATTATTTCGAATTATTGTTCTCACGTTGATTGATATAGATTTTATTATAGACACGATGTTTCGACGAATTAGCGTTTGATAATTATCAGATGTCCATTGATTGGCTGATATGATATATATGTTGATTACTGCGACATTTCTCCCTGTACTATCACTTTTTCTTAGTGTCTTCTTTTGACAAGTAATATTAGTAGATTATACAAAAATACTATACATAACACAATGTAAGGAAAAGCGTGTTGAACAGAATATCATTAAGGGTGTATAAAATATTTAATATGCGTATATAATAATAATAATAATAATAATAATAATAATAATAATAATAATAATAATAATAAAAATTTTAAAAAGATTCAAAATTTGATCTGTTAAAAAACGCCAGAATGTAGCCAACAAAATCACTCTGACAACACATGGTTGTTGATAATGACTGAGACGATTAAAAGTACTATAACAAATGAGCCGCGAACTGTTTATCCAGAGATTCGATCCCAATATATGGCATCTCCAAAAATTGAAAAAAAATCTAAGAAATGTTAAAGAGTTAGTCCTTCAAGTTTAATTTTTTTAAATATATATATATATATATATATATATATATATATATGAATGAAGAAATATAGTTTTAAGGTGTACTATATTTGTGAGAATAAGTGCTCAATATCAGATATAGAGTGTATGTAAATATAAATATAAAAGTGAACATTTAAGTCAACACTCAGAGACGACAGGCTGTTTCATGCTAGGCGCAATCGTCAGATAGAAATATTATATATATATATATATATATATATATATATATATATATATATATATTACCTTTATAAAGAAAATAAGGTCTATAAATGTAGGATTATATACACATTACAGATATATAGTTTTAAGTTAAACATATTTATGGTGGGAAATGTGAATATCAGGTATACAACCTGTATAGCGCGCGCACACACACACACACACACACACACATATATATATATATATATATATATATATATTAATGAATATACATATATCTACGGATGAAATGCGACTTATGTTTCATTGTTCTTCTAACTCATTAGTCACGAATTACGAATAATTAATGGTTGATGAGTTGGTAGAACAACGAAACTTAAGTCGCACTTGAAAAGTAGGTATATCTATATTTAATAGATATATATTTGCTTAACTGTGTATGCACGCTGGCTTACGCATATGCAGTTGCTAAAATCTAGTTATTTGATTTATTCACCTCGCTCTCTCTCTCTCTCTCTCTCTCTCTCTCTCTATATATATATATATATATATATATATATATATATATATATATATATATATATATATATATATATATATATAGAGAGAGAGAGAGAGAGAGAGAGAGAGAGAGAGAGAGAGATAGAGATAGAGACAGTCAGACAAAGGTTCGGATAGAGCTGCAATCCATTTCAGAGGCCGGGGTTCGAATTCCGGTCTCGTTCATTACATTCATTTACCCTTTCAAAAGGTATGTATTCCTCTCTTCTTTTCACCCGACTTTCCAGCCATGAGAAAATAGCAGGATAAACCGGGACCTATAGATCTGGCTGAAAAGCGGTTTAAGAGAACGACAACTCTAAATTCAAAATAGGGCGATATCCCTTTTGGGGGCCTTGTGACACCCACTGCACCAGTTTTAAGTATTCAGCTTTTCTTAAAAGTTTGGTCAGTTTTGCATAAGAATCCACCACCATAATCAAATTACATGCGCGTGTGGGTATGGCTGTTTGGTTCTAAGAACTAAGCTCCTGGATCCTCATTGGGCGAAAAGCATGTATATTAACAATTGTAACTAAAAGAGAAATGAGATATTTATTGAAGAGTTAAACCATAAAGAAAGTCCTTGAAGGAACAACCAAAAGAAACAATGAGTAAATATCATTCAAGCTTAAGCGTAATTACCTGGATTGCTTTGACATTGAGTGTTTACGATCCTTTGTCTTTGATGGCAATATTGCTGGTGAAAACATGTCTGAACTTTTCTTTTTCTTTTAAACTGTGAGAAAAGCGGAGAAATCAACGATCATTCATCAAAACTGTTTCCTTGCACATAGGATAGAAAATTACGAAATCGATGGCTAAAGACAGCAAGAACACTGATTTCGTTAGCAAATACCACTAATCTTGTATTAGTGAAAGAGGATCTTGATGGTGGTAGTAGTGGGGCCTTTCTACTGACAGCTGAATCACGCGAGTCTTTTCAAAGCAGCTGCAGGAGAATGGCTGGTACATAAAGGAAACGCCGGTTTTTGAGCTCCACTTCGTTTTTGCTTTAACTCACCGGATTACTTTACAAAAAAAAGGAGTTAGCTTATTAGAATTTACCTTGAAATGTGTACCTGCCGGTACCATCAGTTGTCAAATGACTGGAGCTGATGTCACAGGGCCATAATGCTTTTTGGAAATAGATTTTATAACTTGTACCTTTATGATTCAATATAAAAATACAGAAACATGGTGTATGTTACCTGCACTCATTGGAAAATATTTTGCTTAATGTATAAAGTAAACATGAATTAATACAAATAAATGTTTTTCTTCTGCGGCAATTATATCTACGATTGTACGTCAGGATACAATACTAAGTTTTTGGGTGTTCAATCGATCTGGGGGACAGCTTTTGAAGAGAGGGAAACTAAAAATGTGTACTATTTAAATATATTTAATATTCATATCAGGAAAGAAAAATAAAGAAAAATAAGTGTTTACCGACAATGTGCGTCCAGGGACTTAGCTCACTTCTCTCATTCTATATTGTTGCTTCTAGAATTTTTAGTTCGAAACCAAATGTGTTTTGTTTTTATTTGTGTCAATCATTTATTCAGTCTTATTTATTCTCTTGATGAAAAAAATATTTTCTGTCTTCTCATTTGATATACGAGATGAAAAAGCAAAACTATCCAAATCGTGTAACAGAATGGGATAACGTTTAATACCTAAAAAGACACTAAACTATTTGAGTTTCTTTTTTCAAGGTTTTTAGATAAGTCTTTTCACCATATTGACACCATTTGTCGTAAGAATCATTGAAAAAATCCTTTCTTTTAGTCAGCTAGAAATAGAAGTGGTTAAAACCGTTTTTATCAGTCCCACTATATCTTCCTAACTGAGCAAAAAGTTCAATCAGGCCTTCAGTAATGGTACCGACATGCATATTCTGGCTTCCATCTTCAATGTCTATTCAAGAACCATCAAGAGAACGGTGAGTAAGTTGTAAAATGAGTGAACAGTAAAGAGGAGAACTGGATCAGGAGGTCACAACAGCAAGAGGTATCATTTTAGCTTAGAGTTAAATACATTCTTATTGTTTAAAGTAAAGCCCAGTAGTGTT
>OZ010582.1:128314015-128379015 GCA_963932145.1 Acanthosepion lycidas
ATAATAATAATCAGCTACGACTGGACAAATGTATCTAAGTATGCCTGATTTATGGGGCTGCTAGATAATCCATGTTGAAGATGTCTTCTCAGGCACATTTGTTTTTATTCAGCACCCACAAAGACCACCTCCTGTTTTATACTGAGCGGACATTTGTTACAGTTTCTTGGAGGGAGCTCTTCATCTGGCGAAATCAAACAGTATGAACTAAGCCAGTATGCTTAAACTCTCGGTCGCGATAGCTTGTGACTTCGTGTTAGTCAATCATCGATGGGTCCAAAATACTCTCTACCTAATTTCATTTATAATTTGCACTTGGGTCAACTAGTGGTGTGATATTCTGGCATTCTCCAAACGTGTTGTCATCGAGGATTATCTCCTCAGGACGATAACACTTAAAAGTCCTCTTCCTTATAAATCGACCATGATGAGATTCGAATAATAATAATAATAATAATAATAATAATAATAATAATAATAATTTAAAATATAAGTAGGAATGTAATATTATAATGTATATGGATAATTTATTTTAAAGTAAAATTTATAAAGCATGTTATTTCTTATAACATAATACTATTACTAGTGTACTATTATATATATATATATATATATGCAGTCCTGTGTATGACGATAAACTACTTACGCGTACTGGGTAAGACGAAAAACTACATCCGAAAGCAAGGCCTCTGATCAGGAGGTTTTGAGGAGCGTGGAACAATCTATTAAATGCTGGTGTTCCCAGGTCCACCCTGACCCGGATTGATAGCAACTGTTATGGTCCCAGCTATAGGCAAATAGTTAACCCCGCAAAAGGACCAAAACACTATGAAAGTATAAAAATAGGTTTTAATACAAGCAATACTTTTTACCGGCAATACATTTTTGAAAAAAATTTTAAAAATTATTACCAGCAATACATTTTTGGAAAAAAAAAATACCAGCAATAAAAATCTTGTCGACATTAAATAACCCAATGAAGTTGAAAGGCTGCAAAACAAACCAAATCAAACCAAACTGTTTATATGTTTATTTTTTCCAGTGTTTAAAAGAAATATTAAACCTCAGTTTTAAATTGATTTATATTCACTTTATTTCTTAGCAATTGAATAATCCGGTCTAATTATTTTTTCAATTAACACCGCGACAACGAAATTTAAATGTAAATTATTTTGTGTGTGCGTTTATGATATCCTGCACCAACTATGTCAACTTCTCCAAGAACCTGGTTTAAAGTCAACCTTACTAAGCTTATTTCATTTTTTAACAATAGCTAGGTTTAGAAATAGAAATAGAAATGTATATGTTGAGGGGTCCAATCCTTTTTACACAAATGGACTCACCCAGTATATACATATAATACTGACACGGGAAGACGCGAGAGTAAGACGAGAGCAAGACCGGAAGAGTCGAGTTGAGTCGAGTCGAGTCGAGTCGAGTCGGATCCAGAGTAAAAGAGTGTAGGTGAAGTAACAGCGTTGTAGGAGTCACAGTGAGCAAGCACGTAGACTCAGTAAGAAGTCATACAGTGATACTTCAATACCAAAGACAGTATATATATTTTGCTACTAACCCGTATTCCTGGAACTACTAACCTGCTTTACCAGTTTGTATTATTACGTTAATACATTATTTTCATATTTTCATTCCTGGCGTTTGTTATATTATTGGTACCGGATTTCAACCCGGAATCCACAACAGTATATGCTTTATTTTGAAGTAAAATTAAGTTAATGAAAATAAACTTGGAGTTAGCAACTATGGGACATTTATGTACACTGGAAAAATAACTCGTAATAAACCATTTTAAAATACGTGTGTAAATAATAAATTTTAAGAAGTGAAGATCCAATCAGTGATTTCCATGTGGTTGACAGTGCTCTGTGAGTTTTTATTTATTTCGAAGATCCCCCCCTTTTCACAATGTCAAGTCTATTACTATATTAACTGATTCCTATTGATATATTATTTTATTATATTTTATTTTATTAATATTTAAAACTTATATTATAATTTATTATTAATATATTAAATGAATTCATATAATAAATTCAAATCATTATACAATTTTCCTTTATATATCCTTCTTTTATATATCCTTAGTTTTTATTCAAATTTTACGATCAAAACATCTGGTAGAGTAATAGGGACGCTAAATTACATTACTTCATCTTGTTTTTTTTCTATTTTAAAAATTTAAAATGGCGTAGATTACTGTAGAAATTCTAGTTCTCAGTTGCAACAACCGTTTCGGACAGCAATAGCTTTATGGACCACTGAAATATTACCATGGATGTCTAATTTGCTATTATATTGTGTGAACACCCAATGATTCTCTATGCCCCCAACAAGGTCCATATGGACCCCCGGTTGAGAATTCATGATCTATATCAATGACTATACTTCAAACACGACTTTCCTTTTATTTATTAATATATCAGATAGGTATCCTACACTTGTAGAGGACCCTGTGTTTACGTGTTGGTAAATTAGGAACACGTACTGTTTTTTCCTGTTAGAAGAAGGTTTAACAACAAGAACAATGCGGACTCAAGTTGAGTCCGAACAACGATGTAAAGAAAACAAACAAGACCTATATATATATATATATATATATATATATATATATATATATATATATATATGTGTGTGTGTGTGTGTGTGTGTGTGTGTCAACAAATATATGTATTAAACAACAAATTTACAAGTGACAAAGACATTAACATATGTATTTGTGTGTGAACGTAAAGAGTTTGGATTTTGGTGAATGTTCGTACGTACGTGTATGTGTGTTTCATGGCGTTTTCCCACATGTGGACGAAAATGCCGATCTCTGTGAGAGAACACATTTTTTAATGTGTCCGCTGAAGTGGAAAGTAAAAAAGAGAACGAGGCAAGAAGTCGTCCAGTATTTATAGTGTAGGTAGAGCGACCCCTAGTGACAATTAGAAATTTAAGGAGGAGTTAACTCCGACACACGCATCGTAAGCTAGTATATCTTTTCAGTACTCAAATAACACAGTAAATTAGTATTATATCAAGAATTGTGAAATGCCCAAGATTTCAGTTATTAAGGAGAAGTAATAATCTCCTCCCGGTAACGAAAACAAGATTTTTTCCTTGTAAACAATATTCCAGGCTCAGATAATCAGTTATTATATCAGCCATATGTTTACTTTTTCAGAACTCGGCGGCTATTTGGATTTATCCTATGAAAAAGACTTCTTGCGTGTGTTGAATAGTGAATAAATCTGCGTGTATTTAAGTATTGGCTTTTCCGTCTAATGATGGAGGCGAAAGGTAATGGGTGAGTTTAATGTATTTTGGAAAAAAAAACAGGCTTCGATTTGCAGCATCAGAAATCGATAAATTCACACGATCGGTAATTTGACTCTCTTGGTTTATTTTTTAAATCGTCTTTGCTGACTAGGCCATTTTCTATGCTCGTATTGTTAGACGACGAGACTTTCTATATGGCAGGGGATACTGGAATATGAATCAAATACTGAAGGAAACAAAAATCTGATTCAAGAGAAGGATGCTAAGAATACCATAGACAGGACGGGTAAGCAACGAAGAAATCTGAAGGAAAACAGAAAAAAAGGACAATTATTCTCAGCCTCAGAAAGAGACATGGATTTTCTCGAACATAATGAAGAAAGAGAGATTTGAAAATTTGACTCTCACAGGGCATGTCGAAGAAAGAGGGACAGGGCGAGAAAAAGGGCCATCTACCAGACATCCTTATGTGAAGAAAGTTAAGATAAGTGGAATACATACGTTACTAAAATCTATAATGGATAGGAAGTTGTGGAGAGGCAATAACCCCTACTATCTGAAAAGATACGGCACATAAAAAAACGGAGACGTATCTACTCGGGTTAGCATCATTCTACATTAAGTGCAACTAAAACATTGGTATAATTATTCATTTAAAATATTACTTTCTCAATATTTGGACCCGAGATGAAGGCACTTTTTTGCCTCCTCATATGATACTAGTTATGGGGCCTTCGGCGTGGTGTAATGGTTAACAAACTTGTCACGCTAGATCAGTTACGACTGAAAAGCGAGTTCGATCCTCACCCGGTGGCCCATACTCTCACCTTTGTGCCACATCTAACCTCCACTTAGAAAATAACCATATGATATAAGGTATGTTTAATTATACAATTTGTTATGTTTAAATAGTAGGTCAATGCAAAGATTGTTTCTCACATATAACGATTCCAGTATGCTGACTAAAAATCTTTCCTTTTTACTAGGATATTTATACTATATAAAGGATATTTATACTATATAAAGGCTGTTTGTACTATATAAAGCGTTTAATTCGTGAATTTAGTGCCATAATAAATGTGAGTCAAAACACAAGACCGGGCAGTGTGTACTTGGACTCAATTTAAACAGGGTGAGTAATAACAGAGCGAGAAATAAAAAAACTAGACGATAAATATATAATAACTAGATGAGATGTAGATATAGGCAGTAAAACGAGAACAGTCTACCTCCGTATATTAAATAAAGTGTTCAGTTTAGAATTACCGTAGGTTACGCGGGGCGATATAAACCGACCGAAAACAAAGATGAGGAAAATAATTTTAATTGTTGCAGGTTGAAGTTAACCGGAAAGCATGGAGCCAGAGGCGAGGTCCACAAGCGAGAAGTGCGAGAAAAGAAACTGTTAGGGTCGAATTTACAGCTACATCTAGCCAACTCAACGGTAAATTGATGAGATCCCGATGCCAGTCTAGGACTGTGTTTACATTCGTAAAGTCTAGTTACAATAGAGAAGAGCTCATTCTGAAAATTACCACGAATGTATTTATAGAAAAGACATAGAAAGGCAACCATACGGTGGTGGAAAAGTGACTGGGGGTGAGCTATTAGATGAGTATCAATAATATTGCAGATTCTTTTTTGGCTCTTATCAAGGAGCTCAAGGTAAATAGCAGGGGAACCGGACCATATGTGGCAGTCATCTTCTAAGCATGGACAAATGGCATAATTATAAGATAGATTATGGAGAGAAAAATTGTCTCGCCCGACCTAAGTGAACCGACTTTCTTAGCAACTGACATATGAAGTTCAGAGCAGTACTTAATTGACGACAATATCTAATCATTTTACTACAGAAATGGCTAGAGCGGTAAGTTCTATGTTAACAGTTTCTTCACTCGCACCCTTTGAGTGTGAATCTTTCTTTCGACTTACTTTCAAATCAATTTTGATTTTCAAAAGTGCAATGTCAATTATCTTTTGTCTTCTTAATTTCTTGTTTCTTTTTACAATGTTAAATAATGATATTTCTCATATTTTCACATATTCAGTAACCACTTGCTTCTTAGTGGCTGTATTGCCTAGATTGGGGCGAAAGAAATCTCCGCATGAGAAACGGTGAAACTATTAACTATCTCTAAAGATACTGGGAATATTATATGCCATTTATACCACCCAAGAATGTATCTGACCCCGCTTGCCATATTATTTCTTTCTAAGAGTCAAATCAGAATAAAAATAGAGTTTTGATATCTGGAAGATTTCTGCCCTGGAACTGCTCAAATCTCACTTTTCAGCCTCTAATCTCTAAACTGCTCTAATCTCTCTTTTCAGCCTCTATAGAGTTCAAAAGCGTTATCACGACCACGTAGGCAATGAAATTATTTCCAGCTCCTTCTCCACAGATGCAACGTCGCAAGCTTATCCCGACTCCACTACTGTTTCCATAGGAAATGATTTGACGGCTCACATTCCCTCGTTTCTCCAGTTCACACCTCTAGGGCTAAAACCCACTATGCTATCTACACAGCGGCGAAATATAGTCATTCACGTTGTATTCCATTTTTAAAAAGAATTTCCCATTTAGATAGCTTATTTCCAAGAAAAGGCTCAGGAGAAAAATCCTCCCCGGACACTGCAATGTTAACCAAGTCTAGGATCAACAGTTATCTATCCTACATATCCTCAGAATCTACTATTTATACGTCTATAAAGCAATAACCTTCAGTAAGCCTCTAACTTGTGAGTCTCTTGACCCTTATATTGGTCGAATAATAGTGTAAAGAAATTACTTGCCTTCGGAGACTACCCAATGAACATAAGTTCAAATCTCGTTGGAATAAACTTTTATTTTTAAACCCTACTGCTTATACAAATCTAGCAGAAAAATATGGTTCTAGGAGATTTGCGTTCTGGACAAATGCGTACCAGACAATCAGGTCCCTGGATATTTGCGTCCCTAGATAAATGCGTACCTCTGATAATATTTAAAAGTCAATTACCATAAATTTTTAAAAAAGCCTAGGTAGTAATCAGAATTTTTTAAAAAAGGAATAAAAGAAATAAAATTTAAAAAAAATAAAAGTTTATTTTTGTTTAAAATGTAATGACAGATTAACAGTGTTTGAAGATCACTCTACACATAGCCAGTATGTTTTTGTTTCATCGGCTTTTTTATGATAGTGCTAGCTGTAATTTTCTTCGTCCACAAATATTTTTCCACTACCGTTTGATTTTCGGAACTTAGCCATGGGTTCCAAATAAAAATATAATCTATAAAATCCATAATTTAGTAGATCTTTGTGGTACGCACAGCTGGAGTAAACTGAAACTGCTAGCTTAATTTAATCTTGCTTTAAAAAAGAAATGTTTCTCTCTTTTTTATTTATCGTAACAATCTATCTGCTTGTTTAGAGTAATTAAATGTATTGGTGTGAAAATTTCTATATTAACTATTTCTTAAAAATACTAACTTCAAAAAATTATCAAAGTTACGCAAATATCCAGAGGCGCAAATATCCAGGGACGCAGTTGTCTGGCACGCAATAGTCCAGGGGGCAAATGTCCTATACGCAATTGTCTGTCCCCTGAAAAATATAACTATTTGATCATGGCGTTAAAGAACATCAATGATAAGATAAAATAAAACATCTTCAAAATTTGATAAAAAGGTTTAACAGACAATATTCAAACTGTGTAGACTTAATATCCATTTTTTTGTCATCTTTAATTGAAATATTAGATTGGTGCAAAAATAATGACGTAATAATGTCGTTTTTTTGACGAATTTTTAACGTCAAAAAACGACATTATTACGTCATTATTTTTGCACCAACCTAATACTTTAATATGGATACTTTGAATTAGCTTTCATCGACTCATGTATTTAATTACCTTCGTCCGATCTAGTTTTCTTTCCTACGGACGTCATGCATGGCGCCAAAATCCTTAAGAAATATCTAAACTGCTGTATGAAACGGCTTTCTCAAATCAAGTAACTTCTAGCGAACGAAGTCTCTATGGGTTAGCGAGAACCGTCCTTCTTCGAGACTTACGCAGTGACGCTACAGAATCACAAAAGATTGTATAATACCAAGTAAAAGAAATGGAATCATTTAAGGATACTCAACAAGTTAACTGTATAGAATATGTAACTCGAAGATTAATCCATGACAAAATCAAGATGTTGATATTCGAAGAAAAATTTAAGAAGGAAGCCCCCATCAGTGCTGGAAAGAGCAATAACCATGAAAGTGACAAACCTGTTTTAGTGAGCTGGTTTTGAGGGAAAGATGCTCCGTCAATGAATGGCGAATGTTTCCTTGTACGGAAACGGCTAATATTATCAGCACTTTTAATATCAACGAGCAAGTGTGTTTTGCGAACAGACTGAATTAAATTCTGCTTTTGAGGGTTTTCATGGACTCTCAGGTAATATCGTAATTCTCCATTTATAATAGGCTTTCATCCATAATACGCCCTCCTAAAATTGTACTGAAAGTGTGGGAAAATGCTTATACGCACGCATAATGCGTACCTTTTGTCTATAAATTGTACCTCTCCAATTTCATTACGACCAGCGTTTCCTACTCTTATTATAAAAAGGGGTTTAAACATAGAATGACATTATTCTCATTTAGTTTTATGTTAATTCTCATTTTATTTACATGTGTAAGTATTATTATGTACATATGATTGCATTTGACATAATTGTGGGGTCGTTTGTAGTCAGTAATTATTTCACAACTGAAATTGACCTATGAAACGGCAATTGTTTAAAGATATTTTTGTAGTTGTGCATAATATGCTACCTGATTTTGCTTAATATTTATTAGAAAAAATATGCGTATTATGCATGGAAAATTACGGTACGTATGAAGAATAACAATATCTAATGTCAGGTGGCACAACATTCTTTCTTTTATGTGCCGTGCCCTATCAGGTCGATGGCGATCGCGCTTTCCTTACACTCAAAACAACGTTTTTTTTACCTTATGTACCCTTCTAGTTACGCTTATTACTTGCTTTTTCCTTCTGTGCCTCTTGTCGTCAGTATATCTTATGCGTGTTAAATTCTCCAAATCCGCCATATCTATTAACGTATCCAAGATATTTCAAGTGTTTCTTTCTGATTTTAAGCATGTGTCCTTTTAATTCTGAGACTTGATACTCATATGCCCAGTTCATGTTGTTTTCAGTCACCTTGTGTAGAACGACATCTCTGCCGTTTCACGTCTTATCTTCATTTGTGAGGAAATTGAACAACATTCTCTGTCATACAGGACGATAGACATTGCATATCAATTCAGCGTTTTCTTTTGTTTCTTTAATCGAGACTAAGCACAGTGATATTCGGCCTTATGTAAGAGCGAGTTTTGTCTGGTTAACAAACTGTACAGCGTTCGATCTCCATTGTGTACTCAAAAAAAGAAACAGGCAAGTAATGAATACCACAAAATCAGCAACTTTATCAATGTATACCGTCAGAGTTGTGTATGTATTTTTTTTCTTTTTAAAATTCTATGGATGGAGAGGATCCGTACCATTCGTGCTAAGATGGAGAGCATCCTTGCCACGCGTGCTGGGATAGTGAGCATCCGTGCCTTCCTACTGCGCTATCTGGTGGGATGGCCATGCCCGCCGTATGGACGACCGTAGACCCCCAAAGAGATTGCTCTATGACGAGGTATCCACAGGCAAGTGATCACTCTGCAGACTAAAGAAACGTTACAAAAACACACTGAATGAGTCTCTCAAGCATTGTGACATCCCCCATTGCATCTGAGAAGAGTCTGCTGAGGGCCATACTCTCTGGCGCTCTATTGTAAGGTCCGGAGTGCCTGGTTTTGAAGAGAAAAGAATCAAGGATAAAGAAAAGAGACGTCTGAAAAAGAAAAAAAAAGATGAAGCGCGCTTCACCTCCCAGCCTGGTTCAGCCCCCAGCATCCCATGTCCCAACTTCAAGAGACTTTTCAGGGCAAAGATCGGATTCATTAGTCATCTCCGCCCTTCCGTGATTCGCAGTCAAGGTCATCTCCGCATGCAGAGGAGGAAGTTACATTAAACGTTATAATTTATTGGACACACATGTTTGAATTTAGGCCTTGTTGTTTTTTTTTACGGAGTTTAAATTACATCCATTGACCTGCGTATTTGAGATTACCAACAAAGTAAATTTGCCCACCAGTAGCGTTTTAACAGGCGTAGCCAACTCTAGCGTTTGAACAGGGGTACCCCAACTCTATAAGAACTCTCGACTTCACAGGCCGGTATGATTAAATGAAAAAATAAATATATAAAAATGGATGGCATCTACTCAACCACGTTTGTAAACTAAAATGTACCGTGTAAAGGGATTAGAATTAATGTCAGATTAAAGAACAAGACAACCATCATAAATATTAATGAACAAAAATAGTTTCCCATCTTATAGTTTGATTGATTTGTGTTTTTACGGTTTATCAACAATTTGCAGGTTATTTAAAGCCAGAAAATATTTTAGATTGTAAGAATTTTGGGGATATATTAATGATTTACTGTTACAAGCTTACTTATCCATAATTGGAGAGAAAAGAAGTCGATATATACCTTTTCTAAGGATATTTGCCCGTAAGTGAATATAACGAACCCTGCTCGAACTGAAACACGACTCTCCCCGATTTCTAATTCCGAGCCATTATCCATTGCTCCACCTGAACAGCCAAGCTTATAGGACTTTATATTCCCAAGCGTTCACCCATCTAGGTATTGTCCAAATCGACGTTTCTTGACTTCGTTAATCGTACGAGGACCTCTGTCTCAACGTTATATGATCATTAGGCACACCCGAGAAAAAGGCAAAAAATGATGATATTGTTGTGGATATGCCCGTGGTATTTCCCTACAATTCAATAGATCACACATATATATTTGAAATATATGATTCCATTGGATTCGACGAATTACATTCCAATGAAAATTGTTGGAAATAGAAAAAGCATTTAAGCCATAATCAATCCACTACATGTTTTGCGTGTAAGAAAATGGGACAAAATTCATTTTTGAGGATTAGTGAGTCATGCAGCATGTGGCTTATGTGCAGAATAAACTAATTGTCCTTCAGGGAAGCCAAGCACAGGGTTGATCAGTGATGACCTCCTATTTGGGGATTGGGATACGCGAATTATCCGATGTTAGTAGTGGTCAAAGCAAATGAAGACGTATCGGCTTCGATGCGCATGACATCTTCGCAGGCGAAAAAAAAAAGTTGGGCAGGCATTTAGGAAAACAACTTGACTAATGAGGAGACGGACAGTCTCACTCAAATATCGTATAAAAGCATGCCAGACCCACATTCAGGTGGAGGGACCGTATCTACAAACATTCTTAATAATGTTGAATAAAAATCTAATGTTACATATGAGTGCCATGCTCCCCAGTCGAGGCTCTGCATACGGACAGTCTCAGCACGGGAAACTGACTCCGTTTTTACGTGGTTTATAGACAATTTTTGCCCGAGCCTATGGGCTCGTTGCACTACTTTAAACTCGGCCTTGTGCCACATCTTGCTGAGTGGGGCAGCCGGTAAATAATTATGAGCATTCTTATTTATCTGCACAACTATAAAATTACAGTCTGTTTTCTTTGAAAAACAAAATTAAAATTCTTGGCGTTTCAATTGGTTTGAACACCTATCATAATTGTCATTGGATAATATATTAGTCATAATTGTTATACTTAATACTAGTACAGCGTTTTAACTTTTCTGCTGTATCTTCTTTTGACTTAATTTGTTATGAATGCTTTTATAGGCCTGCTTTCATATAAGCGACTACTTTACAAAAGAGAGTATATATAAAAACCAGATATGTTGATATATATTTGATTTCAGATGAAATTTCTCATTCCCTTCGTGGAAAGGAGGTAATAAATGAGAAGTTTAAATGATTGACTGTCGTCTTCTCTTTCTTGCAGAAGAGTCGTGTGCCAAGATAAAAGGAAACTATTTAAAATCCCCCCCCCACCCGAAAAAAAAACATCGCTGCCGGGACGAGAACTTAAAAAAAGAAGAAATATTGCCTTGCAATTCTACAAAGAAAATAAAGAATAAATAATTAAATTGATAGATGAAGGAATGGCGTGCAGTACACAAGAAACAAAAGTGAACCTACCATAGAGTCATGATGGATTAGCTTTTCACGAGTTCCATCCTCACTGAGCCACACACAGTTATAGCCCTGTATCAATTTTAGTAATTGATTGACTTGTTTTTTACGGTTTATCAATCCTTGATGGTTCACTTAAAGCCGGAATATATTTTAGATTTAAAGAATAAGTATTTTTTGGCGAGTGAATATTGCATTGACAATGTTTTGAGAAAAACAATGATTTTTACAAACACAAGTCCTACTATTTAACCAATAGCTAGAGGGAGAATATAGATTTTCAGTTCTTTTATTGCGCGTAAGTGAATGTAATGAACCTAACTGGAATTCGAATGGTATTGAGGCGGAAGTGAATGTATCAAACTCAGATCAGCGATTTCTCATACCGAGCCGTTATCCAACACACCACACTCATATCCAAGCTTACAGTACATAGTAATTGCCAGCGGTCGTAGCAGAACCGGTGATTCAATATTATATGGCCGTATGTCCGTGGACAATGCTAATTTGGTATAATATATACACATTCTTCAAGATTCGAAGTAGTTTCCATTATCATTTATAGGTATATATTAGGTTGGTGCATAATTATCAGGCGTTTTTTTTTTTAAACAATATTTAACTCTGAACTACAGCATATTAATAATCTCCTTTGCTGTGTACTTCTGTTTATTGAATATGAAGACAGTGTAGTGAGTTCGTGTCTGGGTGGTTGCACCTACGTCTTTGCATTTGTGACAATATATAAGATTATTTGCTACTTGTATAACTATTCATTTCCGAGTCATATCTATCACAGAAATAGAGGATGTGAATTTAGTAAGTGCTAAACACTTCAACTACCTCGGCGTATAGATCATTATAGCAAAAATAGTTTAGGAGATAAGGATGTTGAACATAGAATATGCAACGCTAGAGGTTGTTTCGCCCAAGTTCCCAAATTCCTACAAAGCCAAAACAACTGAGAAATCGAGTCATGTATTAAATCACGACGCCAGATCGAAATTTTTATGTGGATGTCATGCATGACGCCAAAACCGTTCATAAATATGGCTTTGATCGAAGGAGGTCTAAGGATCTTGGTGAATATCCTACTTCTCAGAACCATGTAAACTGACACTAAATTATTATAAATAAAGAACTGTATCAAATAGCAGAAATGACATCATTTTGGGAACTTTCAAAAGTAGCAACAACTAAAAGGGATACCCATGTACTTCGAAGAAAATATAACGAAATAATCAGAATCTTGATGTTCAACAATACTTCAAATAAAACGTTAGAAAGAAACCCCCGTCAATACTGGAAAGAGCGATAACAGCTACTTGACTTGAGAAACCTACTTTCTTGAAAATTTGTTTTAATAGAAAGATTTTATAAATTTAAACCGATAGTCGTACTGGCTGCTCGAGCTATGAATGTCGAATATTTCCTTATAAAGAAACGGCTAATATTACCCTTACCATATCTTACATATTATTTCTAATGCTAACTAACGCAAAAATAATTACCGACATTCTACAATAGTGCTTAATCAACGTTAATTTGGTATAATGTATAAACATTCTTCAAGATTCGAAGTAGTTTCCATTATCATTTATAGGTATATATTGGGTTGGTGCATAATTATCAGGCGTTTTTTAAACAATATTTATTAAGAAAAAGAATCATAACAATTCAACAATAAAATTTTAAATTTTAATTTTTTTTATTTCCTAGCGTATGATTATCAATGCGCATTTTTATTTTTTAAATAGTTCTTTATTAAAAAATAAACAAAACAAAAAATTTATTAACAAATAACTCGCTTACATAAACGCCTGATAATTATGCACCAACCCAATATATCCCTATCAGCTGCCTTAGGCTACAAAGACGTGCCGTATAATTTTCATTATCTATTTCCCTAAAAGCACCATAAAATAACAACTTTGTCTCGTTTCGTAGTGGTAATAGCAAAATTTTTTTTAATTTTTTAGAGAAAAAAGAAAGCAATCCAAGACAAAGTACTCGTAAATTAGCAAAAAATATATTGAGCCCATATGATGATTCATAGAAAAGAGAGGGAAAAATGAGCAAACTTGGTGTTTGAATTATTGAATAGCAAAAAATAACAAAGGGAATCATTTATAAAAACAGAAATGATGACTTGACTTAATAATATATAGGAATTGAGACTCGAACCTGTGGCCTTGTACCAAACTAAGCCGTCTTTCTTATATGCCAATGATATAGTAAAATTCAAAGAAGGGTAAAAATGTATGAGTTTTGAAAAAAAAAGAGAGGAAGTTAAATAATTCGAAGAAGTTTGAAAAGTCTAAAAGTCTATACAAAGTAAAAAGTCATTGAAAATAAATTTAAAAAAAACGAAACAATGTCTGTAAGCGAAGACGATATCAGCATAAAAAAATACAATGCTAAATGCTGTAAAACAGAAATGATATGAAGCGCCATCTTTTTCAAAATTCCTACGAAGTTATGCCAAAACCTAGGACGGAAAATGAAAAGAAGAAATCGACGATTCATAACCTATTCTTTTATAACAAAAGACATTTCTAGAATAAGCCCGTTCGCCAATCGGTAACATTTTTCTCTTAGACAGTCTATCAATTTCGCCCTCCCTCATTGATAACATTTTAAAAGAATGTATTTCGTATAATGTCTTTCTAAAATATTGACTAATCTGAGAAAAACGCCATCTTAATTCAATATCTATATTAAAAGTATCGTTGGGCAAAGTTACATTTCAACTTTAAATCTGGCTTTAGTTGTAATTTTCTAGTGTTTACTATATTTCCAGGAAATAATTGAACTTCTTTTCTTTTTTTAATCAGTTCACCCAAAGCAAGCTAATAAAGTCACTAAGAGGCAGACAGATACTGAGTGTTAGAGAATATGAGAAAAAACTACTATTAAGGAGAGAGATAGGATAATAAAAGAACAAGAATAGAGAAGACAGAAGATAACGATTGACACTGTATTTGAATTTTTGAAGATCAAAGCTGAGTTCGATGCAAGAAGCCGGAAGAGAGTTCCACAAGGAAGAAGTGCGACAGAAGAAACTGTTAGCCGTTACAGTTACATCTACCACCAATCTAATACTGCGATTATCTTCATAAACTCTACGTACTTAGTACATTTAGCCCAACCTGCCCCGAGCGTTGCATGTGGCACAAGGCCGAGTTTAATGTGGGTTCACCGAGCCCAAAAGCTCGGCCAAAAAATGCCCGTAGAACCCGCAAAACGGGATCGGGTTGGCCAACCTCCCCGAATAAGACTTCGGCTGAGCCTCGTCCGGGTTCCTCTCTGCTTAGAGGCAGAGAGTTCGACCGTCTAGCTGGAACAGATCGCAGCTAGTCTCAGTCTAGGTACTTAGTTCATCAGAACAATTATCATGAAAGTATTTATAGAAAAAGCACGGTGAGGCTATTTTTACATAGGACAGCATTCACTGAAATGGAGAGAAAAATAAAGTAATAGGATTACTTGTGATGTGTGCGTGTGTGTGAGTACGCCACGGGTTTAGGTTGAATTAAAGTTTGATCGCTTGGAAACTGCTTCCCCAGAGAGGAAATTGAACGATCCTGTCGCTACTCCATAGTAAAGTTGGGAGTGAGAAAAAAACAATAGAAAAAGCAATTAAATGAGTTTATGACCTTTTGATAAGGATTTGGGTGAATGGATCGAATATATACGTATAAAACATACACATGTGTTCAATTAATTTATTTTGAAAGATACCAGCCGCTTCTGCAAGGAGTAGTAACCCATTCCGATCCAAACCCTCTTCATTAAAATTAATGCTAAGAAAGTTGGTTCACTTTGAAGAGATAGACAACTTTTTTCTCCAGAATCTATCTTACATACTTATAAATCTACCGTTTTTCCACGCTTTGAATATGGCTGTCACTTTTGGTCTGATGTACTTGCTATATATTTAGAGATTCTTGATGAAATCCAGAGAAGAATACGAAATATTATTGGCCCTCACCTGTCATTTCGGCTTCAGTCCCTTTTCTATTGTAGCTTCTCTGTGCCTTTTCTATAGATTCTTTCATGGTAATTGTTCGGATAATTTCCCCCCTATGATATATTGACTTTATCATACTCCCCCTCCACCCAATTGAGCCGCATATTTGTATTATCAAAATAAATATTACTTTCATCTATATTAACTAGAATCTATGAATTTAAGAGCAGTTCTAGATTAACAGCCATGTCTAAACATATTACTGTTGAATTGGCAAGTTGCATACCTATGTTCTATGCTAATAGTTTCTTCTGTATCAGTTCTTGCTTGTGGAACTCTCTTCCGGCTTTATGCTTTCCAGCCAACTTTGATCTTCACAAATTTAACTGTCAATCGTTATCTACTATCATCTGGAATACTCTTTTTTTTTTATTGTTTTCGCTCCTTAATAATGTTTCTTTTTATTTTCTTATTCTTTCACAATTAGTAATCCCTTCTGTCTTCGTGGCTTTATTGCCTTCATTCTAATGAAATGATTAAAAGATAATAAAAATTAATATAGGAAGTACTTAATCATTAATTAGCATTAATTCTAGAGGATTACTTAGAATAATTGAAGCTACACTTACACAATAATAATCATGAAACATAAAACCCCGTGTCGTTCACAACAGTGAATGTTATTTTAAAATCTGTTTAGACATTTATTTTCAATTTAATATCTACGCCTTTAAGTGCTGTGAAATTTTGTAACGCTCACGGAAAAATTATTTAAATTTTAAATTATATATCCCTTCCATATAGCGTTAAATCATTCTGCAAATGATGTCACTTTCCTTCGATATACATAGATTTTATTATAGAGTTTCTAGAAGTTCCTGTATAAAGTTATATGGACAATTTCATATTGGAACTGATGATAGTAACGTTCTAGCCAATGTTTCCAAATAAAAGTATTCGTATGAAGACATAATTTTCATTTGTATGTGCTAAAACTCAAACAAAGGAAATACAATAAATAAATAAAAACACACAAATAAATACACTCCAAAACGTCTTAGGAAGTCATCTGACCAAAATCGTCTGAAGATACCGAAAAGTTGAAACCAAGGTAGTGGAATTAGCTGATCTCTTAATTTTTTATACTTAAAAGCTCTACATGGTAATTTTTTATCTTCTTATATGTATAGTAAGCACTTTTTAATACTGCTGTTAGCCTGCTTTAATTCAGCTTTGACCATTATATATATATATATATATATATATATATATATATATATATATATATATATATATATATATATATATATATATCTTACAGACTATATGTCTGGGCTCATTTTTAGCATAGTCCGTTCATATTCACGGATATTTTTCTGTGTATTACAATCAAATGTTTCAAGAAATGCGCTGTAATAATGAAAATCACTTCTACAGAGAGACCCTTCTAGAAACTGACACCATAAACAGTTTGGGAACTTCTTTAAATTTTAAAATTCACAGGGGAAAATGCTCATTAATTAATGGTATCTTGATTCTAATTGTGCGAAAAAAATTTCCTCTCTTTAATGAAAATGATATATATATATATATATATATATATATATATATATATATATATATATATATATATTTGAAATTTAGTTTTATTGAAGAAATCGAAATTAATTTAAGTAAACCTAATTTATCTTTGAAGGAGATGAATCACTAATAATTCCTGCCCAATTACCCGCGATTTGCCTGAACTGGGCCAGGATTTCTATAGAAACAAATAGACACTGTGTAAAACATCGATATTTTTACCAGAGGAATTAATCAACTGTCATTATTATTATTACAATTTTATTTCTTTTCAAATTGTTTATTCGATGCAAAATCAATATAAGAAAAGGGAAAAAGGTGATCTTTTCTTTTTCAATTCTATATAGAAATTTATTTTCTAATTATTCTAAATTATATTTAATTTCTCATTCAGTATTTCTGAAGACCGCACTATTATTTCATTAGCGTCGTTTCTAATTTTCCTCAAATCACTAAATGTTCTAATCACTTTGCGAAGATCTTTAAAACTGTTTCTTCTATTTTAATGAGAACTTAGCTTAATATATGGCATTACGACAGCAAAATCTTTTATTATAAGATAATATGGCTGTTGTAAATCTATCATCTTTTTCGTGTCTACTTTTCAAGGCGTCTTAGAAAATGACTTTCCTGCATGAATTCCTGTCTTTTGTTGTTGCTAATAAATTTTACCCGCCTTCTTTGTTCCTGTTCTATCAACTATTCGTACAAATTATCTTACGCTCTCTTTTCCTCTGCTTCTCTTGCATTCGTGAATAAAACTCTCTAGTCCCTGGTTCCTCATTATGTGCATCATAGACTTAAACCAGGTGTTGTAACGTCCTGGGTATGGCGATAAACTACATCCGCGTCCTGGGTACGGCGATGAACTACATCCAACAGCAAGGCCTCAGATAATGTTTTCGGAAAAATAATGTTGTCAGCTATATGTTTTTGAAACAATAATGTTGCCAGCTATGCGTTTTTGGAACCATAATGTTGCCAGCTATTCGTTTTTGAAACAATAATGTTGCCAGCTATACTTTTTTGAAACAATAATGTTACCAGCTATAATTTTGAAACAATAATGTTGCCAGCTATACGTTTTTTTGTAAAAAGTAATGTTGTCAGATATACGTTTTTTGTTAAAAATAATGTTGCCATCTATACGTTTTTGAAACAATGTTGTCAGTTATACGTTTTTGAAACAATATTGTCAGCTATCCGTTTTTGGAACCATAATGTTGCCAGCTATCCGTTTTTGAAACAATAATGTTTCCAGCTATAAGTTTTTGAAACAATAATGTTGCCAGCTATACGTTTTTGAAACCATAATATTGCCAGCTATGCGTTTTTGAAACAATAATGTTGCCGGCTATAAGTTTTTGAAACAATAATGTTGCCAGCTATAAGTTTTTGAATCAATAATGTTGCCAGCTATACGTTTTTTATTCCATACAAAATAGGCATTTAAAATTCATATAAACTAGATTTGGCATTAAATAACCCACAGTGGTTGATATGCCATAAAACCGAAACAAACAAACAAACAAACAGGTGTTGTAAGCTTAGATGTAAAGGTCATGTGATAGATAATGGCTAGGAAGAGTTAATAGGACAGCTGAGTACTAATTCTCGTTAGGTTCGTTATATTCATATATTCACTTACGCATACTCTTGAAGGATGGTACGACTCCACCTGTTCTCCTCCAGCTATGGGTTAATAAATAGCCGTTTGTCACTAAAATATTATTATTTCTCCTCCTAGCAGATCTTATAATCTAACAATATATCCTGACTTTAAATAAGGATAGAAAAATCGTAGAAAGCGAATGTATGAACGAAATAAAAAATTTCAACTTTCTCTTTATAATTCTAATAATGTGTGATTTTTTATTGAATATATTTTCCGTAAAACTTACTCGTTGCTCAGATGTTTCATCCGGGCATAGTTCTGTTGAACCAGATTTCTGTTGGGTCAAGTGTCTTGTTCATCTCTAAAGAAAATAGCCAGCATTCAATGTCATATATAATAGGCATCAGTGGCCGTTGGTTGAAAAGTGTTTCGCATCGCATTCAAACAACAGTTCAGCACGCGTCAAGTTGGATTTGGTCGAGGTCAAAACAACAAGCAAATAAAATTCGCGCAACTTCGCCACCTAAAATGCGCAAATGAAATATTTGTGTGGTCGTTTATAACGATTTCTACGAGCGCCAAGATAACGGCAAACGCCTTCAGGAAATAACAAACTTTCATTACGGATAGAAGCTGCAAAGAGAAACAACTGGTTTTTTTTTATTTCATTACGAGAATTTACAAAAAGGAACGATCAATTAGCTTACCTTCATACCCTGCCTGGTGGCAAACGTTGCTGGTGGCGCCAGGGGTGGCGGTCCCGCCATAGCCACCGAAACCGTGATATCACCCCTGGTCGGCGGCTGATGAAGACAGGGTATCGCACGTGCTAACACACGTTGAATGTTAAAAAAAAATAATATAAGATTACATATTATATAACATCCCAGTACTCTTTTTTATGTTTATAATTATAATTCCTATTTCTTAATACTTCGCTTAGTTTCAGAAAGACATAATCCCTTGTCCCTATATTCCTTTCTGTTTCTTTATATTCATATATGAGATTAGATATTACATATCATCCCAGTACCTTTTTCTTTGTTTCTAGTTATATTTCATATCTCTTAATACTTTGTTTAGCTTCAGAAAGATATCTTCCGCTATTCCTATGCTCTTCTCTATTTCTATATCAAATTTCCACCGTCTGTTACTTCCCAATCCAGATGATTAAATTTCTACATTGCCGAACTCGTACGTCTAAAGTACATAACTCGCACTGCCTCCTTACAGTAAATAGTTTGTCCTTTCTTGCTTTCCATTATTTTTCATCTTCTCGGCCAACTTTAGTTAAGTCTTGGGATTTGTCAGTTCAGAAGCACCTCCACAGGTCGAGGCCTTCTGTTAGTGTTAGTATCGCAAAGGTTACAGAACCTGGTATTCCCCAGTGAGTACTGACCAAGCTCAACGTTGCTTAACCTCGGTGATCGAACGAGCTCTGAGATCTAAACGTGATATGACTGTAGGATGTGCAGATGGCGTAATGGATAGATTCCCGAAATGAGAAATCGGAGAAACGAGTTCGAATTTCACGTAAATACTCTTAAAATATTTATTTCTACTCCAAGCCCAGGGTTAAATAGTAAGACAGGTGGCAATCAGTCGGGAGTCTAATCCCGAATTTAAAAAAAGAACAAACCTTTCCAATGTTTCTATCAGTTTCGAGTCAACTCTCAGGACATTGTTATCGGCATATCTTTTAAGCTGTTAAGATTATGTTCCTGGATAATAAATCATGAGAGATCTACTATTTTTCTTACTATCTTTTCGCTAAATAAATACGGGGATAAAACACATTCTTGGTTTATACCAATTTTTAATTTTATGCATTCACTGTGTTCGTTTACTTTCAGGGTTCATATTGTTTGTTCAATGTGGACGTTAGTTTGCGGACTCTCCTTAAAACCTCAAATTATTATTTATGTTAAAAGCTTTGGATATTCGTTCACAATTACTTATTTTTTCTAATTTATTTTATTATTTTTATCTGATTTTTTCATAAGACATTTTATTTACACATCAGGTACCCGCTGTACTTTATCTGTGACATCATATATATGTATATATTATATAGACATTATATATTAGGTTGGTGCAAAAATAATGTCGTTTTTTGACGATTCTTTTGATTATCGTTCACCCATTTATCCGACATTTTCTAACTTCCCTATTTGCTTTAAATGGCGAACGACTGTGGTCGACCTCGAGTTCAACATGAACTTCTCGTGTGGTTTTGCGAGGATCGGCTTCAATTAAGGCTTTCAAACGTTCGTTATCAACCGCAGAGGCCGGCCGCGACCGTCTTCATCTTCGAGGCTCTCGTCACCATTGCGAAATTTCTTGAACCACCGTTGTGCCACACGTTCGTTAGTGGTTCCTGGGCCAAACGCACCATTGGTATCATGAGCTGTCTCGGCAGTTTTTCGGCCTAGTTTGAACTGGAACAAGAAAATTGTGCGGATTTGAATTTTGTCCATGCTGTCGAAAAGCCTGCAAAAAAAATGAATGAAGAGATTGAGAACGGTAACGAATAACACGATTCGATAGAGCGAAAAACGCGCTCCAAAATGATATATAACATGGCTATATATATATATATATATCGATGAATTAATTCAGATATCATATATAAATGTAACATATGTGAGAAAACGACATTATTTTTGCACCAACCTAATATTATATATTACATAGACATCATGTTCCTACCGAGATATCAAGAACCTTTCTATATATTCCTGCCTATTCCATCCTTGCTGACATATGTACAGTTGCAAAATGAGCCTCCAATGTTTAATTAACCCACCTTCGAATATTTTTTGAACCTGATTCCAATGACGCCTCCCCCAAAATTTTATAAACACTACAGGTGTTTAAAGGTGCTTATCAATCTAGTTCAGTGCCCCTCGTGACCCATTTTTGTGTCTTCTCCTGTCGAACAATATATTTTACAATTGACAAGTCCAGTGAGCTTTTCAACCATTTATTTATTAAGCTTAGCTTAAGAGAATGCAGGGCCGCATATAGGAAGAATAACACAGTCAAAATATTTAGAACTTGCTTAGTCAGTTCTACCCAACCTACCATATTCACCTGGCCTTGTACCAAACAATTCTGTAAAACGATATGACGAGGAACAATTTCTCCAATCTAAACCAGACAGAAAATTTCAACGATAAACTTTATCACAACAAAACATATTTGATTTTACTCAAAAGACATCAGAGTTGAATTGAATAAAATGTAAGTGTACTTTATATTTTGGAGAATAAACCAGAAATAATTATGACACATTTTTAAAATCCGTCAGTTATGTGCCATGCGTAATACACTCTTAAGCGATCATGTATCGAAAGATACATGACTGACGATGCAGAATTTTTTCCGGAGTAGGTTGCCATTTCTTTCTGTGGTAGAGCAGTTGTAACGCAAGGCTATAGAACTCGGTCTGTCCTGCTATTTACCCATAGCTGATGGTGGGAGAAGAGGATTCATACTTTTTCCCAGGGGTATTAGCATGTAAGTAAATCTAATGGACTCGACTGGAATTCGAACTCGTCTCTCTATTATTAAAATACCGTTAGTAAGTTTTTATATGTTATAAAAAGTGGCGTTGAAAATGAGAGTCGGTTTCAGCAAAATAACTGACCTTTAAAAAGAAATAAAAAGATAAAAATAAGGGAAGCCATTTCCATTTCTGTAGTTATCACGGGTGAGTAGGAAATGTTAAAATTCTACGATCTGAATTCAAAGACGTCATTTTCTACCCAATCTCTGTTAAGAAGAGCTTAAATGGTTGTCATCTGCTATGGACAAGAATGCCGAGAAAATAAAACGTTTAATCTTTTATATTAATCGTGACTTCCCTATCTGTAGAATGATGAGAAATGCGAATTAATAGAAACGATTGCCACTAAAAAAAAAAAAAAAAAATAAATAAATAAAATAATGAATAATGTTCGCTTCTGGTGCCAGTGATCTGTGTTCGAATTCATTTATGCAAGAAATCCGAATGTCTAAATTCTATTGAACGAACTTGATCAGTAACTAGATGCGTCACAGTTTAGGAAGCTTGGAAGTGTGGGTGGTGTAATCAATAATGGCTCGGAATTGTTAATCGGAGAGCCGAGTTCCACTTCCAGTTTGGTTCGTTATATTTACTTACGCACAAATACCCTAGGGAAAGGGGTATGAATCAAGCTTTTAATTAGTAAGACTTATTTCAGGAAATCATTATTATCTCAAAAGAAATTCTTACAATCTATAAATATTTTCTGGCTTTAAATAACATGCAAAATGTTGATAATCCGTAGAAAATGAATGAAAGTAGACTGCCTAATTCCTGGGTACTTGTTTGACGTATCGATAAATTTTGGGAGATCGAATTCTAGTTTTGGGAAGTTTTATTGTTAACGACCATTTCACTGAAAATGGTAGATTTTAGATGGAAGAATAAAACGCATTTTAATCTCGAGTTGCTTTAATTTGCAGCTTATGTCTTAGTGTCATAGCTTAGGCTGCTACAGGAACAGTTAATAATATAAAGAACACTCTCGTTTTACGCTTGCTAACCGCTGTTTATTGGTAAGTGTTTGAATTACTAAGTAGATATTGATTAGCCTGAGATAAGACCGAAATAGTGGACCAAGTTTAAAATTCACGAGGGAACTCTTGGGAAAGAAATTTATGGCCGTTGCTTTCGGAGAATGTTTAGATTGTACAATGAAATTTTCAGTTCACAGATGTGTGTGTGTGTTTTATTCCCACTCCATATTCTATGAATAAGTCTCCTGCTCAGATGGTGTAAGCAAAAAAGGCCTCTATAGATATGAGAATATTAGAATTTGATTAGACTCTGTCAAACCTGATTATGGAGTTAACACCCATTTGCGATTAGAACTCCGGGTGCCAAGTTATGAGAAAATGTATTTTAAGGGTTCTCTTACATATATTTTATTTCAATCGATTGCTCTTGATGTGTGCTATTCGCAAGATGTCTGATAACGAAATATACTGATGAAATTGATTCAAACCATTTCCTAGGCCATTAGTGTGTAATTCGAACATGTTTGATCGACTCCATTATACTAGTTGTAGGTTAGCTATACAGTAACCGATTGCTAATTTACAGAAATAATATATTTTTGAATATTTTAACTCTTCCAGACAGATTTAAAATTTATATTAGAGCTTGATTGACAGGTTTCATCAAAGATTGTCAATACCAGTTTCTGGACACTGTACCTTGTTATAAATCCTTGACATAAGATTTACATTTGGTTTTGCATTGATGTGAATACCGATTGCCATTTGCTCGCCGAAATCAATATCCGACATCAGACAAAAGCCTAGATCTCAAAGGATGATCTTTGTCACTAATAAGAAAGATTTAGAACCCATATTCCTAAACTCTGTCCTAGATAACTTTCCCGAACAAAACTATGGCTAGAAAAGTCCAGAAATTAGCTAACATTGCTGACAAGATTGCAAGTTGTAATTAAAAGTTGTGAGTTTAATTTCTTTGTTAAGTTCAACTAAACTGGAATTTAGGAATATCTTAATGTTTATATATAGAAAATGTAAAGTGAAGAGTAAAAGTGGGCAGCGTTCTGTATGTCTTTTGGCAAGATGCGAAAGTGTCTCGTCAGTATTCTCATGATCTAGTTGGCCGAAACTTCTTGCTTGATAAATTGTCTGAACTTGGAATTGTTTTCGCCGTTTCTTTCTCATGTTGTTCTTAATTTTATTGAAAGCATGCCCCCCCAAGCCCACTATTTGGTGGGGGCGGAGGATTGGCCGTTGATCCCCCGACCTTACCAGGTCGATGCATGGACATAAAGTAAGCCGTACATTCACTTGTTATCATGAGGAAGAAAGCGGACAAACACTCGCTGCTACGTATGTTGGGGTATTTATTATGACATAGCAATAAATCCTGATAACCTTATTTTCTTCAATTTCTTTTTAGAATAGACAAAGGGACTTATACCCAAGTTAAAACTTAATATTGTGAAAGGGTAAAATCCAAGTGTCAGCCAGGACTCTTTGCAAATTACCTTCCCTTTCTTATCGTTCCCTCTGTTTTTGTCGTTCTTGTATGTGTTATATGTAATAGGAGTAGTTAGTTTTCCCTACTGCCCAGTCAACACTCCTCCTTCTCATCTTGGACATGAGTAGAGGCCTAAGCCTTGTATCCTGTTTAGGAAGGGGTTCCCGGAACTCTCTCTCTCTGACCTCTGTACTAGTGCTGATGTGTTTTTCCCGTGGCGTGTGCAGTCTGTGACATTGCCTCATCATTCTGAGGGTACACGGTTGACAGTTCTCTGGTTGCTGTTTCCGACTGGTGGTTAGGAGCCCTAACTCTTGCGTAGCCTCTTGAGCGGCCGCTCTGATCAACAGTTGTATAATACCGGGGTGTTTTTAGTGCCATGTCACGCATGGAAAGGTATCCCTGCAGTCACCTCCGGTGGGCAACCCTGAGGCCACATTATGATGCAGGCTGTGCCAACTCCTCTCTGCCCACATCTCGGTCGATAACTGTCTGCTTCTTTTACTTCGGGCCTTCTCATCTTCCAACCAAAATTCCACATGACTTATAAAGACCGAAAAAGTAATCGTAAACCAGCTACTCAAAAATCACCTAAACCCCTCAACATTTCATTCTCCAACATCCGTGGCATTAGAACAAACTTCTGCAGTATAGAATCTTTCCTCACTGCAAACTGCCCGGATATACTGGCTCTCTGAGAGAACAACCTTGTCTCGTCTATCCCCTCTTCTGATCTCTCGATCCCAGGCTACCTTCCTCTCCTCAGAAAAGACTCTCTAACCCACATGCACGGCCTTGGTGTCTACGTCTCCCTCTGGCCAGAGAGTTGTCTCTCGAATCGCCACACCAGTCGTACATGTGTCTCCGACTATCCCTTCTCAATGCGACAAGCTATCTCTTTACCGCTTTCCATCCTCTCAAGATTGTGGGATGCTCGATAGCATTTCTGACTGCATAGACAAGGCTCTCTCCCTCTACCCGTTTTCTCACATATTTGTGTTTGACGACTTTAACGCCCATCATACCGTGTGGCTTAAGAATGCTACTACTGACCACGCAGGCATTCAAACGCTCAATTTTTCAGTCTCTCAATCCCGCACGCAGATAGTTAACTTCCCCACTAGTTTTGCCTTCAACCGGGAAGGTAAAACCTCTCTTCTCGATCTGTGTTTTACCTGCATCCCCGAGTTCTGTAGTGCCACGCAACTCTGCCCTCTTGGTAACTCTGATCATGCTGTAGTATCTGTTAAGATCTCCTTGACCTCCACCCCCTGCAAAGAACCTCCTACCACTAGAACTTCGTTCTACTATCAAGTAGCTGACTGGGACGCGTTCCGTGATTTCCTCCGCGATATCCCCTGGGATGTCTTTACGCTTCCTGTCCAAGAATGTGCTTCTGAGGTCTCATCCTGAGTTAAAACAGGAATCGACGCTTTCATCCCCTCAAGGAAATATAGGGTCAAATCACGCTCCTCCCCCTGGTTTTCCGCTGCTTGCTCAGCCGCCATCACCCATAGGAACCACTTCTTTTACCTATTCCGTAGCGACATGTCTGACTGCAATAGACATCTCTTTGCCTCCGCCCGTAACGAGTGTAAGCGTGTCCTCAACGATGCTAAGTAACAATTTGCTGCTCGGATGAAGGAGCGTATTGCATCTCGCAAAATTTGCCCCGAAGAGTATTGGCGTCTCTGCAAGAGCGTATTGAACAATTGCAAACGCTCTATACCTCCTTTGTTCAACCAGTTCGAAGTCCTGACCTCCTCTGCCGACAAGGGTGAATGCTTTTCTCGGAAATTTTCATTCAACTCAACGCTCGACTCTTCCGGTGTACCCATACCCGACTTCCCTCTTAGAACTAATTGAGTGGGTTACACATAACCCCGTCTTTGGTATTGGGCATTATCTCCAATTTAGACCCCTAACAAGGCTAGTGGTGGAGATGGGATACCAGCCATTGTCTTGAAGAAATGCGCGCCTGAAGTGGCGCCCGCCCTTTCTAAACTATATAACTACAGTCTCAAGGAATCTTGTTTTCTTGGCTGCTGGAAGTCCATTTCGATTGTTCCTTTCTTCAAGAACTACGACGACTCCTCTGACCCTTCTAACTACCGTCCTATCAGTCTTCTACCCCTTTTCGGCAAGGTCTTCGAAGCCCTAATCAATAGCGAAGTGGTTAACCACCTTACATCCCATGATCTGCCGTCAGACAAGCAATATGGCTTCCGATTCACCCGATCTACAGCTGATGTGCTTACGGCCATCACTGAAACTGTCTACCAAGCTCTTCAAAATAACGGGGAAGCTCGAGCCATGGCCCTAGACATCTCCAAAGCGTTTGATAGGGTTTAGCATGCCCGCCTTCTTCGCAAGCTCCAGCAATACGAGTCGATACTTTGACCTAATGCAATCATTCCTGTCAAACCGTGAATTGAAGGTCGTTCTCAACGGATTCTCCTCCAGTTCCTATCCCACGAACGCTCCATCCTAGGCCACACTCTATTCCTTATCTACATAAATGACCTTCATGGCGCCATAAATTCCCAAGTTGGCAACTACACGGATGACACCACAATTTATTCCTGCCTCAAAAACAAATCTAGTGTCACTGACAAAACTAACCTGATCGTGCGTCTCGAAAATGACCTCCAATCGGTTGTGAACTGGGTCAGGAATTGGCTGGTCAACCTTAATGCCTCAAAAACAAAACTGCTCTCTATTAATCACCACAGAGATCCTTCCCTGCCCTCCATTAGAATGTCTGACGCTCAACTTCTCGAGAGCACCTCTCTGCGGCTGCTCGGTCTCACGTTGACTGTTGACCTGAGATGGAACAAATACACATATACACAATAACTTATACACGTATAAGTTATTGTGCATGTGTGGATTTGCATGGGTTTTTGAACATAAAAATATAGGTCCTCGCTAGATTAGATAATCGTCATATTTATTGTTTGTATTTGATTTGTAACCTGTAGTCGATTTAATTTTGTCAAATTTTCTCAATTACACAGCGTCCCTTTCAATTTTAATTTTACCCGCCCCATCTTTCTTCCCCACCACTTCTTTCCTTACCTCTCCCTCCTTCTTTAAGATTTGATCGGCCATGGTGTGTGTATGTCACCTCGAAATGTATCTTTATTGTATTAGACATCCGACAACAATCATTTTTCCCCCTTCCACTCACACCTAGTTTTTAAATAACCCTCTCTGTTAAACCCCTCTCTTATGAACTAACATTCGTCCCACACTCTCATAATTACACTCTCTCTAAATTCTATTTTTATTTCCGGAGTAGGTTTTTTTTCTGTTTTCTTTTTGAATTTGTAGGTCTGATGAATTGGATCGTATTTACGATTCCAATGGAATAAATTATGACCATGGAATATTAGTGTTTAAGCCTTTTTATTATATCCTTACTCTGTCCTGGACATTGAGTTCTACCTGGATTCTATCCTCTCGGAATTTTTTATTCAAAAAATATACATGTGCGTATATGGACCTGTGGATTTTGCATATATATGTATATTTACCACTAATATTATATATATATATATATATATATATATATATATATATATATATATATATATATATATATATATATCAACAAAACGGGTCCAGAGTGAGGAAGTTCGTAAGGATCGAACTTATGAGCCTCATAACTTGTGCTTTCTAAGCGTACGACATTATACGCCTCTACCTGATATATATTAATTTTTTTATTTTTAATTTAAGTAAACAAAAAAAGATATTTCTACGATTTTATACAAAACATCATTCGTCTATTTTGATTGGTTCCAAGAAAAAATGCTATATTTCTAAATATGGGGAAAAAAAGTTAAACAAAGAAGAGAAAAGTGTCCGGCCCTGTCGCTCTTCTTTGGTGTACCAAATGGAATTTGCGAAAATAAAAGCTGTAAAAAGGTATGATTGGGAATTCTTCTGCAACAGAGGAAACAGAAACTTTACTTAAAATAGGTCCCGAATAAAACTTGCATAGTATAGGGAGAGAATTAGACCAATTAATCGACACATAATATATATATATATATATATATATATATATATATATATGTGTGTGTGTGTGTGTGTGTGTGTGTGTGTGTGTTTGACTTCAGGGTACGATTCATAAATTGTCGTCTAAAATTAACAAAAATAAAAATAACACTGACATCTCATTTTAGTGAAACGTTATACAAACATCTTGGAATACTAAAGAGAACATTTATTCAAGAAAATCGCCACTGGCTTCAACCACGGCCTAAAGAGGGCTTCGGAATCGACTGCAACTCTTATGGACAGTATCTTTGCCATAATCATTACGTTAATTCATCTTTGGAGTTAAAGAGATAGTTCAACTGCAGTCTGTGGTGTTAGGTGACCCGAAGTAAGTGTTGATGTAGTCGCAGAAATTGTCTTGCAGCCATGCCTGTGCTGTTCTTGAGTGACATGGTACAGAGTCCTGTTGCTAGATTTAGTTTCATCCTGCAGCCTCCCTCTTAAACTAGGGCAGCATTAACTCTGCAAGTGACTTGATTTAGGTCTCTGTGTTGAGTCTTAGACCCTCACCAACAAATTAAATTGATCTTTTCTTATCGGAACGATCAGGCTGAGTTTTCTGAGTTGCCATAACTTCGTCATCATCATTTGACTCATCCAAATCTTTCCGATTCCTCTGCACTATCCTCAGATTGACACCCAAGTGCTCTAAAATTTTCATATTGCAGCTTCCTGCACGAATGCCAAGCAGTACAGAATGTCGTTTCCATATTTCTGCCGGAGCGAATTGCGTCACTGTGCTATTTTACTCACAAACGGTGTCCAACTGATCCTACCATAATGTCCAGTCGACAAAATAAATCACACTACGTACATGCAGGAAATTAAAAAAGTATAAAATGTCGACAATTTGCACATCGCACCACATATATATATATATGTATGTGTGTGTGTGTTTGTATATATATATATATATATATATATATGTATATACATACACAAGCACACACACAAATATATATATATACATATATATGTGTGTGTGTGCGCGTGTGTGTTTGTATATATATATATATATATATATATATATATATTATATTAAGATAAAAACAGTTAAAAATCACAACACAATAGTTTTCATGTCTCACTACTAGAATTGTACTTTCTCAGGCAATGGTAAATGACTCATGAGTAAACTATTATTCTTAAATGGTAAAAGCTGTATACTCACTCTTCTTTTCCGAAAGAGATCAAAAGAACACCAACTAATTAAATTTAAAATAAGGCTTGTGGGTTTACCCTGATTATGCAATTAGGTGTCAGACCTACGTACATTCAGAATTAAACTAAAAAAAATAATAATTGCAAAATATTGTTTGAAACATTAGACCTAGACAAATTTATAAGATGCAAAAAAAGAATTTTATTAAACTGTAAGTAGCAAACTTTTATCCTAATTATGAAACAAATATAACTTGTTCGTTTTTTAAAGGAAACTAAAGGGAGAGAAATGACACACATATCTGATTGTAGCATATTGAAATGCCTTCTTGGTGAAATGCAAAGTGTTAAGAAAAGGATAACATTCATGTAAAGTGTTAAAAAAGGAGTAACATTCATATAAAATGTTGATAATGCCGACTAAGCAGCAATAAATAGTTATTAAATTCAAACATTCATAGAAGGTTCACTGCAAATTACTTACTTATTAAGATCATATGAAAAGGTACTACCAAATTTAAAACTCATCATATGTTAAAGGGAATAGTAAACTATCCTACAATTTACAGTTAATTCACTTCTTTGGTTTAATAGAGAATTTTTATCAGCAAATCTATTAATATCTAATTTCTCCTGTACGTAGAAGAAGTAAGGTTCATTTAAGTATTTATAAGTTATAGCTTTATTTTTAAAAAAAGACATTCCATTTATTCGTAGGTGTTTTATAAACATCTTTTAAATTCTAAAATTATCTGGAAAGAGATTTTTATTTTTATAAGTGCTTTTGATGAATGATAGAATGTGTTGGTACCATCTAGTTTTAATGAATTCTTTGTATTTCCTATATAATATGTTTCAACAGTGTGATTGTTCTGTTGTAGAAATAGTGCTTTGGTAAAGAAGAGAGTTGGTCAGACATTTATTTTTCAGTGGGGGATCGTTAGAATTTCTACAGTTACATTTGTTGGTATTATCGACATTAGTTACTTTAGAATTAACATTAATACTCTGGCTTTTATATTTGTTTAAAATTTTATTATTATTATTATTTATAATTTTTCTAGATTATCAGTACAACTATAACTTAGTTTCAGTGTATTTAATGTTAAATGTTTTAATTTAGTTTTAGTGTTAATTATTTAATTTCGTTTTAGTGTATTTAGTGTATAGTTTAATATGTAATTTAGTTGTATGTATTTAGTGCTAAATAGTTTCCTTACTGGATTATTTTTGGGGAATATTTATCAATTAAATGGAGGAATGATTTTAACTTTAAGATTGAGGCTTTTTAATTCTCTATCTATGATTTTTTTTTATTTGTCATACTTAATTTTAGTAGAATCCTTTATTAACATACGGCCATCGTCTCTATATCAGCCTATATTATCAATGTTAACATCATCACAAGCACTCAGATCATCAGAATCGTCCTCAACTCACTGTTTATTATTGTGAATAAGAACAGATCGTCTGCATTTCATTATTATATCCAGGCGAACTGAATATACAGTTGGTTAAGGACAATTCTGATGGCGACTTTGATAGCTGGATGTGTTTTATTTATTTTTTTTATTTTGAGCATATTTTTATTAATCCAAATGTTATGTTAATGGATACCCGTATTTGCGTAGATGAACCGTCTTTTTTATTTTAAACAGTATTTCTTTCTTTTATTTGGCCGTGCATTCAACCTCCTGCATAGGGCAACAAAGGTTCGTATCCTGAAGGAAGACAAGTTTACTCAGACATGCAGGCTGATAAATCAAATATATACAGTTTAAAATAATAAAAAAAAAAAAAAAACGCCCTCAACTCAAATACAGGTTTTCATTCTAAAAACAATGTTTGAAGCAATACACACACACACACACACACACACACACACACACACACACACACACATATATATATATATATATATATATATATATATATATATATATATAAAATAAACAATAAAATCCCAAATCACCTCATATAGGGAATAGCCTATTTCGGAAGACGTAGATATCGGTCGTTTGTCTTATTAACCCCGGTGTGGACTGAGTTTGTGTCTATATAGTTAGGAAGGAGCAGGAATTTAACTTAGACAAAAGACACGATGTAGGGGTGAGGGGAGGGTAGAAGGTATTTGTCTTAAAGGGAATGAGTTTTATAAATTTAAACTTGAATATTAATCTTATGACATTACTTTGGGATCATATGAAGAATGAAATATTAATTTAAATTTAAAAGAGGAATAAAAAGGCGTTTAAAATGAATTTAAAGTATACAGATGAAAGGATATAAGGGATTAATTATAAGAGAGTTAGGGAGATATTAAATAGGGGAACTTTATAAATTATGAATAATATAGTGGAGACAGTCTGTTTCATGCTAAATGCAATAGTCAGGCCTGACGATTGTATCTGGCATGAAACAGATTGTCGCCTCTAAGTGTTGACATCTATGTTCACTTTTATATTTACACACGCTCTATCTCTAATATTGAGCACTATCCCATAAATATAGCACATCATAAGACTATATATATATATATATATATATATATATATATATATATATATATAATTATTTATTTAAAAATATGATTCCAACGCTACATACGAGTTCTCATCTTTCAAAACAAGTGCAGAAAATTTCAATATAATTATTTGAATGAAATTGAATTAAAATACTAACTCTGTTCCATCTTCAAGCGAATTTCTTTTTTTTGAATAACTAATTCCTGAAATTTACACGTTTTATAAGCATATTCATTATTAAAATTAAAATTACTATCGTAACGGCTAGAGAAATTATTAAAAAAAAAGGGGCGTAAGAGTAAATAATTTGTATCAATATCTCAGTTACAGTCAAAGACTTCAAGTCAGTGTAAGGTTGGGGTGTTTTTGCCATCACTATGGGATCTTTGTACTCTGCAGAGTCTTTTAATTCTGTACAACCTGACCGCGCACCGTGAATTAGATATTGAGGACATCGGGCTGTATAGAGATGAGGGGCTCAAGTTAGTTCTATTAATTTTAATATAGAGAAAATTAGAAAGATTATATATAGTGAATTTAGAAATCTAAATTTAAAAACAACAGTCTGTACTAAATTAAAAAGGGTAAACTTCCTCAACGTAAATCTAGATTTAACAAACAACACATATCTACCTTATAGAAAACCTAATACTAACCCCTTATATATACACCCTAAGTCAAACCACCCTCCATCCATAATTAAACATGTACCCTCATCAATAGAGAATAGAATCAGCATTAACTCTGCTAATAAAGAAATATTCCAACAACACAGTAATTTTTATAACGCATGCCTAAAAAATAGTGGATACAAAAATGCTAACATCAATTATAGAAAAAATTGTACTAACCAGAAAAAAACAGGAAAAGAAAAAATGATTTGGTATACCCCTCCGTTCAACCAAATGGTTAGTATTAAGCTAGGACAGAAGTTTCTAGCTTTTATTGAAAAACACTTTCCTACCAATAGTAGACTTAGTAAAATATTTAATAAAAACACCCTAAAATTAAGTTACAGCTGCACTGAAAATCTAGAAAGTATAATAAAAAAAAACACAATAATAAAATCCTGAATAAACACCCATGCTAGAATAGTATTAATAAAACCCTACACTTAAATTAGACAAAAATAGTGAAAAATTATGGGATTGTAGAAACCCAGAAGACTGCCCATTGGAAAATCTGTGGTATAATAATGTACTATATCATCCATTGACAGTCGTAATACTAATATGATATACATTGGATCTACGAAGAATGAATTTAATACCAGATGGAGGCAGCATAAGAGCTTCTTCAACAATATAAATAAAAGAAATCAGGCATCTGTATCTAAATATTTTTGGCATTTGAAGAAAATGAATAAAACACCAAAAATAAAATGGAAAATTATAAACAAAAACTAGAACTTGTAAAACTTGGGATGACCCATGCCCTTTATGCTTACATGAAAAACTACACATAAGTTTCTAAATAATAAAAATTTATTAAACAATAGGCATGAGTTAACGGTTTTCCGACATTATCAAATTTTCGCATTGAATAATTAGCATAAAAACAAACAAACAATAAAATAATTTTTAAATTCCATAGTCTAAATAAATAGCTTAAATGACCTACAAAAAATGGTAACCCTATATGAAGTCGTCAAAAAACAAATGTTAGCGACTTATGCCATTTTTTTATATACACAAAACCCTTTCAGAAAAAAAAATAAAAACATAAAATAAAAAAATAAATAAATCTAAATAGACACTTAAACAGACTAGACGATGTCATCTTCCGCTTTAAATTTAGACACCCCAACCTTATCCTGACTTGACGTCTTTGAATGTAACTAATATATTGATACAAATTATTAACCATTACACCCCTTTTTTTTTTTTAAATAATTGGTCTAGCCGTTACGATAGTAATTTTAATTTTAATAATGAATATGCTTATAAAACGCGTAAATTTCAAAAATTA
Organism: Acanthosepion lycidas; assembly: GCA_963932145.1. Taxonomy (NCBI): domain Eukaryota; kingdom Metazoa; phylum Mollusca; class Cephalopoda; order Sepiida; family Sepiidae; genus Acanthosepion; species Acanthosepion lycidas. The sequence continues at coordinate 128,348,373 of OZ010582.1, forward strand.
GTTATTCCCCAAAAAAATTTCGTCTGAAGATGGAACAGAGCTTAGTACTTTAATTCAATTTAATTCACATAATTATTTTGAAGTTTTCGGCTCTTGTTTTGAAACATGAGAACTCTTATGTAGCGTTGGAATAATGTTTTTAAATAAATAATTATATTTATACTCTACTTTTGTATCGAGCACTATTTTTTAAAAATATTAACCAAAATACTAAAGAACTTTGGATTATGTACCTAACGAGTTCTTTCTTATTTTCTATATATTTTTACACACACACACACACACACACACACACCCACACACACACAGATACATACACACATACACACAGACACACACACACACACATATATATATATATATATATATATATATATATATATATACGGGGGTGCGTCTGTGTGTGTCACGAACTCGATGTTTCCAGTAAATGTACCTGTCATCAGTTACCTCCCCTTAATATCTTGGAGGTATAAAAAGCACCCTGTAATATCCGTCACTAGATGAGGAGTCAGAGTAAAGTGCAATAAAGTTTTGGTATAAGTTTATTCACTGGTTCTGATTTTTCTACAATTTATTGCACTTACAATGGAACTTTATATGCGACCAGAACAATTTACTTATGACTCACAAAGCGAAGCAGCAGATAAACGCTGGACACATTGGCTTGAAACTTTGATGAATTCTGTTGAAACTCTGCTCCTTGAGAACCTGAATCGGCTTATTAACAAGCGTGCTCTTCTTACTATGTGTCTTATCCAATCAACGATATCATTGTATATTGTAAAACACATGAAAAAGCGATAGAAAGATTACAACAACTTACGTGAAGCCCCAAAATGAACTATTTGCTCGACATATACTTGCTACCGGAGACAGGAATTTGGCGAAACATTGGATCATTTCCTAATCACCCTTCAGACATTAAGCAGGGACTTTTAATTTTCGTCCCATGACTGCTTTGGAGGTACAAGAGGAACATATTCTAGACGCCTTTGTAAATGGCCTACGCAATGTTCAGATAAGGCAACGCCTTCTTGAAAATAAGACCCTTACTTCGAAAGCTGCTTATGAACAAGCTTATACTTGCGAGCTTGTTATACAGCAGTTCAGCTCGTATTTTCAACCTGATACTGTGGGTGCCGCTCTAGAACAACTGTGTTCCTACTATCCCTCCTTTCTGTGATGATTCGACTTACTCTCCTGCCCAGGATGTCACAACTTTAAACACCCCAGAACAAACTGTTACTGCTGCATCAACCAAACGGACATGTTACTCCTGCAATGTAAATCTACACTTACGACATTCATGTCCTGCCAGGAAAGCTCGTTTCCACAAGTGTGTAAAAATATGAAATATCTCCAAGGTATGTGGTTAGTTTAAAAGTATCTCTTATAAAGCCAACTATCCTGTCAGTTCGTTATCATTTTCTGCAACGTTGGTCGTGTTCCCTGACTATCTTTCAATAACCGTTATAAAAATAAAAATGAACGAAGTCCTTACTAACGCATTATTAGACACTGGCAGTTCGGAAAACTATATCAAAGACAGTTTAGTAAAAATTCACAAATAGCATTATGTTCTGGCAAACATTCTGACCAAGGAGCTTCCTTAATGTCCAGGCAACTTTGGCAATTCTTACAAGAACGCAAAATGGCGCTAAGTCGGACAACCCAGTTCAATCCACACGGTAACGGTTAATGTGAGAGATATGACGGCTTAATTTGAAAAAACAATTCAACTGGCCGTTTCAACACACAAATGCTCGATAAGTAATTGTGGAAATCTCCTTCCAGTGCTCTGTATGCTATCAGATCGGTATTATGTACGGCCACCAATGCCACCCCACACGAAAGATTTCTACCATTCAAACTACGGAGTTCGGCTGGTACTTCGCTTCCCAGGTATGGTTCTACTGAGAGGCCACATTTGCCACACCAAACATGACCCCCTGGTAGACTAGGTGGTACTAATAGAAACGAACCCACAATACGCACCCGTGCGACACCCGGATAAAAGTCAAACTAGTGTCTTTCTTAGAGTTTGGTTCCTGCTGGAGATGTGCCAGATCCTAAAACCACACTAGAGAGATCTGAACCCCGCGACACCGAAAACCAATCGGGAGATCGCGGTGCCGGAATCACTCCCGACACATTACCCCAGGATAATTGACACAGCTTCCATTGCGTTTCCGTCAGACATTTCAGAGGGATTATCACCCGAGACACTGACAACTCCAGACGATCCTGATGAACGATCAATACGCCAGAAGCAGGTACATCCAGAAACAGATCCGAAAGATCCACATTTAGACTCAGAGCGGCCTTGTCCATCAAGAAGTTCAAAATACTTCCATTCCCGGACTAACGGGAGAGCTCAAAATTAGAGATCTTCCTACCCGAATAGTCCAATACAAGTACTACCCAGACGTTCACAGAGAATCTGTGAAGAGCCTGGACACTTAAGAGATTTTCTCCCTTATGAATAAAATACGTAGAGGAGAATGTATTGATAAATCATCAGTTACCTTCCCCTTAAGATCTAGGAGGTATAAAAAGCACCCTTTAAATCCGTTACTAGACGAGTAAACTCAGTAAAATACAATAAAGCTTTGGTATAAGTTAATTCACTCGTTCTGCTTTTACTACAGTACCATTCGTCCGTGTATCAAATACTGATCCCATAGCTTCTAACTAAAAAATAATTGTTATCTGTTTCTCGAGAAAGTAGAGAGTAAAACCTGGAGTATCTTCGTTTTCATATCAACGGATAAAAACTCGAATCTGCCGCAGACAGACTTTCGACAAATGAACCTCAACGATGTTTTGTCTTCTCTCGTCAATTATTATTGCCTACTAGAATTTGCTGATTCAATTCCGTGTGTTTCTATATTGGAAGAGAAAAGAATAATAAACATAGAAAAATAACATATTTAGCCAATCTATCTAACTAAGGAACAACACCTGAGGCCCATCTAAATGAGATTGAAAACAACAGTGTCTTATGTGACCGGCATTGCTGTAAAAGAAAAAATACAAATACATACTTAAAGGAAAAAAAAAAGAGAGAGACACTCATTTGCGTAGACATATATAAATAGATACTCCATCAATCCAATCGTCAAATTAAGAGGCAGTGAGATCGATCCGTGCACTTTAAGTCTGTTTGTTGGATCGGGTTAAAAACAAGCCATAAGATATTGAAAACCAGACAGTGAAGTAAAGAAAAAAATAAATAAAGTAAATCTAAGAGGCAATTATTTCTCTCCTTTCCATTAGGGTATGCACAATTGCCAAGAGTTTGTTTGGCCATTCTATTGAGTCTGTCTGCCATTATCTGCGTGAAGATAAACGTCTTGCTATTTGTTTTTTTTTCTCAGCAGCAAAACTGGTTTAGAATAACATTGCACGCGTTTCTGCCATTGGGAATTGCTTGAGATAATGGAAGGTCTTTTTTTCGGCGCATGCGTACATGCTATGTTTAGAAGAAGCGTGAGCTATCGCGTGGGCGCGTAGATGATAGATTGTGCTAGTAAGATGCATAGACAAAACGTAATGTGTAAAAAAATATACAGGGACAAAAGAAAATAAAGTATTCGCAAGTAAAAGTTTCCGGCTTACAAATAAAAGGGGTAGAATATGTAGAAAATATCAAATTGGTCAAATGGGAGTGAACAACAAATATTTCAAAATGCTTGGTTTGTTCAGACATATATATATATATATATATATATATATATATATATATATATATATATATATATATATATATATATATATATGTGTGTGTGTAATGAAAAACAAACCACTTTAATGTACCATTACGATAATTTATTTCACCTAAATCCTTTTTTAAGGATTCAGGATCATCAGGTAAATCTTCCAACAACGAATTGAGAAAAAAAAATGGGATTAGAAATTGGTGGGTAGTGTAATTTTTGTAATTTAATAGAGGGGGTTGAGAGTGGTAGTTAACCAGACAATATAAAGTATAGGGAGGGGTTAATTTTATATCTCTCTTAAGTATGTTTTATATTGGAGTAGGAGGAGTGACAGAAAACTTGACCTCTTTAGATGGTTAATAAAACGGAAATGAATTGTACAAAATGTATACAAGTGAGTCTTACGGTAAAGAGAGAGATGGAGTTGTTATAATTTTGTTTTAACAAAATTATGTAAAAGATAGTTTACAATGTTTGATAGAAAATTCGATGTCTGAAAAAAATTTTGTTATTAACTTAAATGTTTAATTTTTTAAGTAAATAGTTTCAGGACTAAATATAACTATTATTGTAATAAACATATATATCTAGGGCATAAAGAAATATTTAAAATCTTAATAGTTTATTCACCCGACTAATTGTATTTCCACAATATAAAAAAAAAAAATATATATATATATATAACATCTATTTTAATATTTAAAATTAATTTATGAATGTAATTTATTTATTATATTGGTAAACTAAATTAAAGATTAGGTTTCATTATTTAATAGAATTTGAGGGTAATATTAATTTTCATTTATTCATATATGCCTCACAAATGTATTCATGTGAATCCCTACATACATACGATCATTAACAAGTAAAAAAAAAAAAAAAAAAAAAACCTTTGAGATAATTTACACAAAAATTCATTTATCCTCGTACATAAACTATATATACATTTTACAATCTTTATCTATATTTCAAAATATATATAGATTTCACAGTTAAAATTTAATTTTATCAGTGTGATTTCGGAAGTGTTTCATTTTAAAGGAATTTAGCTAATATTATTACTATTATTAATAGTCAAAGAATGGTATATTTAAATTTAAATTATCAATTTAGAAATGAAACTCCCTTCAGAAGAAAATAAAATTTAAACTATAGAATATTACAAAAGAAGACCCAATATTTCCTTTAAAATCAATTCATGTACGTACGCACATTTATACATACACACACACACACACACATACATGTATATATATATATATATATATATACCTATATACATACACACACACATATATACATCCACACATATATATACACATATACATACATATACAATTCATATATCCATATACAAATGAAATCTATGTATCAAAAAATTAATCTAACCATTTAATCATCCGTATATATATATATATATATATATATATATATATAGAGAGAGAGAGAGAGAGAGAGAGACATACTCATATACACATACACACCCTTAAATAGATATACATTCATATATAAGCACAAAACCCTACATACAAAACAAAATATAAAAAGAATACATATATACATATATATATATATATATATATATATATATATATATATATATATATATATATATATATACATATACATATGTACATTTACCAAATATAAATTCTAAGGTAATTACGTCTATATACATATATAGATTACAAGTAGTTTAAAACTATAAAAACACACATGTTTAAGTACATGTACACACACATATACTCGTACATACATATATAATATACATATACATACAAAACAAACATAAAAACTTTTATACATATACATCCACACCCATGCAGCATACACGTTAAAAAAAAAATATTCAGTATTCAAACATGCTTCATATTGGTATATCTATACTCACACACGTGTATATCTATTTATACATATATATCCATTATATATATATATATATATATATATATATATATATATATATATATATATATATATATATATATATATATATTGTAATAAAAAGAAAGAACAGTAAGATATATAATACGTTGTTGTTATTGATATTTTTATTTTTACAAAACAGTGCTGAATGTAAATTTACAGACCAAACTTATTAAAAATTAACTGATTTAAAATGTGGTTTCTTCACTACACAGGAATTAACATGTTTCAAAAACCGGGAGCTAAAAACTTCAAATTTAATTATATAATTAATTGTTGTGAAATTCGCATGAAGATGAAACAGAAGTAATGCTTTTAATTTAATTATATAATTCAATTTGAAGTTTTTAGCCTTGGTTTTTGAAACATGGTATTTCCTGTGTAGCGAAGAAACCATATTTTAAATCAGTTAATTTATAATAAATATGCGTGTGGATGTGTGTGTGTGTGTATAAATGATAAATATATGATAAATATAGAGTTTCAAGATATGCTACATTTTGGGGCTAAGGTGCTGTATATCAAGAATAGAGAGTACGTTAATATAAAAGTGAATATTGAAGACAACATAAGCGGCGACATTCTGTTTCAGGTTTAAACGCAATCTTCAAGCCATGTCACACCATACATAAGAGATATTGCCCGCCACCTGAATAGAACTGATGGAAGAAACAAGGTAGCATACGGTTATATAAAGTGTTTTTATCCATTATATATATATATATATATATATATATATATATATATATATATATATATATATATATATATATGACGTCATACATTATGAAAGGGACAAATCCGACAATTATTTAAGACATTATTTTATATTTATACGTTCTTTTTATAGACACACATATTTAAGTAAATACTTTGTTTATAATAAATAGATAAATTATATCGATAAAAAGAACGTATAAACATAAAAAAATGCTTTAAGTAATTGTCGGACTTTGTCCATTTCATAATGTATGGCGTCATTTGTTTACATTTTGACACGCATTGAGCAGATATGAATGAATGAGAGAAAATCATGGAGAATTGTGTTTAAAAACAGTAAAATCGACCTTGCTGACCGAAGTTCTGTTGTGGCCCAATCGGTTAAGGCACGTCAGGCTCTATGACGGTTCCGTATAGGATACAGGTTCGATTCCTGTCGGAGGATGCATATTTTCTATTAAAATTTCTCGGTCATTCAGAACGGTAAATGTTGTTAATACTGTTTATGATAAACAGAAAATTTACTTAAATATTAGTATCTATAAATAGAACGTATAAACATAAAAAATATCTTAAGTGTGTGTATATATATATATATATATATATATATATATTAGGCCCTTGAATAAATTCTCGCCGATTCTCATGAAAGGTAATGTTTTATTTACAAAAAATTAGTAGGAAACATGTCACTGAAAGTATTTTCCCCTCGTTAGTCACTACAATTTCCCATATTTCTGGCAGTATTTGAATTCCATGTCGGCATAACGATACGTTTTTTGAGGCTAAGCACAAATCGACCTGATTGTTGGCACCTTCATAAGAATAAAAGTGCTGCTCAGCCCGGCCACGTGCCCTCGATCGGAAAAAAGTGATAATCGGATGGGACATTATCTAGTGAATAGGACAGGTGGGGTAGGACTTCCCATTTAAGCATTTCCAAGTAGGTTTTCACCCGTTTTGCAATGTGTGGCTTAGCGTTGTCATATTGTAAAATCACTTTGTCTTGTCTATGCTAGTATAGCGGCTGTTTTTTCTTCAATGCTAGGCTCAAACGTATCAATTGTATTCGATAGCTATCTCCCGTGATAGTTTCGGTCGGTTTAAGCAGCTCATAATAAACTACAACCAGCTGAACCAAATGCAGAGAAGAAGCTTCCAGCCATGTCGCCGATGATGACAAGTATAATATCGAGGAAGACTTGACTTGGAGAAAATGGCAAAAGAAGAATGATTCAAAGTTCATATTGAGATTTGTCGGAAGCAAATAAGATTCCCTTACACGCTTTGATGCATAATACACGCGTTTGGTTAAATATCAAAATATGTGATTAATTAGTACAGAAAATCTGTTATTAATACATCAATAATTTAAAATATTTTACGGCATATTCTTCATGGAAAGGTTCGTTCAGTATTCTTGTTTTACTTATTTCGATTACAGAAAAGCATTTCTTTAATAAAAATATTAAAAACAATTTGGAAAGGGTAGGAATACTACTTAGCTGAAATATACATATATACATATAAATATACAGGTGAAAGTCCATCTGTAATTATTTTTATCAAATGCTTCAGTATTGACAAGCTCCAGGTAATTTATCCCGAGGAGAGAAATGTCTATAAAATGGGGTACAATTGAATTTCATTTTTATGTAATTCATATATATATATATATATATATATATATATATATATATATATATATATATATAGCGGTACTCCATAAAAAAAACCTTGGATAGTTCGACTTGTAGTAAAACAAATCAGTACACAAGGAAAAATGGGGAATAAAAAAATAAAGAACCAAGAACATAAAAATAAGTCGAAAACAATCGTCCTGAGTTGAAGCTCAAAGTCCACTGAAAAAAACAAACTCCAAAACGAGTAAAAGAAACTAAATAAAGTGCTCAATACACGAAGTAGAGCAAACCTAATATAAACCTAAAGAGCCAGACAAATCACCCTAGGTTTCACCTAAACGGATCGTTAGTACAATGCTGGCCCTGACGATCCATTTTATTGAAACCTAGGTAGGTTTGCCTGGCTTCTTAGGATTGTCTTCATATATATATATATATATATATATATATATATATATATATATATATATATATATATAGGTAACTACACTCGTCTCGGAAAACCTTCGGTTTCTTGATTTGCTAATGGTCAAATCAATCTCGAAGGAATAAAAAAGGTTTTAAAAAAAGTCTGTCGAAAATAATCGTACAGTATACAGGTCCAAAGCCCAAAGAAAAAAACGATGCTAGTAATCAACTAACTTAAAAGTGCTCAATAGAAAAGTAGAGCAGACCTAATCAACTAGTTGACAATTGACTATATATATATATATATATATATATATATATATATATACTAAGAATAAAATATATTTTAAGTGAACTAATCTTAAAATTATATACTGTCCCTCTTAGAACAGACTCATAGAATATACCTACAATCGCAAAAATATTAGTAGTCTAATCCCAACTCATATAGAATCTATAGAACTATCGGAATTGCCAAAATTTCATTACGAAAACGAATGTAAAGTCTCTGGCTGCAGAATTCAATAAGAGTTCTTTGCTACCTCTTCCTCATATCCCATACCATGTACTTTTACCCTTATGACCTCATTTCAATCTGAGGAGGAAACTATAAATGCCGAAACTTGTAGTTGAATAACTTTTTTCCTTTGTCTTATCATCGGCAATTTTGTTCTCGATATTATTCTCCATTCTATTAACACCCACGGACTTAAGCGTACAAATAGATTGGCTATTAGGTCTCATCATTTTACTGTTGAATTAGCTAAATATACCAATAAGTTCTATTCTAATATTTACTTGTCGCGTAATTCTCGCCTGTGGAACTCACTTTCGTTTTCTTACTTACGTGCCACTTACACTCCTCAACGATTTAAAGTTAATTTCAGTCACCATCTTGTGTTTTATGATTCCTATTCTTTTGATGGCATTTCTTCTCATCAATGGCTCCTTATTATCTTCCTCACGAAATAACTCATTGCGTCTTAGTGACATTATCGCCTTGCTTGTGGCGAGATGATTTAAAAAAGAGAATTCAAAGAAGCACCTTAAGTGTTATTCTTCCTTCCCCAGTTTTGCATGAACTCCATATGTTCTGTACTGAGTAAGTTTTTTCAAGCTCATTATGTGCACAAGAAATTTTGATATAAGTATTTTTGTACAGCAATTTCCTTTAGGACTGCCTCCTTGCTTACTCACGCCGTCCATGGAAGCATCAGTATCTTTCTGTAGAACAACATTTTGCTTACCTCCTGTTTTCTCTTAACCTATTAGGTGTTTGTCCAGTATTCACTGCCATATAGGAGGATGGATATCATATAGTAATATAGTACTCCTTTGTTGGTTCCTAATTAAATGTTTCTTATTAAAAGACTTTACTTAGCTTTCAGAAGGTATTTTTCACTATTCCAATGCATGTCCAGATTTCTTTGTCACATTTGCCATCCACTGGGAATAATTTTAATTCCTCTTCCCATTTGGTAATAATTGGTATACAACCCCATACCACCAAATGATAAAGAACAAATTAGGACAAAAATTATTTGCATTAATCGTTAAACATTTTCGTAAAGATAGTAAACTCAGTACTATTTTCAATAAAAATACCCTACAATTAAGTTACAGCTGTACTGAAAACTTAGAAAAATTAAGAAACATAATGCTAATATCCTGAATAAACACTTAGACCAAGACCAAATAAATTTAGACAATATAAAAATAGATATAGATGAAGATAAACAATAATTATGTAACTGCAGAAATCCACATAACTGTCCTTTTAATAATAAATGTCGCAGTGAAACATTAGTGTAACAATGTAATATCTCATCTATTGACGATACAGACAACGTAAAACATTGGATGCGCAAGACATGATTTCAGGAAACGGTTCATCCAACATCAAAGTTCTTTCAGGATAAATAAATACCGGGGTTTATAAAAAATAAAAATTTACTTAATCAAAGAAATTAAATAGCTATTCTTTGCCGACATTGGCAAAAATTTTCCTTAAATAATGTTTTAATAAAAAAAAACAAAAAAAAACTGATGTATGAAATATACACTATTTACATAGTTCGGACTATCATCCTCATCTTTGTTGCCATATTTATCAGAACGTTTTGGCCGTTTTACACTCCGGCCTTCTTCAGGTGGTTGGAATTTTGAACTGAAACCTTTATTTCGCTCGCTGGAATAGACTGTTCTAGTTCCACGTGCCATATCTAATGGATGCTATTTAACAGTTATCTCCAGTTAATTCCCCTCTCCAAGTTCTCAATCGGCTTAACCAGATATTGAACTCACACTCTTTGGGTCCTGTCACTAGATCTAACTAAGGCCTTTGTCCATTGTACCATGTGTCTTCACCTGAAGGCCGAAGCGTACAACGGTTGAAACGTTGTGATAAATATGACAACAAAGATGAGGATGGTAGTCCGAACAATGTAAACCGTGTACATAATATCTCCTCTCAGAAATATAGACAGATACATATTTATATTTGATATTTAATAATAATTTTTAAATGATTTAAGTAATTCTATTACATTTATTTGTTTTGAAAGAAGTCTATTAGTAATTAAAATTAATAATAATATTTTAAAATGATAGTTCAATACGACGTATTCATATACAAACAACCCTTTTGGAAAAAATCTTTATGTATACAAGTACACATTTAACGGCGAAACAAGTGCTGAAAAACATTTTGTCGTTGAAAAAGAGCAGACGACATGCGTTGAACGGATGTCATCATTCGTTGGAAAAGGCACCTCTACTCTACCTTGACTTAACAACTTTTCAGAAAGTAACTCATATTTTGATAGAATAGTTGTCAGTGAAAATGAATGACTGGAATTCCCCGTATCCTTAGAAACTAATATTATGAATGTACGTGCTTATAAAACTCAGTAAATTTCAAAATAATTTATTCCAAAATTTGCTCAAAAATGAAACAGGACTCGGGGCTTTAATTGAAGGACTGAATTTGAAGTTTTTAGTTTCTGTTCTTGAAACATGGTAATTCCTGTGTAGCAATGGAACGATGTTTTTGGTAAATTCATAATATATATATATATATATATATATATATATATATATATATATATATATATATATATATATATGTATGTATTGGGGCAGTATAATGTACTGTGATTAAGCTCTTTATTTTTCTAGCATTCGTATAAGTGTGTTTTTTTCTTTATGGAATTTGTGTCAAAACTGTCCTACTGTCTATATAGCCGAGCACTATTTCTTTTACTGAATATGTAGATTTTTTGTATGATTTGCATGTAAAGTTAAATTAAATATATCTTTTGATTCTTGATGTATGAAAGTAGCTAAAATGCTGCCATAATTTATATTATCACAGCTCGAAATTATATATGTAGTTAATGGTAAACGTTCCGGTTCAGTTGAAATGAGCAATTCTAAAATTGCGAAATAAGATGTAATCTCTTTACTAATATCACATAACCGAAACCTATTAGGAAGATGTCTGAATTACATAAAGTTGAACAGAATTTGAATGTAATCAACGTAATCAACGCTTGTAGCAAGAATTTCTGCGCTCTGCTCTCTATATTCTCTCATAACCTTAAGCTTAAAGCTCTTGTTTAATTGAGTACTCCGCTTCGATGAATATGTTTCTGATTGTAATGTCCAGTTCGTACACCCGAGTTTTGCAAATTATGTGAGGACCCTTCAGGGTAGCACTGTTCAGTAAGCTATACTCTCTTCGATGATTTAATCCAGTCACACGTCGGCTTATAAGAATCGAGCGAAATGGCCCCTAAAGCGGGTGATCAGTTTACAATGTATGTGTTCATTAAAACTGGACTTTTTCTTTATGTCCGTTTTTGTAATATTCGATTTAAAAGTTAAAGTGTAAATAACTACTCAACTGGAATCATATATTGTTAATCGCTCAGCCACAAAAGAGTCAATTAATTCGTTTCGTTTTGAAAAGCCATGTTTTTATTTGTATATATATATATTTTTGACAAACAATCTCTATCTATGAAAGGAAAGATGTGTGTGTGTGCGTGTGTGTGTGTAACAAATGCACAGCCGCAATTTTCGACGAATTTTCACCAAAATTTACATGCACATGCTCCAAGTTAGTGAGAAGGCCAAGGCCGACTTTGCATTTCCCAACTCCCATCGATAGTGGAAATAATCGATTTTTTCATGCTTCTTCGGCAGTTTTCATGTAGTTTGCGGCCATTTTCTACTGGCCAGAGTGAGAGCCTATAGCTGGCTGCCACGAATAGGCGGGAAGAATATTAACTAGCATGATAGCATGCAAAAAAAAAATCGATAGCTGCATTTGTCACAAGTGGGAAAAATTTAAATCTGTATGGCACTTTACTCCAATTGGCTCATTCGCATGCTTAAACTCAACGTTGATTATGATTCCGCAGAACTGGGTTGGCTGTGAAAAAGTATTTGTTGTTAACATTCTTTTTTCATTCGGTTTTTCCAGTTACGAGTCCTTTTTTTTTAAAATCTGATCGTTTTGTGTTCATTTTGTTTAGTTCTTTTTTCGTAACAGATTTGATGTTTAGTATAGAGCTTATAAAAAATTCGCAGTGTGAGATAGGCAAGAAGTAAGACATGTAGCAACATCAGCACGGCAAAGGGCACTCGTTTAAAAGCAAGGAAGGGCAAAAATATTTTAAGTCAAGTGATAGCGATTGCTGTATGAGTCGTATGATTTTTGAATCAAACACGGGCAACGCCGGGCCATTCTGCTACTTCGAAATAAATCAATGTTACATTCAGTTTTAACAGTTTATACAAAATATGAAAATACTTCCTCTTGAATTAGTTGTCGTCTCTGTTTAACTTTGGCCTTCTTGATTCGGGTACCAGGAAATAAACCCAAGCCTTCATAACCTTATGCCACAGTCCCCATGCTATCTTGTATTATTTCTATATATAATTATGTTTACTTAACTGAATCTTGACTGTTAATTTCTCTTCTTTTTTTAATCCCTTCAACCGAAGCAAGGCAATTAAATTACCAAGATGCAAGGTGGCTGGCTAAGTGTTAGAGAATATGAGAGAGAAAAAAAAAACACTATTAATAAGAGAGAACAATAAAAGAACAAGAAGTAAGAAGGTAGAATATAACGTTTGACGCTGTATTGAATATTTTCAAGATCAAATATGACTTGGAAAAAGAAGCCGGAACAGAGTTCCACAAGCTAGAATTACTATAGAAGAAAATGTTAACATAGGACTTACGCTTGCATCTAGCCATTTCAACATTAGAAAAATGAGACCGTATTCCCAATCTAGTACGGCGCTTAAATACTTAAAAGAAAAAAAAATCATCAGAACAATTTCCACGGAATTATTTATAGAAAACGGCAAATGGAAGCTACGTGACGGCGGTGAGAAACTGAGTGAAGCCGAGATGTCAGATCAAAACCAATATCATTGCGGGTTCTTTAAGAATCTTTACATATATAGCAGCAGTTCCATATGTGCCAGCAATATTCTAAACATGGTCGAATGGTGGAGAGGGAATTATGTAAGACAGATTCGACACGACACATTGAACCAAATTTCTTAGCAGCCAGCCTAGAAATTTATTCAACATAATCATTCCACTCAGCGAAAAACTTTAGCCATAGAAGGTGTAATGAGTTGTACTCTTAGAGGGTTGTATCAGCCATACTGATCGAAGGTAAAAAAATGATTTACTAAAACAAGTAAAAGGGATCAGTTTCGTTTTGGAGGGATTAAATTAAAGAAGCCATTCTTTGCTCCTGTTAACAATATAAGTTTTGTTAATCTATTGCAATTATTAATCTATTGAAACTGAACGCAAAGAGTTATGTTTCACTTCCTAATGGCGGCCCATCATCTGTTATGGCTGTATAGGCCCACACCGCAGTGACAGTCTCGATTGCAACGAATGCATGTGAAGTCCTCCGGTGTTGTTTTATTTCCGTCGAGCAGGGCTTCATCCACGCTCCAGTCATCTGTGTAAATTGCGTCTCCAGCGTAAGCGATCACTGACGATGTTTTCACACTTCTAGATGTCTGTCGCCCTCATGTCTCTTTTGCAGAAAAGAGCATAGATGAGGTTACCCTCGTACCATTTTGCCAGTGATCAGTTCTCCTTACAGAAGGACCAACGGAATTCGGCGTACAGAGTATCCAAGCCAACGGAGTCGGCGCTGTTGGAGATAGGCGTATAGGATAATTGGCCATGGGTGAGAACTACAACATTAGTAATCTGGTCGACCAATTGATAACCAGAATGTGTCAGAGCGAAGATGAAAGCGGTTGAGTCGTCGTTACTGGCTGGAGTAGATGCTCCAAATTTGCTGCCGTAATGCAGCAGGCTGACGATGTTTCGTCCCCAGTGCAGAGGTCTGGGCAGATTTACATGAGGGATCGGCTGTTGCCCATTCAAAACATCTCCCCAATGTTGTCCAATGAAAAGTTAAAGGCCAAGGTAACTTGGCACGGACGTTGAACAGGAGTTCAAAATAACTTAAAAAACATTACTTAAAACAGTCTAAAGAATCCCGGTTCCGGATATGTCGTCAGAGTTTACTTCCAAAGACTTTCCCTTAATTGTGTATGGCCACAAGGCAGCGGAGGTTTAAAATCAGAGTTTTTTCTTCCCATAAAAAATTACAACGTTTATCTTCATTTAGATCAATGTTTTGTTCTGGAATGATAAAATAATCATTTAGTCTGTTTTTATAACTGTTTTCTTTGAAGCAGTATTTTAGCTTTTCCTTTTCTTCGTTTCACTCAATGATATTCTTTGATAAGCGCTGACCGAAATGTAGACAACTAAAGATAACTTAAATGTTTTATATAGAAATTTTCTAAATGATTCCTTGTTCGTGCTTTATTAATTAAAAGTAATTAATTATCTTGTGGAACTATTCCCTCAAGAAGTGTTCTATTTTTCCATAATCAATATATTTCAGATTTCAAATTTCAGTAAAACAACCAATTAATATGATGCAACAACATGAAAACAGCTACTAAACAACGATAGGGAAATGCAGATATTACCATTTAAAACTTTATTTCATAAATTTTTTTAAATTATTTCACCTCAAGCAAGGCAATAAAGTCACTACGACAAAACGTGTTCATGAGTGTGAAGAATAAGAGAAAAAATATCATTATAAAGTTGCGAGAACAATAAAGAATCAAGAAATAGGAAGAGAGAAAACAGCGATTGATATCGCATTTAAACGTTTGGTACGTCAAAATTGACTGGGAATAACAGAAACCGGAAGAGCGAGAAGTGCGAGAGAAGGAATATTAGCATAGAACTTACAGATACATACAGCAATTGCAACAGGTTAATGATGAGATCTTGTTGCAAATCTAGTGTTGCCCTTAATTTCATAAAGATGAAGTAACAAAGCGGAAATCTCGACAGAACAATCATCATGAAAATATTTATAGAAAAGGCACAAAAAGATACATTACAGCAATGGGTAAACCGAGATGCCAAATTGGGACCGATAAAATTGCAGATTCTTTTTAGATTTCTAAATACATTTCTTAGATCTCTAAATACATAGCACCGGACCAGACCTGAAACCAATATTCAATTGATGACCGAATAGTAAACTTATAAATGGTTAAGACAGATTCTGAAGAGAAACATTATCTAGCACGAAATAGTGAACAATATTTCCGAGCAGCAGACGTAGCAATTGATTCAATCTAATCTTTTCACTTCATGTCAATAGAAAACGTTAGTCCGAGAAGGCACATTCTGTCGCGCCCCAGGAAGTTAAACTTATCCATGATGGTGGAAAAGAAAAACTTTTTTTTTAAGGATTAAAACAGAATAGTTTAGTTTTCGTGGTGTTGAAATTAAAACGCTTATCAGTTTTTTCGCGCTAGGATTCTAAACAGTTTTAAAACAGTTTGCTCCTTTAAGGATTTAATAATACAAAAGTTTTCTTAAAAAAACATACAGTTTCCCTCAATGCGAAAATATCTCGTCATCGTTCCAGATCAGTTATTGGTTTCTTTGTCTTCATTAACATTCATGATTTTTCTAAAACATATCGACTTCCTAGCTCCCATACTCGCAAGATATCACAACAGGATTTCCAAAACAATTACTAATTTTATCACCAGTTACTTGATTGTGAGAGATAATCAGTAGATGGTAAAAAAAAATATGCTGGGGTGAGAGAAAAAAAATTAAATTAAAGATACCGAGAATGAAACAAAATATACTTGAATTTCAAATAGACGGGATGAAATAAAAGGGGTCGCTGGCATGTTTCTCTTGAAACATTATTGAAACTGCTAGAATAAAAGCACCACGAAAATGATGCGTGTCTCATGATGTGCCGTTAGTTACTCTCGGAAAATTATTGCTTTCATTAAATTTATCGCCCTCACCACATTGACTGGAACCCATATATAATTACCTTTGTATTATAAAAGCTTCACAACACAGGAAATATCTGAAATATATATAGTCAACTGCTTCCATGTAGTTGACCGTTTAAAAAAAAAAGATATTGAATTTATTTAAAGATATATTATAGAATTTAGTATTAATAAACAGTATGTACTACCTTCAATTCGAACTCACTAAACCTGACTTAGAAATAATAGACATTATTTTAAACTGCTTTCAAATTCTTTCAAAATTTTCTTTTGTTTATACTATAGCTTAACCTTGGTAGAATTTATGTCGGTACTTTTATTTATACAATTTTTTGTTCTTATTTCTCTCTTATCGCTTGCTTTCTTTGTTATATTAAGATATCCAATGGATATTATGATGTGTTCCTGTAATGTATGAAGACACAACTTGAAATAGGATGGTTGGCCGGAATTCACTGATACAGCAGCATCTTGTTATCGAAAAACCAATATTGTGGGAATATGCGGACAGAATAGCAGACGAAAAAAAGTAACATTTTCGCGAGTCGACTCTCTTTATTTTTTCTATCGTTCAAACAGCGTATCTATTTTCGTCTCCCTCTCTATATTACTTTACCATTCCTCATTCACTGTAATTTCGAGTTTCAAATAAACGGAACAGAATGTTAGTTTTGAGAAAAAAAATCCCTATTTCAAGTGTCCATTATAATTTTCCTCAAAACTCCTAATTTAGGTTACAAGCATTCAAGAATAGAAGTTTTTATTAATAGAAATTATACAAAAGTTATTTTTTGTAAATATATTAACATTCCTGCGACCCCTTTTATTCCAACTATCCCGTCTATTTGAAACTTAAGTATATCTTGTTTCATTCTCGGTGTCTTTAATTTAAGTTTCTTTCTCTAACCCAATCTATTTTTGTCATCTACTGATTATCTCCCACAATATCCTCACTTCCATCCTTATCTGTATTTCTGTTCCTTCGCGGGTCTACCTGTGTATTTCTGCTCTTCCGCGGGTCTACATGTGTATTTCTGCTCTTCCGCGGGTCTACATGTGTATTTCTGCTCTTCCGCGGGTCTACATGTGTATTTCTGCTCTTCCGCGGGTCTACATGTGTATTTCTGCTCTTCTGTGGGTCTACATGTGTATTTCTCACCATGAATCTGTCTCATTCCATCACTACATTTTTCTGCATTTTTTATTCTAACTTATCTTGCCCGTTATATTGACTCTGTTTTTCTACAGTCAGTCTGTAAGGATAGTGTCCAGCAATCACTTCCATACAGACGGATTTCTTTTACATAAAAGTTCAGCACTTATTGATTTGTTTCTAACAATATGTTCTTTTTTCTTAATATTATACTTATTATTTGGAAAGCATCTTTTTTAATGGCATAAAACTTTTGCTACAGCAATGAGTGTAATAGACTCCGATCTGTATGTTTTCCTGATCACTACAATTCTAACTTCTTCAAATCTAGTGTCAAGTCAGCCATTATCCTTTCAACATAAACTTAAAATCTTCACTGCTTACCTCCTCCTCCTCCTCTTACGTCCATAAAACTATTTAAGTTACTATGTCTCTATTCTGTTTTTCCTTTTGCAGAAAAAGTGTAGTTGAAATTGGCGTTTATATACACATTATATTGTACCTTTGTGTTATGAATAAGTCCGTCATTTAAATATAACTCTGTAAATATAATTTTACGAAAAACAAAGTAGCCTTTCCAAGAAATATGAATAAATAACGAATTATGAAGACAATTAATCAGTTGAATCCTATTATAGTGTGCTTAACTATATGTGTTTGTCTGTGCATGAGTGTCGATATGTGTTGATTTGTGTTTGTTCGTCAGGGACAATTTCTTCCTGAATCTGGAAAGAAACTTGCCTGTGAATGAGGAACCATAAAAAAATGAGTAACAAGAATTTTAGAAATTGAGCGTCCTGTTTTAGAATTAACGTCGTCTCAGGGGTTTTCGAGCATTAATTGGATGATACATCAACCTTGAACTTTAAGATTGGTAAAATAATTTTATGATTTTTTTTCTTTTATTGTTTGTTTTTTTTTATTTCGATATATGTTGTTATTTTTTCGATGCATATATTAACACGCCTGAAAAAAATAGTCTATAATTAATTTGTTCGTAAATATCACTTCCAACTCTACGCGAATATCAATTAAAAAAAAAGCATTTTTCGCTTCTCTCAAATTTGATCTGCTGCATATTTCACAAACGAAATGCACATAGCGTATTGCTCTCAGTACAAATAATTGGGATCGGTAAACCAAATTCAAATTTAGTGCTGCTACATTCACTTTTACATAAATATATTTGGGAAAGATATAAATTCTTCTCTTCTTTAATTACATTACGGGGCATTGATATGGTTTGCTTTATTTTGTTTTAATTCACATCAACCTCACTGGGTTATTTAATGCTGACAAGATTTTATGATATTTCTTTGTAAGAAATCAGTTTCTAAATCAGGTTTCATTGCCGTATTTTTGTAAAGAGGGTTTTTCTCGAGTCAGATTTCGTCATTTCGTCTTTTGTATTGCCTGCATGTTAGGCGGTGCAAAACAGTAAAATTGATAGCAGATGGACAGAGAGAGGGGAGGAGAGAGAAAGTGTGAGAGAGAAGAAAGAGAAATAAAGCCCAAGTGAAAGAGGGAGAAGAGAAATAAAATGAAAAAGAAAGATTAAGAATGAAATTTGTTATGTTTGGTTTGGTTTGTTTTACCGCATATCAACCTCAACGTGTTATTTAATGTTTGACAAGAATCTTTTTTACGGTATTTTTTGTAAGAAATCAGTTTCTACATCAGGTTTCATTGCGGTATTTTTGTAAAGAGCGTTTTGTTTTTTCTCGAGAGTCAAATAAATCGCTAGTAATATTCGTTTTATCTTTTTAAATGTATTGCTTGTAATTTTTTTTTTCCAAAAACGTATTAGTGATATCTTTAGTATAAAAATCTATTTTAATACTTTTATCGTTTATAGACCCCGGTTATCTCTGACTCTAACAGGTGCTGCCACCTTAGCAATAAAAGGTGGATCCACGCTCCTCAAAAACTTTCGATCAGCGGCTTTGCTGCCACATGTTGTTTAGCGTTATACTACCCAGGACGTATGTAGACTGGAATCTCTAGCAGTGAATGGTAACCAGTCTAAAGAGAAGGGCAGCTCTGAATTCAAAAGTGATTAGAAAATAAGCTGGCAAATACAAATCGTAAAACATGTTTGCTACTGCACCCATCGGGGAACCACCTAGTTTACTGAGGATGCAGTGATGTCTCTCTCTGGGCAACTACAGGTTTAAGAGGTGGACAAGGAGATAGAGGTCGATATTCAACAGCGATAAACAATTTAACTATGGAGAAGGGATGAACAAGACATACCCTAAGACTATGATGACTGTATTAATTTCCATCTTCATTAGTGCCCTCCCCCAACTCGGAATGATAAATCTGAGAGTCGAGTTCGAATTCAAGTTGAATTCGTTATATTCACTTATGCGCAATTACCATTAGGAAAGTTATGAATGCACTTCTTCTGACCCCGGCTATGGGTTAGACAGCAGGGCACAGCATTGTCTGGCAGCCAGTCTACTGTAGAAAGAAGTAGTAACATACTGCGGGAAAATCACTTGCTTAGTCAGTCATGGATCAAAGAGACATGATCGCCTAATCGTATACTACGTATGGCACTGACTGACTGCGCTATGCTTACTGAAGTGAAAAATAATCTTTTAAGGACGAATTTAATCCTGTCTATCCTAAGTGTCCTTTTTTTAAATTTAAATTTATAGACCGTTCTGACACTTTTGGGCAGATTTAGTGGAGTGGTTTATAGTTGCCTTCTTCTCAACTTTGAAATCAGGATATTTTATCATCCTTCTCTTATGGTTTCTATCCAAGATTATACAATTCAGATTTTTTTCTTGATAGAAAAAAAAAGATATGATGCTATCATACCCCTTTTCCCTGGGGTATCATGGCGAAGTGAACGTCAATGTTACAGCGGAAATTGTACTCGGACTGTCGGTTCGATTTTTCACATCAATAACCGTTACATTACAAAGTCGTACTAGGCAATATCACTATTTATACAGATACAGGCCCGACAACCATAACATTCCCCAGATAATGCCCCTTGCCACTTTTTTCCTTTTTCCAAGAATCTGATTCAACTTGAAATGAACAAGATTTCAAGACATTGATGAGATCCAAGAGAATTTGGCGAGGTGTCTACTCGCTCCCCGCACCCCAAAAAGAAGTACAAGGAATGCTTCCAACAATGGAAACGCCAGAATGGGACTACCTCAATGAAGAAGAAATGCCAAATTGATATATATATATATATATATATATATATATATATAGGATGGTTCAAAAATAATGACGTAATAATGACGTTTTTTGACATTATTACGTCATTATTTTTTAACCATGCTAATATATATTATGGCTTCTTTCTCATAGTATACTTTTTGATCTGACCTCGAAAGACGCCTAGAATGTTTGTCTTGCCGGAAATCAATGACGTTTCAAATTCGATCGCTATTCAGGGCTTCAAATTGATTATAGGGAAAGACTATTTTGAGCTTAACATAACCATTTATTATCGCAGACAGGGAACATTTCAAATAAACCCATCATCTAGTTCATAATTAATCTTGATCTTTTACATTTACTTTTCCATTTGTAGCCATGTTTTCAAAAGTTGCCTAAATAATATAAATGTCTAATTCATGGCGAAAATTTTATTATAAACCATAACATTCATAGCTGCATCTTGTTTTAGCGACATAAAATTTTTCTGCTCTCACACTCTCTGATATTCTCGAGGTGTCTGTTGTCATATGCGACGACTTACGACATAGGAAACTCAACATATTATTCAATTGACAAGGAGTAGAGTGTTCTCATCCCGATGTACGTGTTTAGATGACATTTTACATTAATTAAAACTCACCAATCACCGGGCAACAAAATTTTGAATTTTGTTTGTCTTTGGCCAGTTAGGTTTATTTCCTAATTGCTTCTCTCTAGAAAACAAAGGAAATGATTATTGTTGCATTCAGATTTTGCTTTTTTCCACTTGGATATCTGAATTACCGAAGCAAAGCTCAGGTGAGAAACCCATACTACCTCAACCATAAAGACTTCAACTACCTGATCTCACAAACGACAATGCTGAGCCTTTGACATCGAGACTCAAGCAGTAGAATTAAATAGAAATGTGCAAGCGCAGGTCAGAGAATGCGTGACCACATTTTCCAAGCTTTTTCATCCGTCAAGATTAGCTTTGTTTCTTCCATAAAAGATAATTCGAATCGACTGTAATCCCAGCGTGTGACGCCGCTTCATCAACAGTTCATCTAGGAGCCTCAAAGTCGTCTAGCCTCGTAAAGAGAACATGCATTCTTCTCTTTCCCTGACTCAACTTGTGCAGGTCAAAGAGAATTAAAGCAGTGTCACAATCTTAATAGATGCCTTTAAATATGAAGTGTTCCAAGTTTCTCTTTTATTGTTGCCTTTAGGACAACAGGAAATCCTTGGTACACTATCACAGCAGAAACTGGCCACAGCAGACTATTCTATGTAGCGAGGAACATCATCAAATTGGAGCCACTATTGGAACCCTGGAAAATATTGATTCCTCAAGTGCACTTAAAATTGGGCCTTATCAAACACTTTATCACAGATAAGGAGTCTTCAGTCTTCAAGTTCCTTCAAGGTTCATTTACTAAGCTTTCAGCTGCAAAAGTCAAAGTCAGTGTCTTCGTGAGACCTGAAATGAAGAAGATCATAGATTTCTAGGAATTCCACAAGAAGATAACTAGAACGGAGAAAACAGGGTGGAATGGCTTTGTTGGAGTTGTTCGGGGTTTTCTGGGGAGTCATAAGTACGGAAGCAATGCAGCTTGTGGTGACCCTGGTGAAGTACTACGGTAAAATGTTCAGCTGTCAGATGTCTCTCAAATTTCTATCTTTGGCGATCATCTTGATAAATTCAAGAACATGGGGCGTACGCAGAAGAGCAAATCGAGCGATTCCTCCAGGAGGCCGCTACAAACTATATATATATATATATATATATATATATATATATGAAAAATATACTCTTAAGGTGTGCTATATTTATGGGATAACGTGCTCAATATCAGAGATAGAGAGTGTGTAAATATAAAAGTGAACATTGAAGTCAACATTTAGAGGTGATATCTGATTCATGCTAGACTCGTGTCCTGACGATTGCGTCTAGCATGAAACAGACTATCGTCTCTAACTGTTGATTTCAATGTTAACTTATATAACGAAAATTTTATGTGAGACTATATTTGGAGCTGATTTATAGTATGAGAATTTTTTTACTGTAAATTTAAACGTTATTTTTAGTGGATACTCGTATTTGAGTAGGCGTTTATTCATTTATTAAACAATTAAATATCACGTTTAAGTAATAAAAATACATCGTATTAAAAAATATATATATGTATATATCCATCCCATTCTTTATAAATTGCTTTGTCCACGTTCAGATACGAAACTCAACGACAGACATAGAATAATCTGTGTTTAAAAGAACTATTCAGATTTGCTTGGCGTACTCTGTGTCTGATCGGTCTAAAGTGGATCGGGTCTCATTATTGTTTACTCTAGGGGACGCAGGTTCGTATCCTGCCGAATAGCGCATATTTCTCTGATACGATTTCTCGTATATCCAGGCCGGCAGACGACAATGAAAAAAAAACAACTCTTTTATAAATAAACGGGGCGTCTACTCAAATACGAGTATCCACTAAAATGATGTTTAAAGAGATAAAGTCTGTCGGATTGATAAATAAAAATATGCTTGTCTTTCGTTAAAAATTGCTATCTATTTATCTATAGTTAAATTAATTGTTTTAATATTATGTAACTCATTATTTATCTCTCGCTACTTTGGTTATCGCCATTTACTTACCCGTTTCAGTTTATTTATGTCTATACTGAATGATTTTGCTTGAACATATCTATGTATCTATCTATCTCTCTATCTATCTATCTATCTTAATAAAGAGATGAACAGACAGATTAAGAATCGACAGTCCTTACCACTTACTTTT
This sequence comes from Acanthosepion lycidas, assembly GCA_963932145.1. NCBI lineage: Eukaryota > Metazoa > Mollusca > Cephalopoda > Sepiida > Sepiidae > Acanthosepion > Acanthosepion lycidas. Next base: position 128,372,308 of record OZ010582.1, read on the forward strand.
TTAAAAAATAGTGCTCAATACAACGTAGATCAAAATGTTATTATAATATTTTATTATAATATTTTACATCGCTACACAAAAGCTGTCATGTTTCGTAATCATAATATTCCTTCAACGGATGAAGGATCTGCCGATGACAGATAACTTCACTTAGACAAGTTTACGATAATGTGAATGCCCAGCAGTATCAGAAATGATTGGTAATATAGTAAAGGCAATTTTTTAATTATTGATCTAAATTTGGTGACACACACACACACACACATACACACACACACATATATATATATATATATATATATATATATATATATATCATCGATCAAAAAAGGAACATTATTGTTCTGAAACATTAAGTATTTTGTGCGGCGATGTAAAATATCATATTAAAAATACTATAATATCCCCCCCCTCTCTCTCTCTCTCTCTCTCTCTCTATATATATATATATATATATATATATATATATATATATATATGCGTGTGTCAAGTTCAGCCTGTTAATAATTATATGTATCTATTGTTAAATGACGGTAAACGAACCTTTCAGACCTCTAGCTGTGAAATTAATTGCAGCATCAGAAAATACCTTATTACGTAGACTACGTGCCAGACTAATATAAACTTAATAAATTTCTATTTGTCTAGCGAAATAAATGTCTTTTTCCATATTTCATTGGAACTGCTCCAGCAAAATGGTCAACACTATATAAGTGATAACCACGCACCTCGCGCCAATTGATCAAAGAGAAAGCTAATTTCTATTTTGTTGCAAAGTTCAGTGTTGAAAGATATTTATCAATAACAACATTTAATTCATAATGAGTTTCCCTGACACAAATATAATCAATTCGCAAAGCATGTCTTTTGAAACTCACAACTTTTTGGATCATGTCACTGAATTGCTACAACTAATGCTTTTATCCACTGGACACATAGCGCAATGAATAAAAGCGTTGGCTGTGAGTTCAATACCTGGCGGCATCAGAGATGAAGAAAAATTTGGAGAGTTGAGTTATGAAAGGGAAACAATCTAACCCAATGGACTAATTAAAGGGTTTGTATCGAAATTCAACATTAGCCACCTGAAGAATCCCGCAGCGTACAACGGCCGAAACGTCGTGAATATGACAATAAAGAGAACAATTCGAACAATGTAAATAGTGTAATTAATTAAAATACCTCTGATATATAGACAGTTATATATAAAAGCGAATAATAAGATCAAGACTCAGCGATGACAGTCGTTTTCATGCAATCGTCAGGACATTTGCGTTGTGTTTTGCCTTGACTAATTATATCTGCTCGTTAGTGATGTATTATGGGTTGGTCTATTGTTTTAAAGTTTATTGTGTTGGGTGGGCGTAACATTTGTTTCAAATTATTCTACGTGCTATTGAGTGGAAATAATTGTGGATCCGAAAGTAGTTTTGTGCCTATTTTATGGTGTTAACCTTATTATTTATTACTTTGTTATATCCTGTTGATTGTTATTATTACATTTACTTGTGTTTATGAGTGTATTTGTAGTTTGTTAATTTGTTTATTACTTAGTTAATATATTTACTTATTTATTGATTTGTAATAATTTATTATCCATATTTTATTTTAATTTATTTTTATTTATTTACTTTTATTATTTTATCCGTTTTTAGCTTTCGATGTTTAGGAAACGTACTATAAATTTGTTTCGTGCTTAAATTTGGAAATGAGTTCTGATCGTTTATTTAGAAATTTGTGTTTGGTCGAAAGGTAACTACTTATCCTCCAGACAGAGTTTACATTTTTTGGATTTATTGTTTTAGGCTGATGTTGTTTTTCTTATTTTTGGTGTGTTATGTTTTTTAGTTTTAATTTCCTATAGATAGAATGCATTGTGCGGTTCACGTATTTACTATTTGAAATGATGTTTTGTGTGTATAGTTTCTTTGTTTCCAGCATCTTTCAGATACTCCGATGCATATATTTTCATACATTTAAATTATTATTTTCACGAAAAACACCGATGGCAAAAATATATTTGTATGCCACTTTATATATGCACAAATGTCAATAAATTTCATAAATTTCATATTATAATATTTTTCTGCACAATATTCAAATATCAAGTCATATTTCTTACATCTGTTTCACTTAGAGAAATGGTTTGAATAATGAATAATGAATTAAATAATGTTTTAAATATGCTGCTTTTAACAAAGCGATAAAATTTACTATGGTGAAGGCAACCATAGACGTATTCCATCTCTTCCGTCTATTATAAATGCATCAGTCGGATTGCAATGAATACAGCTTCCTTTTAAGCTTAAATGTGCATCTGGTTTCCTTTGTACCTACAATATAGTTCAAATATTATGGATCACTCTCTGGATTCCGAATGATTAGCTCAAAATAGAAAGTTGTATTCCTTTTTCAAAACTAATATACTAGCTCATTTGAGGTCAGTGGAATTTTCTCGTCCTGACCAGTTTTATCAAATGTTCAATAATAATAATATTAATAATAAAGAAAATGTTTGACGTAACTATTTCTATGTTTAAGGAAGAGCGCGATTTCGGAAAAGCAAAGAAAAGACCAAATCTTTAACAATTTACAATATTTCGACAGTATATGTATCTCCAATAAGTTATATTTAAAAATTGCATACAATTATAAAAATATAAAAGATAATTCATTAGTTCCTAAGAGGAATTGCTAACCCAACGCCCCGGGGGAATGACGTGCGTGTTCAATTGTATTCATACGAAAGAGTTTGATGAATTCCTCCTGTTAACTCATCCTTTAACGGAAAATTTCAAGATGGGAACTCTCCCCATTATAAAACTCACATTGCAGTTGTGTTCCATTAACACTGGCTGCGTTTCATTTATTTTGTAGAATTTTAATATTTTTTTTACCTGTATGCAATTTTTAAACGTGGAAGATATATATACTGTCGAAATATTGTTAAACATTGTTAAACACTGTGTCTTTACTTCTCTTTTCATAAATCACACTCTGCTCTAAGTGTTATTAATAATAATATTTTTTAAAGAATAATGATCATGGGAAAAATTTCCTGAAGCCACTTCTGACCTTATGTCTCTGGTTAGGAGCCAGAAGGAAATGTGTATACAGCAGAAATCAAAGGAAATAATAATAATAATAATAATAATAATAATAATAATAATAATAATAATAATAATAATATAGATATGTCAGTCCCTATAGACTGCAATGTATCTTTGAAGATATTCAAAAAACTGTCAAAATGCAAGCACCCTTAAATAGAAATCTCAGAAATGTGGCACATAGGAACATCAACAATCCCTGTTGTAGTTGAAGCCCTAGGATTGGTTGGAAAAGATTCCAGTTGACTAATTGAAGGGATTCCTGGAAGTACATGCCTCAAAGGGATACAAAAATTCTTCTGACAAGTACAGCCCACACTTTATGAAGGGCTTTATCTACGTAATTTTTTTTTTTTTTTGTCAGTGGAAGGTGTCATGATGCCATTTCTAACCTTAGGTCTCTGGGCGGGACCCGGAAAGTAATGTGTAAACGCCAGAAATCAAAGGGAATAATAATAATAATGTGACGTCACCCTGGACTCTCCTGCCCCCGTGCTATCCTGTGACGACCAATGTGACTTGGTATTGGTCGCGGGGCCAAATGTGACGTTCTAACACTTGGCTGATTCGGATGGAAATCTGGTTACATTCGGTATCAGCTTTGTCGTTCCCAGCTCGCCTCCAACGTCTGGTTACCGAAGTGACTGCTTTGATTTCTAGTCTAACCTACCCACGTTGTGATTTGTTCTTAGGTAGACGAAATCAATCAATCGTCGGGCCGGAGTGCAAACCAAATTCGAGCAAAGGTGACACCGCACAGATATATGTAAAAGAAAATAAAGTAACAACTCGAAAGATTCAAATGTGTTAAAAAAAGAATAACAAATATTTTTTTTTATATCTGGTTGCTGAATACAGGACTGAGTCTTTCTCCCAAATCGCTTCTATGGATACGTAACACTTTACGTTTGTTAGGCGAGTCTTAATATCTTAAGTTGTATTTCAAGAAACTGGTTTTTGGTATCTTCAGCTGATATTCGTAAAACTTGTTTTGGTGAGATGAGTCTAAGTCGTTCTTCAAAAAAAATGTTTTTGGTTAGAAGTCTAAGTCTGAATGCTCTGTAACTCCGTTTATATGGACGCCGACCAAAACCGGGTGAGGGCTTGTCGTGGTTTGGTTTCCTCGATAATTCCAAATCCGCAATAAGGATTTTCTTTGTTTTCGGACAGGAAAATTTATCACTTTCCATTTTTGGAAGTCCATTACTTTCTGTTCTAGAGTGGTTCTTAAGGGAATTGTCCTCTCAAATTCTTCCTTTCTCATATTGGTATCTCACACCAATCCCCTCAGAGGGCATCAACAGGTTTCCCTTCTTTCTCATAATGGTATCTCACACCAATCCCCTCAGAAGCGTCAACAGGTTTCCCTCTTTCTCATATGTTGACCTTCGCCCATCGCTCACGCCACCATTCTGCCACCGTGGACGAAATAAAGGGATCGAATCGGAATTCCAACGTATATCACCGGAAAAAACCAGGAGAGTCGTGAATATGGCAATGCAGATGAGGACAACATTCAGAATGTTGTAAATCGTGGAATGGTAGTAAATGTAAGCGAGAAAATGACAAACCATTAATTGAGGAACGACGGAATGTATAGTCGATGGCAAGAGGAACAGACAATGTGCAAGATATAAAATACAAGACGGCAATAACAAGCTAGTAAAGAAATATGTTTATATTTTTGAGATGAGGTATTATGTACAGTATTTAAATTATTTATTACAACGATTCGGCCGTCTTCAGATTTTCAAAGTCACATAGCACAGTGGATAAAGGCGTTGGTTAGATCCAGTGACAAGACCCAAAGAGTCTGAGTTCAATACCCGGTTAAAGCAGTGCTGATCTTTCAGGGGAAAATTAAAAGAAGATAATTGATATCCATTAAAAACATGGCACGGGGAACTAGAACAGTCTACCCCATTGAGTGAGATAAAGGGTTCAGTTCGACATTCCAACCACCTGAAGAAGTCTGGAGCGTACAACGGCCGATACGATAAATATGGCGACAAAGATGAGGACAATAGTCCAAATAATGTAAATAATGCAAGTAAAGAAATTTAAACAAAAGAAAGGAAAACATGACACGTGAATTTGAATTGGGAAAGATGCTTTCCAAAAGCTGAACAAAGTATTAAGAAACAGGAAAACTACTTTAGAAATGTAATACGCTATATCAACCCTCCTATACTGGACAATTTCGCAACAGATGAAAAATAGACTTAAGATAAAATAAATGTCGATATCTAGAAAGATGCTGAGATTACAATATTCTGTATTTTAATTAAACTTTTACCTTGTGATAATTTTAAAATTTTATTTTGAATAAGATCCGTTCATATTCTTGAATTAGCTTTTTGGTGTCGGTATTAAAAAAGAGAAAAATTACCGTCTTACCACATAGTGTTTTATTCCGTTAGATACGCCTAGACAACAAAAAAAAAAAAAAAAAAAAAATTACAACCTCTTCAATCTAACCCTACTGAAACTTATTAGAAAGTTTTTGTTCACAGATGACGCAGCTCTGCTTGATGATCGAGAAGCGGCTTTTCATCGGTTACATCTCGATCTGCAAATCACACAGTACACATTGACATGGAAATCAACCAGAGGATAAAAGCCGATCTTTCTCAATCAGCATACGCAAAGTCAAACGTATCACTACCTGTCTTCCGTCTCTAGTGTCCCCTTGGAAGGTTTAAATTGAGAATTGCTCCACCTACTCAGATATCTAGAATGATACTCAGAGTACAATAGTTTGTGTTTTAATCAAACTTTTACCTTGTGATACTTCTTCCTCCATACATTTGCTCAGACATTTCAATTTGGTTTCGTGATGATGTACTTTGCTTCACTTGCCTTCGACAGGAGAGCGTCACAGTCAACAATTTTTTTTTCTGATTGTATATTCCAAAATACACATTTAAATTTCAAATCGGACGTTTACGTAAATATGTTAAGGAGATATCTTGTTCATCAATATTCAATAATTGTTTTCCTTAATTATTTTCCAAAGTGGCATTACAATCCTGGTGACAAGATACGAGAGCAAATTTCTGCATAGAACATGTATCAACCGAGTACTTGATCACCCCGCAAAGCTAACACAAGTATATACGTCAGGTGAAGTGAGTGCATCTTGGTTCGCGCAAGTATACACATAATGCGAGTGCAATTTCAAAGAAATTCTCTGATGTTTCTTTTTTTCTTTATCCCGGATGTAGGCTTTCAGCGGATCGAAATTGTATTTCCCTGACATTTTTTTTTAGCTTAATTATCTCTTCTCTTCCTTCCTTTGTTCGTATAGGCCTCTTTCTTTTCAGTAATTAAATAATTTTTTTATCCCCTTTGTTTTTATTTTGACCGGAAAAATGTAATCTGTTCCTGTCTGCATATCATGTTACGCGCGCTCACACACAAAAACCACAAAAACCCCCACCACAAATATCTATCTATCTATCTATCTATCTATCTATCTATCTATATATATATATATATATATATATATATATATATATAAGGGATATTATGATATATATTAGATTATATCAGGAATCTATGATTTCTGAGAGAGACCAATGACATAGGAAGACTGATA
>OZ010582.1:128381515-128389015 GCA_963932145.1 Acanthosepion lycidas
CCCTTGTGCAAATAAATTGAAACAAGACAAACTCCCTTTTTATTTACTTTCTTCCCTATTTTTTCAATAAAACATAACCCACTGCACATGGTAGCACTTCATATTTCCATTCCACGAATTCGTTCCTTTCAGATTGACCACGGATTCTAGATTGGATTTAAATCAAGAGTTTCCGGGTCAGTCACTCTCCTGATTTAAATCCAATCGAGAATCAGTGGTCAATCTGCAAGGAACGACTTCATAGAATGGACATAAGAAGTACTAACATGTGCACTGAGTTATGGTTCATTGGAAAATTTCGATAAAGTTAATGATAATGGAATTATTCTTTTTGTTTCAATTAATTTGTATAACTGTGCATGTTTGCGTTTTGCGTGTGTATGAGTTTGTACCTGTGTATGTGTGTTTCTCATTAAAAAATTTACATTTGAATGGAGAGAAATAAACATCCTTGTGAGTAAATATTTATTTAATTAATGAACACATTGATAAAAAAAAAATCTATGGAAAAACGTTACTGAATCTCACTAGATTACTTCAAAGTACGGGTGACCTCGACGTGACGTAGCTTGTCTCGCTACATTAAGTACGAATGAATAGTGAGTTCGATCTCCACTGGATGCTCCACACTTTCAGCCTTCTGCTACATCTAAGCTATTGTTCAAAGTACGTTTTGCACCCCCCTTCACTCACTGGAATTCTGGGATGGCAATAATTATCAGATATTGTGTGCGTGCTCGAGGAGGTTTGCACATCAAGGGAAGCATTTCTGTAAGAAATAGAATGAAACCTTCAAATTCAGAACATGCGTAAAGATATTGATAACTTTTCGGAGAAGTGTGTGGAGACTATATTCAATGACACAGAACGAATCAATGACATGAGACAGCTTGACACTAACATGTCGCACACGTTCTCGTCGGGTCACAATTCAGATGATAGTTTATCTAATAATGCAGTATCATGACAAAATCTTGATAAATTTCGATGCATGTAACACAACCCACTTCGATGTAGCCAGACATATCTTATAATACCGATTCATCTTTACATAGAGATAGTTAATTTTTGTTTTTGATTAATTCGTATTTACAGCTTATTAATATTTTGTAGATTATTTAAATCCAGAAATTATTTTTACATTCTCAGAATTGTTTTGAGATAACGATGATTTAGTGATACAAGTCTTATTAATTAACCCATAAATGGGGTGGGGGAGAGAAGTTATACCTTCTTCAACGGTATTTGAGGGTAAGCTTATATAACCTATCCAACTGGAATTGGAACTAGACACTCTGACTTACAATCCCAAGTCATTTTCCATTACACCACCGGCGAATTCAAGCTTACAACACATGGTATTCTCAAGTGATAACCCATTTAGTTAATAGTAAGGCTCGGCGTTGCTTAACTTCGGTGATCGTACGGGAACAGGGGATTCAACCTGATGTGGTTGTAAGCTAATTTATGTTTTATAGAATAGTATATGGTCTTGTTTTAATATCAAGCTAATTAGATGAAGAATTTGGGAATAACTTAGCTTTTTAGAAATTAATTTCCCAAAAACAAATATATGATTGATTACATTCTGTATCAGCTATTCCATTTGGAAATAGAAATTATATTCACTAAAAAATAATGCATACTTTTATAACGAGACCTGGCATAATTATATATATATATATATATATATATATATATATATATATATATATATATATATATATATATAAGAAATATAGTCTTAAGGTGTGCTATATTTATGGAATAAAGTGCTCAATATCAGAGATAGAGCGTGTGTAAATATAAAAGTGAACATAGAAGTCAACACTTAGAGGCGACAGTCTGTTTCATGCTATATGCAATCGTCAAGCGATCGTGGCTTGACGATTGCATATAGCATGAAACAGACTGTCGCCTCTAAGTGTTGACTTCTATGTTCACTTTTATATATATATATATATATATATATATATATATATATGTATATATATATTTTCAGATTTTGCAGCTATTTTGGAGTAGACAGTGCTTAACTTGACATATATATATATATATATATATATATATATATATATATATATATATATATATATATATATTAGTACCTTGAATATGTTTTCACTGATTTCTCATGAAAAGTAATCATTTATTTACAAAAATTAGTCAGAAACGTGTCATTAAATGTACTGTTCATCGCTAGCCACTTTGCCGCAGATGCATTGATGCATGGTCAAGCTTACTCCACGATCTTCTACGTTTAGTCTTATTGTAGTGTATCTACTTTTTATCGTCGGTCAAAATACGATGCAAAACCCTTTGCTTTTCTGCCGTTGAAGCAGTTGTTCACACGTGACAAGACGTCGTTCGATGTCTCTCAACTTCAACTCTTACGCAGCCAACGTCCTTGGTTTGAAGCATTTCTAATGCTTTTAAACGTTTCGAAACTGTGATGTGATCAAATTCTAATGATTCTGCATGGTCAGCTTGCGCCTGACATTAGTCTTAATGAAAGAATACCTCCAATTCTTTCTCTTCAAACTTTTTCGGTGCGTTAGAGCGTTGTATATCAACATCAAAATCATTATTTTTGAAGGGTCTAAATCAATCTCTGCATGTTGTTTCCGACAGAGCATAATCACCGTAAGTCTCACCAAGAATTCTGTATGCTTCAGGTGCATATTTCTTTTGAATAAAGTAGTGTAGTAAGATTCCTCGTAAATACATTTTTTGACACAATATGCGACATGTTTAACGCTATGAAAAAAACAGAGTTGTTTGCACTGATTTCAAGCTTGCTTATATCGCCTCTTTATAGATGAGATACCATTCTCGGAACGCCATATGTTGGAAAACAGCGAAAATATATTCAAGTTGCTATATATATATATAGTCTTAAGAGCTCTACCAAACTAGCTAACCATGTGGGGAATTTATGAAAACAGCAGGGATCTGATTTTAAGCTGGAAACTTTAAAAAATATGAAACCTTACAACAAACACAATAACATTTTAACCTCTGTCAACAGGATAAATTAGCAATAATGTCATTTCAGGATAATTTTCTGCATCTGGACGAAAAAAAAAACTGAACCAGAGATCCGAAGTCATCAGCCGTTATATACATTGAAAATTCCTCTTAAATTCTCATAAGTCTGGTTAAAACAATTCTGTACATTTCAATTACCCCCACGAATACAATTATAATAGCCTGGCTTTTTTCCATCTTCCCCTTTCTCGCATTCCTTCTTCGCATCTTTCCCATCCCTTTCTATCACACAGATGTATGTTTATTTAATTATGTTTTTTTAAATGACATAGCGTAAACATTTTTTTTTTGTTAATAAAACTGTTAGGTGGTCAACTGATAAAAATCGCTTGATGATACCATAATGTTAAAACCAAGGTAGCCGAATCAATTTATACCTTAATTTTTAATGTTAACAGTCCTACATTCTCTTTTTATTTTTATTTTTTCACACGTTTCTGAGAACGTTTTGCCACTGCTGTTTCCTGGTCCAGTTCAACACCAACAATTAACCTTTTATCTATTATATATATATATATATATATATATATATATATATATATATATATATAATTAAATTTATAAATTAAATTTATAAATTAAATGTATATTTTTATCATATATACATATGCTTATGTGTACTAGCGTATATATATATATATATATATATATATATATATATATATATATATATATATATATATATATATATATAAGGCTCAAACACTTATATTCCATGAAATTTCATATCTGTGCGTTTTATATAATATTCTTACTCTGTGATGAACATTGAGCTCTACCTGGATTCTATACTCTTGGAAATATATATATATATATATATATATATATATATATATATATATATATATATATATATATATATATGCTATTCTCTGTGTAGGGGTAAGCTGTTCAAAATTTTCTTAAATGGTAATTTTATAAAGATGTATACCAATAAATAGCTTAAAAATGACACAAACTAAAATGCTACAAAAAATGCTGTGAAGTTGACATGTATCCAAAACGCTTGAAGTACGACACGCGTCGCACGATAAACCAGTCCATGCAAAAGGTCATGAGTTCAAGTGCCTAACTTTGGTCAGTCCATGATATATTTATTCATGTTTGATAAATTGTCTGTCAAGGTTATATTCAATGCGGTGGGCGGAATCTACTGTTAGAATTCCGACAGTCTTTCCTTTCAAATCCTTTTTTTGTTTTCCTGTCATTTTCAAAATGCAAAAATGTAATCGTCAGAAATATTCAGGTCAAAGGAAAATCCTTTAAAATTACAAACATTTAATGGAAACAATCCATCATTTCGGTGGTGCATTGTTGCAAATACAGAAACATAGATACAATGAATAATATTATTTTGCGCATATACATACATACATACACACACACACACACACACACACATATATATATATATATGTGTGTGTGTGTGTGTGTCAGGACACATATTTTATTCTTCATATTACATAAACTATTCTTCAATTAACTTTTGGCTTTTGTTGCTTGAACGAATTGACTTAAATAAATGATTCGGAGGTTACTGTATTATATAAATCTACATATTAGAATCACAACGGATGTTTCATTTAATGTGGTCGGATTACCAGTGATTGAAGGTATATATGTGTGTGGGTATGATACAGAGCAAGATTAGTTAATAGTTGATACGTTGGATATTTCGCAAACAATAGTGTAGGAAATAATATACACATAATTTCTGAGAACAATTTATTTTATTGCTTGAACAAATTAAATGGACATAATACAAACAAGAATGATTGAAAATATGTTGTGTATACATGTTTTTTTTTTCGTGCATACGCATATGTGAAGTACCTATGCAAGACTGTCAGTGTTATATTTTAGAAAAAAAAAAGGTATTTGTTGATATGGGAGAATTATTAGGTGTGTAGAGAAGTGAGCAATAGCCATTTTTATGCGGTCTTCAAATATTCACAGTGCGAGATCTAGTCAAAGTGGTGACCAGAGGGGAATCGTGTAACCTTCTATATTAAACACATCCCTTTACAAAAGAAAAAGGACAGTGGACGACCATATTGTTTCTTTTTTTATATATACTACTTTACATAACGCAATTTAACAATCATGAGAATTTATTTGGCTGAAAAATGGCGTAATCCATATCACACACAAACAAAACCTCATACGAAAACATATATATGTACTGTCAACCGCAGACTGTTTCGCTGTATCACAGCTCATCAGTGTGGCTAGACATCCGGTTGCCTCTAATTGGGATCGAAACCCAATTGAATTGGCGTCAACCGGAGATTCTACCACTAAACCTTTGACAGGGATGAAGGTTGATTTAAGTGTATTTATGTTTAGATAAACACACATTGACTGAGAGAACTCGATTAGTTTTACTGAAGAGTGTTGCATTATTAGCCGTAATAGTCACTGTTTACAAACCCACACTTCCTCCCCAGAGAACACAACCGAAATAAATTTTTCAGGGGCATATATATAGTCATCCACAAACAGACTGTTTCGCTGTATCACAGCTCGTCAGTGTGGCTAGACGTCCGGTTGCCTCTAGCTAGGATCAGGATCAAAACCCGACTGAAATTTAGTTGTTTATACAATTTCTCATGCGATCTAACATTTTATTTCCTTTTCGGATGATAAATTATATAAAACTGTCCGAATGTCAACAAGCTATTTTTTGTTTACTAGTTACAATATTTAATCCATGAAAATGGCTAATGTATAGCCGAAAGTGCTCGGATAAAAAGAACATTCGGACAGTTTTTATATAATTTATCATTCGAAAAGAAAAAAAAATTAGATTGCATGAGAAATTGTATAAAAAACTAAATAAAAGCACCTTGTCTGTCGTATTCAATGAAATATGCATGAAAGAAGGATTGGTGCCTAAACACACACACACACACACACACACACACAGATATATATATATATATATATATATATATATATATATATATATATATATATATATTATAAATTAATTGATTTAAAATATGTTTTTTTTCGCTACACAGTTCTAACCATGTTTCAAAAATGGAAGCTAAACGCTTCGGATTTAATTTTGTAATTAAATTAAAAACATTAGTTCCATTTCATCCTCAAACGAATTTTGGAGTAACTTATTTATTACTGGGTTTTAAAGGCACAGCAAAAAATCATAATTCACGTTTCCAAGGATACAGAGAAACCCATTCATCCAGACAAGCCGTGTTTGCGTGTTCATTATCGCTGTATTTTGATGTATCAATTATTAGTTACGTTTTGGTAGGGGTAGGGATGTAATTTTCAATGAATTCTGACATCCGTTAAATGCATGTCGTTTGGATTTTTAAAAAAGATTATTGTTAATGGTAAAATTCTTACGGCATTTTTTTCTATTTGTATACTTAAAGATTTTTTCGGGGGAGTTTAGGTTAGAATACGTTTTATTTAACTACGATTTAAAAAATATTTTTAATATACTATATTTCTTTTTAAAACAAGTAAATGTATTAGAATCACTTACAGTATGTAAAATTATTTTCACATCAAGTATAAGTATATATATTACTAGGTCAGAATTTAAAAAAAAAATTATATTTAAATATTATTTAAGTAAAATTTTTGGCAATGACGACGAAAAAAGCTAATTAATTTCACTGGTTTAGTAAACTTTTATTTTTTATATATTTTATATAAATCCAGTAATATATAGTTTCTCATGTAAGTACAAAGGACATGGATCTTTCAATGGCTTACATCTTCTAGCTTTTCATATTAAGTGATATTTTTTTTTTAAATCGGAGTTAAATAAAACGTATTCTAACCTAAACACGCCCCCAAAAATCTTTAAGCTTCCATTTTTGAAAACATGGTTAGACCTGTGTTGCAAAAAACATATTTTAAATCAATTAGTCTATAATATTAATGCTCTGTAAATTTACATTGAGCACTATTTTGTAAAAATAAAAACATCTATAAGAACAACGGATTATATATCTTACTGTTCTTTCGTTATATATATATATATATATATATATATATATATATATATATATATATATATATATATATATATATATTAACATATAACAGTTAAAATATTTAATCCTTGAAAATGGTTAAATGTATAGCCGAATGTGCTCGGATAAAAAAAAAAATTGGAGAGTTTTTATATGTGCAACGTCCACCATAGGCCATAGACGATCATGGGTCCCCACAATTTATTTTCTTAAATAGCTCCTATCTATAACTAAATTTTGTCTTTTTGTTGTTCGTCCTTAGCCCTGTTCCGCTATCTATATACTGAAGCACCCTAAGTATGTTTTACACTGTTTTTTTTCCATCTCTATTGCCTTCAATTTGTGTACTGAATTATCAGGTTTTTTCAAGCCGTCTTTCCTCGTTATATCCCCTATAAATTTCAACTATCTTTTCTTGATGTTAAATAGAATTTTATTTCCA
>OZ010582.1:128394015-128404015 GCA_963932145.1 Acanthosepion lycidas
AGCGGTAAAGGAAGAAGAGATAGCTTACCTCAAGAGTTAGGGCTCCTAACTACCAGTCGGAAACAGCAACCAGAGAACTTTCAACCGTGTACCCTCAGAATGAAGAGGTAATGCCACAGACTGCACACATCATGAGAGAAACAGAGCTACACTAATACAGAAGCCAGAGAGAGAGAGAGAGAGAGAGGGAGAGAGAAAGAGAGAGAGAGAGAGAGTACCCGGAACCCCTTCCTCAACAAGAAACAAGGCGTAAGCCTGTACCCATGTCCAAGAGAAGTGGGAAGTGTGTTGACCGGGTGGTTGGAGAGCCTACCTACTCCTATTACATATAACACATACAAGAACGACAAAAACAAAGGGAAGGATAAGAGGGGGAGGTAATTGGCAAAGAGTCCTGGCTGACTCTTGGATTTTACCCTTTCACAACAGTAAGTTTTAACTTAGTAAAAATCCCATTGTCTATTCTAAAAAAAAAAATTGAAGAAAAGGTTATCCGGATTTATTGCTATGTCATAATAAATACCCCAACATACGTGTCAGCGAGTGTTTGTCCGCTTTCTTCCTCATGATAACAAGTGAATGTACAGCTTACCTTAAGTCCAAGCATCGACCGGGTAAGGGGGGGAGGCAAAGGCCAGTCCTTCGCCCTCACCAAATAGTGGACTTGGGAGACATGCTTTCAATAAAATTAAGAACAACAGGAGAAAGAAAAGGCGAAAAAAAATTCCAAGTCCAGACCATTTATCAAGCAACAAGATTCGGCCAACTAGATCATGAGAATACTGACGAGACGCTTTCGCATCTTGCCAAAGACATTCAATTTTATTTTATTTTTTTATTTTTCTTTCGAACCGGGATTTCTAACTAAATCATCAAATAGGTTAGAATGATTAGGACAAAAATGTGTTACTATGGTCAACACACTAACGAGTAGGGAGAGAAAAAAATAAATAAAATTTAAAGATTAAAAAATAAAGAATTAAAAAATAGAGAAAAATGAAAATGAGCTTTCGGTAGACCGAAATTATACTCACACAAAGCAGCAAGTGTTTGTCCGCTTTCTTCCTGATGATAACATGTGATATATATATATATATATATATATATATATATATATATATATATAGATAGATAGATAGATAGATAGATAGATAGATATAGATAGATACATAGATAGATATGCATATAGATATACATACAGTTGCTGAATATAGTCTATACTCAGTACCTGAAGATTACACTGTGCATGAAAATTCGAGTCATGATATCGGTGAGGTATTATATATATATATATATATATATATATATATATATATATATATATATATATATGAATGTATGTATAACATAGTAATCTATCTATCTATCTGCTTATGAAGGTATATTTTTCTATCTATTTATCTTCATATGGAAGTATATTTTTCTATCTATCTATCTAGCTAGCTAGCTCTATAGGTATATATACATATAACTATATTTGTTCACTATCTATCTAAATGAATTTATTCTCTTATTATTCTGTGTGATGAATAAAATTTAAATCATGTTACTCATAGCAATTATAAGTTTGGCAGTTTTTCTTATTTTCCATTATATATAGTAAGTTTTGCACGTTTGCTAACATCGACGATTAAAATGTATTGCTTTATTCGTTGCAAGGCAATTTTGGCTTATTTAGAATTGTTGTGCATCTACTTGCATCAAACGTTATTAAGGTTTTCTTGTAATGTTTTTATAGTATTGGTTCCGTGTAATTTCTTGTGGAATAGTCTTATTTGTTTATCGATACTGTAGTTAATCAATGTTTGTATTATCTGTTTAAGTTCACTGAAAAAAATATTTTTCAAGACGAGGAGGCTAGGTGTGCTTTATTTAATAAGCATTAGTTTTCTCATCACGGCTATCTTACACCGTTGTCATGCATTCGCTTTATAATCGAATTATTCTATAATTGTTACCGTGTTTTTTCTTACATAAGGAATTGATAAGTACGTCAGCGTTGGGTTCTCCGTAAACATCGAGAAATGAGATAAACACGAAGATCTATGATAATTTCAGTGTGTAACTTTTTTTTTCCGAGATGAATTTTAGGTTCTGTAATGAAAAACAGACAAATACTTAATCTCGTAGTGAGTCTTTATAAAATGCAATTAAACTACGGCCCATAAGTGAGGTTCAACTGTTTCTTTTATAGTCGTGTAGTAGTTGTTGTTGGGGGGGGGGGTACAAATATGTTTGCCTTCACCAGAGTTTTAAATTTCTTTATTATTTTTGGTTATATGAAATAACCTTAGACAAATTTAAGTAGATTTTAATTGATTGGTTTATTAAAATTTGTTCTCAAACAAAAGATGTAGAAAGTTGAATCAAAAGTGTTGATTATATATATATATATATATATATATATATATATATATATATATATATATATATATATATATATATATATATATATATATATATATATATAAGTGCGCAGGTATGCAGAAAATAGAAAAGAAAAGGGTGGGTGCATAATCCGGATTTCCTTAGTATTTTTATTTTTAAGACAGTGCTCCATACAGAAGTAGTGCGTAATTATAATATTTTTTTGTTTAAAAATATGATTCCTTCGCTACATAAGAGTTCTCATATTTCAAAAACGTGAGTCAAAACCATGCAAATAATTATTAAAATCAAGTTGAATTTAGGTGTTTAGTCTCGTTTCATCTTCAAGTGAAATTTTAGGAATAAGCTATATCTTGGTTTACGCGGTATTTTTAGGCATGGTCCGTTGTAAAATTCGTTACTGTGGGAGTGTCTAGGCTTGTTTTCTTCGTTAAGTACTCAGAGAATGAATTCTTATCAATAGATTCACCATCTTCTGAGAGGTTTTGCTAAGGTTGGGTAGGGTGTCTATTTCACGGCCAATGTTGGCGGTCATTCATTAGTTCTACAAGTCGTTATGTGTCGGGAGGATTGTGTTTTATTATTGTCTATCCTCTTCTTCCCCCTCCAGCTATGGGTAAATAGCAGGACAGACTGGGTTCTATAGCCTTAGAAGGCAACTGGTCTAAGAGAAGTACAACTCTGAATTCTAAACCTGCGGAGGGTCGTTTGGGGACCTTGTGGCACTTAGTGCACCAGGTCTCTGTATTCGGCCCTTCAAAAAGTGTGGATGGTCCTGCAGGAAACCTTCACCACTATAATCAAATCTCATGTGCTGTTGTCGGGCTGTCGGTTTCCTGGGAACTGATCTGCTTAACCCTCATCCGTCAAATTCGACGGGAGAGTCGAGTATGTGTATGTATGTATGTGCATATATATATATATATATATATATATATATATATATATATATATATATATATATATATATATATATATAATTGTAAAATATAACAATGAATGTCTATTATGTTAGATCATGAGCCTTTCTAAACTGGGTATGGTTGCTTTAAATTCGGGTGAAAATATAGACAGAATTTGTCCACAATTTATATTTTTTTTACTAAGCTGTTCCTTTATCTAATCTTTTGACTCATATGTGCCATCCTCAGAGTGGTTATGCGGACATTTAAACAAAGATATCGACCATCAAAGATGGCATTCTGTTATGTACACATATTTAGAGATACAGGAAGACCGTTGACACGGGGACGCCAATTAAATAACACCGGTAGTCTTTGGCCCAGTATAAATACTGCTAGAATATCGAGTCGGGGAGGGCTGACTTGGCTTCCGAGTCTAGCTTAGTCGTGATACAGTCTTTGACTATAAGATACAGCTGTCGGACTCTCTGCGTTAACAGAGAGGAACCCGGACGAAGCTTTTCCGAAGGACAAGGTTTCGTTCGGGGAGGTAGACAGGGCCTGAACCCGTCTAGGCGGGTTCAACGGCTATATTTCTTTGGCCGAGCATACGGGCTCGGAGATACCCACATTAAACCGGCCTTGTGCCACATTCGGTCCTCGTGGGTGGATTGATAAATACCGTGCTGACGGCTTTTATCGAGTCAACTGTACAACATAGGAGATTGCTATGAGACGATAAAAGGTTGCGGAATAGCTGATGCAGGTCGTAAATTTGTAATGCGGTTCTATGACGTCGTACCACGTGAGAGACTGAAATATTAGCATCAGATCCATATTTCTAGATGCAATGTAATGAGCTGCGACTAGTTTTAAATGCAATTTTATTCAGTGTAGTTTCCTTTGTTTTAATGAAGATGGCCTCCAATAGCTAAAGATCCTTTTTACTGTGTATATGAGTGAGTATTATTGTGTTATCAACTGATATCTATCTAATATTATGTACATGGATATGTTTTTTTTTATATGAAATTTTGTTTAACAGAAATAAGATCAAGAAAGGTGACTAGTAAAGCAAAAGTAAAATGCTCAATACACCAAGTAGAGCAAATTTATGAACTATGAAATCTATGAAGAGCCAGGTAAACCTACCTAGGTTTCACCTACGCGGCTCGTCAGGGTGCACTAGTTACCTGGCTCTTCAGGTTCATAGTAATATATATATATATATATATATATATATATATATATATATATATATATATATATATATATATATATATGTTTGTGTGTGTGTGTGTTTGGGGTCGTCAGAAAACGTGTTTTTTTTAAATAATATGAACAATGAAATGACCAACCAATGATGCATAATGATCGTGACCAGATGCGATTGGTAATAATTTTATGTGGTAAATCAAATCTATAGCAATTGCAGAAGTTACAAAACACTCATCCATCCTGCAATTTCCGCGTTCTTTACATTCTTAAGAGCAGAAGACCCTTCAGCGCTTACATGTGAGAACGATAACATCAAACACACCTTCTCAAATGGACTTGCGACATCGCTATTTGGAATCTGCATGATATTCATCGTGCCACGCGTCCCGGTGTTTGATGGTACCGATTGTTTCGATCCGATGATAGGATTCGTGAGTGGCGAAGAACCTTGGAGCCATTGCCACCAATTGTCAAAAAGCGACGGTGCAAGTTGAAGGTTACTTACATAAGCATGTGGTAAGTGATGAGTTGTAGCCATTGGTACCGGTAAATATTTCCAGGACCAATCAGTGATTTCATTAGTTTGATATGTTAGGAAATTAAAAAGAAAACCTATGTAATTGGCTCGACTAGATAAAAAAATATCTTAAAATACTAAAACTAAATTTATTCAATACAAGGCCTCCATACGACATCGACATCTCCTGCAACTCTTCGGGTTGTTCTCTTTGTTTAAAATGGTGAATTCTGCCCTAATGTCTTGCCTTCAATTAATCTTTGGTGTTACAGAGATTTTCTTGGTATCTCAGTCAACTGCACACCACATATAATAAACAAGGGTTTGCAGTTTGAAGAGTTAAGTGGCCAGATGTAAGGGTTGATGTGGCCGCAGAAACTGTTCTGGGTCAGGATTAGACAATATAGATACTGAATTACTATACCACTTAAATTAATCCAGTACTATTTACCGATTAATAGCTCTAATAATCTCTTAATCCTGGTTCATTGATTTTTTTTACTTGAGCACAGAGTATGTGTCCGGTTATGTTCAATCTCCTCGTGCTCCAGTGCTGCTCTCGGTATATTATTATTATTTAATGCAATGAAAATGTCAGTGATTTTTCTCAAACAGCAAAAATGATGAAATTAAGCTGAATTAATGATTCAAACAGAAAAAAAATGTCCAAAATTTTTTGTCTCCTACTTTCTGTGTATTATGAAATAAATTCCAAGTGTAGACAAAAATTTGAAGACTACGCAAAACATTAAAGAAAAAAAAACAACATTTTAGTACCCGTGCAATACTACGAAATTGACTGGATTGGCGTATTTTACGACGTATCATAACTTGATTATATTTCTGAGATGAGGTATTATGTACAGTATTTACATTATGGGGACTATTGTCCTCATCTTTGTGATAAATGTGGCGACAAAGATGAGGACAATAGTCCGCATAATGTAAATACTGTATCATAGCTTGTTTGTTTATTTTATGTCGAAATCATTCTTTCGTTTGTCTGTTTATATATATATATATATATATATATATATATATATATATATATATATATATATATATATATATATATATCCGAGTCTATCAGCTTTTATTGGGTTCGGGAACAAATACATTTTAGTCGTTCATACTTGAATCTAATTTCTGTTTATATTTGAGTTTATAAGCCATTAGCCTGTTGGTGGATAGATTAATATTTATAATTTTTATTTGACTCTATTACATTTACTTCATTCACAGACAGTCATTGCCCTTTTATACTTGAGTCAACAGGCCAACATTAGTCTTTTATACGTTAATATATAGGTTTAATATAGTATGCTTATACTTCAGTCAATAGGTGGGTATGAGACCTTTATATTTTATTCTATAGGTTAATATTGCATGTTTATACTTGAGCCAATAGATCAGTATGAGATCTTTGTACTTCATTCTATAGATCAATATTGTTCATTTATATATGAGTCAATAGGTCGATAATATTTACTCATGCTGTACTCTATATGTTAATATCGATCGTTTAGATTTTAATTAATAAAATACAGCATTTGAGGAGAGGTAAATAGTCGTTTGTATTTTAGTATATTAGATTTTACTTGGTTCGAAGAATAATGAATATTGGTCATTTATACTTGAATTAATGGGTCAATATTGGTTGTTTGTACTTGAGTTTCCAGATAAGTTTAGATCGTTTAACATGGTCCTGCAAGCATTTGCCATGTTTGGGTATAGGTAAATATTTCTCGTTTATATTTGATCTACAATAATTTTAATGGTCATTTAGTTGGCAGTTTTTTTAAGGGTGAGGTATTACTCTTCTTAAGGGGATGTAGTCGGTTTACCCTACTCAATATCAAATATATCGGTAGGAAATTGGTATTATTGATTTCATTTTAGAGTTGTTTTTATCTATTTATTTATTGAAATTATAATAGGGCCATTTATCTGCAAGGGACACTTGGCTAATGTACTGACCACTGATAATAACTTTCTTTGTTATACGTAATGAAAAAAAAAATATCGTTAAACTTAACAAGCGGAAAATATGAGTTTAATCGTATAAAAATTGCAATGTATTGCCGGAAACATTTATTTTCAAAGTCTAAAAGTGTTAAGAGGTAACCCGGAAGGTAATAAGGTAATTTTAAAGAAAATTGGACACCATAAAGATTCATAACTTTGCCATAACCCACCATGTTCAAATGTAGTCACCACTTAACCTCAGCCTTTATTATTATTTATCTTTATTCAGTTTTGGCGGAATATATCGAATTTATAATATTAAATCGATGGAATTAATATTGTCACGCTAGATCAATTAACGACTGTGTAGGGAAATCGATCTTAGTTGGGTGCTTCTTCCTTAAGATCTTTCTTCTACATTTAAGATACACTTAGTAAATCGCGATGTGTTGAAAAATAACTATCTGTTGAGTAAAATAAATGTTTTTTTTTTTACAGCCTTAGCTTACGGACTTAATTATTAGGTTGGTGCAAAAATAATGACGTAATAATGTCGTTTTTCGACGTATTTTTAACGTCAAAAAACGACATTATTACGTCATTATTTTTGCATCAACCTAATACTTACTCCCAACTAAAAGAATACACATGTAATTTTATTAAGATGGCATGTATCGCCTTAATATGAAGTAAGTTGTACTTTTTTCAACTTTTTTTTAACTGTAACTGATCCCTCTTTTATGGAATGAGCTGACCTTTCATTTACTAATTCAAAGAGGAATGATTTATGCGTCCAGTTAGCGAACGGAAATGTAAACATCTCGTTAATATGATTTGTTCACAAACTAAAGAAGGAAATTAACTTGGGATTCAAGAGTTTCTCATGCAATGTTATTCTACGATTACTTTGCATATATTGAACTAGCAGCATGGCCCGGCGTTGCCCGTGTTTGATTCAAAAATCGTACGACTCATACAGCAATCGCTATCACTTGACTTAAAATATTTTTGCCCTTCCTTGCTTTTAAACGAGTTTCCTTTGCTGTGCTGATGTTGCTACATACCTTACTTCTTGCCTATCACACACTGCGAATTTTTTTCTATGCTGTATACTAAACATTAAATCTGTTACGAAAGAAGAACTAAACAAAATGAACACAAAACGATCAACTTTAAAAAGGACTCGTAACTGGAAAAACCGAATGAAAAAAGAATGTTAACAACAAATACTTTTTCACACCCAACCCAGTTCTGCGGAATATATTTATATAAAAAGTTGTAGCTGTGAATTTCGATGTGTTGAAATGGTTAGCAGCTTGTCTCGTTAATTCAGTTATGTCTGAATAGTTAGTTCGGTTCTCACTGGGTGCCCGCTACTTTCGACCTTGTGCCACATCTACGCTGCGTTTGCAAAATCGCTATATAAATTTGTAGCTTCTGCTTGATTGTTATCAAACTCCCCCCAGGATTCTGGAAATAAACCCCCATAACTATATATATTGTGAAACTATATTATCCAGGGTAATTATATAAGTATATTTAATTTTGATCAAAGAGGGTTCCAGGGGTGCACAACCCTCTCCAATTAGTTTTTTCTTTTAATCTAAATAAAATTTAAATTTGAACTAAGGAAATGTTAATTAGAGTACTTCAATAAGTATTTCATTTTGATGAAAGGAGATCCACAGAAGGGAACAAAGCATCAACTAAAATGTTATTCCTTTGATTTAAATTAAATTTAAATTTGAACAAGGCAATGACTTCTATCCAAAATATTGAAGAAGAAATTCTAAAGATGGAGATCAAATCGGCAAGATCAAAATGAGACAATATGGACGTCCAGTTGAGTAAAAACCACCAATCAGAGCGTAGTGTCTTTCAATACATATTTGTTGCGACAATTCAAATGTCATAACGAAGTTAAATCTGCTCATCAATTCATTCAATCAAGCATTGCATCAAATACATAGTGTAAGATCAAGCTGTTTATACACAAACCCACCACTGACAAATTTCCCTCTTGGTTTAAATTAAATTTAAATTTGAACAATAGAATGACCCCTATAAAAAATATAGAAGAGGAAAGTCAGAAGGTGGAGTTCACATTGGTAAAATCATTTAGTAATACTGAAATGTATCTTATTTCTCCACAAATTATAACAAAAATTATAAATCAATCATCATTCTTAAAAAAAATATGGTACGCAGAAATTTGCGGGTAATTCGGCTTGTGATATAATAATAATAATAATAATAATAATAATAATAATAATAATAATAATAATAATAATAATAATAATAATAATAAAGAAATAAAAAATGTACTAACAAGTAGAGCTCACACCTGACAAAGAGTTTTATCTATGTAAAATGTGTGTAATCTTTTTTTTTTTTTTTTTACAAAATTGATCAGTGGAAAATGTCATAAGCTATTACTGATCTTATGTCTATGGGACCCGGAATGAAATGTGTATACAATACAAATCATAAATCATAAATAATAATAATAATAATAATAATAATAATAATAATAATAATAATAATAATAATAATGAAGTCAATAACAATACCAGTGGAATAGGTGCTCACGGTTTGGTCAAAAAAGGGACTGAAAATGCACCAACGAAGCTAGTGAGAGCGTCAAGATTTATGAAATCGAGAAAAAAACTTCACCCTCTGTACTACGCACATATTAAGGAGGAACTTATCAAATAAAATAACAAATACGACACTACTACAACTATAAGGTTGGTGCAAAAATAATTACGTAATAATGTCGTTTTTTTGACGTATTTTTTAACGTCAAAAAAGGACATTATTACGTCATTATTTTTGCACCAACCTAATAATAGCTTAACAAATAGTCAATATCGCACTGCTTCAGAAATCTGCGTTGTTTGATATTGCAAATATTCTGTGAAAGATTATCACTTTCTGAGATTATACAACTTCATAGAGACCAAGAATGTTTGGAATACATTCACTAAGTATAAACAAAACAATCGACAAA
>OZ010582.1:128409015-128474015 GCA_963932145.1 Acanthosepion lycidas
GTGTTAGAAGTTGTCTGTCTTAAATTACAAATTTTTTTACATCTCTTTATAAGCAAAAGGAGGATTTTCTGGCGTCTATTCAGTTATTTGGACGTTCGTTGGTAATTATATTTTCTTGTTTTACACTCACATTAGAGTCTTTACATCCTTTCTTTAATTTACCCACATATATTTTAATCGTGAATTTGTTTTTTTAGACGTGCTCCAACTTTTCCTCCATTTTCCCAAACTTACTGACAAATTCAGTTATATAATTTTTGTCAACGTTTGTCCCTGAAGAAATGTTGGCCGAAGGCTCCCTTGGTCCATAAGGTGTAAAACGAGCACAAAATTTAAGTATATATATATATACATATACATAAATACATACATACATACACACACAGACAAATATATACATATATATATATATATATATATATATATATATATATATATACATGTATGTGTGTGTCTGTATATATATATATATATATATATATATATATATATATATATATATCTGAGTGTATATATATGTATATATGTTCATATATATGTGTGTATATAAATATATGTATATATATATGTGTATATATATGTATATGTATGTGTATATATATGTATATATATATGTGTGTGTATATATATCTATGTATATACATATGTGTCTATATATATATATGTTTATATATATATATATATTTATATATATATGTTTATCTATATATGTGTATGTGTGTGTGTGTGTATACAGGGTATCTCAAAATATTGTATACACTCTTTGAATCATTACAACTTATTCAATTAATGTATTCTGACTTGAAAATAAGATTAATACAAAAGACAGAATATACATTTAAAGAATTTGAGAGTAAAATATACAAAAAACATAGAAAATTAACTTTAATAAATTAAAAGGTAATTGGGATGATTGCAGAATGTCTATATAATGATGAGTTCACATCAAGTGATCAAACTGGCTGCTGTTCCGTTCAATACACTTTTCATATTTTAGTGAAATAGACCTACAAACGTCCACTATCATTTCCTCTTGTATTTGAGCACATTCTTCTTCAATTGCTAATCTCATTTCAGAAATTATTTCTGGTTTCCTGCTGTAAACTTTGTCTTTTAGAAACCCGCACAAAATATATATATATATATATATATATATATATATATATATATATATATATATATATATATATATATATATATATATATCCAAGTGTGTCAAATCTGGTGATATAGGTGGGTATTCAACTTTCCTTCTTCTTCCAATCCATCTGTTTTGCACATTTTCATCCATATAAGTTCTGACATCACGTTAATATATTATTAACTATTAATATTTAAAGAGTGTATACATTATTTTTGGACACTCTGTATATATATATATATATATATATATATATATATATATATATATATATATATATATATATATGTGTGTGTGTGTGTGTGTGTGCGTGTGTGTGTATACATATGTAAATATATTCCTATATATATGTGTATATACATTTTTATATACATTTCTATATATATGTGTATATCTATGTATATATATATGCATATGTGTATATATATGTGTTTGTGTGTATATATATATATATATATATATATATATATATATATATATATATATATATATATATATATATACAGTATGTTCGCCTAGCATTGCGTTTATCAGCGTGGAAACTGAAATCGACAAGATTAAGCTCTTTCAAAAATTCCCTTGGGTAAAGTTCGAATCCATGTCTTCCTCACTTGTTACAAGGAAAGAGAGAGAGAGAGAGAGAGAGAGAGAGAGAGAGAGAGAGAGAGAGAGAGAGAGAGAGAGAGAGAGAGAATAACTATTTATTCTACATCCTGTCAATTTGAAATGGTGAGCTCTATTATATATGAAACGAAACTCTTTTCTATGGAAATTTGATAAATAATTTAGGAATTGAAAATAAACAGGAAATTTGACATAGAACTCTGCTACATTTTAACAACAAAATTCATTGTTTTTTGTATTACGCTAAATCAGCAGGCGATTTTTATGGCCTACGGAAGTCAATTCTAGTCGAGAGAGTTTATCACATCGATCATGGGGCCGATTCTGCCAACAGCAGCAGCATCCGAAAAACACAATGAAATATAACACCAGACACTCCTTTGTCACTGTACAGTAGAGGCGTAGGAAAAGACAAGCGCATTTGTTTTATGAAAACACAGCAGTCGATTAAATATAATGAAATATTAGAAAGGATATATCAGCTGTCAAGTTCGCTACTAAATGCGTGCCAAATGAGCTAAGACCGATTCGTTTAAAACTCATCTATCGATATCCATTCCATGGGGTTAAAAATCTGCGTTTCCTGGGAGCTGCGTTCATTTTTGTGGTGCTAATTAACAAAAAAAAAAAAAAAGAAAAAGAAGACATTTTAAATCATTTTATCTCCTCTCTTCCAGCAATCGGGACCAAAATCACGCTGTTTGGGCACTCGAGGCGGTGTAATGGTTAGCAAGTTTGTTTTGCTAGAACAATTACGACTGACTAGTGAGTTCGATCATCACTAGGTGCCCTTACTTTCAGCTTGTGCCACACCTAAGCTATGCTTGGAAAATCACATTGTCTCACCAACTTTCTGCTTGAAACAAACGATATCTCCAGGAACACCTAGTTTCATTTGTAAATATCTATACTGATGATAGAACGCTTTTAGAGCTCAACTCATATATATATATATATATATATATATATATATATATATATATATATATATATATATATATATTCAAGCGAATTTTGGAATTTTTTAAAATTTTAAAAGTTACTCCAAAATTCGCTTGAGGATGAAATGGAACTAATGTCTTTAATTTAATTACAAAATTAAATTCGGACCTTACATTTTTGAAACATGGTTAGAACTGTGTCGCAGAAAAACCATATTTTAAATCAATTAATTTATAATACATATATATATATATGATAGAAATTATTAAGACGATTTCAGATAATTATAATTAAGTAATTGATCGAGTGTAGAAAAAACCTCGACAGAATTCAGAAAGCACTGGACGGCTGTTTCATCCTATATTTGGTACTCATCATCAGTGCGCATCCACTAGCGAGAATCGAAAACCAGACAGTTACGTTATCAGGGCTGTACCCCCACGTGCCACGACTACTATCACCAAGCGGCTCCAAGGCCTATAGGTAAGGAGAAACTCGGATGAGTTCTACCACAGAATATGTGATCCGGTGGCGTTGTATCGGGTCTGATTCGCTACCTCTTAGTCATGGAGGTCCGTTGGTATCACGTTTGCCTGATAACGTAACTGTCCGGGTTTCAATTCTCGGTAGTGGATGCGCACTGCTGATGAGTCCCAAATATAGAACGAAACAGCCGTTCAGTGCTTTCTGCATTCTGTTAAGGTTTCTGTTAGACTCGATGAATTACTTAATATTATATATATATATATATATATATATATATATGACCAGGATCTCGTACAACTCAATATCGCAAAATGTATCCCTCAACTTAGTTTTTTTTTATTAATAAATATATGTAGTTAAAGATACGTTTACAGTAAAGCAGGAGATTTGTAACTTAACCTGATTTGGTAATGTGCCCTTTTCCAAGGATTTTCTTACGGGATATAATCTAACCAGCATTTTTCAGATTATGCATGTTAAATATGTATAAATCTTTTAAGTAAATAAATATAATAAATGTGTCTCTGTTGAGAGTTTAATGAATTTTAGAGCCATATTTGGTGTATTTTAAACCAATTTTTTATCATTCGATAGGATGCAAATTATTTATTTATTACGTCTTCTATATCCTGCAATACTATAAATCACGACCATTTTCATTATCTTGTTTCCTTTGCACTTTTAGATTTAGGTCGGCCATGATCATTTTTGTTATTCATCGCATACAGCCATAAGTAAGTATATTTTGAAATTTTGATTTTGCTTATCCAGCTTCCACAACACCAAAATCTGTCAGGTCCTCTGTACATTAGGTCTTTTAACGTTCGTCTTTTAGTTTCGATTAGTTCTATCATTGGTTCGATTCCTTACGCTTTCTTTTTCGTAGTGGGATTTTTATGTTATATTCTTCTTTTTAATTAATTTATGCCTTTTATTTGTTTTTACTTTTCAGCCGTTTTTTTTTCCCATGCGCCTTCTCTCCTTCCTTCTTGGTCGAGTCATAGCGAATTTATCTTTTTTTTTTTTACATGTATCTAGAAATTCTTAACAAAATTCACAGAAGAATATGCAATGTTGCCGTTACTAACTTGGCATCAATCACTTTCCCACCTTTGCAACGTCGCTTACCGCTGACTTTGATATAGATATTTTCATTTCAATTGTTCTGACAAGTCTTGCAATTTGGTACATCGGCTTCAAGAATTTTATTGTAGCATTCTAAGATCTCTATTACATATGAAACAAAATATATATAGTGGCTTTATCGCCTTGCTTGTAGTGGAATGATTAAACAAATTCTCGTAGGAATCAAAATAATCAATTAGTTTCTTTTTTGCGGAATTCTTTTCTTAGATTTAAAAAAAATATTTTTCCCCGTTATTTCTTCTTTACGTAATTGATTTTCTTTATTCTTTCTTTCTTTCTTTCTTTCTTTCTTTCTTTCTTTCTTTCTTTCTTTCTTTCTTTTTTTTTCGTCATTGTATTTGGGTTTAAATCTTATTTCTTTTACATTCTTTTATTTGTTTTTTCATTTTCTCTTCTTTTCGCCAATCCATTTCTTATTCTTGTCTTTTTCTTTCCAATCCTCTTGCCCTGACTACAAGGATATATTTCTATATAAAGTAGTTCTTAAGTCTGTGTAATCTTGAAAGACGATGGACCTGCATAGCAGCATTTGAATTGCATTAACCTGATGGACTCCATCCAAGTGGCTGGTCTCTAATCTATTGATTCACTATGTCACGTGTAGCTGCCATAAGGTCTCGTATAATTACACTTACAGTAAGATTACTGCGGCTACTTTTCAGAGAGTGTGAGGAAATATTATTGCTTAGGATTTTGATGATAAATGTAGATGCACATAATATCCGACCCATAAATTTGCTCTTAATTTCCGGTTTTGAATGAACTATGTCAACGGCAAGAGTGATAAAACTAACCAAAATACAAATATCACATTTGTAGAGGCAAATGAATCTCGACTTCAGTCACTTTCTCACCGACGTAGCCTGGCTTCCCTTTGTCTTATCTATAAATATTTCATAGTAATTTTTCTCATGAGCTTTCCTCCATGGTGCCTTGACTGCATGAATTTAACCGTGTTACTAGAGTCGTACCTAAGATCAATGGTTAAAAATAGCTAAGCGTGTGCGAAGATCGGTTTTTCGCAAAGACCACACTTTTTTGAACAGTGTGAGCTGGTGCCACAGAAACACAAAGAACTGTACCAAATAACATAATTACACATAATTCAAGGACTACCAAGAGTAGCAACAACTAAAATGCATAGCATATGTGACTCGAAGAGAAAATGCCGGCATATTCAAGATGTAAATGTTTCATACTACTTCACATGAATACAAGAAAAAGAGCGATAACAACTACTGGACTTTAGAATTCTATTTTCCTGAAAAAATTTTAAGAGAAATATTTTATATTTTTCAATCCAAAACAGTACTGGCTGCTCAGTCAATAAATGTCAAATGTTACCTTGTAAGGAAACGGCTTTTATTACAATTATTCACAGTTGGCAGTCATTGATGCCATGGATCATGCAATGTCACACGTCTGGATTGATTTCTTTGGTGTATTCTACAGATTCCAATATTAATCCGATTCCTCGGTTTGCATAACGTCAGCCTAATTCTGTATTCTTTTTGGTTTTGGTCAAAATAATTGAAGAATTTTCAATTTCGTGATTGATCCTTACCGTGTGTGCATTGTACAGCCAAAAAGCCATGTATTAAGAACAAGAGAACTCTGTTTAATCGTACACAGTGTGTCTGTTAAATGAACAATATTAGTTACTTTTTAGAAACACGGATAACATAACTGCTGTTGAATGCATGCATTCATATCAGCCATTATCAGATCACTTTGTTGTGATATAATGATTATCAAGCTAGTCTTGCTAGAACAATTATCACTGAGTAGTGAGTTCGATCCTCACTGACTGCCCTATACATTCAGCCTATTCCCAATTTAAGCTACGCTTAGAAAGTCATTTAGTGCACTTAGACGTGGTGTAATGTTTAGCAAGCTTGTCTTACTAGATTAATCACAACTAAATAGTGCGTTTAATCCTCAGTGAGTGTCCCATGCATTCGATCTTATGCTATATCTAAGTTACGCATTGAAAGTCATTCAGGAAACTTCGACGTGGTGTAATGATTGACAAGCTTGTCTCGCTAGATCAATTACAACTGAATAGTAAGTTTGTTCCTCAATGGGTGCCCCTATTCTTTCAGCCTTGTGTCACACCTAAGCTACGCTTAGAAACTAAAAATAGGACACTTCGACGTGGTGTAATGGTCAGTCAGTTTGTCTTACTAGATCAGCTGCAATTGAGTAGTGAGTTACATCCTCATTGAGTCCTCTACACTTTCGGACTTGTGTCCTATCTAGGCTTCGCTTAGAAAATCATTTGGGCACTTCGATGTAGGGTAATGGTTAGCATCTTTGTCATGCAAGATCAATTACGATTGAGTAGTGAGTTCAATCCTCACTGAGTGCTCCACATTTTGGGCCTTGTGTCACATCTAAGCTACGCTTAGAAAATCATCATGTCAGCCAATATAAGTTTACATACTGGAAACTGGAGGCATCATATAACATTTGAGTCAAGAAAAAACAGCTGTGGATATAAAGAGTTAAAGGAAGTTTAAACTGGCCATGTGGGGTCTCGTTTAGACTAAGCTAATTAAAAGTTGGAAGTATGAAGCAGGCTCGACTCAAGCATTAACCTGGTATTATATTGGCCTTGGTTAAACTATATCCCGGTATAATATGAGCGGAGTTTAATGTGGGTCGGTAAAGTCGCTGGTAATAATGATTTTCATGGAAATGTAGATATACTAGAAAGCATACCCAGATAGTCGATCAGAAAAAGCGTTCATTTAGAATGGAGCAAAAACAGTATCATGTTTACATGTAACAGAGTATATCTTTTTCTCTTAATTTAATGTACTTTCATTAAAAACATTCTGAATTAATACAGTTACTGATATAATAGAAGTAGTCTCTATTTATTCAATCGGAGTTAGGACATGAAGTATAAAACAGGCAACATGAAAATTCACTCCAGACCCAAATTAATTTGCAGTTTTTGAAAAACAGTTTGCCAGTGTAGTACCATTGATGTAATATATATTGCATTTATAAAGCAATTGTTAAGTTGAAAATTGGTTAAAAGAAAAATAAGAAAGAAACGAGAAAAAAATCGTTTTTTTTTTTTTATTTACGTAGGTTTTCATGATATGAGTTGATTCAATTATCAAGTTATATGACTGTTAAGCAATAAAATTAATGTTGGCTACAATTGAATGAAGTTTGAATTAAATTGCTTGAAAATTGAGGGTTTTTTTAAAATTCTTTTAAAATTTGTGTTGAAGTCTATTTTTCAATTTTCACGGTTTTTCGTTAAATGCAGTGGCGTAGAAATAAAAATGTGCTATAGTTCAGCTCATTATGTAAGTAACCTACATACCGAGTTTGAACTAATTCGGAGGAAAAAAAGTTCAGTTTATGGATTCTTGATCGGCTTTATCAATTATTGATATTTAAAAATTATCGATTTTTTACGCTAAGATCCTATCACTTACATGGCACAATGTATATGGCATTTTTGCTCAAAATCGTTTGGATGGATCTCTAGTGAAAAGGTATCACACAGACCTCTGTTTTATATATATATATATATATATATATATATATATATATAGAGAGAGAGAGAGAGAGAGATAGATAGATAGATAGATAGATAGATAGATAGATAGATATTATTATTATTTCATAAATTTATCAATACATATTATTGTCGTCATTAATTTCATTAATAGGCTTTGATATTTTATTAGGGATAGATTTCTGAGAAGCTATCAACATTTATATATCATGTCTTTCAGGTCGTTTGATTTGTTTCTTACTGGTTAGCAAGCTGTTGTAGGTTATTTAAAACCAAAACATTTTGATGGAATTGTAAGGATAATAATTTTTGGCAAGAGAAAATGGTATTAAGGAATTTTTTGTGGAAACCAATGATTTTTTTTCAAGTCAGTTGGAGATCGAAATCTGAAGCAACACCAGTCACGATGAATGGATATACCATCAGGGAGGCTCAATGTTGCGAGCGAATATTAGTCCTCAAACACAACCCAGACCTCAACTCAAAATTGTACATACGATACATCGCTAAAACCACAGGAAACATAATCGGTTCCCTGTACCACTCCAGTAAGAACCTTACTCCTCCTGCTATCGTCTACCTTTATAAGAGCCAGATCTAGTCTAAAGGGGAGTATTGCAGTCACAGGAGCTATCCAGTATTCGCTCGTATTCGAAGATACCCGTCTACTAGGGCGGCTACCTAATCCCTATTGCGGACGCTTGCTCAGGTGCATTTGTGTTTATTCAATATCCAGAGAACCCACTTGTGGTTTATACTGCAACTTTGCTGAGCAGATTTAAATACAGTGTCTAGGAAAGTGCGTGATCAAAAATTTGAACAAGGCCAGCACGCCTAAACCCTCGGCCACGATGACTTGTGACTTCATGATAACTCAGCTATCGACGGCTCCTAAGAATCCCGTCTACCCAATTTCACTCACAAGGCTTGAGTCAACCCGTGGTATAGTTTTCAGACACTTTCCAAATGTGCCCAACACTTGGATCGACTGCTCCAGTCCGATAGCATCAGGAAGTCTTTTGACACTCAACCAAGTCTCATGGTAAGAATAGTCCTCGATTACTAGTCTCAATATAGTCCAAATGCCTCTTCGCATCCTTGTAGATGACAGGTTTTGCACCTACTGATCCCTCTCGCACAGATGAGTTGCCGCAAACCTCTCACTGCTCCGTCGCTAATTCTATGCTGAGAAGAACCATATTCTATTGCTCCACCACCCCCATTTTAGCGAACCAAACTATTTCCCTCCCTTATTCAATAGGTGACAAGTAAGATCCACTCGAACAGCGTGTTCCCGTGAATCACAGTATTTGGTACCAACATCCAAGTAAAAGTTTTCCCGATCACTACAATAACATGTTCAAGTATAGAGTTAACTGTTATCTTCACCGCGTATTCCCATAAACTGTGCACCCTTAATCTGTAAACCTCTACCTCGAGTGTCTTCTAGTCCATGTAAGTGGTGAACCACAATGTAAAAAAAATGTCAAACGTTCAAACATTTCCCAAGGTTATTTTCGCGTCTTTCAGGTAGAAAACGATCATGTCTCTCCAGAAGAACCTTTTTTTTTTGTAATAAGTTATTCTTGACCTTTAGTAATATTTCTTTATTCTGTCGTTCCATCATTTCAGGCTGGTTGCTTCTCGTTGCTAGTCCTTCATTCAGATTTGTCTCTTGGATCGTTTGTCTATGATTCCCACTTGCCCCAGGTGATCCACCAGATCTTCATAGACCGTATAGTTTGGATGAAAGTGACTGCAAGTACCTACATTCCCCCACACCATATCTACCCTAATATAGTATACTGTAAGGATTCGCAGTTGAGTTGTAGCCATTCTCTTTCACCCCAACTAGCCGTTACCACTATGTAACTAGCTTAATGGATTGGATTGGGTTATTCCTTTTTTCTTCTGTGAGTATTAATTAACCAATGGAAGCTGGTTCTGTCTGTCAGGCTAGAAAAAAATTTTTCTCGTCAGAGTCCATTTTACACATCTACAAATCTACCATTCATCCGTGCATTGAATACAGTTACCATATCTGGTCCTGCGAACCTGCTGTACATCTCGAGATTCTCAACAAAATCCAAAGAAGGATCTGCAATCGATCATCCTGACCTGGCGTCTCGACTTCGTCACTTTCTCACAGAGGTGATGTGGCTTCCGTCTGTCTTTTCTATAAATATCTTCATGGTAATTGTTCTGACGAGCTTTTTCTCTGTTACATCGACTACATGAATTTAAGCGTGCTACTAGATTGGCATCTAGATCCCACTCTTTTACCGCTGAATTAGTTAAATGTAGCACCCACTTTTACTCTTACAGTTTCTTTTCTGGCACGTCCCGGCCATGGAACAGCCTTCCTCTTGCTTGCGTCCGTGATAACAACAATCTAAAATTTAAATGCATCGTCAACCGCTATCTTCAATTGACTTGAACCTCCTTTTATCCTTCCCTCAGTCCCCCCTATACCCAAACTTTTCTCTCTCTTTCGTAATGTATACCCCCTCCACCCTGCGCACTAGTGACACTCAGGCCTTGCTTCGGGTGAAAAGCTTATTTTTTTTTTAATTATCCTTCCATTTTTTTCTTTATTATGCATGAAATATATCAAGCTTTACTCAATCTCACTAGGTAGGTTATACGTTGTTTTTTCCTCTTCTCCCTGCTTTCAGTCTATCCTATGTGTAACAAATTTTCCAAGCCCTCATCGTGTAACTGTTTCTTGCTATGCTAAATATGTGTCCTTTTTGTGTCCATTGTCTCTAGAAATGTGCCGTTGCTCACATGTTCCGTCCATAGTATTACCTGTAGAATCCCATTGCTGTTGCTTCAAGTCTCTACCTCAACTGTGAGGGGATAGATCAACATTTACTACCAAATATAAGGAATAACATTACATAACAGTTCAGTGCTCCTGTCTTTGTTTCTAACGAATTTTATTCCTGCTTTTTTAATACTTTGCTTAACTTTTGGAAGGCATATTTCGCTATCCCAATGCGCCTTCAGATTTTATTGTTGAATTTTTTAGTCCTAGGTTAAAAAAAACTTTCATTTGCATGTTGCGTTGTTTCTTTTGCTAAACACCTTGATTTCCGTCTTCTTCCAATTGATTTTAGTCCATTCTTCTCGCTTCCTTTCACTACATTGTATAAACTTTCCTGTAGTTTCCTTTTCTGTGTCTGCTATCAACATTATGTCATCTGTATATCTTTTATTGTTAAGATTGTGGCTGTCAATAGGTTCTTGCTTTTAACATTTCCAACACGTAATTCATACCTTGGACTGTCTCTTCTCCTGACACGCATGTATACTTTCCTGTTACAAGAATAGTTAATAATTTCTTCTTGCTTTCATCTATTGTCTAATGGCTGTTTTTAGTTTTCTTTCTGCGTCAGTCATAAAGCATAAAATCCTCGAATTAAAAGATACTTGTAACCATTAATCTCTTATTACAAATTTAATTTGTTTATTTTTTAAATCAACCCCCTTCACTGCACTCTATGATAGACAGTTTCGATTCAAATACAGAAAAGGCTTTACGAATAGTGTTGAAAGATAGAATGGGCAGAACATAAGATAAAGGTGTTTATTTTAAAACATGAACTAAAAAGAAATGCTGATAACGATCAGAAAACGATAGCTGGGATTTGGGAGAAACCTAATGTGAAAAGAAGTCTGAGGGCTTGTGAAATTTGATAAAAATAGGACAGATTGAGGGCAAGGTGAACAGGTAAAAAACAACGTATAACCACCTACCTAGTGAGCTTGAGTAAAACTTGATATATTTGATACATAATAAAGAAAGAATGAAGGACAAAAAATGAATGGGGTTCAAGTCAACAGAAGATGGCGGTTGACGATGCATTTAAAATTTTGAAGATTGTAGTTATCAGTGAAGCAAGTAAGAGGAAGACATTTCAAAAGAGCGGAAGTGCGAGATAAGAAACTCTTTATATAGAAGTGGTCAGGGTCAAAAGAAACAAGGGTAAACAGCAGAAAACCTCGCTAAAAATGTTCAGTAAATGGATGAACGAAGAATCGCCGAAAAGACAGAAGTATTACTGTAAGCTAAAAAAACAGGAAGGTGTGGAGAACCATTACTGCGCATTATCTGAAGAGTATTTAGCCTCACGTTCATTCAAGCGGAATATTCGACGTGGTGTAATGGTTAACAAGCTTGTCTCGCTGAATAGTAAGTTCAATTCTCACTTAGCGCTCCACACTTTCGGCCTTGTGCCGCAACTAATTTAAGATTAGAAGCTCATTTGGGTAGTTCGACGTGGTGGAATGATTAGCAAGTTTGTCTCACTAGATTAATTATAATTAAATAGTGAGTTCGATCCTCACTGGATGCCCTATACATTCGGCCTTGTGTACATGTAATTTACGTTTAGAAAATTATTATTCAGGTGGAATATTCCATCAGTTGCAGTTTAATGTGCGGTGAGTCTCACGAGTCCATGGACTATGGGCAAAATTGTTAATCCTCCAGCACCTTTGAACTTCTGTTATAGTGTATGTGTCAGTCGCCACGAAATGGCCATAGCTATCTTCCGAAAGAGAGCTATTCTTTGGGAGGGACAGTTCACGAAGTTTAAGAAAATTTATATTAAATAATTTATTTGCTGGCAGTCCTAAATGAGAAACAGACTTTCAGTATTTAATTTAGAAAAAAAAAACAACAAATTATTCGAATTTAGTTTATGACGTTTTAATCTACTGTAGTGAAAAGTCCATTGACGTCAGCAAATAGCGAGAATTTTTTTAAAAAGGCTTTAAGATTCTGAAGACGAGTTCCATTTATTGCGTTCAGCGGCCGGGAGACTATGATCAAAGTGTAGTATCTGTTCCACGGACATGACTACCTAAAACAAGCTTTCCGCCCAATCCCTCGTAAGCGGGAGCTGGGTAAAATTTGAGCCGAGTGTAACTAACCTTTTGTCGCATCCCGTCTCATGATTAAATAGCTGTGTTTTATATTTCCAGTGATGTCTTAATCGTCAATGATTTGGCCTGAAATTAAAGCGTAGTAACTGTTATCTTCATAAATTATGGCGGAAATCGATCCAAGGGCGTCCAACCATACAACAGAACTGACTGCATTCAACATGAATAATTGCTTACACCAGTCGCCAGCGCAACAGTGGAACTAGGGGTAACTTTTGTCTTTGGCCGTATGAACGCCTAGGGTTACCCTATAATAAAACGACTTTGTTTCGCATTCAACCAAATTCTGCCACATCCAAAATTATTCATGAATGTTTATCAATTAATCCAGTATAATTACGTATTAGTAGAAGGCATTTCGAGTGATAATGGTAGCGCTCTGTTTGATCCAAGTTCAATCATTTGCTGGGGGGACTAAAGTGACTTTTCCAGTATGCAGGCCTGCTCAATGATATATCGAGGCTATGCGCTGTCCAGACCAAATGACCGCTATTTTAACCGTAGCGACTGGTTGCAAAGGAATACATAACATTACATCTTGGTCCGGTTTGGCTGCAGGAGATATCGGAAGTTTGACAGCCATCCGCCTTCGGGGCCACCACTGCAAATTTCTCTGTCTGAATTTGCTTCCATAGCATTTTCCATATTTCGACATTAAGTTAATAAATATAAAATAAATATAAATATCAATAAATAGATTGACTTTTCCTGACTTACATTAAATATTTGTTTGTGTCTGGTTGTTTGTGTATTATGATTAAAAGATACGCATTTTGTTTGTAATATCACCCTAATGTCTCATAGGGTTATCTATAATGTTGATGTAGATATTTGGTTTTGACCTCTCGGGTATCAAACATTGAAAGTCGGTAACTTCATATTTACGACTTTGTAAATTCCACCAATTACATATAAAGAGATCACTGTCAATTAGATACAAAGAGATCACTGAAGAGAACTTGTGAAAAAAGAAAAGCAGGAATTATTGGCTCGGGACGTTATAACACTGCTGCATGTTGTCTCCAAGAAATGTTAATCAAACAATGATTTGATATTAATATCACAGTTAGACTCCACAATAGAATAGAGTATTTAGCATAAAAGATGGTAAATATTAGAGAAATGGCTTTGTCCTCAATTTTAAAAGGGAAGAATAATATCTATTGACATTGGCTGAATATCCATAGTACACGCTTAAACAACGATATTACAAGAATTACATTAATCCCCGTGAAATCTTTGAAGCGCTTGGGAGACCTGCAACCTTTTTTTTCGTGAATTAGAAGCACAAGACAGGCAGGTTTGGAGAGGAATGATAAATGCTATTTTCAAAGTTACTGTACATATGGGAACTCACACTGATTTACAATGTGCTTTCAACTCGAAAGAACTTTCATGACGTTAAGGTTATCTTAAAAGAAAATCATTTGTACAGAGGTAATATTTGAGTTTCAATGTGAAAACCATATCAAGAGTAATAGACTGATTTATTTTCTGATCTTAATCTCATTAATATAAAATAAAATTTATTTTATCAGTAGAAATGAATTGTTAAAAATTAGAAATTTCTACTTGATAGAGAACTTCATTTATGCGATTAGTTAGAATATACTACAAAAATATAATAATTTGATAAATAATAATTCATAATAATTTGATAAATATTTTAGATATTAATATCATATGGTTTATCTGACTTGAAATCTGAGAAAATGCTTATTTCCCTTTCTACTGGGATATTATGAGCGATTAAAAGCTGGGAAGAGGGCGGAAAATGCGACATTGCGTTGTATTCCCCCAAAAAATCTAAGAAGAATATTAAGAGACAGAAAAACTTCATTAGAAACAAAGAAAAGATCATTAAATTGTTATGGGATGCCTGTCCTCCTATATGGCAGTGAATGCCGGACAATCGCTTCACAGATGAATGATAGAATTATAGCAAAAGAAATGTGGTTCTACAGAAAGACACTTTGGACCGATCATGTGAGCAACAAGGTTTTAAAGCAAATGGAATAAAAAAACAAAAACACTTGAACTTAACATCAGAAAGAGTAATTGAACTTTCTGGAGCACGTAATAAGGAAGAAAGGCTTGGAAAATCTGATACTCACAGGAGGCAATGAGGGAAAGAGTGGCAGAGAAAAACAGCTTGAGTAAATGGATGGTGGAACATGGTTTGGGAGAGATAAAAAAAGACAAAACTTTTTAAGAGGTATAAGGGAAAGGAAGATGATGAAATCGCTGATCTCCTACGTCGTAAAAGAACACGCCGCATAAAGAAGAAGAAGAAGAAGAAGAAGAAGAAGAAGAAGAAGAAGAAGAAGAAGAAGAAGAACTTTGAAGCATTTTCTAATATAATTTGAGATTCAGCTGGAGCTTTTCATTTTTTACGGTTCTTCTGTAATGAAATATCTCTTCAAAACATAGGCGATCATTTCTCTCTACGTAGATCTTTTATTTATTATCTGTGGATTGTCATGGATTATTAGAAGGGTGGTTTCTATAATGGCTTCCACCCAAGGTTAGTGAGTTTCTTTTAATTTAACGCTTATTTGGCAGAAGAAGATCATATCTATGACTTTTCAAAGGGCCTCTGTAGAAAAGTGAACACTCGACTCGCTGATTACTTTATGGTGACTCTTAAACCAACCCAGGTTTGTTATGATAAATTATAAATATAAAATGAAATAGCTATAGTAAAATTGCCCTTTTCATTGATCTGTTAATTGCAGTATAATTACAATTTAATGTCTCTATAAATTTCATAAATTATTTACATTCTTCGGACAGTTGTCCTCATCTTTATTGCCATATCCACGCCGTTTCAGTTGTTGTACACTCTGGCTTTCTTCAGGTGATTGGAATTTATAACTGAACCCTTTATTCCATCCACAGGGGTAGATTCTTCTAGTTCCACGTGACATGCTTCGTCGTGATGTCTCATCGATCTTCCTTTAACTCAAATCTTTATGTTTTTATTCACCACTGCATTAGCCAGGTATTGAACTCAAAACACTGGGTCAAGTCACTGGATACAACAAAAGCTTTTATTCACTGGTCCATGTATATTTGAGTCCACATTGTCCAATGGATAAAAGTCCATTGATAATTACAATACCTCATCTCAGAAATAAAATCAGAATCTTTATAAATTTCGCCTTGTCGGATGCTCACTTGATATATTTCATCGAAATCATTGCAAGACTATTTTATGGGGCGTGGAAATAATAAATCAAGATACAATAATTTTTTTTATTCGTAAATACCATTAGAGAAATATTGTGAAGCCTTATGTTAAAACACCAAAATCTTATTGTTTCTAAAGTTTTAATTTAAACTTAAAATTGCGTCTTGGAATTGAAATCTATTTGAGAGTGTGAACAGTAAGTTTAAATTTGCATAAGAATTCGTATAAAAAAGATCTTCTTCCATCTATATATTTAAATATATTTAAAATCTCACTATATCTTTATACTGAATGCGATCTGTTTTCTAACACACACACAGTCACACACACACACACATATATATATATATATATATATATATATATATATATATATATATATATATATATATATATATATATATATATATATAAGTACAGTATTAGTATAGACGGAATAAAATTCCATTACCCAGAAACACTATTCTTACAAAAGTGCTCAATACAGACTAAAAAATATTATTCATTAAAAAATTATAGCATAGGCATGCTATAACATCAGGACAAAAATAGCCATTTTGTTTCAACACTTCTGGTGTCTTGTCTTGTCTTGTGGTCGATTCGATTAGCGACCGAAGAAATGACGACCTGCGGCGGCGGCAAACGACAGAAATCGCATGCTCACGACTCTCCCTATTACTGATCGGTTAGACACAGCTCGTGAAATATGGATTCTTGAACGGTTTATAATAGCGAGCGGCAGAGGGATGGTTTATTCCATTTCTGAAATTTTAAGGACATTTGAATGATATCACTTGTTTGATGATTCACATGTGTACCCGGGCTATCCGAGAGAATGAATTACTCTCCACCGTTGTTAGCACAGTGACCAATCATGTGTAATTAATGATCATGACTAGATGCATCTATAATAACAGACAAACGATACTGGTTTAAATCGCATTCACACTGAATTCAAGCGTTAGCAGACAGATAACGAACAGGTCAATTCACGGTAATTTCAGCTCGGAATATAAAACCCACTATAGTGTCCACATTAACAGCGGACACAGCAATTCACATGGTCATTAATCCAGTGTGACTGGCAATGTGTAGTGTGGTCAAGTGTTTCACGGTTACTTTTGATTTGTGCTGACGTTAGCCTTCGGATGTGGCGCAAACGCCACAAGGCCAGTAAGCTCACTTGTCTATAAGGTATGTTTAACATGGTAATGTTTCTATAATGGTGTGGGTT
This sequence comes from Acanthosepion lycidas, assembly GCA_963932145.1. Taxonomy (NCBI): domain Eukaryota; kingdom Metazoa; phylum Mollusca; class Cephalopoda; order Sepiida; family Sepiidae; genus Acanthosepion; species Acanthosepion lycidas. The sequence continues at coordinate 128,426,267 of OZ010582.1, forward strand.
GTCTTCACGCGATATGGGCTTGGTTCACCTAAACACATCAAAAATGACCTCTACGCTGCATTGTTTCATGGAGATTTGAACTAATTCATTGGCACCCAGATACAGTTATTTCAGAAAGGTGATGCTCCTTGCTATCGGGACCAGCTTACCCAGAAATATATTGAGAAGTATTTTGGAGAATTCTACGAATAGGAATAATGTTCGCCCGACATTTATTGAACGGGTGGAAAACTCCATTTGCACGTAAGACTCTGTACATCTCAGTGAGTTTTGAATAGCTATCATGTCTCAAAATTTCACTAGAGGTCATAACATCACTTGTATAATCGATGCCACATTAAGTTGTGTAATTCGTCGGGCTAGAATGTGTCATAAGATTTAGATAAAATTGAAACAATAATTGACTTATAATTAACTTCAAAAAGAGACAGTTGAAAATTCTAGGGTGCATAATGAGGGCAGAGGGTTTGGAAAATTTGACACTCACTGGCAAGAATGACAGACGAAAACATCGCAAAACTTGCCTAACAAATTTGTGCAAATGGATGGCAGGACATGTTTTAGGAAAGGTAACAAAAAGAAAAAAAATATTAAGTGTTACAATGGACAGGAACTCGTGCAGTTCGATGATCGCTAACGTCTTAAAGAGGAATGGCAAATAGAAGATAAAGAAGAAGAAGAAGAAGAAGAAACTGTTATGTTTTCATTGGAGAATTATATTTTAAAAATTTTGCAAGCTTTAATAACATTCTATTTTTTATCAGAAATGATTTATCACAATTTACGGTTGTATATCGTCCTGGGTAAGACGATAAACTACATTCAACAGCAAGGCCTCTGATCAGGTTTTGAGGAGCGTGGAACAACCTCTTAATTACTGGTGTTCTCAGGACCACCACCCTGACATGGGGTGGTAGCAGCTGTTAAGGCTCCAGCTATGAGCAAATAGTTAACTCCCAAGCAGGAGGCAAAAGACGGTGAAAGAGGAAAATAGGTTTGAGGACCACCAATATTTTTTTTTTTTTAAATATTACCAGCAATGAATTTTTGAAGTAAAAATTATCACAAGCAATACATTATTACTAGCAATATATTTTTGGAAAAAATATTAGCAGCAATATATTTCAAAAAGAAAATATTATCAGCAATACATTTAAAAAAATACTACCGGCAATACATTTTTCAAAAAAAGAATATTACCAGTGATAAAAATCTTGTCGGCATTAAACAACCCATTCAGGTTGATATGCTGTAAAACAAACCAAATCTAACCGGTCGTTCAGCTAAATAATCATTTTTAAAAAGTATCTTCGGATAAGAATTCACAAGCACATCGCCAAATCGATATGTCGATTTCATAAATAATGTCTTTACCATTTTGACCATAGATGATTTTTTTTTGGTTGATTCGTTTTCTACGTGTTATTTTAAAGCCAGAAAATATTTTAGATTTTAATTTTCTTTTTTGAGACAATAGAATTTAGTACTACAAATAATACTACTTAACCCATAGCTAGGGGAGAAGAAGTGGACGTATACCTTTCTCAAGGATATTTGCTCGTAAGTGAATGTAAACAACTGGAATTGGTACTCAGGTCTCCGATTAACAATTCCGAGCCATTCTCAATTAAACCATCCGCATATTCAAGCTTACAGGAGATCGTAATCCAAAGCCCTCGCGTATCTAAGTACTGAACAGGCTCGTTGGCGTTGCTTAACTTCGGTAATCGTAAGATAACTGATTTTTCCAACGTGCTATGGCCTTAAGCTTTCTGATGGATGCCGAGATGTAAGACAGCTGTAGATACTGCCACTAAATTCTTATGTATAATAATAATTTTATATCTTTCAAATCACAAATTACTTGATATATGGAATAAAATATATGGGATGCAAATATATTTTTTTTATTTTTAAATTGAGAATTCACTTGTAGATTTGTATCTTATATTGCCATGGGAATTCCGTATATTTTGGTAAAGTGTTTGCTCATTAATAAAAAGCTACCTGTGTATAGGTTATCAGTTGATACCTTGCTGGGAAACATTTCACGTATTTAATTTAAGGGTCAGGGAAAGTTATTAGACAGAAAAAGTTGTGCTAAAATGTCAAAAATAGGATGAAACAAAGTCTGGCGTCAAATTAATAATCAAAATATTAAATCTGAAAAGCTGAAACGAAAACTCGCATATTTACCTAGATTTCGATCGTAACTAACATCCCGGCGAGCGCCACTGATATTGCCGATATTACAATAAGCTCTTTGGCAACAAAAAAAAATTGTGAGGAGATTCTAGAAAGAGGCACTCACAAGTCCAGTAAGTAAAAATCAAATAGGAAAACATAAACTGCACACTTATTTTTAAGTACACTATGGAGACGTTATCCGCTTTGGTTTATTAACTAACTGAAAATGCTGGTAATAACATTGTCCAAATCCGTTTTCTTTGAAAGGACTGGCTTGAAAGATAATCGCAGCTTGAATTCGTCGAGCACCTCGCAGACTGAGTTTCTTTTGAAGAATATACCGTTTCTGTCGACGTAACTAGCCAATGATCGTCGAAATGTCGGTTGACAAAAGCTAAATTCAACAAGATCCATCATCACGCCGACGACGACAAGTATGGACAGAGATATCAACATTCGTTGGCGCCGAGTACAAGAAGAGTTTGAAAGAAGTTGAGGGCCAATTAGGACAGCGCCTTGCACCAAATAAGCGAGTATGACAGCACATGATTCAGTAAAGTGTAGGCTGGTGAAATCCGGTACCAAGCCAGTAAGTTTCTCGACCATTGCGGCGATTCTTATAGAAAAGTCAACGGAACGTCTTTTGAGATTCTTTTCAACCTTGGGACTTTCCCGTTTTCGTAACTTTGAGAACCGATTGTTTTGAAAGGGACGTTGCTAACCTGAGGTTCTTGGTATTAGCACTATCTTAATAGTACTGAGAGTTTGCTTTGGTTAAGAGTTTTTTTTTTTTTTAATTTCTTTTACTGGTATTATTTTTCCTCAGCTGAAATCGTGGCGTCCGTTTCGTTCTTCATAGCACCATTATCATTATGTTGACGTCATAATTGCAAAATTCACAGCTGCAATGATGGATACCAATACGTTTAGGTTTAGTTTGAATCTTTAGTTTCCTGTTTGCGGTTAACTTAGCTAGGGTATGTATTGCTCATTGGCACCTTTTATTTCTGGCCCTATTTTTCGTTAGTGTAATTCCCCATCCCTTCCCTCATTAGGTGGTCAGTGATGTCAGTTCTCTGATTTTTGCGGGATGACTTTCGTTTCGCTTGTGTGTTTTCGTATTTGTTCTTGTGACTGAATGAGTGAGTGTTTGTGTGAGTGTTTTTGGATGGATGATTGTTTTTTATACTATTATAATACCGCATTTTTTTCGTCCAGTTAACTGATGTTTCTGCCACATTTAGGAACTTGGTGTGTGTGTATGTGTAGGGGGGTTATTACTAACCTCATTTTGTTTTTCATGTAAATAGTATTAATTCATATTGTAAATAATCATTGGGGTTTTTAAATTCTTGTTTTATTTCCCTCCCATCCCACAGACTTTAAAATGTACATATGGGGACTAGTTAGGATATCATAGAGACATTGAGGTATTGTGGTTGATGTAGTAAGAAAGGTAGAAGAGAATGTGTTGTTTTGGTGGAAGGACTATTGTTGGTATGTTTGGGTCAGTGTTTGTGACTAGTTAAGTTAACTTAAGACAGAAGAAGACCGTCCTTTTCCCCAATCCCTTTTTTGGCCTTGTGCCACATTTTGTACTATCGTACGAATGAATATCGATACCAAGACGTACGGCTAATTAATCATTGAACTCTTTTTGATCTTTTCATTGAAATTTCCTCTTACGACATGTTTGGTAAATCTAAGATTTGTAGAGCAAACTGTTCTTATAATTCATTGCACGGAGTATATATTTTATTATGCATATATAAACACACACACAAACGCACAGCCATATGTGCATTTATATGTTGAGAAATAGAATGACATTATATGCAACGTGTTTCGTATTATAAAAGGACTTCGTCACATGAAAATAACATTCTTTTTGATAGAATGTTATATATGTAGTGGAGCTGGGAGAATATCGTTTATAATCAGGCAGTGAAATCAACGAAGTGTTTACGGCCAGGCACGCAAAACGTCAGAAAATGTTTTAAATATATATATATATAATTTTATCAAAAACAAATTTATTTAGTTTAATGAAGTCCTCCAATAATTCGCTGAAAAACAGCATAGCATGATAAAAACGAACCCAAACTTCATAAACGCAGATTTATCGTCAAAATGTTTATTTTATTATTAAGACTAAAGACCAAATTATTTTTTTTTATTATTTTATTCAATTTTGTAATCCTTTCTACCACGTTCGAAATTTTAGTTAATTTCTTTTTTTTGGCAGCGGTCGGTCTAATATTTAATATTGGCATCCTAGCGTCTTTTTTTTCGATAAAAAATACATTGATTTAGTAATCCTCGCTAAAATCAAATATTTGTCGGATTTAATTAAAAATTTTAGGACTTATTTACAAAATAATAAAAATATTTTTACCAAGATTTTCTAATAAAAGTTGATAAAATATTTTTTCAAACATGTTATACTTCCTCATTTACATAATTTCATGAAATTTCGAGAAATTAAATTTAAATTGCAAAGTCTATTTCATTAGTTAAAAGCAGTACTCCATGGGGAATATAAAACATTTTTTTCTAACTGCTACGCATTTCCCAAAATTCTGCTCCCAATTGTAAAATAAAAACTGCACAGAAACTAACATTTTTTTAATTTGAAAAGCTTTTAATTGCTTTTATAAATAATATCTATTAAGGATAGAATTGTCTTAAGGAAAACATCGCAGAGTAATGAATTTTACAAGAATTGTTTCATTTTATTAAAGTTTACTCAATAATTTATAATTTGAATAAAAATCTTTTAAAATTCTGCATTTCCTCCGTTTAGGTGATATTTTATTAAATGTAAACTATATTTTATAATCAGAAATGTAAAAGCTTAATAAAAATTATCACACACCAATATGTTAAAAATAATTAATATTTTTTAATGCGTATAATCGTGCAATTTTGACAGTATGCGACCATCTATGGAAATATCAGAGAAAACGAGAGATGACTTTTGTAAATTTAAATTCATCATTCCTAAAATTAGAATACGGAAAATATTTTCTAACATTTTAAGATTAAGTAATGGATGGCTAATCGGATTGAGAAATCGAAGAACGGAGTTCGAATTCCAGTCGCATCTATTACATTTACTTACATGCTAATAATATTGGAAAAGATATGTATACTCTTCTTCTCCCCCTAGATATGGGTAAGTACGAGGACAGACTAGGTTCTTTAGCCTTGGATGGCAACAGGTCTAGCGCAGAAAGAAATGGCAACCTACTGCGGGAAAGACATGAATCGAAAGATACATGATCGCCTAAGCTGTTTTGTTTAAATTTATTTCTTAATTGATAAAGTCTCAGTAGAATGCGAATAAAGTTTTCAACACTCATCAATCATATAAACATGGCTAATGTCTGTTAGAAAATCACAGCTATTGTTTGTTTAAAAATTTATTTCTGTGTTATTTCAAAGTTAAAGTAAATAATATTTGATTCAGTCAGATTAATTATACTATAAATCGGCTAATATTCCTCAAATAAATTTTCAGAAAAGTATATTTTATTTTTGAAAGATTTTTAATACAAAGAATTACATTGCAATGAAATCACTAAAAAAAGACACTAATCATCTACTTTAGAAAAAAAAAATCGATTCCAATCAATATCATTTCCATTTGAAATACACCAGTGCATTTTGCTTACTAGAAATAGTAAATTTAATGATGTAGCTTTCAATTAAAACTAAAAGGAAAGCTTGAAGAAAGATTTTAATTTTTTTTTTAAATTCATTTTAAAACTTATTCATCGAGAAATATATATATATATATAGAGAGAGAGACAGAGAGAGAGGGATATCATATTCACACACACACACACACACACACACACACACACACATATATATATATATATATATATATATATATATATATATATATATATATTAAACCTAAAGAGCCAGACAAACCTACCAATGTTTAAGCTACGCGGATAGTCAGGGTAAACTGGCCAGTGTACTTTGACGTAGAATTGTCTTTGTTTAGTTATTTTTACTTTACTCGTGTCGGAGTTTTTTTTTCTTTGGACTCTGAACTTAGATTCTAGACGATTATTTTCGCCGTAATACATGATCTTACTTCTTACTATTTTTACCCTTTTTTTCCATTGGGTATTGGTCTGTTCATTTACAAGCTAAACGAATATAGCTGCTTATATTTTATATATTATAAGATTATTAGTATTATATATATATATATATATATATATATATATATATATATATATATATATATATATATATATGAATTCTCAGAATTAATCTGTATAAAAAGACAATATGTATAAAAGGAAAAACAGATAATAGGAACACGGTGTGTAGTTTTAGCCGACGCGTTTCGTCAAATGTGAATTTTTCCAAGGCAAAAAATGAAATTTATTTATTGAAGCAAAACATCTCTAAATAAAAACAAAATGCCTTTAGTAACTAGAATAATTTAGAAATACTCATATATATCGATTGGGTGAACTGAAAAATTATGTCATTTACTTTTTATGTTTGAAGAGAATTTTGTCATATGTAGAAATATTGTTTAGATTGTTGAGATAGATTCAACCGTTTTCTTTTGATTTCTTGACATTTGTTTTGTATGATGTCTTGCGAGAGTAGTGATTCTGTTAGGAAACGTGATATTGGGGGAAAAAACAAGGTGCATATTAATATTTAGATAATATTCAATGGTGGCACTCTCGAGGATTTTTCTCCTGAGTCAATTATTTTCTTTTTTTATGAGTGTAACATTTTTAAAATCAAAATTGTGGTCCAATTTATTTCTATGTATGATTAGTGCATTTGCTAAATTGTTTTTATGGGGTCTCTTTTGTGCTAATAGATGCGTTATTTTTTATTTGTGCATGTTTAGCTAATACATTGTGAGGAATATTTTTGGAAATTTATTTTATATATGCCTGCTTCAGAAATAGCATTGTTATGCGTGTTTGCAGAGCTGATTATATCCATAATGATTTTAGAAGTGTTTATGATTATTTCGATATTGTTTAGATGGGATAGGTTGTTCTGGATAGCAGACATGACGGAGATGATCGGTAGTATTATGCATCTGTTCTTTTTCAATTTATTATTATGATTGTATATTTTGTATGGTTTCTACTTGCGTTGTGGGTGAATTAATATGGATATCGTAGTTTCTCAATGTGTTTTCTGTATATATTTATTCTTTGGGCAAACATTGGGGCGGTTCAACCTTCTTAATGCTGTTAAATAGAACACTATAATAATTCCATATTTAATTTTAGTGAAGTGGTTTGACTATAAACGGCAAAATTAAGTTCCTTATTGTAATATGATATCTAAGAATGGAAGGTGTAGTTGGTTTCAGTTTCAAAGGTGGAATCTATTGCAGGTTCAACTTTGATAAGCTGGTTGACAAGATCTATTAAATTAGTATTTTGTGGAGATATTAGTAGTAGGTCGTCTATTTATCTTAAATAGGAAAAGTTTGAAAGTTTGAATGTTTCTAATGAGGCTTTTTCTAAAACCTCTAAAAATAGACACGCAAGAAAGCCGCTGAGAGAAGATTTCATTGGTTGGTAAACCAAATTTCCGTCAGCAGAGTTGGTTATCAAAAGTAAAGTAACATTTCTTGGTGATTAGCTGGCATATTTTTATGGTTTTATGTGTAAGCAGAGGTAATTTAATTTTTGTTTTTGTTAGATGCGTTTTAGTAGATATAAGCATTTCTCTATATATTGTATATGTATTTGGATATATTTTATTTATATCTTAATTTTCACAGAGACACAGACACACACACAGACACTGACACACAAACGCACACACACACACATACACACACACACACACATATATATATATATATATATATATATATATATATATATATATATATATATATATATATATATATATATATAAAGAAAGAACAGTAAGATATATAATCCGGTGTTCTTATTGATATTTTTTATTTCTATTTTTACAAAACAGTGCTCAATGTAATTTTACAGAGCATCTATCTATCTATCTATCTATCTATCTATCTATCTATCTATCTATCTATCTATCTATCTATCTATCTCTCTCTCTCTCTCTATATATATATATATATATATATATATATATATATATATTGCAAGGAATAGATACAAATCATTTCCTAAAGGCATTATTAAAAATAAAAAATAAGAGATGATAACACTTACAGAACAGACCAACCGGTTTCGTTCCCAAGCTCATCAGGGTCGACTGGGAACAATTTAACAATTATTGCAATATATATTTTGACTCACACAAACACCCTACATACAATTAAAACATTAAAAAATGAAATGATTAATGGTATGAGGGAAAAGAAAATTCAAACCGCGCGAATTTGTACAGCACAAAGGAGAAAAAAAAATTAAAAAAAAATTAAGACATGTCAACCTCAATGGGTTATTTAAAGCAGACAGAAATTTTATTGCTGGTAATTTTTTCTTCAAAATTCTATTTCTGGGAATATTTTTCCTTGAAGAAATCTATAGCTGGTCATATTTTTTCCCAAGAATATATAGCTGTTTGTATTGCTGGAATTTTTAAAAAAATATTGCTGCTAATAATTTTTCCTTCAACAATTATTGCTGGTAATAATTTTATATTACAAAGTATTTCTGGTATTAAAACTTATTTTACACAGGTTTGGGTGTTAACTATTTGCCCATAGCTGGGATCCTAACAGGTGCTACCACCATGGGCTATGGTGGACCTGGGAACACCAGCAATTAAGAGGTGGTTCCACGCTCCTCAAAACCTCCTGATCAGAGGCCTTTCTGTTGGACATAGTTTATCATCTTACCCAGAACGCGGATGTAGTCTATCGTCATACCCAAGACGAGCCAATGAAAGAGAGAGCATTGTCAGAAACAAGTAAAATTTAAAATTTGCCATAGGTTTCTGACTCATAATATTGTGTGATAACATAATTATGCTCTCATAAAATATCCAAATATTTTCCATCATAAAATATTATTCTTTTAGGGAAATATAATTCTTGGAAATAAATCCAATCATAAAATCAAGTCTGTTGAAAAGTGAATAACATCTCCGTAATATTCAGAGTTATTGACTTTATACATGAACCTCGTTCTTTTTTTCCCTATCTTTTGCCATGTCGTCAATACCCAACTAGGTATTTATACTAAAGACACAACTATTTAGTCCCCCCTCAATAGTACGTTCGTCTGATCCGATAAATTAAAACTAGAAGCTGATCTTGAAAATTACTTTTAATCAGGTGTTATCTGTCACAAAGAATAGCTTGTAAATTTTAACACCTCAAAAACGAAACTGTTATTCATTTTAAAGAAACATTCTTATATTTCATTATTATTTTCGATGATATTATTTTCGAGGAGAGAAACTCATTGTGATTCCCCGTCACTTTTTCCACTAAAATGAAGAGGTATGATTATATCGAGTCAATTGCTTGGTCTGCCTCTAGGAAATCTTGTCGTGTTTGACGATTTTTCATAACGAAATTCATGTTGCAACTTTTATAAATCACTCATTGGTCTGCGAATTAAATATTGCTGTCGTGCTGCCGCTGTGGCTTATAAGATTCTTGAGAAAATTCAGAGAACTTTCTATAATGTTATCGGACCTGTCCTGAAATTTCTCTTTTCTATAAATATTTTCCCTTCCCTTTTCTATAAATATTTTCCCTTCTCTTTCCTATAAATATATTCCCTTCTCTTTCCTATAAATATTTTCTTTTCTTTTTCTATAAATATTTTCCCTTCTCTTTCCTATAAATATTTTCCCTTCTCTTTCCTATAAATATTTTCCCTTCTCTTTTCTATAAATATTTTCCTCTCTTTCCTATAAATATTTTCCCTTCTCTTTTCTATAAATATTTTCCCTTCTCTTCTCTATAAATATTCTCCTTTCTGTTCCTATAAATATTTTCCCTTCTCTTTTCTATGAATATTTTCCTTTCTTTTCTATAAATATTTTCCCTTCTCTTTCCTATAAAAATTTTCCTTTCTTTTTCTATAAATATTTTCCCTTCTCTTTCCTATAAATATTTTCCCTTCTCTTTTCCCATCGATATTTTCATGGAATTTGTTCTGGTGAGCTTTTCGAGTTGTTATCTTGACTGAATGAATTTAGGTGTAGGACGACATTGGCAACAAGGCCAAAAACCTTGTGGAACTGGCGAGAGAAAACCGTGAGATCTATTCTAATAGTTTCTTTACCCACCCTTTTCGACTGTGGAAAACATTCCCGGTTACTCGCTTTCCAGTCAAATACGACTTTGAAAAATTTAAATGTAGCATCAATCACCATCTTCTATTTTCCCGAATCATGTTCCTTTATTGTTCTTTCGATCAACTAACGTTTTCTCATTTTCTTTCACTCAAAATATCACATCGCGTCTTAGTGTCATTATCGCTTTGATTGGGGTCAGGTCCTTAAAAACTGAATTATACTGATTAAACATTAATGCTCTCTAATATATATATATATATATATATATATATATATATATATATATATATATATATATATATATATATATATACACACACACAAAACGGGACACATTACTCTAAAAAACTAGAGGGTGCCCCACAAAAAAAAGAAATGGAAATTTGAAATTTACTATATGATGAAAAAACATATAAAAACATAATGTGTTTAGCCTGAACATCATAGCTAAATTTTGTGTTTTTGATCTGTGTTAAGCTATTAAAATTCTGTGCTTTGTATATTCTCCAACAATTAAATAAACTGTACTAAATTTCTTGGGTTTTGTGGGACACCCTTATATATATATATATATATATATATATATATATATATATATATATATGTGTGTGTGTGTGTGTGTGTGTGTGTGTGTGTGTGTTGCTTCTGATTTTGTCGACTGAGCAGTTTAGTAGGAGCAGTTGGTCACTGTCTGCGCGAAAAAGAGAACCAGACGCAATTCACTCGGCCAAAAATTTGGAAAAGGCATGATGTAGTGCATGGAATTCCCACTGAAAACTCCAATACGAACATTTAAGAGAGTTTGGGTGTTAAATTATACAGGATTCGGAAAATATTGTACGTCTAATGGGGATTACGAAGGTGTTTGGAGTGATCTCTTGATATGGCGACGTTATACTTCCATTGGTATTCCCACAGTGCACGGAGGCCTTAAACAAGTGCCTTGAGGAGGTATGCTACCCTCAGTCAAGACGGCGACTCTTTGAAGATCCTATATCTGGCAACAGGTCTCTGTACCACGCCACATAAGCAGGAAAACTCAGGGAGAGTTGCTAGACAATTCCTGCGACCATATTACGTCTCAAATATGTCCACCTAATTCCACAGGCTGCAGCTCCATTATTAGTTGAGCGAAAGACCAACAAAACTACTTTTAAAGATAATTTGAAGGTAAGAATTTATTGAGTGAATGAGATAAATCAGTGTTATTTTCATTTGGGGGCAAATTAGAGGAAAATTCATACATTAACTCTTGTATATATAGTTTCCCATATATATGTGTGCTTAAAATGATTTTGCTGCTGGCATTATTGGAAGGTTAGAATCTAAATTAATTCAAATTTATGAGTGTCCTATAAGTGATCTCATGTGTAAAACGCTTCACTAGATCACGACTGCACCAGAAAACACGGCTTAGTAAATATTTAGACTTTATATTATTATTTATACGCATACCGTTGACTGTGATTAAACAAGTTTCCTTTAACGCGTGTTTTTTTTATTATTTTGATATTAAAAGCTTTGAATTTTCAGCATTTTTGGTATTATCTACGAATATTTATATCTGGTTTATAATTGTATTTTGTTTTTCTTTTGTATATGTGATCATCGATATATAAGTGAATTGTATTAAGCTTCGACGAATGAAAAATCAGCCTCCGAGGTGATGAAATCCTTGCATGGACAATGAAACAATTTAATACCCTTTTGTTATTATTGATTACTACTGAATTTGACACATTGTCGAGTTTTAAAGTGGGTTTAATTCAAACGCCACGCACACTTTCTTCTTTGGGGCCGCCTCAAACGTTGGGTAATGAAATCGGACCCCTCGCGAATGGTATGTGCTGCTTGGGAGGTGATTTCAGTTTAATATTAATTTGAAACATCTGTAGCGAAAGTAGTTTGTTATTTTTACTATTGCGCTCGCAATCGCCCAAAACAGGTGAATTTATAAGCAACATACTATTTTACATAAAGGGATATTTAAGGTCCCTATTTGCTGGAATGATTAAATAGTTTAACGTCTTTATTGTGAATGATAAACATAAACTACTTATTGGGATCTTTTAGTAATATGTAACAGAAAATTATATCTGAAAAATGAAAAGAATGAAAGAAAATCCTGGCTTTTAATAAGTGCATCATTCTTTTTATTTTGAGAGAGATACAGAAAGGGAAGCAGAAATTGTCATTCGGTTATTACTATTAACTTATTATCTTTGTGTAGTAATATTCTGTTGCAATCTATGTTAACGTGTTGTTTTTATTAATCTCGGAACACCTATGGTGTCGACTTACAAAAATAAAACTTTGATCATCAATCAACTGTTAACCTATTTTGCTTTTCTACATAAACTACTAAATATATTGATTGCCGTCGTCGAAATAGTTTCAGTTTGGCCCCGAGATCTTTCAATTTCAATGTCTTCATTTTCTCCGATGTTATAGTAAAGGTGATACTATCATAAACCTATTAAATGTACGTCTCTCAGTACTTCAGCGAACGAATAGTTTCCCTCTAGCTCTCTCGGTATTAGATTAGATTAGATTAGATTAGATTAGATTAGTGCTGGTTTTCCAATCTAGGTAAATGCTGCATTCAACGTATTTAATTTTCTTCCCCGAAAATGCAGGCTTATCACGTTGAAATACCGGTTCATGTACTATATCCGAACTTAAGCAACGTCGATTCTGGTCTTTATCTAAATGGGTGACAGCTTGGGAATACCAGATGCTGTTAGCTTGGAATTGTGGATGGTGTAATAAATAACGGCTCGGAATTAGGAATCGGATAGCCGTTTTTCAATTCCAGTCGGGTTCGTTATATCACTTGTGAGCTAATACGGAAATGCCCTCATGCTCAGGTGCATATGTGCTCTTCATAACCGACTTATGCTTTATAATACATGTATGCTGGACTTAATAGTTGTTACAATTTCTGAGGGCGAGTGCTTAATTCTGCGTATCACAAGTTTAGCAAGGCTGGTACTATCAAACCGCCGACCTTGATGTTTTTTGACATCTCATCAGCTTCCAAATAATTATATCTGCGTTTTTCCCAAACGAGGATTGAGTCAACCTTTCATATTACCTTCAGGAATATTTCAGCTCTTCTACATGCAATGATTGTCTAACAAATCAATAAAATTAAGACCTCGGAAATTCGGTACGACTGCATTTGACTGATTCACTTGTAAAATATGGAAACTTGCGGCGGGAAAACCTTTTTTACATTAACATTCATTAGATCATTCTGAAGCCATGATATTTGTCAAAATATAATATTTGATATCATTTTAGAATAGTTGCTCAAGTCATAAAATACATACAATATAATATCCCTGACTTTTTAAAAGATTTATATGTACTTTATAATTATTTGCTTCGAAATTGGAAATCGAAAAGCCGGCTCCTATTCCAATCGTGTTCGTTATAATCACTTAAGCGAAAATATAAATGAGAAATCCCCCCCCCCCATCTCTGGGTCAATTAGTTGGACATATGTTAGTAAATCACTATTATCTCCAAATAAATCTTCCTATCTAAAAATATTTTCAGCCCTCCCTTGTATATACGACATTTTTTAAAATAATTCCCCTGTCCAAGTAAGTCGATGAAAAGCCACTTATATATATATATATATATATATATATATATATATATATATATATATATATATATATATAATTCGTTAAAAGCTACTGAAACGTCTTCATATTCAGTTAAAAGTAAAACAAAACATCCTTGATATTGGTTAATAGAATAGCCTAATGCTCTCGGATATAGTGAACATTTCGATAGTTTTTACACACTTCTGTCCAGAAAAGGAAACGGTTGTATGAATGCAAGACACATTGCATAAAAATCTTCATTGCAATTCCTCGTATGTTCTCTTTATTAAAACTTCTATATTAGAGGGATTGCTACCCCAATACAAAAGTATATATATATATATATATATATATATCAGGATATTGTACCGAAAACATGTCAAACTCGCTATACAATTGCAGTCGTGCTTTGATGTGTCTGAATGCATCTCATCAGGTAATTGGAAATTATTGTCGAGTGAAGGATTTATTTAGATTTGAAAGCCTTTTAAATCTAAGTAAATAGTGCACTAGCCAATAATTCACAATTTACTGATTAGTTGCATTGATACGCTTCGAAACACGAATGCGACTGTATAGCGATTTTGTCAAGCTTTCGGTGTAATATCCTGAAATAAATAATATTGCTCTACTTTGTATTGAGCACTCTTTTTGAAATTACATGTTACGGACGTTGGAATTGTACTCTATTCTTCCACATCTTACATATCTTATATATATGTGTGTGTATGTTTACTCTATAAAGGAAAGTTTAAAATTCATCAATTCTTAATTGTCTTGTATGTGTTAGCTTTTAAAAACTAATTTCAATAATCTAATTCACATTTTCTAATGCACTGTCACATTTTCCTGCACATTCCAACCTGAAACACAAACGTTTTTATTGGTAGAGACCTGCAATTTGATGTGATTCCCATGTATGGAGGCCCATATCAACTTGTGGTATTTCACAATTGGATTTTGGATTGCAGACAAAGCTTTAATGAACTTGCATCATAATTAACGAGATCTTTTCTTACTCTGAGAATAATAAATTAATTAAATTAAACAAGCTTAACTTATGGTGATTTTTCTAAGCGTGGCTTCGATGTAGCAGCAGGCCAAATGTATGAGGCACTCAGTAAAGTAAGCTTAATTTATGAGTAGTTATATGTATCAAATTATTTTTTATGGGAAATGCGTACAAATTGTTCCAAATTACTATAGTGTATTCTAGCAAATCAATCTTTTCTTTCTTCTATGTGCAGCGTCCCTTCAGAAGATAAGCGATCTTCACAACATATTTTCTTTTTTTTTAACTATTAGTAAATCTTGTATTTTTATATCGTCCGTAATACGTGTTTTGCCAGTAATTTACACGAGCTCGTTAGGTACGTTATTTGCTGCTTTCCTCTGTCTCTCGCGCCTTTCTTATATCCTTTGGGCATCAAATTTTCCCAGATTTCTTTCCTCATTAAAATACCCTAGAACTTTCAACTGCTTTTGATTTCAAGTATAAGTATCCATTCTTTTCTTCCATTTTCTCGAAATCATAATACAACGTGAAAAACCGATTTTTCGCAGGATTATTTTACATATAATAAATGTGTAAGCGCACTGTCAAAGTTTCGAATCTTTCTTGAGTGATTATTTCCAAGAACATTATCCTTTGGATTTAGTTCCAGGTATTTGGTTTCCAGTATTTTTTTATTTTTTATTTTTTTTGTGGCGGGGTGGATATCTGATGTTTGGCAAGAGCCAGAAAGCAACTAGCAACATGGCATTGTCCGTTGTTATAGATTATTTTCCTGAGAGAAAATATTCAAAATATATCTCAGATTTCCATTTGTTGATAATAAATGCCTAGTGTGTTCTTTCATCTTAATTGTCGTTAGCAGACTTTGTATAGACGTGACCAGCAAAAATAAGAAGGTTTCTAATGAACAATGGCCCCCAACAACCTGGGACATGTCAGTCAATAACTTGGACCAAATTAATCCAACTTACAAATAAATTCTAATTGCGCAACATGATATGTTCTTGACGACATTGTTCCAGACAGAGGCAAACATAGATCAGATACATAACAGAAAATTATTAATCCTATTCTGACAGATACGTGCCATTTGAAGCAAAATATATCAGACTGATTTTCAGATATAAATACGGTTCTTAGAACAAGAAAAAATAAAATCGTCGAATATTTTGTAATGATTGACATTTTTTACGAATTTATAAAAATCAAAACTATTTTTACAGAATTAAATAATGATTGTGGATGATTAGGCATATTCATTTATTATCTCCAAACCAGAAGAGAGCTTACCTACTGTCCTGAAGCAAATTAACCGCTTGTAAATTCATCAAAATAGGCAAAGTTTCACTTTCATTATTTTATTTGACTGATTAAAATTTAAACACTAAAACCTATCCAGTTTTCAAAGACGAAAAATACGGCTAGGTGACTTCTTTTTCACTGATCAGATTAACATTCCCCTTCGTCATCGCCAATCAATCTGTGACTTTTTCTCCAGTCATGTTGAACCATGCTACCATTAATGAATCTCCACAATTTAAACGTATGCTGGGACTGCAGGGTTTAAGTGGAATTCATATATACCGGGTGTAACAGCAAAAATGTCTATATCGTATAACAGCATGGGATAATTGCTCATCCCACAAAATGTTTAATATCTAAGAAAGGAAAAAAAAAACTCATTGAGTTTCTTTTTGCCAGGTTTTCAAATAAGACGGTTAGCAATTTTGACACCATGTTTGTAAGAATCACTGAAAAACTCTTCGAGTTATTCATCTAGAAAGAGAACAGGTTAAAATCGTTTTGTGTGAGCCCCACTAGATTTTCCCAACTGAGAAAATGGTGAGAGGAAAACATTATTCAGACATTCAGTAATGGTAGCAACATGAATACTCTGGCTTCCATCTTTAAAGTCCATTCAAAAACAATCAAGAGAACAGTGAATAAATTTAAAAAAAAAGAGAACTGTAGAAAAAAAAACTGGATCAGAAAGTCACCACAGGATCATCATTTCAACTTAGTGCTAAAAAGATCAATTAGAAAAGATCCAATTCAATTTATAAGAAGTTTGGCACATGAGAGAGGAGTTTCAATCATGAAAGTCCAAAGAGCCGAGAAGAAATACTTGAAAATGAAATCGTACTTGAAATTTGCGAGGCACCTTCATAACTCCAGGATAGATATTAGACGATCTGAGAAGATGCTTATCATTATTAAATAAGTTGGAAAATGGTCCTGGAATAGATACATGCATATATAATATATATATATATATATATATATATATATATATATATAACACACACACACACACACACACACACATATATATATATATATATATATATATATATATATATATTTGAACTTAATTTCAATTATTGGTGCGATTTCGATCTTTAGCTATGATTAATTAATGATGAACATGTCATTTTCGTTTATGATCGATTCCATCACGATTCTTTTGTTAATCTTCTTATTACTCAAAGTAGAGTTCAATAGTGTTATAAAACCTTGGAGAATTCCAGTAAGATATTTTTAATTATTTCTAAGACACAACGGTTCAGAGCTTCATCTAACAATTGGACAATTTTGCTGTTACACTATTTGAACACGTTTGGAGTTATACCTGGTACAGTCCATTGCTAAAGATGGTGGATATAAATGGTCGGCGCGGTACATGAATTTTTTCTGCTATGCTTAATCTTTACAAGATATTTGGGCTGGAGCTGCACAATCCCAATTTTCTAGCCTTAAAAAATTCAAAATCATTTTAAACGGCCTTGTGGGCGAAGACTTTGCCTCTACTTCGCTCTTTAATTTTTTTTTTCAAAGTCGCAACGTCACAAGCCTTTCGCTAATCTGTGGCTATTTGCCTTGCAAATGTTCAGATGTGTCCTGTTCCTTATTTACACCATTACGATATGCACACACTATATTTCTTCTACAGAGTCGACTCAGCACTATCTATGTTCAAAATGTGATAGGAAATGTCCACTCAACTTTCCTAAGTACAACTACTTCACAGAAAAGACTCCCGCGTAGCTGCTTCTCTGAACATTATATTCTTAACCTGTTTAGGTCGAAGGTCAACTGCTGTCTTTCTTCCTGGTAATCCTGATCTTTTAACCCCCTGTTTTCTTTTTTTCATTTATACAACGCATCTCATTCCCTTAACAATTTAAACAGTAACTCCCTAATTTGATTAACTCTCGAGCCCTGTACTGGGTGAATTACAGTATTAAGAAAATAGGTTACGGAGTGCATTCGTTTCGAGCATTATTCTTATGTAATTAATCTTCATAATAGTATGGAAACCTTTTTCGAAATATAGACATATGACCTGCCATCGTTATCGATTCTGACTGGCAAATACTGAAGTTATTTTCTATTGACAAAATGTACATCTTATAACAGAAATCGTACTCCGCTAAAACTGAATGATAGAAATTTTTAAAAAACTTTCTTTAGATTACACGAAGAGAATGATGCAGTAATAGCAAGTTAACCTCTCACTGAGCAATTCTTTCCATAGTTACGGTCTCATGTCAAAGTAAACAATACGTAGTAAATATGAAACTATTCGAGATATCTTAATAAAGAAAATGTATTCTCCGGTAGGGACGGAACATGAACCCCATTTTGTAGCGGACATGTCCGCTATGATAACCTCTGAAGTTTCGAAAATATCGAATTTAAAAAAAGAATAATTCTTTATATATGTATATATAGGATTAATGAAAATATTAATACTTGTCACTTAGCTGATAGATGCTTCCTTCAGAATCCCGACTCTAGAGTTTCGTCCGTCCTGGGTAAGACGATAAACTACGTCCAACAGCAAGGCCTCTGATCAGGAGGTTTTGAGGAGCGTGGAACCTCCTCTTAATTGATAGTGTTCCCAGGTCCACCCTGACCCGGGGTGGTAGCACCTATTAGGGTCTCATCTATGGGCAAATAGTTAACCCCCAAAATGAGGTAAAAAGCATTATGAAAGTAAAAACGAAAATAGATTTTAATACCAGAAATACTTTGTAAAATCTTATTACCAGAGATAAAGTTTTGAAGAAAAAAACTATTACCAGTAATATATTTTTGAAAAAAAAATATTACAAGCAATACATTTTTAAAACAATATTACCAGCTATAGATTTTTTACAAAACAAAATATTACCAGGAAAGAAAAAAAGTTGTCGGCATTAAATAACCTACTCAGGTTGATATGCCGTAAAACACTACAAATCAAACAAAACCAAACTTGAGTTTCGTACACGGCACCTCAAACACGTCCACTCGTTAGGGGATTATTAGTTTAACGTTGAGTCAGACACTGTATTTTATTTATTAAACAGAACATTTATGTATTTTGGTCTACCGGCCTGAATATTCGAGAAATCTTATTAAACAAAAATATTGACTTTGCAGATATCAATAAAACTATATCGAAAAAAAAAAAACAACAAAAAAACAATCTCAATAAAGACAAAAAAAAAATTGTTTGTTTTTTACCCACGCGTTTTGTCCTCTGACGGACTTTATAATTTACTAACTTTAGTTTCTTATACATTAAATTACATCACTTAGTAACCTCCATTGGTTACTTTGACTTTGACAGTTACATTTAAGAATGTTTATAATCGTTCTTAAATTTAAAGATGTTTAAAGCTTAACGATAATTTTACTTCCGTTTAAAAAAATACTTTTTGCAAATTGAAATCATTATGTTTGCTTTGACAATGTCTATCAGACGCCGAAACTCGTCAGTAAAGAACATTGTTTTTTTGCCTTTATTCTCATACGCATATACATACATACATACATACATACATATATATATATATATATATATATATATATATATATATATATATATATATATATATAATTGAACCTAGAGAGCCAGACAAACCTTCAAAGGTTTCACCTAAGGTGATCGTCAGGGGAAACAGTAGTTGGCTTGTCTGGCTCTTTAGGTTTAATTAGGTCTGCTCTACTTAACGTATTGAGCACTTTATTTAGTTATTTTGCTTACTCGTATCGGTGTATTTTTCTTTGGTCTTTGGACTTGCATGCTAGACGATTATTTTCAGTACATGTTCTTTGTTCTTTCTTTTTTTATACTTTTTTTTCCTTTTGGTTTGATTATTCGCAAATCAAGACACCAAAGGTTTTCTGGACGAGTATAATTTCTTATACTTATAAGATTATTACTAGTATATATATATATATATATATATATATATATATATATATATATATGACGGCCATGAACAGACAAAAACTTCTTTTATTATGACCACTCATAAAAATAAAAAGTAAAAATGTAAAACGGGCGAGCGAACCAGTTTCGTTTCTCGCTCAACAGAGCTAAATCGAGTCAAATAGAGTAAATTATATAATAATAATAATAATAATAATAATAATAATAATAATAATAATAAAAACAATGGACAAAAATGTATTCATGGGAGAGAAAAAATATTTAAATGGTTATTATTTGGAGGCCTAATATAAAGTCCTTCTCTTTACAAATAGAAGTCTTTAATGATAGAATATAGATGGCCTCCAACACTTTCAGGTAGTAATTTGAGTGGGACTTGCTAAGGATGGTAAAAGCATCACCGCTAAAACTAACAGCACAATTATGGCTATTTATAAGGTGTTCTGCGATGGAAGACCCGTACGTATTGGTCAGAATGTCCGAGGGAGTGTATTTAAGGTTTCGGGTTTTCGCTGGAACGTGTTGCTTTATTCTAACATCCAGCCTTTGCGTCGTTCTCCCTATGCAGTTTTAACCGCAACTACATTTAAAAGAATAAATTAATGAGCTATTATGATATCGCCGGAGAACATCCTTACGCATAGACGGAAGGATAGGCCTGGCATAGAAAACAACACGAGTGTTAGCGGCAAAGTAACAATGCCGAACTGCGGTAGAAACCTGCTTAGCAAATCTATCACTGATACTACCTAAACAAGGAAGGCTAGAGAAACAGGAAATCTTTTTACTATAGCAGGTTTCACTCTGTTAAATTCAGCAATTTTATTCTTAATAATCGCTTGAACAACGCCTAATGAGTAGGCATTGTTGCAGAGAGTAGAAGTAATAAACATGAGTTCATCATCTAACTTGATGTCAGAACAGATCATGAGAGCTCTATGAGTAAGGGTCTTACTCTTACTTAAATTAATTTTGCGTTTCCTGGGACAAAAAGAATCCCGACGGATATACAAACCAGTAAACGTCGGTTTATGGTAAACAGAAATAATAAAACCTGACGCAGATCTGCTGACGAGTACATCGAAAAAGGGAATAAATCAACCTCCTTTTCCTATGTAAATTTCAAGGCCGGATGCATATCGTGAAGGGACACAAGAAATTGGTTAGCGAAGCGACAAATAGTGTCATCAATGTAACGGAAATAAACGTCAGGTTTATCAGATTTTAGTAGTACACTCTCTTCCGGGGATCCAACAAAGATATTTGCTAAGCTTGTGCTGATACATATTTCTTGTATATCCGAGTACTTTCGACATAGCAATGTCATCATCTCGACACCATAATTATTTACCTCTCCTTAAACAGTTTCAGCCGTCACGCACTGACACAGCGTCCCTCACAACACTTGTAAGAAATTTAACTTTCATCTGAATACAACAACTTTGTCTTTGACAATAATCAACATTAAAATATTTATCTTGTAGTAAACAATGCACTAATGATGACATTACTATGACAAAAGTACTAGGAAGGTACTTTCCCACCGCCGCATGTAGATTCCCTAATCATTTACTATAAATACTTACATGGTAATACTGGGGATGAACTATTCACTTTGGTGAATCTCCTTGAAAAACTGGCCCTTCTTCCTCGGCACGGTCTTCCCAAACTGTCAAACAGTATCTCATGGATTCACCTACCAGGGTAAAATCATTGACACCCAACTCCTTCCAAAATTACCACACTCACGAAGGTCCCCATTTCAAATTCCTCAGCAAAAAAAGTCTACCTATCCCGCCCCTGGCCAAACTCCAATCATATCACCCCAAAAAGCAGACCATCAAAAAAGTAGAGGAGTCCGTCGATCAAATCCATTGAATCTACCACAATATATATATATATATATATATATATATATATATATATATATATATATATATATAAAAGGCTCAAACACTAATATTCCATAGTTATAATTTAGTACATTGGAATCGTAATCACGATCCAATTCATCAGACCTACAAATTCAAAAAGAAATCGGAAAATATGGCTCCGTGTATAAAAAATAAAATTTTAGAGAGAGTGTATGAATGGGAGTTGGAAACAAGTGTGAGAGGGAAATGTATGAAAGCTCTAGAGAGAGGGTGTAATAGAAGAAAGAAGAACAGGAAGACCTAAAGGTGAAGGCGGGAATTAAATTAAACAGAGAGAAGTTTTAAAGAGAGGAGTTAAATAACTGTTTAAAAGATTGAGATACCGATAAATATGAATTATTTTCAGATGCATCCGATTCTCTGACCTAAAAGTAAAAATTAAAAAAAAACAGACACCGAAAACGTGTGGATACATTTGTGGTGACACGACCCACAGTAAAAAAACGATATAATCTAAACTTAAAATCCAGCCAATTCATACTGTCGATAAATATTGAGTTCTACCTGGATTCTATTCTCCTGGGAATATATATATATATATATATATATATATATATATATATATATATATATATATATAAAAATGAAATTAAAATCTTTAACTACCCCTTTCACACTCTCTGTTAAATTACAAAAACGTACACTACCCATCAATTTTAATTTAATTTTTCGTTTCATTTCATTTTTGGAAGTGCTGTCTGATGATCCGGCGTCCTTTAAAAGGGCTCTGGTGAAATAAATTATTATAATGGTACCTTAAAGTGTTCTGTTTTTCTTTAAAATGTTAGCTCTGGGTTTACATTGAGCTCTCAGGATTTCATTCTCCTTGGGATTACCCATACATTTAATATAAAAGTGTTCATTGAAGTCAACATTTAGAGGCGACAGTCTGTTTCATGCTGGACGCAATCATCAGATCACGAGTGCTGTTATTTTTCTCAGATATATATATATATATATATATATATATATATATATATATATATATATATATATATATATATATACACACACACAAACCTATTTTCAGTACTGGGTAACACGTGTGCCGAGGAATCACATAACAGTAGGAAAAGGTAGCTATGCAGTCGAGGAAAATAAAACGTAAAATGTTTAATGAAAATGAAAAAAAGTAAACGGTTTAGTATGACCTTTCCTAAAGCTAAGCTTACATCGACTGTGATTAGATCCGGGGTTGGTGGGCAACAAATTCGGTCCATGATTGAGGTCCATGTCTTTGGGATGTATCTCCCGTTAGTATTCTTCGATAATGATAATTGAAAGAATAATGTTCAGGGAGTCTCCAGCTGTTTTCTCACCCCTCCATGTATAGATCATTAAAACTCAGTTTCCCTTAAGACATTGGTGACATGTCTCATGATAGTACGATCAAGACTGAGATGGGAACAGGATCAATAGGACAGGCCGTCGGTGTCGTCACCCCATCTATATTCAGTCTAGAAGAGTAACCCTAATTGGTTTGATAATGGCAATCTTGTTAGCTAGTGTGAATGCCCGGGGCTTGAGGTCGGGGTCTCTCAGAGCGAGGTTCACTCCCAAACTTCAGCTTCCCGGGGTGAATGTGTAATGTGTACAGAAACCCGCGATTTTGAGAGATTCCGTCTAGGAGGTTCGCATTCAGCATGTTTTGATGATCGCTCGAGACGATTTTCCTGGATGGTGAGCAAGTCTTTGAACGCCGCTTGTGCTCTTGTCTTCGCAGTTTTGATGGGCAGTCCTCGTGTGCTGGATGTTACTATCAAGGATAAGGTTCTTCATCTGAATGGTGTTTATGCACCCAATGACTATGCTGAGCCTTATTTCTTTTGTCTTAGCGAGTGATTGGAATACCGTACTTGGCCCCCGATATAAATCGTGTAGAAGGAAGATCAGGTATTAACAACCAGAACATGAAATCATTTCGGAATTTAACAACAAGTTTGATCTTGTCGATAAGAACCGTAATGAACACCCTCGAAGGTAGCGTGGACTTGGACGAATAGGTGGGACTAGGTTACCGAAGTTCGTTCTCGCTAATTCGACCGAGTCTTAGTAGAGCCAATGTAGGACTCTTAGTGTGTCCAAGTTTCCATTATATAGTTTACTCGGATCATAGACTCGTTCGGGTTCGTGTAAACTTAGATAATCCTAAGGTTATGATGGCTGACCACTGGAAATTGAACTCATAATTTTTTGGTGAGCACGACTTCTGGAACCAGCTGCTACTAATATTACAGCTGGAACTGACGGGGTCTGTGGTTGTGAATATGTGGTGGGACAAATTAAAATCCAAAATTATGTTGTTTGCTGCTGAGTATAGTCACCGGCTCAATCTAGATAGTTTAGCGTCGCAAACGGTTTGTGAGTAAAAAGCGGATCGGGCGATTAAATCCTGTGGTAGTGTGAACGTAGCCGTAGCATTCAGAGTTAGCCTCCTTATTTAGGTAGTTAGGGCTAGGTTTAAAAGAATGTCTTCCGAGGCAACGAATAAGTCCGCTGAACTGCGTACAGAGGAAATTCGGAATGCATTTCATCGACATGTCATGTGCGTTACATTGTCGGATAATTGGACCAGGACTAAATACATGAGCATATGTGAGGCTTTTCGTGACTAATTTCAGGGTCTTTTCTACAGGGAGCCCGGTCTGAACACTGCTCAGTTCGATGCCTATTTGTTTGACATTCCGCGCCTCGAGTTGGCTGAACGGCCGGTTGCTAGTGTTCCATCACAGAGTCGGAAATCTGGGAAGCTTTGGAGCTGGTTGGCCGTTACAAATCTCCAGGATTAGATTGTTTACCCTACGAACTGTACTTGAGGCAGTCGCCCGTTTTCGTTCCTTTGCTGGCACTGATTTTCAACAACTGGTTGAAGCAGACGTCAACGCTTCACCAGGGGTGGGATGAAGTTGCTACGGGGCGGGGGACGGGTTATATAACTTTCGGCTTTTAATGATGTTAAATACAGAGTTAATGGTTTTAGCCAAGCGTTTGAAAGCTGTTCACTCTAGTTTGTTTGGCTCCGAAAATTCTTGTGCAGTGGAGGCCATGACCATTCAATACAACCTTCAGGTGGTACACTTGATCATTCGATGATACAATTAGTCAGACTTTCCACGTCTCAAGGGACAGAGACGGAAATCTGGGATGCGCTGAACTGGTTTGTCAGTACAAAACATTGAGATTAGATGGTTTACCCTAGGTAATGTACTTGAGATAATCCCCCGTTTTCGTTCTTTTTTCAAGAACTGGTTGAAGCAGGCGTCTTTACATCAACGCTTCACCAGAACTGTGAACAAGTTACTCCGCAAGGACAAGAACGGTGGGGATGGCACTGGTAACTTTGGGTCTGTAACGATGTTAAATACAAAGTTAAGGATGTTAACCCCAATTTTGCCAACCGTTTGTCCTCTCTAGTCTGATTGGCTCCGAATAGACTAGTGCTATGAAGTGCAGACTATTTAAGACAACTTTCATATGGTACGCTTGATCATCAAGCAAGTCGACAATGAATCCGCGCTGATCCATTTAGATGAGTTCAAAGAGTTGGCCATTGATTTCTAGATGCTATACTTTCACACCTGTATTCTACGTCTGTATGAGTCTCCTAGTGCGCTGGTGGAAGTGAATGGGACTCGATCGGAACCTTTCTTATTGGCTCGCCCCATTTTTCAAGGTTGTCCGCTTTCGCATCTGCTTTACGTTCGTGCGTTGGTGACTTTCGTTCGCAAGTTAAATTCATATCCAGTCCTACGCTGAATTTACTTAGTTGGTGCTACCACCACGGGCATGAATTCTGACGACGTTTTGGTTATTGTGTTGAGCAGAGCAAAGATTGGCGTATTCAGAAAAGAAATCAGAGGGTACGAGACGATGACAAGAGCCAAGATCAACCGCGATAAATCTGTTGGATTGCGGTTAGAAGGATGTTTCACTTCCCGGATATTTCCTCTGGGTGGACAAGCGGGT
The DNA here is from genome assembly GCA_963932145.1 of Acanthosepion lycidas. Lineage (NCBI taxonomy): Eukaryota > Metazoa > Mollusca > Cephalopoda > Sepiida > Sepiidae > Acanthosepion > Acanthosepion lycidas. The sequence continues at coordinate 128,452,457 of OZ010582.1, forward strand.
CAAGATACTCAGCGTCTGGTTCAACCCGAATTTCATGCTGGAGATTGAATTGGTCGGAAGTACAGGAGAAGGCCGTTCGTCTGTGGTCCTGGAATCTTTCTTTAAATAGGAGGGCGGAAGTATGAGCTTCGTACATCTACCCAATCCTCCTTTACCGATTCTCCGTACACGCACTTTCGTCTGCTACCCTAATTTTAGTATTGAGTCTCTTTTTATCTTCTTGTGAGGAGACAAGCCCCAAGGGTACCTCGACAGATCTGTTACCTCCACCCTTCTTAAAGCGGTGCCTAGCGTCCTCGTCAACATAAACCTTGCATCACTTTCCTGGATAGAATGTGTCAGCAATCGCATGAGAATAGCGAATTCTAGAAGGAAGACGCCGGTAGGAAGTTCCCATCCCGTGTAGTTTGCACTCGTGAAAGGAAGGTCCGTTTACTTCGAGGCGCGTGTTACTACGAACATGAATGTCGAATTACTCTGAAACATTTCTTATGGGCGACGGACGGCCTCTCGAACCTCCAAGCGTTTTCCCGTAGGGCTTTATATTACGTGTTAGGGTGTCCGTACACGATCTGATAGACGAGCTTAGAGGTTTCGTCTGAAATACCTCAATAACGATGAGGCTTAATTCACCTGGTTGGTGATCCATAGTTCAGCAAAAGGTCGGGCTTAGAAAATTCTCCAAACAGTTCGCTTTGATAGGGAGGTTGAGTCTCTGGATCACACCTTCTTTAGCGTCGTAGCCCCGTTGTTCAAGTTCATTGAAAGCATCATAGTTCGAATGCTGCGCGAAAAATTTTCGTCCTCGAGGCCAGTTCTGTCTGTAGCAATGTGGGACCGCCGTTGACGAAGTAAGACTGAACACTAAGTGTTCTTTTTCTTTCTAGGTGTTATGAGACTTGTGATTTGGAGGAAACGTCAGAAGGATTTCTATGGGGGCGAAAAGTTCACTTCTTCCCAATTGAAACTTTATGTCAAGCTTTGGACAGGAAAAGCGTTTTCTCCCTCCATTAGAATTTGACAACAGGTGGATGAGTCTTGTGCGTTTTTGTCAAGTAAAAGGGGCCGATTTACAGTGGTACTTTGATGCGGTTTAAGCATTAGGATATTGCGCTAACTGGGTTGAACGTTGGTGACCCCACCTGAAATTTTGGTTAGTTTAGCGTTGGTTTTTGTCCTTAGTTTCTTCATTCAAGTTACCTTAGCTACCTTACCGTTTTAGTTTAATTCCCCTTCCCCTCCTTGATATGTGATCAATTCTCTGGTGAATGCGGGAAGCCTTTCGTTTGTTCAGGTGTCAGTTTAGTATTAATTTTTGTGATTGACTGTCTTTGAGAGATTGGTTGGGATCAATGAGTGTTAAAAGTCCCTCATTGATTTCGTTAACTGATGTTTTTGCCACAAGGTTTGTGTATTTTATTTTTGTTTTGTTTTTTTGTTTTTTTACTAAGACTATTTTATTTAGTTTCTTGTAACTAGTTTTGTTCATATTTGTAAATAAACATTTTGGTTTAGAAATTAACTTTTATTTTATTCCCCTCACACTGTAGACAAGAAATGTACATATGGGGACTTGTTAGGACTTCATGGAGTTTCTGAAGTATTATGGTGGATGAATTAAGAATAGTAAGTAAGAATGCGTTGTTTTGGTGTAAGGAATATTGTGATATGCTTCGGATCAGTGACTGTTGATAGCTATGTTTAAATTTTTAGACAGAAGGCCATCCTTTTCTCCATTTAAACCGCAAGCCAGATTTTTTATATTTTGCAGGTTAAATATCATTCTTCGTTATGGTACGTAGACATTATGAATTTAATCAAAGCAGTAGATTGTCAGCAATGTCTCATCAATTCGCAGTTGAATTGGTTAGATATAACCACAAATTATATGGTAACATTTCCTTTTCTCGCACTTATCGCTTGTGCGCTTCTCTTTCGGTACCAGGCTTTCCTGTCAGTATTGCTCTTCAAACATTTGAAGGCAATGTCAATCATTATCTTCTATATTACTCTTCTATTGTTCTCAACTGCTTAATAATGATTCTCTTTTTTACTTATTTTGCACACACGTTAATTCCTTGAGTCTTAGTTGCTTTACTGCCTTGTATGGGGTGAAATGATTTTATTTAAATGCCAAGTTCCTTCAGTGCATATGCAATAATGGTTATCCAAAGATTCCTTTTCTTTATTATCTGTGAATTGACATGTATTTTTGTCAATGTTAGTGTAGTGATATCTCGTTGCTTTCACTAGGCTTTGGCAGTCAGAGTTTTCCTTCTCTCAGATTGGTTACACTACCTATACATTGGACATACAATCGCAGTAACATATTATTAACACACATGATATCATAGATAACTGATTTATTTTTCTCTTTAAGATCTAATTCGAAGTATTCGCATACCGTAACAATAATCTACAGGAGATGCACCGGAAGTCTCCCACGCAGACGACATGTCACTTCCGTTTCCTTTTCCTTTCGAAGCAAACAACATGACGTCCTGTTCTTAACGATTGCCCACAGTCGATCGATGCTTAATGGACCTTAAACCAACACGGCAGACAATTTGTCATCGCTGTGGAGGCAAGGGAATGATCACACCAGTGAGCACTATCAATTGACTTTGTTTAACTTCAATCAGCGTTGGCGCTTGTCGAGTTTAAGCACTGCCATCACTTTCCGTTAGATTGACAACATCATAATGCGAAAGAAGAACAATATTGCTAATCTCATTGCCTACATGTATCAATATTCAATATATTTGTTACCCTAGCTAATGATTTGTCCTCGTTTAACATGGTTCTTCTTTTTATAGGGAATTACAGATATTGTTTTTAATCTAAAAATCAATGTCTCGTGATTGTAGTCAAATAGGTAGATATCTGTAATCATTTACTCTTATATATGCATATGTCGAAAATCTGTCACATAAATTGATTTAAATAAAACTTAGAAGATTGCAAAAAAACGTGGCCGATCAGAAAATCAAAAACAAAATTCTAAATAGTCATAAAAATCATTTATTAATAAATTTTATAGTCTTCATTACTTTTAAACTAATGCTTTCAATAATTGTATAAGCTTGTTGATAGCATTTTCGTAGAAACTCCGTGTGTTTTGAAATCTGTGATGTAGTTTTCGACTGACTGTCCAGAGTCAAATTTTTTGTTATTTAAATTGTTCTTTAGAAACTGGAACCAAACAGAAATCCGAAGGAACCGAGTGAGGAGAATACGGTGGTAGTCACATCGGTTCCTTAGGTCTGTTTTGCAACATACGAGACTTGCATTGTCGGGGTGGAAAATGACTGCTCTTCGATTTGGCAATGTAGTGTTGAGCTGGGTCAAGAGGGTGACTCCTTGAAGACCCAACATCTGGCAAGTGGAAACCGCATCATGCCACACTAGCAGGAGAACCCAGTCATAGCTGTCAGACAATTGCAGCGACCACATCACTCCTTACATGTGGACATAAAACTCCCCAGAATGCAGTTGAGGGGTCGTTGAGCGAAAGGCCAACGAATCTCCTGATAACACCAAAGATTAACTGAAGTCAAGATTATAGCAAGATTCACGTACTTAAAGAAGGAAACTGTCTAGATAAGTTGAAGGAGATTCTGAAGTCGTCAGTAGGACGTGGTTGAAATTAATAGCGAATTTATTTAATAAATTTTATCCTTAGTATTTAAAGATATCTTTGTATCAGTTTGCTGCGAAAATGAGATATCTATATTATTTTCATTTTTGCGCAATTCTGACGACAATTCATCGCACGCTATATATATATATATATATATATATATATATATATATATATATATATAATGATAATGGAATCTATCGTCGGTTTCGACGCATGAGGATCTGACAGCTTATTGATTCAGCTAATATATATATATATATATATATATATATATATATATATATATATATAAAAGGTTGTGGCAAAAATAATATCGTTTTTTAACGTCAAAAAACGATATTATTTTTGCACCAACCTAATATATATAAATGAGAGAGAGAGAAAGAGAATTATAGATTTGTCGTATTTGATTTCAAAATCTGTGACGCGGAAGTACAAGTCGATAGGTTTTTCAGTCTACGGGAAGCGTTATAAAAGGAAAACAAAACAAAAAAGAAAAAATAATAAACAAATACTGTATTTCCGGAATTTCTGAAGTTGGACTTTTAGCCTGGAGAGGGGGAATAGTTGTGGTCGTGCTGAGGTGATTTCTGGCAATTACTTTAAAGAAATTATCTTTGCAGAAGATCTGTTTAATCTACTATTAAAGTAAGTATATGCGGATTAAATTTTTAACAGGCAATCATATATAATGGATAATCTGTTTAAAACGGATGTAACCTAGGAGACCATTTATTGTTCGTTATATAAATATATTATTAGAATGTATTGTATTGTACAATATCACATAAAAATATTTGTCGATAAGATTTCATTACACTAGTCAATATTTTTCAGGATAAGTTTTTATCAGACAATCGGTGCTGATTAATGATGAAGAAAACATGAGAATTTCTATTTCGATTATATATGATTTTATAAGCTATATTTACAAGAGCTATTATCGTGGGTTTTATTCTATAATATAAATTTAGGAGTGTTTATATATTGTAAAAAAGTATATATATATTAGTATAGATGTCAAAATTTCCATCGAAATTAAAGTGCATATATATAGATACACACACACACACATATATATATATGTATATATGTATATATATATATATATATATAAATATATATATATATATATATATATATATATGCATATATATTTATATGTATATAGGTGTATATATTTATATGTATGTATATTTATATGTATATATTTATGTATATCTATTTATATGTATATATATATATATGTATTTAAACGTATATATTTATATGCGTATATATTTATATGCATATATATTTATATGTATATATCTATATCTGTATATATTTATATATATGTAGATATTTATATGAATATATATTTATATGTATGTACATGTATATGTATATTTATATGCATATATGTGTATATATATATGCATTATATGTATATATCCATATATATGTGTATATATATAGCATATATATATATATGTATATATATGCATATATATGTATATATATGCATATATATGTATATATATGTCTATATACATGTATCTATCTATTTATCTATCTGTATACACAGACACACAAGCACACACACAGACACACATAGACACACACACATGTATATATATATATGTTATATAAAGAAATAATCATACATAGAATCAATCAGCTGATTGATTCTATGTATGATTATTTCTTTATATATAAAATATATGCTGCCTAATATTATATGTATATATATATATATATATATATATATATATATATATATATATATATATATATATATATATATATATATATATATATATATATATGCATTTATAACTTATATAAAAAGGAGATTGCTATCCAAATTCACAACTATTAAGTTACAGAATCCGGCAGGCAACAAAGAAATTAAATAAAAATACTAACCGTAGACCCCTGTCAGTAAATTGTCAAGATTAACTTGTTGCATACCCCAAATAAATAATTAATAATATCACTTAATATGCATAGATATCAAGGACTGAAAATAACAATGCATATTGTTATAAAAAATTAGCTATTATATTGTTCGGAAATGAATGTCCGAATTTATAAGAAACATTTTGTATTGTAATATGTTAATGTTCTCCTAAAATATATTATCCATTGCTAAAGATTAAAATGTCCTGTTTGCTTTTATTATATAAATCTTTTTCAGAATTTAACTTAAAGCAGTTTAAATATCTCCTCTTGAACAGGAATACGGAAGAGATGTATTTATGTTTTTGCATGAATTCAAACTTAGTCTTGACGCTACACAAACTGTTGCTAACATTAACAGACCATGTAGTGAGGAGATGAGACAATAAGCTGGTTTTTAAAGTTCCGCAGTGGGGATATGTGTCTTGAAAATCAAACTGATATGGACGTCCATCTGCAATCGCCAATCAACATATGACGCCACTAGTCTAACATAACTGATGTCAAAGTGTCAGAGAAACATCTCTGATTATGGGGGTCAGCATTTCCACAATATCAGCTCAAAGATGATTGTCATGATTAAGAAACACGATACATTTGTTCCACGTGAACTTTGTGAAAGTCGAAGTATTTAACTTTTTGATTTGCGTTCGATGCTTCATCTGATCTGTGAAATTTGAGTGACACATTTGTTGATCGAATAATGATTGTGACGAGTAATGGTTCCTTTCTGACAATCGTAAATTAATCGGCTCAACACATCAATCACATGACGAAGCACCCAAACACTTTTCAAAACCGAAATTGCACGAATAGAAAATTATGCCGACTGGTTGGTGTTCAGCTATTGGCAATTTTAGATTACAACATTCTGGAATTTATACGGAACATTGCTGCTGAAGTATACTGCCTGCAAATGGATGAACGCATATTCAGTTAAACAAATTACGATCGACATTTGATGATAATGCTCGACCACATATTGCCAAAATGTAACCTCAGAAACTAAGCGACTTGAGATACAGGACTTGTTATATGCACCATATTGCCCTGATCACTTGTCTTCTGTCTACGACATTTTAAATAAATGCATAGATGTCCATATTTTCTATTTTGACTGTTTTACAAAAGATTCTTTATATACATAAAATCAAGAACAATAGTATATTCTAAAATCGGGGATCATTTTCCGATCTAGAAATATCGACATCATTTCCCGATTTAGATTTTTTTGTAAATTATTGTATAAACATAGATTAATATAATGAAATCTTACGTTGTACGTAATAAGAAGAGATAATATATTAATCTTCTTGAGAGTATAGTTAAGTTGTTCTTAACGCCTTTCTAAAAATTATTAGAGAAAACATTTTCTCAGATATGAGCTTTATATTAAGTATAGTTAGAACACTACTTAAAAAAAATAACAAGGAAAATACGTAGACCATACTGAGACCTAATCACAGACTTGTCATAAGTTCTGTAATATCCGAAATCCAATGTAAGCTTTGACAGGAAAATTATTTAATGAATTCTTCTAGTTTCGTCATTTGAAATATTGTACTATCAACCCTTTTCTTAGAATGGGTCGACATATTTCAGATCCCGTTAAGCAGACTCAGCGCAATGGTCTACATTATATTAAATATTTGTTGTCTTGAAACGAATAAAGTGAACGCTTACTAATTCATTTGTGGAACTTCGAAGAATTCTACTTAACAGGCATATCGGTCAGTGACTTTCTAGAAAATCGATAATGGTGTTCATTTTGTGACATTGTCAGTGTTGAAATACGGAAATGATTACAGGAGAAAGCAGAAGTAGTGAAACGGAGGCTCAGCAGAAACATCCAGATTTTGATACTCGTCAATGGAAGGAATTGGAAACTGCTACTTCTAAAATTTTTTTTTTTTTTTGCTATACAAATCTAATATGACAGAGATCAAAAGAAATATACAGTGACCACTTCTTTCTCTTTCTGTATGTCCTTCTTTCTCTCTTTATATAATTAAAACTACAGTATTACCTACTAGAACTATCCTTAATTTATTAAATAGCACCAGCAAACAACATATTACATCCGATGCTTGCATCTACCAAATCTCATGCAAAAACTGTGACTTAAAATATGTGGGTGAAACATGTAGGTCCGTAAAATCTCGTGATTTCGAACATAAACGAGATATTCGCCTCGGAAATTTGAACAATGCTTTAGTTGTACACATAACTAAAGCAGATCATAATTTCGATTTCGATTCCGTGAAGATTTTAAAATATTTTCATAATAAAAATCTTAGGAGGATTTATGAAGCAGGTATAATATCCATCTCACGCACGGTGAATACTAGACCTGGTTTCTTTAGTATTTCCCCTTTTTTAGCGAGATTAATGCTCGACAAGCGTACATATAAATTTTAGATCATAATAGAATTCTTTTAATTTTTCGTTTTCATTCAAAATACTCAAATTTTAGGAATACGTTTTGAAAGGGTCGCCCATTTGACGACAACGTGACCACGCTTAAACGGAAAGCTGATCATTTAAAATTTTCAGTTATCTGTTTTGGATAAGTCTTGTTTTTATGTCCATCGTCTTTGTCATGTTGAACTGATTATGTTAATTGTATTTTAATGAATATTGTCCTGAAGAAGGTTTATCAAACCGAAACGTCAGACGTTGACATTTCATTCATATTAAAACAACATAATTGCATGTAAGGATTTTTGTTTGTTTTTTCCAAATATTTTTCTTCATATATATATATATATATATATATATATATATATATATAATTGAAGTCAACACTTAGAGGTGATAGGCTGTTTCATGCTAGACGTAATCATCAGGCCATATAGTTACATACGCTTTATCTCTGATATTGAGCACATAATATACATATAGCACACATCCTTTCATAGGATTTAATGTTGTTAAGCGTTTTTCCTCTTTTTTTTGCTCCGTCTAGGCAATGTAGGCTCGAACCCTTTACTGGTTGCATCAACAGTTTTTTTTTACTTCAATATATATATAATAGAATAATTAGAATAATTCCAGAATAATTTCCAATAGCCCAAAAATACAATTCTTAAAATAGTGCTCAATACGGAATAGAGCAAATATAATTATTTCATTCGAAAATTATTACCAAAATATGTTATAAAATCACTACAAAGTAGCTATTTTGTTTCAACACTTCTGGTGTCTTATAAAGTGATGGTGTAGAATGTAGAATAAATGGTATTAAAAGGTTCAAATCGACCAAAACTCCTCACTAGGGGAAACGCTGTTAGATAAGGTGCAATGGCCAATCAAAATACAAATATATGTGAATTAAAAAAACTTGACAACGAACCTTGGTTATAATAATCAATGCTTTAATGTTAGGGTTAGACTAAAATAGAAATCATTCTAAAGAATTAATATTAAATTTTACTATAAAATTTAAAATTTAAAATTACCAATTTTAAATTTAAAATTTAATCTGTATTAAGTTTAAAAAATTGTAAAATTATTTAAAGAGGAAACTGAGGTAAAAATAACAACTTGTGCAATTGTAAAAATCTGAATAATTGTGCATTACAGAAAAATTGTTTGACTAGTTCTCTAGTTTATCTGAGTAGAATTTCTAAAATAGAAAACCCCAATATTAAAAAAAAATATCAATGGATGTACTATGAATACATTCAAAGAACGTTGGTGGGGACATATGCAATCTTTCAGACTTCATTATCCAAGTATTTTTGGAGTTTAAAGGAGAAAAACAAGATACCTACTGTTAAATGGAAATTAATCAAGAGAGCTCGTACAATTAATTTTCTATATGCCCCTTGTTATTAATGTCTTAACGAAACGTTTGAAATCATTCGATTTAAAGACAAGACCTATCTCTTAAATCAAAGAAAAGAACTTGCTGTTAACAGTAAACATAGCTATAAATTTAACTTAATATAGGGGTAGTAATAATTTGGATTGTAAGTTTAGTAGGTTATTACTTTTATCATCTGATGATACTCCTATCGATGTAAATATATGTAGGCATACATTGTGTTGTTGGTGTCTGCATATATGAGTATACTTTTATTGATAGATGAATATACTTGTATCTGAATTATATATATATATATATATGTGTGTCTGTGTTTGTGTATGTGTGTATTTGTATTTACGTATTCTAGTGTATGTGTTTATATGTAAATGTGTATATGTGTTTAGGTATATATACTTGTTTTTATATGGTTTGTATATATATATATATATATATATATATATATATATGTATGTATTGATACCTGTTATATATGTGCTTGTTTATATATTTATGCGCTTGTATATTTATGAGTGTGTAAACTTATGTACGTATGTGCATGAGCGTATATATATAAATATATATATATATATATATATATATATATATATATATATATATATATATATATAATGCACACACACACACACACACACACATATATATATATATATATATATATATATATATATATATATATATATATAGCACAAGTACACATCAAGTGCTCCAGACCAACTGCAATCTCCAGCTAGGAACCATGCTTCAGCAAAGTTTCGGCCGATTAAGCCCAGTATCTCTCCACATGGTTTGCCCGCAACAGCTGGATGATGTTACGTTGCAACCAGTCTATGTTAACTGATATATATATATATATATATATATATATATATATATATATATATATATGGGTGTATGTGTGGATATCTTTGTATATATATTTGTATATGAGTATATCTTAGTGTTTTGGAATGTATTAAGTATGCTATTTCCTGTATGCAAACGACTTTATTCGCCGTTAGCAAACAATATAGTAGCCAACAAATTGTTCTTTTTTATTTGAATTTTAAGTGCATTGTATGTGAATTTATTCTTCTGTAATTTTCTAAAAGAAAGTGCAATTATTTTTCCTTAATTTTTAATAGAATGTACATTTTATTTTTTCTGTAGTTTTTAAATAAAACGGCATCTTTTCTGTAATTTTTCCTTTTCAGTGTATTTATTTTTCTGTAGATTAATTGTCAATTTTTTTTTATTTCTAGCTGTAACTGTAAAAGAGTAACGTACGTTTTTTCTGTACTAAATCGGAAATTTCTCCATTACCGCAGGCAATATATGGACGTGTGAACGCTTTTCATTCTTTTTAATCATATATATTTAGATGGGAAGAATATGTTTGGAAATGATTGTATTTCGAATCAGTAAGAGAACTCTATTGGAAGGAGAAGCAGATAAATCACAAAAGAGTTATGTTTTATTCGGTAAGATGGGTAAGTTTCCACATATCTATTACGCGTTTGGTTTGAAGAGCGTCAAAAGCAAACTTCGATAAATAACCGCGAAATGTTCGCTTTGTTACAGGGTAAGCCTGAGAAATGTAACTCGCGAAAATCACTTTTAACTGAATTATACTGCATCCACGTTTTTCAATAGCTATAGTACTCTCCGACCAACACTTATTGCATCTCTGCAAAACTACATTAATAATTAATCTTTGCAACATAAAAATAACAACAGATCTTTTTTCCCCTCTCGATAGCACCTAGAAAACGCTAACTGCATCTGCTGGAGAGATAAAGCTAAATACCAGGTGTGTGTGACGAACTATGGTACGGACGACAAATATTTGGTATTTGTCTATATTTCTGCGATGAGGTATTATGTACACTATTTACATTATTCGGACTATTGTCCTCATCTTTATCACCATATTTATTTCAGCGTTTCGGCCGTTATACTCAAGGACAGATGGCACAGTGGATAAAGTCATTAGTGACAGGACCCAAAGTGTGTGAGTTCAATACCCGGTTAAGGCAGGGGAGAACTTTCAGAGGGAAATTAACAGGGGATAACTGATAACTGACATTCATTATACATGGCACGTGGAACTAGAACAGTCTAACCCAGCGAGCGAAATAAAGGGTTCAGTTCGACATTCCAGTCACCTGAAGAAGGCCGGAGCGTATAACGGCCGAAACGTTGTAATAGCGACAAAAATGGGGAAATAATCTGAATACTGTAAATATTTGGTAATAGACTCAATATTTACATTAAGGCTCAAGTAAAAACACAACTAATGTTTACCTATAGAATCAAGTATGAACCCGACCACAGTTTAACGATAGACTCGAGTATAAACGATCAATGTTAACCTCAGTCAGTTATGTGCCATTCGTGCTAAATGCTTAAGCGATCATGTATCGTTTGATATATGACCGACGAGGCAGATTTTTTTTCCCGCAATAGGTTGCAAATTCTTTCTGCAATAGAACTCAGTCTGTCCTGCTATTTACGGGTAGCTGGGGCGGGAGAAGAAGAGGATGCATACCTTTCCCAAGGGTTAATAGAGCAAGTAAGTGAATGTAATGGATTTGACTGGAATTCGAACTCGGCTGTCTGATTCGCCAATCCGAACCGCTATCCATTACTCCACCGTCCTTTCATAATGTTAACCTATAGACTCAATTATTAATCTGATCAATGTTTACCTATAGACTGAAATATAAACTTGGCTTTCTGTGACTGTCTACTACACGTTTTCGAACACACCGGTCTGCCGATGTGGCTAGGAAGTCCGTATTACAGATAATTGTTTAACCCACAGAGTCCAGCCGTGGTTTATACTAAAGCTAAGCTGAGCAGATTTTATTAACAGTTTATGGGAGAGAACGCATAATTTGACTGGATCAATTTGACAAAATTGACTAGTGTTTGCTTATTGTTTCAAGTACAATAACGACTAATATTGCCCCATAAATTTAAGTATTATATAAAAAAAGAAGTCTTGTTATTTCGTAAAAGCCATCAACCCAACACCAACCTGTAATGACAAAAGTACGCAGGTGTAGGCTTTAAGAAAGATTTATTCAACTGGGAATAAATGCATTGCGTAGTATGTCTTTTTATAACCCCAGTAAAATGAAATAACTCTCTCGAAGAGGAAAATAACAAAATCAAAATCGATATTCAATATAATTTCCTTCAAACCATAACTTTCAGTAGTGCCGAAATTCCTACTTCTAAACCACTTGGAAAATGTTCTGTGAGTAATCAGTATTGAAAAATAAGTTTTGGTTTGAATATCTAAATGCTTTAACCTAGAATGTTTCAGAGGCTGAAAAACAGCATTTCTCTTCAACTGGGAATAAATGGTTTGCGTATAGTGTATTTTTATAGTCCCAGTAAACTGAAATAATTCTCTCAAAGACGCAAGTAACAAAACAAGTGGAGACCACTTTTGATTATTCATAACACAATTATTTGTAATTTCTAAAACTCAAAACTGTTGTCATTTTTTATTGTAAACAAATGTAATACAGAATAAATCTTCACCGTTTCATATTAAAAACAAAACAAAACATTATTTTAACTGCACAGGGCATTTTTGATTTATCTTACTGACTTTGTAGACATAAACGCAAATTAAATTTTGTCTTCTTAGCGACCTGTGCATTTGAAAATTGCTATTTGAGTATTCATATTTCTGTTATCTGATTTGAATGACATTTGCTCGCTACACTTATAAGCCATAAGTGGATTTCCCAAAGAAAGGAATCACAATCGATATTCAACATAATTTTCTTGGAAGCCATAACAAAGAAACATATCTGCATACATTGAATAGTGCAGAAATTCTTACTTCTAAACGTCTTGGAAAATGTTCTGTGAGTAACCATTCGGTTCTGGATTTTACAAGGATACTGAAAAATTGTTTTGGTTTGAATATCTAAATGCTACAACCTAGAATTTTTCAGAGGATGAAAAACTGCATTTCTCTTCATGATCACATTGTATATGAATGAAATATATGTAAAAAGGTTTGACAAAAATCGAGTATTTATTGAAAGTGAATAGCTTAAAAAATTGTTTTCATAACGAATTAGTAAAGCGAAAATGAACCAAAGAAATAAAACTTTAGTATAAGTCATCACTGTTTTAGGTTTGGACTGGATAATTATTTCGGAAATATATTAAACTATTAATATGATCTACTCTCCGTCAAACAATATGGTTTCCACTTTTCTCAGTCTAACGCTGGCTTGCTTACGGTCATAATTGAATTTGTATACCAAGTTCTTGATAATAACCGCGAAGCTCAAACTGTGACTCTAGATATCTCTAAGGCGTTTGATAGGGTTTGGCATGCCCGTCTTCTTTGTAAGCTTCAGAGATACGATGTTACAGGACCACTATTTGATTTAATCCAATCATTCATCTCAAATCAGGAAATGAAGGTCACCCTAAATGGCTTCTACTCTTTTTCCTTTCAAATTAACGTTAATGTTCCCCAGTGCTCTATCCACTGCTTCTGGTCTTCATCAACGATCTTCCTGATGTCATCTGTTCTCAAGTAGGCATCTACACAGAAAAAAACTACTATTGCTGACAAACTAAACGTTAACGTTGGTCTTAAAAAGAAGCTGCAATCTGTGGTAGTCTGGGGCAGGAAATGGTTTGTAAATTTTAATGCCTCTAAAACGAAACTGTTCTAATTTACCCACCATAGAGAAACCTCCCAGATTTCTATCGTCACTCTGAGCCTTCTTCGTCTCACGTTTTCCACTTATCTGAGGTAGAACAACTACATTAAATCAATAGCTACATCTACTGCAAGGAACTTTTGTTCTCTGTGTCGTGCCAAGAAGTTTTTCGCTTCTCACACCAACCTTCAATTCTACGAATCTACCATTCGTCTTTGCATTGAATACTGTTGCCATATATGGTCTGGTGCCCTTGCTGTTCATCTAGAAGTTCTCAATAAAACCGAAAGATGGATATGCAATGCATCTCAATTCCAGTCACTTTCTCACTGACGTTGCTTCCCTTTGTCTTTTCTACAAATATTTTTATGACAACTTCTATGACGAGCTACCTTCATTGCTGCTTCGATTTCACAATTAATTATATTGAAATTTACTGATTAATTCTTTGAATTATTACGTCTTTATGATATCAGATATATTGCACCAATTATTACATACATACGTGTATATATATATATATATATATATATATATATATATATATATATATATATATATATATATATATATATACATTGTAACCCGGATATAAGAGAGAGTTGTCGGGACCGAAGAAGAAGTCCACTTATATCCGGGTTTGGTCTATTTTGTTTAGGTAAGTATGGCTCTAATTTGGGACCAGAGAAAATCTTTCTTATATCCGGGTTTCTCTTATATCCAGGTCTCTTATATCCGGGTTACACTGTATATATTTTGTTAAAGACGATTGACAAGTTACTGGGATGAAATTTTTTATTTAATTATTCTTGTGTACGAAAAAGCGTTTTCTTTGCGGGACACAAAACTTGCCCAGGCGTTCTGCATGTTCGATCGCATTCGGTGGTTTTAATTTCACATTTGGATGAGGTTATTATGCTTATATATTTGGGAAAGAGCCTGGTAGATTTTTGTGTGTGTTTAAATGATTACTAATGGACCTGTTGTCCGGTAGGTCTAACCTCATTCGTTGGGATAGGCATGTAGTATTGTAACCAACGTAATTATTTATGAGCTTGGTTTGATCAGGAAAACAATTCCTTAATGGGCATTTGAACTCGGATAAATGTTGGTTCTTTGTAGTCTTGGTTTTTCAGGTGTGTTGTTAGTTTTGTTAATAATGTTAACAGTTTTAACTTTTATGTAATAGATGATTTAATTTTCTAGTTTGGGTCGACCCCGGTAGTGTATTTCTTTATGATATTTCTAAGCGAAAATTCATCTATTTGGCTTTTGTAGACGTTGATATTATTATTTTTGTCTGTATGTTCAGAATTGTTATTATTTATTTTTGAAAGAAATAGTCTAATCTGAAGGTCGATGAGGTAGTTAGGAAAAACATTTTTAACTCATTTAAATACATACAAAAACCTACCAGACGCCATCCTAAACATATTAGTAGAAAATACAAGCATGGTCACCTCATCCACATGTACGAAAAGATTGAAAATAATAGAAACCCTAATAATAAAAAGTAAAAGCCAACACACAATAACATAAACTACGAATACGGCGACAAATTTGTTGACCATGTTTGGAAAATAAAAAATTCCTTTAACTCTACATACATACATACATAACACAGCCCATAAATTCAGTCAAGAGTAAAAATGAAACCATCCTTGATAATGACTAAAATTATAGCCGGAAGCGCTCGGACATGCAGAACTTTTGGACGGTTTTTGCCCACTTTTTGAAGAAAAGTAAACACATTTACATGTACAAAGATTTTAATAAAATGTTTAATCTCAGTATATATTCAGTCGTCTTTAATGTAACATGTATAAAAGATGAAATGCTGCCTAAATACACAACATATACATGCATGTATATATATATATATATATATATATGTGTGTGTGTGTGTGTGTGTGTGTGTGTGTGTGTGTGTGTGTGTATGTGTATTCAAAGAAGTTTTATTCAAGTTAACAACAAAATTTGTCTACTCAATTTGCGTTGCACTTTCAAATTTTCAAAGAAATTGTTTCACATGTTGGTCAAAATTTTGGATAAACTTTCCAAAAGTGACAGTCGAACTTACTCAACAAAAAATAGAACATTGGACAGCGGAGTATTGGCGAAACCTTGAAGTTCGGAGAAAATTGAACATTCCGAGGCGCATAATAAGGAAAGAGGATTTCGTGAATAATCTTCTACGCAGTGGATGCCAGTCAGCTTTGCTGGAAATGCTCGAGAAGCTTAATATAGAGACGATAGACTGTCCATGTTTCGCAACCATAGAAAAGCGTGTTGAAAACCACAGCTTTGTATGCATTGATAAATATATATATATATATATATGTGTGTGTGTGTGTGTGTGTGTGTGTGTATGGAGGTAGTAGGGTGGTGCAAGAAATTCGAAAAAAAGAATAACAAATAATAATATTGTTAATAATATATAACAATAATATTTATTGTATATTAACAGGCCTTTTGACTAAACGGAAGTATGATGAGTAAAATTTAAAAATACGGAATTTTCGGTCACCCCTGTATCACTTTTCAACGAGACAAGAAATAAAAAGAAAAAAATGAAGTGCGTCATTCTTTTCCGGGAAATCTGTTAATTTTTTTTTTATTTCCACATTTGTTATATTAACGAAATAAATATGATACTTTGGGAATAATTGATTGGTAAGATTAGAAGTGGCGAGGATTTGTAGAAGGATTTCCGTGGAAATTGTATTCTCTGAGTAAGCTTACACTCCTGTTGAATCCTAGAATTTTTGAATCTCTGTTAAAAATGTGTTTCGAAAGTATCTGTCTATATTTTCGAAAGTACTCGGAATAAAATGAATATTCATCAATATTTTCTTTCCTTCCTTTAAAAAGGATATTAAGAAACCTGCCCGTCATGACAAAAGGATCCTATTAAAAATAAGTAGACAAAACATGTCTAAAGTATTTAATGAGACACACACACACACACACACACACACACACATATATATATATATATATATATATGTGTCTGTGTGTGTGTGCGTGTGTATCATAAAGAAACAATTTATACAAAAAATGAATTAGCAATGTTAATGTGATTAATGGCGAAATCACTTCGCTAACAAGATTTAATGAAACATTAACTTATTATCAATTCCTTAAATAATAAAATCGTTATGTTCGAGATGTTGCCATATTGCCAAGTACTTTCGACAATTTCAAATTGTCATCTTCAGGGCGCAATTTTCCCATACATAGGCAAACACTAAGACAAAATATGTATAGACCGAAATATGTTATTTTAAATTAAGCTATTTACTGATAGTTAAGTACTTGTTGTGGAGCGTGCGATGCCCCGACTCCAGAGTTCTTGTTCAAATCGATCAACTGAGATTTTTTTTTTAATTTAAAAAGTTATAATTTCACCCAATTGTCTTGTTATGTATATTTATCTGTTAAAGTGAAGTGTACTTAAATATAAAACAGTTAGTAGAATAGGAATGTCTTTTCACAGAATTTAAGATTCTGATTATTACGTGTTGTGGATCTAATGTCGATGTGATTTCGTTTTTAATCATATTAACATTGCAAATTAATTATTTGTATACATTGTTTCTTTATGATATACAATAAAAGCTGCACACTAATATATATATATATATATATATATATATATATATATATATATATATATATATATATATATATATATACTTTTACTGCTCTGTTATTGGCCCTAGAAAGAAGAATAACTTAAATATATATGCCTCTACACGTTTATTATGCAAATCAATATGCTTCATGCATATTTTCATTGTAATCCTGATTTGGGGATATGGAAAAGTGGGGGATAAATTTTCAGCATACCTTCATACATAAACAGACTATCGGAAAAAAAGAATACATATCGAGTCTTGGGAAAATAAAGGGTGCACAACGAAATACAGACGCTACAATAGAATGATTAAATGTCAGGTGGCAGAGAGAAGAAATGACACGGAAGAAATGTACACATGAGAAAGGTTGCAGAATCAAATACCTATAGATATACAGAAAAATATTCACGAGGAGTTAAAAGAGATAGCCGCGTTTGAAAATTAATATTGATATTTGTGTCTAATATCATGGCTTAAGGAAGACGTTCATAGGGCATACGTGCTTATGCAGAAATATGCAAGAATACGTATATATGTATATATGTACAAGAAAGATAATTAACATTTCTCTTCAAGAATCCAATATCTTGCGTATGCCTTTGCCCTCAAGTCTGATTTGTGAGTAAAACTTTGAAGTAAACAGAAACTAACAACCCACACAATGAAACGTATTGTCTAATATAGCAAACCTCGTAGGAAATAGAGGAAATTATTGTGACTCAAACCAAAATAAAGGAAGAAAAGAAAATGAAGTAATAATTGACAAGAAAAATCAATTTGTAGCGGTTTAACTTCGGGCAGAGTTGGCTGTGGGCTTTCCAGAAAGAAAAAAAAGCTATTCAATATTGATGAGAAAGATTACGCAGTTGAGAAACAAAAGTAATACGTAAGTGTTTTGCATGTAATATATATTGGAGAAGAAATATGAGAAAATAAAAAATGAAGATGAACTGAAAGTTGATAGAGTGCAAAAAGGAAGAAACGAAGAAGAACAATAAAGAAGAGTTCGATGGCTGAAATAGTTGCTTCTTTACTGTCAATGCCGGCCGTTGCTATTCGAGATAAGCTAATAACATTCTTTAATATAGATTCTCGTATTAATGCCAGATATCAAATTACGATTATGAGAGTTAAAAAAAACAAATTAGCAATAAACATTAGTGAGGATAACATATACAATTTTTTTTTAATTTCTTTTGGGCGTCTGGTTGTTGTTCTCCTCTTGCACTACTGTAGTAAGCCAAGTAAAATATAGCCATTTTTATCAGATACGAGTGGAGCTGAACCGCAGAGCTCATACGGTCAGCAAACGATAAGAGTGGATCGATTGTACGCATCCTCCGTAAACTATATCCAATCTGTGTGGTGGACACATAAAATCTTCCGTTCCTTGGCGGCCGGACATGACCTCCGACCTTTGGCAATTTTTTGTCTCTCTCTTCTGTTTGAGAGCCATGTTCATTTAAAAATGTTCTATCCTCTTCTATGGCAGTGAGTGCCGGACAATCTCAAAGATGAAGAGAAGACCTGAAGAAGCAGAAATGTGGTTCTATGGAAGGATGCTGAGGATAGAGTGGACCGAACTTAGTTTTTGATGAAATGGAAACAAAAAGCTAACTAATACTTAAGGCCAGAAAGTTACAGTTGAAAGTGCTAGGGCATATAATGAGGAAGAGAGGCTGAGAAAATCTGATAATCACGGGGCAGATAAAGGGAAAAATTGACAGAGGAAAAGAAAAGCTTAACATACTTAATGAACTTGAGTAAATGGATGACGGAACATGGTTTAGGAGAAATAATACAAACGCAACATTTATTAACATCTTCAGGGGAAAGAAGTTGCGGAGAGCTATGATCGTCTATTTCCTGAGGTGATACAGCATATAAAGGAGAATGTGTAATTTGAAATTTTTTACTTAATTTCTATGGCTTTGCCTTTTACCATGATAAATCTCTAATATATATGCACTCATTAGTAAATACTTAAGAGCACTTAGCTATAGCAGTCGTGTTTTAGTTTTTGCATTACTTTGCATTGATGGCACAATTGCTTTTTGCAATTATATCAGCCATTTTTCATTCATAATTTATGGTTAGAATTATCGATCATTGTCATAGTATTTGGGTTGTGAATTTGGCTTTGGATATGGGCGGAAAATCCTCACTTACACCTACAAGAAGGACCCAAAATGTTCTACGCGACGAAGGCTGTTCTGAACGGGGATTTACTGTACAAATAAGTTGTAGCCAAACAGTTGTGCACACTGCTATCTTAAATTCACTAAACTTCGAGGAGATTTATCAACAAAGATAGAAGTAGATGTCCTCGCATAAAGAAACAAAAGTACCAAAGGTGAGGGTTCAATGAAACACGATCCCTAACAGCTTTTTATGAGAAGCTAGATTCTATGAGGTTTAACGGTGTCAAATACGGCTAACTACAAATATAAAATGCAAACATCAAGTAACATCAAACATGGACAGCTTAAGAATTGATTCAAATTTTCAGATATATCTAATCTACAGTTCATTATGCGTAACAGAAACATTATAATACCCGTTGGTAGAAGATTTGATGACAAGTATAAAAATCAGGAAATTTAGTGGGGCATGTCCAATTCTGGAAGAGCTGGATTTATTGTCTCTAGGTACCATGAGGACTGGTTCAAGCTATGTAGAAATACTGCAGGAGAAACTGAGATTACATATGCAGATTAATCAGTGCAAAATATGTACGCATGGTGGTACTATGACAACAGTCAAAGGTTCACAATTCTTTAAAGAGGAACATAATAACAAGACTGAACTGACTAGGAAAGAGCTAAATCTGAATCCATTTGAAAATCTATGGGAAACCGTCACTATCAATGCAGCAGAAAAGCGATCTTCATTATCTGTTTCCAAAGTAGCCTATTGTAGATTCGACGTTATTAAGACTTTACCTTTGAAACTGGAACCAACTACACTCTTCCCTTCCTAGATATCGTTTTACACAGAAACAATAACGAACTCAATTTTGACGTTTATAGAAAAGCTACAAACGAAAATGACCATGTCATTTTCGACTGAAAACACTTTTCTAAAATTAAATCTGGAATTTTTATAGGTTTCTATTTAAGGGGATTAAGAATCTGCAACTCCCATATTTACCTAAAGAAGAAATATACGTAGACAAAATATTTAAAAACCTAGAATACCCTTATCATTTCATTCACAACACAAGAAGCAAAGCATAAAAAACACAGCCAGAACAAAAATGACAACATCATTCGTAATAATAAATTGTAGGAGAACAGATACGTAATCCTACCGAAGAACTCCATCACGTTCACTATCCAGAATAGCCTCATCTAAATAATATCAAAATAATCACAAAACCACCGAAACAATTATGGATATAATTACATTCTCACACACCCATAGCAATAATATTTCTGAAGCAGACATATATAAATTAAATTGCAAATCTGTTCCTCATAATACATTGGAGAAACATTCATAAAATAAAAAAAAAACGCAACTATTAACACAAAAGAGACCTCATAAATAACAATTCAACAAATGCACTAGTCATACCTAGATACAAATTCAACCACAATTTGGATTTGATAAATGCTACACTGATAAAAAAGAAAATAATCTGCTCCCAAGGAAAATCCTCGAGAGGGCCGCCATTGAATATTATCCAAATTTTAATCTACGCCTAGGTTTTTTTCTCAACCTCACCTTTCCTAACAGAATCACCACTCTCCTAAGCCAACATATGGTACTTACTCTGTCTCCCCGCTGACACGAGATGCGAAACGAGGTCTTTTGAAGATGGAGGACCCGA
>OZ010582.1:128476515-128506515 GCA_963932145.1 Acanthosepion lycidas
AAAATCATTTTGTGTACAAAAACACATCAAAGAGAAATTCACTCAATTTTTGTATACTGGCCGGTTCCAATAATGTGTATTTATATAGATTAACTAATCAGCGACGTCATAATGAAACGCGCGGATTTCTTTAATTTTCAGATGATTAAAATTTGATGTTAGATACCAAATTTGTTTAGGGTCATTTCAGAATATGATAAACAATATTTTCTGTAGATAAAACAATGTGCATCCATGTCACACACATTCTCACACATGTAGACGCATTTCTATTTCTCTTATATTAACGCGATTTTCATTCGGTTGTCCTGTAAAAAAAGATACACAAAAGGTTTGTGTGAAGTGGTTTCGCAAATAATCTTTTTAATTAATCTCTTTCAATTTGAAAGAAAAAGAAAAATATATTTAAATTTACAAAGCTATGTTGAAGATTCGCTTATTGCTTCGTTTTATACAAGCATAAACCGATATATATATATATATATATATATATATATATATATATATATATATATATATGGTGCGATGGACAAATTTCGAGTCAGTTGAAGACCAGCTGTGATAAAAAAAAAAAAAAAAAAAAATACAGTATCACGCAATTAAATTTAAATTTAGAAACGACATGCTGCATGGTATTCGCGACGGAAACTCTCAAAGTGTTTGTCTGCCAATCTGAAGACAGTACAGAGGATTCCAAAAGAGTTGCATGAATCTAATGGTGATTACGAAAGTGCTTGGAGTGATCACTAGTGAAGGCGACGTTATGCCTCCATTCATCATCCCACGGAGGAAATCCAGTGAGAAGATTGTGCTGCCTGGGTCAAGGTGGTTGCGGCTGGAACTATTTCTGAAAACACGATTCTGCACCATTCCACAAAAGGGGAGGAACCAATCATGAATATCAGACAAATTCTACTACAAACACACGCCTTACATCTGGCCCACAAATTCCAACACTGCAACCCCTTGAATATTATGTATGGGTGAATTTGACCGAGGGACCAAAGAAACTCCTTGTAAACCTGAAGGCAACGATTATGGCATTTTTCACCAACTTAAGCAAAGAGGCAGCCCTGAAGAGTTGCGGGAGATTCCGAAGTCAACTGGCGGCCTTGGTTGAAGCCGATGGCGATTTTATTGAAGAAAATTACTTTTTAGTATTCCAAAATATTTTGGTGCAATTTTCGTAAATATATCTGTTAAAATGAGATGTCAGTATCATTTTCATTTTTCGTAATTTACACGATAATTTATCCATTGCATTGTCTATATATATATATATATATATATATATATATATATATATATGTATATGTATGTGTATATATATATATATATATATATATATATATATATATATATGTATATATATATATATATGTGTGTGTGTGTGTATGTATGTATATATATATATATATATATATATATATATATATATATATATATATATATATATATAATTAGGCATTTAATACAACATGCCTGCCCGCACACACAATTCCGTAAAATACTTGTCGAAAACACAATTATACTTCGACATGTAAACAATAGACAAAAACTAAAAATCCTTGAAACATTATACATGAAACAGTTGAAACCCAACCTAAACAAAATCAATTATGGCATCTCTACAGATATTCTTAAATGTCTATAATTGGTAACAGAAACAATTGGTTTATACTAACGGCTTTCCATAGTTAATACTTCTCCAATTCACTCTCGTGTGGTCTTGTGTGACGTCATGAGATGCGTTGCGATTTTCGGTTCTAGCGTCTTATATGCACGTATTTATCGTTGCTTAAAAATCATCTATGTAAACATTGACAGACTATCATCACTGTCTTGTTCGTATATTGCTTAATATGTTGTAATTGACATCTTTGATAATGGCGTAAGTAAGCCGAAAGCTTAGATTGTATTAAAAAAAAATATAGATCAATACTGTGAATTTCTTTCTTCGTTCAACGATAATGTTATTAAACTTATCAGATGTTTCGAAAAAAATTTACATAAAATAGACAACACTTGTCTATATCAGTCAATGAAACGTGTATATATACATACATATGTATATATATATATATATATATATATATATATATATATATATATATATATATATATATAAACATATATTTGTACGTATTAAAAATTTGTATTTTTAAAATATATCTCAGTAAACGTAATAATACCTCTAGCGAAATTGATAATATTAATAATAATAATGTTATTCAAAAAAAACACAATACTATTAACGTATAGTACTATAATCAAATGCATTGTAATTACAAACCTTAAAAAAAAAACCATCATGGGTACAGATCCATTATGGAATTTTTATCTTCAATGATATAATGCTACAGTCATACACGAATTAAATCGTGAAAAACTTACTTGGTAAATGAAAAATGAAAGTGATTTAAACAGTTATAGCACATTTCTCATAATATTTTAATATCAATACACGGAAGGTTGCTCGTGACTATGAACGGATTTTTAAAAAAATTAGCAGACATAATGTCTGTAATTTATTTAATCATATATATATATATATATATATATATATATATATATATATATATATATATATATATAATTAGAAAAAAACTATATATTTAGTGTATTTAAATAGGTAACCCAGATTTTTCAATATATAGTCAATGTGGATCGGTCTCTAAATTTAAATTCGTAAAAGGGAAAATACCAGAAAGAAAACGAGACTTCGATCTGTAGGCCGGTAGACATTATTTTCAGTTTAAAAATGACTACTCAAATACGTGTACCTACTAAATATATTATTTGGAATAATATGTAAGAAACTTGGATTAACAAAATCTATTGATCGACAAAAATTTCTAAATCATTGAAAAAATATTAAATATAGACGTTAATAAATCTCTCCTAGATTCACAATGATAAATTATTTTATATATAAGACATTATTCATCATGGATTTCTTTATTGAAAATGCTCTTAAATATCTGGCGATCATATCGGTCGAAAATTATTCAAACATAAACTCCTTCAACATTCATCCAATAAATACGTGTGAAGCTTACGAGTTTTGAATGTTTCTTTGTACAAGCGAACCCGTAAGATAAAACTTGAACAATAATCAGGATTCAAAGCCACGCGTCCGTTTATTTATTTTGCTCGATTTTTACGTGCAAACAATTAAATATCCCAAGAAAGAACATATGGCAAAATCATTATTAATAATCTGGAAAAGCAATAATAAACGAACGGCATCTACAAAACAGATTATCGAAACCATTATAATTGCAAATCAACAGATGTGCACGCATTCTTATTTGCAATTTTCAATGTTTACGCGTGCGCATAGCCGGTGGTGAGAGGCAAAACACTTAATTCCTTTCCTGCCTTCGAAGAGCTAATCATCGGCTAAGGCGTAGGCAGACTTTGAAAAGCACTATTTCTTGGTTTCACTTTGTTTGTCAATATGGTAAGAAAATAGCATCGTCTGCAAAGTGTATATGAGCAAATATTTTTTTTATTGCAAAAATGAATTAAATATTTCTGACATCTGAAGCCGGATTAAACCAAGATATTAAAAAGAAATATTATCACAAGTATCAATAATTATTTCAGACAAATCTGGAGAAAATAAAACCTTGTTTGAGACGGCTTAACATTTTTTACCATTATTCACCAAGCCCAAAGCTTAAAACCTCTGAAACTGTTGATTAACTATCTTAAATAACATTTTTGACTTCTTTAGAATGGCTGATGCTAACCTTCAGCAACACTCTTAAAGTTTCGGCTTCGTTCCTGACTAATATAGTATTTAATAAATATTTGTACATTCTGCTTGGAAGAATGATTAGGAATTTATTCTTTCCCACCTTTACGCCATTTTTGTCTCAGAATCGTGGCTTTAAGCTAAGTTAATTAAGGATTATTTTCTATTTGTGTTATCATTTATGATTCCGGTTTGTGATTCCAATTTCTGTTAAGGGAGCTTTTTGTATTTACTGTTATTTAACACAAAATGAATACATTAGTGATAAATGAAATATTTTGGAAGGAACCTGATAAAAAAATTTCCAATCAATTTCTAACTTAATAATATAGAGTTCCCGGTCCTGCTCTCCCCACTAATAGTAATCCTATTTTTGTTTGTTTTTCTTACAAATGCTCAACATAAAGATATACCAAGATAAGACGTTTTTCTTCTTCTCTGAGCCATGTTCCTTGATGACGAAGGCGATCATGATTCTCTACATTTACTTGCAAAAGAAATTCATGGTTATGCGCAGATACTTTTTATTTATCTATGGGTTGCTATCAATTTGCTGGAAAGATAGTCATGTGGTTTCCCGTAACCTTCACCAAAGTTTGGAATTCAGAGTTGTCCTTATCTTAAAGTGGTTGCACCCAAGTTCAGACAGCCACAGTTGACTCTGCTTTGTAACCCATAATTTGGAACTGGATGTGATGGATTCACATCTTTCTCATGGGCATTTACAAGAAAGTGAACAGTGTATACTGGAATTTAAATTCGGGTTTCATTTCTCACTGGAAACCGTTACATTAACAACATTACATTCCTATTGTACTTTATAAGGTACGGGGCTATATTCTAAAAAGAATGGTCCGGTGAAAATAAAGTACGTCTTCTGTAACGAAAATTGTGCTCCGCTGAATATGAAAACATGTCAGAATTTTATTGTATCGATTATTCCAGAAAAAAAGTCTTATTTAACGTAAGATTCGATACTATCAAATTTTTTTGGCGAAAAGAATTCACTTTTTTATACAGGTTTGCAGTGCGTGAATCTTATTAAGGACGATGTTTTTGTCATATGTATCCGGTAAAAACAGCATTACATTCCTATCGAGTTTCAGAAGATACGAGGCCATTTTCAGAGAATAATGCCAAGCATTGTTGGATAAATGAAGGTGCACCCTTTATTACGAAAATTGTGGCCCGTTGAACTAGAAACATACCTAAATTTCATTTTGCCGGATACTCCGGAAAAGTATCATTTACGGAAGCAGTGTCAATTTTATCGAAGATCATTGCGAAAAGACTTCACCTTTTTATTCACGTTGGCAGTTCGTGAATCTTACAAAGAACGATGTTTTTGTCACATATATTCGGTAAACTCAACATTACATTCCTATCGTGCTTCAGAAGGTACTAGGCCATTTTCAGAGAATAATGCCAAAAATGGTTGGATGAAATGAAGGTATGTCTTCTATTACGAAAACTGTGGCCCGCTGAACATGAAACATATCTAAATTTCATTCCGCCGAATATTCCAGCAAAAAGTGTCATTTACCGAAGCAGTGTCGATATTATCGTAAATCTTTGGTGTTATATACACGTTGGCTTGCTAAAGACGTAGATAAAGTTTTTGTCACATATATCCGGAAAAGTCAACGTGGGTTTGAAATATTTAAAATGGACGAACTACCTCGAGACAGATTTAAATATCTAATCTTCGTAAAAGTTCTAACATCGTGCAACGATGCGGAAATAAGTTCTCGTATCCTTACAAAACTCGAACAGGATACGAAGTTAACGATACAGACTGTTGCGGAAGAGTTCAAGAAATTGACAATGTAAGGCACGATACAACGAAAATCGAACAAAATGGCACGTCAGTAATTCGAAAATAGAAAATAATACCAAAAGAAAAAATCCGAAATAAAAATACTGCTAAATTGACACATGCTTTGGCTGTATAAAGCTTCATTTCGGAAAGGACAGTCCATTTAAAACAAAAACGAATGGTTTAATTGTGAAAACAAGTCAGAAACAAACCTACCGCAAGTCGAAAAGCAAAAGAAATAGAAAAAAATTAACTTGCTGAAATTTGTATTACCAGCTAAAAATCAGGAAAGTTCAAATAATAGAAAATTCGCGAGAGTAAAAATAAATAAGGCTATGGTGAGACTGCAACTGGATGCTGGTAGCGATATTACAATTATTTATGAACAAACTCGGAATAGAATTAGCAATCCTAGCTTTGAAAAAACCGACGAACTTGCAAGAGGAGTATCGGGGAAGAAATTAATTTTTCTTGGAAAAATTACGTGTAACATCGCTACTCCGGGTAAAACAAAATAGCAGATGTTTACATATTAAAAATTCCAGCACAAATTTGCTAGGCGTGGAAAAATTAATTAGTCGTCCGAACAAAATGAAACACTGAGTAAACAAAAATAGATTCTCGAATATTTTCTTGGCGAAGATGGGAAAATTTATAAAGTCAAAAGCATTTTTTAAATTAAAAGAAAATATGATACCAGTTTTTTTATGCCTAAATGAAAGATACCCGTTGCTGCATTCGAGTCTATAAACACGGAACTTGATAGGTTAAACAACCGCGTACTTATTGAAAAAATAGATTAGTAGCCTCAGGTATTTACCAGAAAATAATGGATACGATGATGGCTGGACTTGATTGTGCCGTCGCTTGCATAAATGGGTTATTTATTAAGAGCGCTACGAAAATACAGTATGTAAAACTGTTTCGGCAAGTATTTCAGAGATTAAATTATTACCATAAGTAGCTCGATAAAAGAGAGTAATACCAAAAGAAAAAAACCGAAATAAAAATACTGCTAAATTGACACATGATTTTGCTGAGTTAGCCTTCATTTCGGAAGAGAGATTCCATTTAAAACAAAAACGAATTTTTTAATTGTGGAAAACTGGTCACAAAGCTCCTGAAAGTCGAAAAACAAAAGAAATAAAAAATTAACTTGCTGAAAGTAGTATTATCAGATAATCATTATCATGATTACGGTTTAAAACTCAATTGACAGAATATCAAATCTTTATGGATAACATCAAATATTTAGGTAAGTCAATCGATGAAAAATGAAGTAGACTCGATCCTGATAGAGAAAGTAACATTTTAGTCATGCCATCTTCGACAAATTTGGTGACCCTAAAATCTTTTTTCAGATTAGTAAATTATTATATATGTGCTAGATCTGTACAAATTGCGAGTACCTCCGAATAATTTACTTAAGTAGGGTACGAAATAGAATTGGTGAGCGGAATGTCAAAAAGCTTCAGAGTTATCGATGACATATTACGGTCCGCAGCGACAGATAATAGTTGCGTCAGACACGAGCGAATACGGCATAGGAGCGGTAATAGGCCATAAATTCGAAAACTGTACAATGAAATCAGTCTCCACATGCTTCAATAAATTTGACAAATACAGAAAAATGCGACAGCTGAATTAAAAAATAAGCGCTTAAATTAATTATTAGTGCAAAGAAATTTCACAGGATAATATTAGGAAGAAAATTCGTACTGCAAAATCTGATCATCGTTCATTATTAAATTTATTTAGTTCTAACATGCATACTGCAAACAGACTATAGCGTTAGGCAACGATTACCTGTGATTTCAAGACGGAATTTCTATTTGTAGTGAGTTTAAATTTCTACAAAAAATACGCAGTTGAACATTTGGCAACGCCGATTTATCATCCAAGGTCGAATGGTCAAGGTGAACGATTTGTTGACACATTCAAACTGGCGATAAGAAAAGCAAAAGAATTTGGAAACTTAAAAAAAAAAAGCACAACAAGAATTTTGAGCGTATATCGAATGAGATCAAATGCAACCATCACCGCGAAAATGTCTCCCGTTGAGATCATGTTTGCTAGGAAAGTTAGATCTATTTACGACAAATTACTGCCAGGGGTATAAAAAGAAAATTCGACCATTTGAAACTGTCAGATCACTTAGGATCGGCGATAGAGTTTGCTTTAAAACTTTAAAGGCGGAAATAAAAATGGGCATAACGAAAAGTAATTCGATGGCTTGGTAGTATGGTTTAAATTGTCGAAAAGGTGGAAAATTTCAATATATAAGACATATTAAATCAGTTGCGTTCTGGATATGCACAGAATAAGCAACATGTACAATTTGATTCAGCGATTTTTAATACTTCGAGATACTTTTTATGTACTTGTTCCTAAAACTAATATTACAATACAACACCAGGATAAGCGAAAACTTAATTCTACTGAAGAGTTAGAAATGGCGCCATGTCAGAAAAGTATCGACTAAAGAAAGTGTATATTTAAAACTAGAAACAGGGAGTGTTGTGAAGATAAACACACCACTCTACATTATGACTTGTACTCGTCAAATTGCATCTATACTGATGCCGAGACCCGGGAGCCTTACTACAGAATTCAGTAATATATATATATGGGGTTGAAGAAAGAAAGATAAGGAAGGAAACAGGTATCAAAAATCTTTAATTAGATACATTATAAACGACAAGATTCATATATGGAAACAAAACAGGGAAAAAAGTTGCGGATATTTGTTGATAAAATAAAACTAAAACAAATTTTATTTGCATTTATATCGTATATCAGCCAGAAAGTTGTTGGCACGTTGTTAGTGCGATCTGTATTTGCATAGAGTAAATTGGAATTGAAAATTCAAACATTGAGATCCTCTTTCCGCATGCTTTTGTTAGTACCAGGTCCCTTCAGAAAGTAGATGGTCATAACTCTCCACAGGTCCTTTTCTGCATTATCCGCGATTTTGCATGACTACTTGGAAAATATATCCCTCTGTCCGATTAGGAATTAATTCCTTCTAGTTGCCAGCCAACGGAAAGAGACAAGTTTATGTTAAGATTAAACCATATCAGGGTCATTAGTGCGTAAACGTAGGTGGGAATTTGAATTCGGCTTGTCGGATTCACTTTGCGTCAGTGAACATTATGCTCTCAGGTGATAACCACCCAAGTATGCAAGATAAGATGCCACAAGTAGTTAATAATAATTTTGCCCATTAGGGGGAAAAATTTAGAATATTTTCAATGGTATCAGTTTGGAGCTCAGGATGCATTTCTGCAAACGAATTATCTGACTGATAAAGTCTCGAAGTAACGGTTTTCTGTTGAAAACGATATCAGCGTCCCTCGGATATTCAGTTTTATTCTTTCTTTATAAATATCATTATCTTTAAAATTGAATTATATATCTAAAAACATTCAATTGACAAAAACATACATATTAATTGTAAATTAAGAATTTCTGTACGGTACAATGTAAGAGTTGGGTATTGGATTGAGTTTGTGAATTTTACCATATATCGATCCCTGTTGGCTGATTTAATATCGAATTTATATATGGGTCTTTATGCATTTTGTGATGTCAACGAACACTCGTTGCCACTTTTGTAATGCCAAAAAAAATACTCATTGTCACGTTCGTAATTCTCGTTGTAGTAGAGACTTTGTAATCACAGATGCAACTATAGTAACGCCGGTGAACAATACTGGTGTCAGACGCCTTCGAATATCACTAACACTAATAGCACTTGCTCGATAATACCCGCTCGATTAGCAATCCGTATAGTGATCCGAAAAGAGAAATAGTATGGAGAAATATAATAGTGAATAGAATAGAGAATAGCGGTCCGTATAGCAATGGAGGATAAAATAGAAATAGCGATCCGAATAGTATAGAGGATAGACTAGAAGTAAGGATAAATCCAGACGTCACGCGACTTCCTATATATGTGTTTCCTCTATGATCACGTGATCTACTGAATTTAATAATGGGATCACCTGTGTTTGCTCACTGGTGGTCTATGTTCAAACTCAAGTGTCGGTAGCGACATTATTCCTATATAACAAAGTGAAAGTTGTTTTTGCCTGCACTTGCGTCGAAATGCAAACATTGGTTCTATACATGGAGCTGTAGGAAAAAAAAAACTGGACCTGTTTAACCCTAAACACTAGACATATTTACACTAGAATATATTGGTATACATTCGTATTGTTTACACCTGATTTTATATGTAAACACTTGCTGTATTTGTAACAGAATCTAAAGTGTCAATTTGACGTGGTGTAATGGTTAGCAAGCTCGTCTCGCTAGATCAATTCCCACTGAGTATTGAGTTCGATTCTAGGTGGGTGCTCCTTAATCTTTGCCTTATGCCATAACTACGCTAGTAAATCAATATGGACACCTCGACGTATTTTAATGGTTACTGTGTTTATCTTGCTAGAACAATTATTACTGAATAGTGTGTTCCTTCGTCACTGTGTGCCCCGTAATTTCGGCATTGTGTCACATCTAAACTACCCTTACATAATGACCATACCAGATTCTAACGATAACCATTCGCTGTGTTTATACTGGAGTCTGTAGTTAAAAATTTGTCGGACCTGTATTTGAGTACATCGGCAAATATTGGTCGTATTCCTACATTAATCTATTGGTCCTATATATGAAGATATAGATAAAATATTGGCGCGTGGCAGTGTGGTTAGAATAATGGAGTTGTGGTTGTGAATGCAGTGTACAAATCTCACCATTGTCGATTCCTCAAGAATGTACTTCTTGAAAATATTGACCTATAGAGACATTCTCAGTGTGTTGAAACGCTGTTGTATAGCATATCACATGTTGACGCCTATCTGATCAGTGAAATTGGATAAAAATATCGTTTCGGAATTGTTGATGATTATACTGGTACAAGGTCATTATTATTGAAGGTTTTGACGTCCTAGCATTGTTTAAATTGGTGATCACGCCAAATTACGCTTTCTCTCTCGGAAACTTTATCTACGCTCTAATCAGCATATATTTATAGCTGGCCACTCCTATTTGAAGATATCTTTTTACTAAAGCGGCTAACCAAACACTGTTGCAGACGCTTGCTCAGGAGCATTTTGTGTTTCCAGTTATATCAGTATCAGTTAATTCCCTTTAATTCAACGATTTCAAGTTATTGTTCACCTCTACTGTAACCAGGTATTGAACTCACAACTCTTTTGGTCTAGTTACTTCAACCAACGCTTTTATTCACTGGACCTTCGAGGAAATTCGTTGAAGTAATCCAGTGACTAGACCCAAATAGTTGTGAGTTTAATACCTGGCTACAGCAAAGGTGAACAATTAAAGGGAAATAACTGATATCCGAAAGAGGCATGACACGTGGAAGTAGAACAATCTTCCACGGTGGACGAAATAAAGAGATCGGTTTGAAATTCCAATCACCTGAAGAAATCCGGAAAGATACAGTATCTTATAGAAATAACTATCGTCTCGGAATTTAATCTTTATGTACTCGGATCAAACAGGGGAACAGAAGATCACATTTGAAATTCCACTTGAAGCTGTCTATATTCCCTAAGCAACGATACCGTAGATAAAAGACTTGGACCACATTTTTTATCGCTCTTTTGAATTGCCAGACATGAGGGCATAAAATAATGTCATTGCCAGTAAGAGAGTAAATGGGAAAGAACAACCAAGTTTTAACTCCATTACAACTCCAGGATTTAAAGTTTAAAGCTTTTAATATTGTTATTATTCTTGTCATTTTGGGAATTGGGTCTAATTTAAATCTAATATATTATTGGAGCTGGCTGGAAACTACACGCATTTTTTCCTAATTAAATTTTACAAAAATGCATTTTTCATTTTATTTCCTTATGTCATTTTCGGAGAGTTTAATCAAAATTCCAATTTAATTATCCATAGATATATTTTTTTTTATTCTATCAATGATTAATTTTGTAAGTTTGCCCGAAAGATCGGCTAATCATTTCATAATTTAACAAACGCTGATTTCCCCGTATTAAATTACGACTGAGCTCAATTCCCTCAGCAAAATCTGTCATTTCCAAGATATATGCTCCTGAACATGGCATTACCTTCTTGTCTAAGGAGTTTCTATAGATTTTTTTATGTGTCTGCCATCAGCACAGTGTCATCTGCGTATCAGATGTTGTTAGGATTGTCACTACTCGCCTACGGATGCAAAAACCACAGAAAATCCGCATAGCAACGGACACTAATATCGTTAAACATCCTCATTGGACCATTCCGACCAAGGAAATACCTTCCCGCTTAAATCCAAAATCTTGTCTTGGAGCCTACCTATGGTTATTTAAGGAACAGACCCAGACAGGGAAAAGCAGCGAGAGAGATACAGACGAACACAGAGAGAGAGAGAGAGAGAGAGAGAGACATACGTATGATGTTGGGGCATCATTACGATCAGGCCGAGAGATAATCTCACAGACAACTGAAGAATACATAGGAAGTATTGTGGCATAAATCGTGACTGGAAATACGAAATAAAAAAATAAAAACGTTATACAATTCACAAATTAATTATGCTCAAAACAACAAAAATATTAAATCTGAGTATGATTTCTAACATCAGTATGAACTATGAAGATTTCCACCCAATGAAGATATATCATCATGCAGCTAATTAAAACAGGAACAGTCTATTTTTTAAGACTCCATTCACATACACTGTGATTAATCTCACTTAAGTTCGTTGACACATTTTGTTTCTAAACATGATATTACCATCTTGTCTAAGGAGTTTCTATAGGTTTTTTTTCTGTGTCTGCCATTAACACAATGTCATCTGCATATCAGATGTTTTTAAGACTGTCACTAGCCGCCTACGTCTTAGAGCCTATTCATTGTTACTTAAGGAACAGGCAGAGACAGTGAAAACAGAGAGACAAAGGTGCAGACAGAAACATAGAAAAGCATGATACTGTTGCCATCTTTACGTTCAGACCGATAGATCATCTCACAGGTAATTGATGAATATATACGAATTACTGCACCATAGAAATATGACATGGAATAGGAAGTCAAATAACTTCATACAATTCACAAATTAATTACGTTCAAAATATCAAAAGATTAAATCTGAGCGTGATTTCTAACACCATCAATATGAACTTTGAAAACTTCAACCCACTGAAGACAAATCATTATCGGAAAAGTAAAACTAGTACAAGACACCGTTCACATACACAGTGAATAATATCAATTAAGTTCCTTGTCACATTTTGTTTCTCTAAATAAAAAAATTTAACCTGCAACATATCTCTCGTCACGTTATTTAGGTTGCATCACGGAAGGAAAGGGTACGGTTCAATTAATATCATTTTAATTTTAATTTTTAATTATCAATTTTCTACTTTTCTCATTCTCATTATCCAGAACAAGATTAAGCCCATAAGAGAAAAAAAAAATCAAACAGAAATCCTGTAGGGGTTTCAGCTCTCTTGGGATATCCTGGCTGTAGAGGTTAATTAAAATTTCGGTGAGAGGACAAATTTTTGTTTTTACCCCAGTCTATCGTTGTGTACTAACTCGATTCATATTAGGAAAATATAATTATCTATGTAACGATCTATGTAACGAGTTTCGTTTCAAATTACGGAAAATAGCTTACATAAAAAAATAGTTTACATAATCGTTAGTGTAATCAAGTCGACATATTAAGCAGTCAATTTAACACGTGATAGCCACTTTTAAGCATACAAAGAATCCATTACACGAATGTAAAAACGAAGACAATTGTGCCTAGATCCATTGAACTAGTTCTAAATCGAATTTGTTGCGAGAAAGCATCTTGCCCTGTTTGTGCTGCCATTCAAACGGATTTAATCATTACGTCTTTTTAGAACCTGACAACAACTGCTTGCTTTGAACGAGGCGTTGAAAAAGAAACATATTTACTGCACGTCAATATCTTCACGTAGCGAATGTGTCACTACAAGCGATCGTGAAGCTGTGCTTAGAAGATACAACCTCGACACCTGTCAACTTTAAGATTATCATGTCTTTCATGCTGGGTTCCATTTCTGGTCAGCACTTCCAACAAGTTCAAGACTTCAAAGAACTGAATCGAAGAAATAGTCAAATGACAATCTTAATCTTTCTGCCATGACGGAATACTTATTTTAGCGGAAGGAGAACATAAGGTTATAGAAAAATTGGATAAAATGCAAAATTCTGTATTAAAGCCATTTATTAAAAAAAAGTTTTCTTAAAATGTAGGTTATCGCTACATTGTATTTGAAAAGACATCCAGGAGCCTGAGAATAGAAATATTTTCGAAATTTTGCTTAATATAAAAATATTTCTAGCCCTTACATTTATGTATATATAATATTCACCATATATTTTATATATATTTTTTAAAAAAGTTAATTTTGTTGGTGCTTCTAAAACCCATAATGTATATAATGTTTATATATATATATATATATATATATATATATATATATATATATATATATATATATATATATATATGTGTGTGTCCCAAAGGTTGTCATAGCCGGAGGTGATAGTTCCCACTGTCTATAAAATGCTTCCATTTCATGCGTCTTAAATAGCCTTTGACAACTAATTCTAGCTCCAAGCCGGAAAATGGGCGAAGGCTGACGACTGGCTCCTCATAACCAGCTGCGTCGGGTAGATAGAGCTTGACAGGCCAGGAAAGGAAATTGCCTTGCTGTTATATCGAAACATGAGAAAGGCTATGGAAGTAAATCCAGTCATAAAAGCCTGTGTGGAGCGCCGGAGGTGGTTGGCTAGCAACACTGACATCTCTCCGTCAACTCCTGCAGTCAAATCTAATGTTCTGTATTCTTTGTTATCCTGTCGGTACAGGTAGGAGATGGAGGCCATGTAGTGTGAGGAGCGCATGGCAACCATATACAATCATTCAGAACTGCGCCCTGCAGAAGTTACTCTAGTCTGACCACCAACTACTGAATTTTGCTCAAACAAGGCGCAACCTTTGTCTCACGAGATAAACGGATGTTTACTATATGCACTAAGTTGAGTTGTATTAGAGAGTAAACAATTTTCTCTTACTTAGTTTTTATCTTCCAGATACATTTACAACGTGGGTTTCAATAAGATCAGATAAATCATTGATAGAATGTTTTCTGAAATAAATAAATTTAACAATTTGAATTCCATAGCATCTAAAACATTTTTAATTCGTGCATGTATTACGAATTTATGAAATTCAAATATTTCCAAAAACAATGCGGGTCATACAATATCGGGAACAAGAAAAGAGCTACTTAATTAACATAGATTTTACTAAAGAGACTTAGTGCCTGTTGTTATTCAAAACCGTAATACAGTATGCTGCATCCATATTGAGATTGTAGAAGATATTCACTAACCGCCCCACCTGGTCGGATGTATCACAAGGTTGAGTTTATTGTAGGGTATCCGAGCCCGTAGGCTCGGCCAAAAATTCCCGTAGACAGCGTAAAAAAACGGGATCTGGCAGCTGTTTACCACCGCGGACAAGACTCTGCCCTTCAGCATAACCTCGTCTGGGTTCCTCTCTGCCCGGATGCAGAGAGTTTGACAAGTACACTATCGAAGGCCACAGTGAATCAAGGTGAATTGAGATTGTAAAAGATGCGGTAGAAATACCCGTCATAGTCTAAAGTTTGCTAAATAGATCAACGTAACTGGTATTAAAAAATACTTCATTGTTATTTAAACAATGAACTGTAGTTTTTATCCATTTGGTTATTAAAAATAACATCCTCCTCTATTAGCCATATACTGTTTTAGATAATTTCTAAAGTTTTCCTTCACCCGGAAGTTCAAATGTTTTAAGGTTTTCCAGGTGGCTTTCTATTAAGCACAAACAAGGCGAGGTTCTTTCTTGCAACAGATTCGATTGAGAATGAGTTCAAGGGATCTAGGCACGATAGTCCTCGTTTTTGGATTTGAGTACTAAGATCAGGGTCTGTGGCCCTGGTGTTTTCAATCCATAGCAATATCAATTTTCTATCCGGATCTGAAACATTCCGATATAACATGAAATGAGCAACAAACGA
Organism: Acanthosepion lycidas; assembly: GCA_963932145.1. NCBI lineage: Eukaryota > Metazoa > Mollusca > Cephalopoda > Sepiida > Sepiidae > Acanthosepion > Acanthosepion lycidas. Next base: position 128,492,174 of record OZ010582.1, read on the forward strand.
AGTCTGTGTCGCAACTACAGATGCACCAGTCTTTAAAAAAAAACCCCTTTTCAACAACGATCGCTTGTTGGGCAGCGTTCGAAAGCATGATGGTAACTGATGGTATCTATAAACAATGGTAAGACTTTAACTTAAGGGAAACGCCTTTTTCACTTGCCTAAGCCCACTAACACCACACAGGTGACAATTTAAAATGTGAGAGTTATTTCTGCAGCAACTTGTATTCGAGTAGATATGCAGGTGATTACATGATATTTGCTGAAAATCGGCTGTACAAATGTTATGGATGTTTCTGTGAAAAAAATATAAGAATGGAATTTGTTTATATGTTTTCAGAAATAATACAATCCATAATCAGTACTTAGAATGGCTTGTTTTGGAACAAATATCAATCTAAAATAGAAGTGTGATGATTGAAACATATTCCAAATTTGTTTTATAAGGAATACGAGGTCTGATCATAAAGTATCGGAACGGTGTCTATAGTAAAAAAGGTAGAGTAAGAGTGAAGCTGATTGGCTAATATTGACCTTGTGGCGCATGCCCACTAAGTAATAACGTTCTCGCTCACCTCTGTTGTATATCGCAGTGAATGGAAGAAAAGTGTGCAGAGTGTGCTCGTCTCACCACACCGCAGAACACTTTTTTAAATTTGGGCTCAACAGTTGGCGCACCATGGTTATATGGTTGTAACCCCGAAACTAAGGCTGGGTTTTACAAGAGGAAGACATCAGCCTCTCAAAAAAACTTAAGGAAAAACAAATGATTCGAAGAAATATGAAGATATTATTGATAGTTTTTGTGCCTACAAGGGGATTCGTTATCATGAATATGCACCACCTGGTCACACAGTAAACAAGAGTACAACATGTTAGGACGTTTGCAGTATATTATTCGTCGGAAAAGCACAAAAATGTATGTGTCCGGTGTGTGGCAACTCCACCATGAAAAATGAACCTGCCCATTAAGTCCAGATTGAGTAGCGGTTTCTGGCTAAGAACAACATTCTCCAGGTCTGACAATCAAAATATTCCCCAGATCTTCCAATATTTTCCTGTTTCCAAAAAAATCAAATCCCACTTCAAAGGAACAAGGTTTCAAGACGCCAGAGAAACTCCTAGAGAATGCAACGAGGCAGGTGACCGCTATCCCCAAAAATGGAGTTTCAAGAATGCTTCAATGGAAACGACGCTGGATAAAGTGTGCGGCTTCAGAAAGTAACTGCTTTTAATGGAGTTAATTGCCGAATTGATATGGGGATTTTATAAGCGCAGCATATTTGTAGCACAAGACCGAAACCATGGGCACCCAGTGAGCATTGAACTCACCATTCAGTCGGTATTGATCTAGAAAACATGTTTGCTAACCATAATGCCTCGTCGAAGTGCCAAAATGGGGAACTGATATTATCTCTTTTTAATACCATTACCCATAATTTTTTATCAATCCTCGTATAATGTAACTTCGCTTAACAAGTTGGCCAGAGGTTCTGTATTTTTTTCATTTGGGTAGGCAGATCAATTTCACATTTTTTTCACAGAGTCTGATGTCTACCCAAATGTAATTGGGAATTTAAACTGAACACTTCTTTTTTTCCATATGTTTGACAATTTTTCTTTAGCTCAAAATTTCTTGATTTCAGAAGACGTCCTGAAAATTCTCAATTTCAATTCAATTAAAATATAATTTTCTAAAACATAATACTTACAATTACGTTATAGACTACTCTAGAAGACGCCCGTCGAGATGACTTTAGGCTAGCTCCTGAAAGTTATAAGAATTTAGAAATAATAACATTATTTTATCTTTATTCGACATTTTCATTCGGCATATGCAACTGATCAACGTAGTTCGTTTACATTTATTTTGCGCGCAATTGTTATTATCTGTTAAAAATCTCGTTTATTTATGATCTATTCACATAAAGTCACTCTTCAGAAACATTAGGGAATATGATCTATGTAATATTTCGATCACGTATTAGACCCCCCCCACACAAAAAAAAACAAAAACAAAAAAAACAAAAAAAAAAAACAAAAAAAAAACATGAGAAACTTACCGTATCTCGCTTAAGTTTTAATTATGCTTTAATTAGACGATATTAATTGCAATTGCGACGAAAAGCGAAATTAAAATTAAACCTTTAGCAAAGAATTTTATTTTTTAAAACCTCTCACTCTGTTCGATAATTAAAATTAACTTTAAATGAGTTATTTATTAAATTTTTAATCGCATGTAACTACAGTAGTTACTGTAATATGTAAATTTAAATATATTAAATTACATGAATGGGAAAGAAGAGAAGATGAAGTCTTTGTGTGTTTGTTTTGACGCCCAAACTCGTTAACTTATAGAATTTAAAATCTATTTATAGCATATAAAATACAATTGTGGGGGATGGTGTTGAGGTTGGTCATCATTTAGTATCTTATATCTATCTAATCAGTTTCACGACTCATTCATTCATTACAATTTGCACATCCACCACTAGAACTCATCTATTATCATTCAATCCTCAATATACCAAAATATCACATACTAACAGGGAACATACAAAAAGACCCCATGAAATAACAAATTAACCAGCATAAAATTTTACATATAAAAATCTGTTGATATACAATGAGCGAGGAGGAGATGAAGCCCAAAACAAACTAAAATATCAAACCAAATACATAAAATTAATGTTATTTGATGTTAGTTCAACAGGTCAGGCCCTTAAAAGAATTGAGGCCGCTGTATTGAGTTTTCAGACAAAATCAACAAGCTATCTCGCTAATGGAGAAGGAAGGATGAAATAAATGCCGCCACAAGGAAAGAAAAAAGCTGAATTAGTCGAGATGAAAAAAAGGTACCAAAAAATATGTCCCTCACTTCGAACAGATGGTATCATACCTTTAGTTATGGCAGCGGGGAAGAAGTTAATAACTTAGGGAGTAGACAATATAGCTACACCTTCACCTGCCTGATTTCCCCCTCCTCTTCTGGTGGAGGAGCAGATCAGGCAGGTTAAGGTGGGGCTCCTTGCTTTGCGCAAGACGACAGCGTCTGAGATTTCCTTTGTCGGAGTACGGACGATATGGACCTGACTTTGTCTATGCTCCTCTCCATCCTACTTCACCCAGTACGTTTTTCCGTTCGTTTCCCAACTGGATTCCTCTTCCTCCTCCATGCTCCCCTTCAAAGATGGAAAGTAAGGCGGTGGCATTTCCTCCACCTCCATCTCCGATTTGGGTCGATGATGCTTTTTTTGGGGTTGTTGCTGATGATTTTGTTGCTTCTGCTGCTGTTCATGTTGCTGCTTTTGATATTGTTTTTGTTGCTTGTTTTTCTCTTGTTGCAGCGATTTATTCTGGTGCTGCTGCAACTCCTCAGGCTGCTCTGACGGTGGTGGTTGATATTTTTACGAATTTCTTAACTTCACGAATTTTCCAATGGCGTTCTTTGTCTATTATTTCAACCTGATCCCACGGAGGTCGGTGGGGGATGGTGTTGAGGTTGGTCATCATCTACTTTTTCTCTCCATATATGGTCAGCCACGCATGATTTTTTAGGAATCAGCACATATGCTAGACCACAAATATCTCCTGAGCCGACCAAGCATAGAAATGAATACAATATGGAAACCAGTAATATGAATTGCCAGACAAAAGCAATAATAACATCGAAAATTGCAATATGAGCGCTGGTAAAAATGGTTGCTGAAGACAATAGGTTTATAAGTCCCAGAAATTCATACATAGATATCCTCAAGGACACATGGCGCAGTGGATAAAGGCGTTAGTTAGATCCAGTGACAAGACCCAAAGAGCGTGAGTTTAATACCTGTTATGATGGTGGAGAACTTGACGATAACTGACAACTGACATTCATTAGACATGGCGCGTGGAACTAGAACAGTCTATCCCCACTTAAGTAGTCCTGTGTAATTGTCTCAGCCTGTCTAGCTGAGAATTGTTATAATACTATCACGACTGACTTTTCTGAGTTAAGTGTGTTGTCTTGCCAGACTTCGCATCACAACACAGTGAATACTGGACCATCTCATCACATATTAAATGTAATTAACATAATAGAAAAAGTAAGAGAAAATATAATTAACATCAAAAAAGTTGAGCTTTTAGATATAAAATGAAGAAAGCGATCCAGACACACAGCTGACATATTAATGTCAAGACGGTTAGAGGTAAGCATCGGATAAATTACTTAACGAGTTCGTGTAAACGATTAGCAAGACAGGGATCAGAGGAGATAGCGAAAAGACAAAATTTACTAAGAGTTACAAAGAACAGGAAATTGTGACGCCATGATTGTTCACGTCCAGGAAGGAGAAAACACAGAGAATTAGAAAAAAAAAGACGTTCGACATGATAATCAGATATTTGGGACTATTCAATATTTAGCAAAATTTAGGAGGTAATGTAATTCTCCCTTTACGCTATTCCATCGATCTTTAATGAATTTATCTTCCTTTTATTTTTGATATAGCATCAGACTCTTAGATTTTCACCCTCCAAATTTCCAACCTTCGTTATATATTATGGATTGTTCCATGCATATTTTCGTTAACCATGTAAGAAATTAAGTATTAGAGGGAAAGTAATTGAACATAGAATAGTTTGTACCAGAGACAGCTTTGCCCATCAACACAAATTGCTATGAAACCAAAACACCAACCACTAAACTGGAATTATGTTATTAAATAGGCTCATCAGAAAGACACTTTCATATTTCATTGCGCGAAATCCACGTAGAAATATCTAAACTCTCAGCTTCCTTAGATCAGTGATGAAAAAAAGGATTTCGGTAAATGAAGCATGAGGGTCTTGGCAAAGTCATATTCATTTGACCTTTTGGATTGGCGCTACAAGATCACAAAGAATGTTACAGTATGTGTCTATATTTCTGATATAAGGTATTATGTACATTATTTAGATTATTCGGACTATTGTCCTCATCTTTGTCGCCATATTTATTACAACGTTTCGGCCCTTCAGTATCTATTTATATTTCTGAGATGAGGTATTATGTCCACTATTTACATTATTCGGATTATTGTCCTCATCTTTGTTGCCATATTTATCACAACGTTTCAGCCTTCAGTATCTGTCTATATTTCTGAGAAAAGTTATTATGTACACTATTTACATTATTCGGACTATTGTCCTCATCTTTGTCGCCATATTTCCTACAAAGTTTCGGCCCTTCAGTATTTGTCTATATTTCTGAGACGAAGTATTATGTTAAATATTTACATTATTCGGACTATTGTCCTCATCTTTGTTGCCATATTTATTACAACGTTACGGCCTTTCAGTATATGTGTATATTTCTGAGATGAGGTATTATGTACACTATTTATATTATTCGGACTATTGTCATCATTTTTGCTGCCATATTTCCTACAAAGTTTCGGCCCTTAAGTATTTGTCTATATTTCTGAGATGAGGTATTATGTACATTATTCACATTATTTGGACTATTGTCCTCATCTTTGTTGCCATATTTATTACAACATTTCGGCCTTTCAGTATCTGTCTATATTTCTGAGATGAGGTATTATGTACACTATTTACATTATTCGGGCCAGTGTCCTCGTCTGTGTCGCCATATTTATTACAACGTTTCGGCCGTTGTACCTTCCAGCCTTCTTCAGGTGGTTGGGATGTCGAACTGAACCCTTTATTTCGCTCACTGGGATAGACAGTTCTAGTTCCACGTGCCATGTTTAATGGATGTCAGTTATCACTTATCTCTTGTTAATTTCCCTCTGAAAGTTCCTCACTGCCTTAACCGTGTATTAACATCACACACTTTGGGTCCTGTCACTTGATCTAACCAACGCCTTTATCCACTGTGCTATGTGGTCTTGAGAGTGTGAGTTCAATACCAGGTTAAGGCAGTGGAGAACGTTCAGAGGGAAATCAACAGGAGATAACGGATAACTGACATCCATTAAACAGAATCTACAAATCAACTATTCGCCCTTGCATAGAGTATTGCTGCCATATATGGTCTAGAGCTTCTTCTGTTTACCTCGGAGTTCTTGATAGGCTCCAGAGGCGTATATGCAATATAATTGGCCCTAATTTGGCATCTCGCCTGCAGTCGCTCTCTCACAGACGTGCCGTCGCCTCTCTCTGTCTTTTTTATAAATACTTTCATGGTAATTGCTCCGATGAGCTGCTTTCTCTGGTTCCCAGACTCCATGAATTTAAGTGTCCTACGAGTCTGGCATCCCGCTCTCACCCTTTCACTGTTGAAACTGTTAAAAGTAGCCGTCTCTTCTACTCCAATAAATTCATATCTCGAACTTCTCGCCTGTGGAACTCCCTTTCCTTTTCCTGTTTCCCTGATAGCTATAATCTCCAACTATTCAAATCTAATGACAATCAACACCTCCAGTTGCCTTGATCTATCCACTATCCTTCTCCCCATCCTTTCCTCTATCATTCCTATCTGCTCTCACTTGCGTACTAATGGCTTCCCGGCTCGCTTTTGGTGAAATGCTTAAAAAAGTCTACCCCAGTGAGGGAAATAAAGGGTTAAGTTCGACATTCCAACCACCTGAAGAAGACCAGAGTTTACAACGGTTGAAACGCTGTAATAATTATGGCGACAAAGATGAGGATAATCGTCCGAATAATGTATGTAATGGAAAGAATTGTAAAATATATCAGAAACTACTTCACCTGAGGTCTGTCAACAGCAGCAACAACTAACATCGTTATCACATGTAAATCGAAGAAGAAATAATGACATAATCAAGAGGGTGACTTTGCAGATTAAGGAAGGAAAAAAAAATCACCAGTGCTGGAAAGAGCGATGACAACTGCTGGACTCGAAAAAAACTATTTTCCTGAAAAAGTCTTTGAAGAGAAAGATTTTATAGAATTGGTACATTTCCACCGAAAGCATTAATTACTGCTTGCATAATGAATGCCAAATGTTACCGTGTAGGAAAACGGCTAATACAACTATTATATTAACCATAGCCTCTTGTATAAGACTATACGAGTAGGTCTAGTTTTCTTTCGGCACTACATAGCACCTTCGTCTATTTTTCATTATCAAATAGCAGATATTTTAGCTTGTCCTCGAACAGGTTTATAGTTTGGTTTTCTGTTCCTTAGTAACGGCTTTTCTGTTGCAATGTATCCATTGACGATATCTTTAAATAGTGTCTTTATATTATATAAAACTAACGCTTAACTATAAAAGCTGTTTTCAGCCATTACGAAACATGAGACTGACAAAACTCAGTGCTTTTTTAATATCATTTGTAATAGAAAATTGAAAATTAGAAGCTATCGTTTAAAATCACCATCATGTAAGACATCTTTTGTAAGACCGTTTTTTTAATTTACTTTATGTGTTCCCACGATACATATGAATATTTTAATTGAATTATGCTGTATGCTTGCATTCACTATATTTTAATATTAAATCCTAAGAACAGTACTCATCAAGCAATTATCTTTAAGAAGCAGAATGTTTCGCGGATAAAAATGTCTGATGTTACAGAGAATATTACAATGTTTGATGACTTTTGGGGGATTTGCTAAAGGGATACTGAGTAATTCTTTTGTTCTTTACAGAAGAATTAGGATATAGGTCTGGTGTTAACGATCAGTCTATTACGTCAAGATGGCGCGTGAATAGACAGGATATTTTTGCTATATTTGTTGAAATTCTCTAACGAATATGAACACATAATATATATATATATATATATATATATATATGTGTGTGTGTGTGTGTATATATATATATATATATATATATATATATATATACGCACATTCTTATATATATTAGGTTGGTGCAAAAATAATGACGTAATAATGTGGTTTTTTGACGTTAATACGTCAAAAACGACATTATTACGTCATTATTTTTGCACCAACATAATATATATATATGTATATATATATATATATATATATATATATATATATATATATATATATATATATATATGTATGTGTGTGTGTGTGTGTGTAAGAATTTGTGCCTCCTCTGGGATAAAAGTGAGAAAACAGTACGAATATTTCCCTCTCATACTGTGCTGTATGTGTTACTGCAACCAGAGCGAAGTTGTTTTTCTGCTGCCGGAATAAAAACGAAGAGATACGGGATGAACAACAGCACCGGAGACAAAAAAAAGTAAAGAAAACAGCGACACGTCCACAGAGGCGACGAAGTATTTCATACCGGAACGGTGCAAACGAAGGTCGGTGGTAGTAGGTAGAGGTTGGGGGAGGGGATTAGAATCACGCCGTTACTTACCCTTGCAATGATGGTGACTTACTAAACAGCGAATCTGTCTGTTTATATTGAGCCCAGAAACATCTGTAATCACGCAATACACATCACGAATCATTTTCTAGAAATTCTGGGCACTGCTTAGCCCACCACCCCGGCCATATCTTTTGGAAGTGGACGTTGTCGGGGTCGCGTCGGCCATTCTCCCCTGCATACACAGCACAGCAAGCGTTGTCTATTTGATCGAGTCGGTACGAACAGAGCCTAATCGTAGGTCGCAGTCATCTCACCCATATTTCCCTTCCACAACACATTTATTGTCTGTCGCTATCTTTTTTTTTTTACTCTCTTCACAGAATTCAGAAGCATTTCCGCGGCTTTATGAGCGATTAATTATTCCAGCTACATATCTTAATTCCATGTTCATAAATCTGCAGCTAAAACCTACCATCTCATATACATAGGCTCGAAATATTCTTATTCCATTTGAATTCCATTGGTAAGGAAGAAGCTCCATTTAGATAGTTTCTGAATCACCGCTAAATTATGGAATCAAACCTGGATATTACTATAATCTTAAGCTCTTCCAGTTTAGTATAATCCGTTATCTATCCTACATATTCCCATAATCTACACTTACCTTCTCCCATTACGGTCGTTCTGTAATTTCAATTAATAACCATCTGCGCAATGAACTTTTATTTGGTGAAAAATTAGTAAAATAAAAAAAGGGATCTATACAGTGGACAATGGGCTAGACTAGACAAAACTTACGCCAAATAGACCCACCTTATTCCACAAGCTCACACGGTCTTAATAGTATTTTGGAACATCCTCCACCGCCAGATAGACATGTTGGAGATCCTAGCGGACGACGTTTTTTCCAACGGCTATGTGATCTGCCCTGAGGTCGTTTTCAGTTTAAGATGAGGTTTCGATTTAGTAGATGCCTCTGATAAGGTCGTCATCAGCTCGTCGCAGTACATGACCAAGTCAATGATCACAGCGCTATGCAGTGATGCAGAAGATGATTCATTGGCTGTTCCTTAAGCGAAGCTCCGTGTTGGACATAACGTTTTGATCTGTGCACAAGATTTGGCTCGATGGTCCTGAGGGTGTGATACTCGAAGCCATATAAGCGGGAGGCGAGAGTCTTGCTGAGAAGCCACGTCTCAGCGCCGTATAGTATCACATAGTTTAGAGGACGTTAGCATTATAGACTCGTACCTTGGTACAACGGAGGGTGACGCGACGCCGCCTCTCATGATACCTGCTGGCAGCCCATATTTTCTGTTGGTCTACATCTTACTGTTGAACTTTCCAACACCGGAGATCAATGATATGGAGTAAAGAAAAAAAAAATCCCTTATCTTAACCATACATCAGCGAGAAGAACTGTACCACTTTGGTCTGCGATATCAGTCTTTGCCTTACATGGTAATTCAAAGGAATCTATCCTTCCTTACTGATGAGGAATTTATCGAAACGTGTTCTAGTAATGAGTCACAACCCTTGCCTTGCAATGAAATTAAATACTTAGATACAACAGCCTCCACCCCTAAATATACAGCAGATTTTCTTATTTAATTTAAAAACAACTTCAACATGTTACCGAAATAGATGAAAATATTTTGCATCATATTTAAGAAAAGATATATGCTGTAAACTTTATATATGTATTCTTTTTTTTTTTCATAATTCCACTGCAAAATTACTATCCAGATTTAAAAGTATTTCTATTGACTTAGCTGACTTACGTTACTTGCCGATTCGATGTGATCAGCTGTGATCAATTTTTATGTAATTTCGACAGTCTGCCGAATATTCATCATTTATTCAGATAGCTGGGGGGGGGATATGGATTCATACCTTCCCCAAGTGTATTAACCCGTAAATGAATGCAATGATCACGATTCTCTGATTCCTCAATCTTACCTGAAATCTACTGTTTCCCCTACCAAAAATGACCCTATGCAAAACGTCACTGGAATCAGTATGCTTCTGCATCACTTGTACAGAGGACTTGTATATTTCAGATTCCACATGGCTATTTCCCATTGACTCTCATTTTTACTGACTTTTCGATTGTTATTAATCTCCACTCTGAATTCACTCATCCCAAAATGAATTTTAAATTGACTTCGTTAAAAGTGAACTCGAAGTCTTATGTATATCATAATCTGTGAAAGATTTTACCGTGGCTGTCAAGTGGCATACTGCGATTGTTTGCACTATTTTTAGTATCCATTGCGATCTGTACCTCCACTCACATTATGTCAAGATCATCATGGCTATTTCCACAGTAGTTTTCAAAGAGCATAGATACTATTACTAGACAATGTCAAAATACTTACAAACACTTAGTACATCTTTATTTTATGTAGCACGTCCCTCGAGAACATAAGCGATCATGAATCTCCACAACTTTCTATTTCTTGTGTATCTTAGCGGTTTTTCTCGACCCCCACCTCGTTCAGATATCCATTCACATAATATCATTAGATTAGTGGCTAGCTACCCTATCTTTTTTGCTCTCAATATCCTCCGTGAGACATGAGTTTTCCAAGCGTTCTTTTCTCATTATGTGATCAAGGAAATTCTGCTGTCTTTTCCTGATTGTGTTGCCAGTTTCTTTAAGACGTCTCTTTTGCTTACTCACTTCGTTCATATAATTTTCTGTTTCCTCCTGTATTTCCACTGCCTCTAGTTTTTTTCCTCATCCATGCAGATATTGTCAAACACACTCATCCTATAAATAGATATATATCACATAGCTATCCAACACTCTTTCCTTTATTTCTAGTATGTTTTTCTTTACTTGGCACCTTTCTTAACTTTTGGAATAATTCCTTCGCTACACAAATACGTGTTCGAACCTCACTATTAAAACTTCTGTTAAAACGCTTGAAATATTTGAAATTCTGCATCTGCTTGATGTTTGTATCGTTTTCTCTAACGAGTTATCATAATTTCTGTAAATTTACTGTTGATGGTTAGTCCTTACTATATTCAAAATTAGACTTTGGTCCGAATTTCTTAAGGAACAAAGAAATTAAGGCATTTTTTTTTTGTTTTTGATATGAAAGTTGTGTAATTTTAAGAAGCTCAGAACGAGAAAGCAATGAGCTGGGTTCTAATAATGATCGAGATCCTAACATTAACTTTTGAAGAATCTATGAATACATCATTTCTCCTCCGATCCATGCAGGCCAGAATGAGCTCTATAATTGCATGGCAAGTAGAAGAACAGCTCTGAATTCAAATACGTATATGGTCCTGATGGGTCGCATTCTTGAACTGTAACTAAGATCTGATGAAAATAGTTGCAGCGTAAATTGTAATTTGAATCTGGAGGTGTTGAAGAAAATAAAATGGGCAAGATAATAAAGACATGCACGAAAATAATCAGCCATGAAAGAAATCAGACTGATTGAAGTGTCCTTTAATATCGAAGGAGCTGTCATAATGGTTTCTTTACACTTACTCCTCACATTATATGTCATCAATTAAGTTGATAAATACATGAGGAAAATAAGAAGCAAAAAATATGGTTTAACTACGTATGCGCGGGCATATCTTCATAATAAAATTTGCAACCTGAAAAAAAAATACATCTAATTCTTAGAAATGTTATTTTAATGTATAAACGTGTTTATTCCTATTGATTAATACTAGGAATACCCGTGAAAATTTCAATGTTTTCCTATTTTATTTTTTGGGATTAAACTTACTTAATTATTCAGTAAATTGAATAAGCCGATAGAAAGTTCCACGACAATAGAATGTCCATAAAAATTCTCCTATTGCATCGTTAAATATTTGAGCTTAACAACTTTAACAAAATATTGCAATAACAATCATAAATATGATTGTTGGTCGTTATTTTAAGAAGTAAGGGGGTACAAATGAAAAGATTTGAAGTTGATTTTTTTTTTTGCATTTCACTGAAACAGGCATTAAACTCTTCTATCTTACCGTCTTTCTTTCTTTCATACATTTTTACACTAAAACCAAGTAGCGTATGTCATTTGTTTTTCAAGGTAAACAAAAGACAATAGGTTATTTTATTTATGATGTATCGGCAGAAAGTGTTAAACACTTATATCTTTCTTTCTTTCTTTCTTTTTGCTTTCTTTCTTTCTTTCTTTCTTTCTTTCTTTCCAAACAGATTACCCTCTTATGATCATTCTTCTGAATAATAATTTAAAATATTTTAGCTAACGATGATATTTTATTTATGGTAACTGGATGTTTGGCGATTGTCATCCTCGGTTTCGGCTGTTTTATCACTATCGCCAAAGTTTCTCGGAATTCTGGCTACGATCAAAGTGTAGGATATGTTCTTATGTGACTCTTTCTCCATTTCAATCTACCCTTCTTTATTTCATTCTTTCATTTTGTCACTGAAATCAAGTACTGTCTTTTTTCCTCATTCCACTCGATCAAAAACGAATCGTCATAACGTAGCGATCGTGCAAACTAACGAAGGGAGAGACAAGGATACTTGTAATAGGATAGGTAAACTTGTATCTATTAGCTCAGAAGCAACGTAAATCTTATTTAAGTAAATTCACCTCCGGTAGGGATTGAACCTTCATTAGCTTTTAACATTAGGAAAAAAATACCTATTGCCTGGCGTGCTTTTAGTAGTTAAGTCAGGCGCGAAAATTAATATCTATTATCTTAGAAACAAAGAAAATTGAACCTGCATGCTATTTTTACAGACAAAAAAAAAAGAAGAAAAGAAAAAAAAAGTGTCCTACATATAACATTTCAGTTATGGGGGGACATGCGCCCAAAAATTCTGAATTACCCTACGTACATATCTCGTTAGGAATATTCTTTGTTTCTGGATCCGGAACGTAAATATTTTCACTTTTAAATAAATAATGGATTTATTTTAAATATCAAGTTTATAGTAAAAAGTTAGGATATCGTATTTCAAAATAAATCCATTCATTACTTCCAAATCATATACAATCTTGCAACATACGACGTTTCTGGGGTTTTAGCAATATATATATATATATATATATATATATATATATATATATATATATATATATATATATATATATATATATATATATATATATATATACGTTTTTAGGTATTAGATGGTGTTATTTTTATACGTATATATCTATTTTAATGTCCTTTCTTTTCCTATTGATTGTATCTCTGTTCTATTAGACCATTTTATCTCTATATATTAGGTTGGTGCAAAAATAATTTCGTTTTCTAACATATGTTACTATGTGAGAAAACGAAATTATTTTTGCACCAACCTAATATATTCGCCCGTATAAATTATATTTAAATAAGTGGCTAGAATTCGTTTAATAACATTTTCAATCTTAAATATTTCTTGGCTGTTGTGACGGAATGTCTATGTCAATGTATGTGGGTGTATGTACGTGTCTCTATCGGTGTCTGTGTGTGTATGGTAACTTGGATGCACCTTTCATTGTGTATGTAGTTTTTTTTTCTGTTTTTTTTTTTTGTAAAGAGTCGTGGAGATATTTCCTGTCTCGTCACTTTATGTGTGTGTATATATCTAAATATATCTGCCTGCTTATGGATTATAATCTGATTGTGTATGTATTGTCTTTTGCAAGATGCCATCCTCCCATACCTATATTTAGAATTCAAATGTATCTATGTTGGCATGAAGCTCAGAACAACAGTTGATATTAACGTTCATTCCAACTTAATTTCTATAAAAACAAAATAAATAGAATAACATATCTATTTTTTTCTTTTTTCCTCAGTATTTTATAATTTTAAAACTTAATAGAGATTAAATTTAAATTTTAAAATGAGTAATTTTTTATTTTTTAATTTCAACTTTTATCATATAATTTAATACTTATTATTTAGAATAAATTCTTTTTTAATCTAACCCCAAAATTAAGGCATAAAATAGGTATTATAACATTAGTTTGTTGTCAAGTTTTTTGAATTCTCGTATACTTGTATTTTGATTGGTTGTTCCAGCTTATGTAAGAGCGTTTCCCCTTGCGAGGGGTGGTTAATTGATTTGAACCGTTTAAAACCCTTTATTGTACACTCAACAT
>OZ010582.1:128511515-128556515 GCA_963932145.1 Acanthosepion lycidas
ACACGGCGTTACTTGAGGCACAGTTGAGTAATGGATACCGACTCGAAGTGAGGAATGGTTCAGCAGAATTCGAATTCCATTACATTCACTTATGTGCTAATACCTTTTTTCTTTTACCCCAGTTATGGTTAAATAGCAAAATAGACTGGGTTCAATAGCCTTAGGTAGTAACCTGGTCTAATAGGTAACTCTAAATTCAAAACCTGGTTGGACTCCGTCAGGCTCTCTTGCCCAAGAAACACCACTTCCACTGCTACTGTAGTATATGTGTACCTCTATGATCGTAATGAGTCATGGGATTCGCGCGTACGTGTTTATTTAGTATATTATTACGGTATATTAAATAAAACCTCATTTTTGTTGCCATTTTCCGTATATATCTATTTTAAATGTATATTTTAATGTCGAGAATTTTCTCAACATGTAGATACCATACTTTAGAGTTATGTTCTTCTGGTTGATCATACTTAGTAGGTAGATCATATACCTAAGGAAAACCAACATTTTTAAGTAAACTTTCATATATTTTCAAGGATTGGAGAAGACTTTGCATAAAAAATGTTTACGGAATCAATTCATTATGAAAAGAACACTTTTGGTAAACCATTGTCACATTTCGATAAATTTTTCATAAACCTATTGAAGACCGGTGAGTTGACCGACCAGCTTATTATGATCAGAGCAAAAATGATAAGGAAACTAATTTGAATAATTCGTTCACATTCAAAATGAAGAGAATATCTTCACAGATGTGCCCCAAGATAACGGAAAAATAATTCATGAATTATTTTTATATTTAAAAAATCTTTATTTTCAAAATGTTAGCGACATCTAGCATATAGCTTCTATGATGAAATCAAGTGTTTGTCATTTGATATTTATACGGAATTCTAAATTCCTTAATGTTTAAGGTGTGGATAATCATTTCCTTTTTGTATTCTTCAAGGGATATAAATCAGTCATATCGGCCTCTCTAAAACAAAACAAAAACTATATTGTAGATTATTCTGTAATCTCTTTAAATGAAAACTGTACCGCTAACCTTTTTTTGGACATGCTATACCAAAAATGATAACGATTATAGATAATTTTCTTTTTTGCCAAAGCACAATAAACAAAAGTTTCGCACAGGTTTACTTAAATATACAATGAAATGTTTTAACAATAAATGGTTATTTCAAGAGAATTCTTTATTATCTTTCTATTTTCAATTATCATTACAAATCTTTCCTTTTTAAAATTTAAAGTGTACCCAAGAATTTTAGTTATCCTGAAAGTGAGCCCTGAAATAAAAAAAATAAAAAATTCGAAAAACTACTCTAGAGTTTAAATCTGGGTATTAATTTAAACAGTTTGCAGAGAACAAAATGAAGGCCAGGCGTGACTTTAGTGAAGGGGGACGTTATTTAATGTCATTTAGTCTTTAATAAATAACCAGAAGTTTTATATTTTACAGCAGAAAAAGTTAACGGGAAGAGGTATATGTACAATGTATATTGAATGTAAAACATAATTGTAAATATCTCTATTTTCAATTTTTTTTTCACGTATAATTTTATACGTGGATACAAATATCACAGCTGCTATTTCTGCATTATTTTTGTTTTATTGAAGTAAATAGTGCATTCTATTATAAAATCTTTGACAAGTTTAGAACTGAATACGCTGAGTGAGATAACCGAGAAATCGATATTAATATAAGAAGCAGGAAATCTGCGGCTCAAATACAATAGATATTTCCTTGCTTGAGATTTTATGATTTTATATATTATTCTTCGAAAGCTTTGGAAATATAGATATAGATTTAGAATTACAAGAGGGTCTGCTGCTCGGTGAGTTGGCTTCCGGCCAATATAACAGAGTGGCACCATGAAAGAGATATAGGACTCGACGCCACTCACATGCTGACATTACGCCAGACATTTTTCAAAACGACCGGCCTAGCTGCATTGACGCAGAATCAATGCCTAGAAAGTAAGCCATAATGTATCTTCCAGTTACCAGTCCATAGGCACACCAAACTTCGTCTGACTCCCATTTTCCTCCCCTGCCAGACATTGTTCTACGATCCCGAATTACTTCCAACAATGTTTCTAATAAATCAAAGTTTAATTAATTGATCATTGCTCTCCACATCTTCGTGACTTTGTAGTTACAAGCAACGTTTGAATCTAATTTTTTCCCTGATCTTCCATCCATTCACCTAAATTGATTATGTCGATTACTTTTTCTCATCAATATGTCATGTGAGTATTCTATTTTCCAAGTCCACTTTCCTCATATTTTCTCCTAGTAATATCAATCGTTTCTTTATGATTTTTAGTATAGGCGTTCTTTTACACATTTTATTTAAAAATTCTTCGTTGCTCACATTCCCAGTCCGTGATATTGTTTGCATCCGTCTCTAAAATCACATCTCTGTTGCTACGAGATTTCTCAGCTGTAAGGGAAGTGACGACATTAAGGTGTTCAGTTCAGCAATCATTTCTTTTTTGGCTATTTCTCAAAACTTTGATACTGTTCTGTTATCTTACATTATTCCGATTTGTATTCCAAATTCAATGTCACATTAGCAATCAACGGTTACTATACTACCTTGATTCTGATAATCCTATTTCGAACTTACCCTTTGGCTTCATCTGATCGTACATTCTCTTTTTGTTGTTAGTAATTAGCCTTTTTCTTGCCATCCTTTGGTAAAATATGAAGTCGATTTGGTAGTTTATCTTCTGAGTGTACCATCCGCAAAGAGTAAGTCGCGTATCATGTGATGTTAAATGTATAACAGCAGGTAATAAATCCGGGCGTGATTTCAAGGTCTCGTCACATCATCTCGCTATATATGTTGAAAGATTCCGGTTGGAAAAACGGATCTTTGTCTGAGTGCATTTTCCCTTGTAGTAAAGGAATCTTTCATTTTCCCTTTATAGGTAAAGGAATCTTTCAATCATAAATCAATGCTTCTAGTCTGTAAAGATACGAAGTGTTAGTTTATCAGAATTATTTTCATTTTTTTATAGAGTTTTAAGTCTAAAATTATGATCACATGTAACAACCAAGTTTCCTGTATATTGTTACCACTTCGAGAATATTAACTCAGAATTTGTATGGAATCTACAACAGATACAGAGATATCAACAGTTACTTTTCTACATTTATTGGATAATTTAGTGAGCTTGCATTTTCGCTCTGATGATGGTTAAGATCAAGGTGGAAAGAAGATCCCACTGATATTTTGTCAATCAGAAACGTTTTTACACAAATTAATTCGGTTATACACATATATATATACGTAGATTTCGGTATGTTCTAAATAAGGTGCCAAATTGTTAGAATAGTTACGATTTTTCGAAGCTTGGGGCATAATTAGCATTCAAATAATTTATAGCATAATTTAATTTCATAAATGAGAAAAGAAAGTTGTATTTAATTGCGTTTATTTGTCTAAACACTGAACTCCATTTAATGTAAAAACATCCGTCATTGATGATAATGTCGGAAAAGCTTAAGGAATCATTATCAAAGATAGAATCAGAAAAATGTCCGTCTATCTATGTATCTATGTTGATAATAATCTCTGATCTCGACATCACATTTTTATTAACTTATACAGTGTGAATTAAGTCTACAGGCCTTCCCAAACGAAAAAAAAAAAACAACTTAAAGAAGGTCTTCGGCAGGTTTCAAACAAGTGTTCCCATTTGTAGGAAAAACCACCGCTCGATCCGACGTGCTTTACACCTCTCGGCCACAGAGACTTTCACGTCCTAGCAAGGTTCGATTCACACCTTTAATGAATACACCTCCTCGTTCTGATTTTCTCGAAGATTTTAACTCAAACATTAATTTGTGGGTGGGAATTAACGTTTAATTAATAAAAATATCGGATTAAAAAAAATCCATGAAATCTGATCTATACATATATTTGTGGAGAATATATATATATATATATATATATATATATATATATATATATATATATATATACATATATATATATATATATATATATATATATATATATATATATATATATGATCGACTCTCCCGTCGAGATTCGACGTATGAGGGTCAAGCAGATCAGTTCCCAGGAAACCGACAGCCCGACACCGGCACATGAGATTTGATTATAGTGGGGAAGGGCTCGTGCAAGACCATCCACACTTTTTGGAGGGACGAATACAGAGACCTGGTGCACCGAATGCCACAAGGTTCCCAAACGAACATCCGCAGGTTTTGAATTCAGAGTGGTCCTTCTCCTAGACCAGTTGTTATCCAGGGCTATAGAACCCGGTCTGTCCTGCTATTTTACCCATAGCTGGAGGGAGAAGAAGAGGATTCATACCTTTCCCAAGGGTATTAGCACGTAAGTGAATGTAATGGATTCGAACTCGGCTCTCCGATTCCTCAATCCAAGCCGATATCCATTACTACACAGTGCCTCATATATATATATATATATATATATATATATATATATATATATATATATATATATATATATATATATATATATATATATATATATATATATATATATATATATATATATATATATATATATATATATATATATTATTCAGTGATTATTTTTGCACCAACCTAATACAAAGACAGTCACAAACAAACTGAAAACTGCTGAGTCCACTGTGACACCCAGTCCAGCGCCAATATGTGACGTCCACTGGTCGCGACGTCAATATATGACACTGCGCCGTCGGTTCGTGGTCAACTCCCAGTTGCGGTGCGAAGCTGTAAGGTTTCTTCCACCAGCGTTTGGATTTGACTCCTTGTCGCTGCCACCAGCCTGTGTCCCGGTCGATCTGATCTGTTTATTTTTAATAAAAATATTTTATTTTATAGTTATAAAAATGCGTTTAAAACGCCTGATGATTATATGTACCAACCCAATATGCGTGTTTGTCTGTGTTTCCGTTTCGTTGAATAATCTGGGCATATTATGTTTATTTGTTTTAGTTTAATCCTCTCAAAATCACGGATTAAGGCATGCAGCAATAAAAGACACCATCAGAAGAGGGGTCTGGATGCAGCTGGGTTCCCTTCTCAAATCGAACCCGTAGGCCTCCATAGTGGTGATGGAATGCGGCCGGATGGGATTGCCGTTTTCCCTTTTAACGTGGGGAAATCGTTGGTCCGCTGTTGAACCGGGATCTGTTGCATTGGGGACGCGGAGATGAAAAATGTTCAAATATTCTTCGCTTTTT
This sequence comes from Acanthosepion lycidas, assembly GCA_963932145.1. Classification (NCBI taxonomy): domain Eukaryota; kingdom Metazoa; phylum Mollusca; class Cephalopoda; order Sepiida; family Sepiidae; genus Acanthosepion; species Acanthosepion lycidas. The sequence continues at coordinate 128,516,741 of OZ010582.1, forward strand.
TTCTTCGATTTATTTTGAATCCAGTGGCAGTGAAGCCCTCGGGAGTTATTGGCTCTCGTTCGATGGCGTTCATTCGGAGGGTTGGCTTGATTGCGTTTCGATTAAGGGACGATCATCGCAAATGGGAGTGGCTCTTCCAGCATGTCTCACTGACAATGGTAGTAGGTAATTCTTTCTCCATCATTGTGGCAAGCATTTGTTGCGTAAATATATTAAACATAGAACAAGCTTTAAAACGAATATAGCAACATTCGAAATTATATTTCGTAACATTGTTATTAAACTCATTAAGGAAGTATCCGTAGTTATTTTCAATTCTTTTATTTTCCTAAGTACTTTCAATCCCATCCACGATTATCTTGAGTTGTGAATGGCAAAGACAAAAAATTAATGTCATTGATATTTGTGAATTTTTGTATTTTTCGTATATAGAGGGCTTCAAGAATTTGAAGTTTTTATTTTTTATTTTTTATTTTCATGAGGGAGTACACTTGTATTCTCAATTAATATTTCTCTAAAAGGTGAATTTTGACAGGAATGTTCTTTTAAATGGTGTGCAATAAATCTTGAAACAATCACATGTAAGCCTCCTTGATATATATATTTACTTTTTGTCAAAGATACAATCTCCCAAGAGGCATTGAAATTGATATACAATTTTGGTCCTTTTCAAAATATTAGTTGAGGTAGAAGAGTTATTATAGATGATGGTTGTATTAAAATACACCTTAGCTAAGAAGAAACTGAAAAATTATAAAAAAATCTCGTAAGTACTAATATAGCCTCTAGTGATCCCAATAAAATAATAAAAGTACTAGTTTACTATGCTAAATTTAATACATCCAAGTTAATAACATTTAGTATAGCATATAATTAGTTTTATTTAACACAAATGTGTCGGAGCAGGCGTCTTTAGCAGGGCTTAGCTAGACGCCATATATATATATATATATATATATATATATATATATATATATATATATATATATATGTATGTATATAATTAATTGTTAGAGTTGAATTAGACCAGGAAAGTATATTATTAAAACTCACTCAATACACGTATAAAACATCTTTCAATATATATAGGCTTAAATCTGTAAAAGTTCTGTCTCTAATATTGATCACACATCCTTTAAAAATCCAGCATATAAATACATATGTACATGTGTTTGATTTGCTATCCATTAAATTTTATAAATTTGATAAAAACCGACCAAGATCGAGAAGAAAATTGTGCACCCACCCGACATGAATCAATTTTCTATACCATTCTTTCCTATCAGGATAACACTCCTTTAGGCAGGGAGAGCCGATACCAGTTTGGCTCCATGAGACCAGTTTGATCATCCAAAGTTCAATCTACCTCTTTTATGAATACACATCTCTTCTTAGAACTTCTCCGAATGTAGACTTTCTAACTTCCGTTTGTACCCGACAAGTTTGGACTCGCGTGATGAACATTTTACATTAGTAAGTCTTCTTGATATATGCCAGTCGATATACTCTTTATGAGAATCTAAATTCAGTTACTGAACATATAGATTAATCACTTTTTTGCTAGCCCTCAAAAGAGATTTATCTATTAAGATGTCCACCCCAAGTCTATAGAATGGATTCGATAGACTTCGAATTCTTTTTTCTCCCAAATAGAAATTACAGTTAAAGAGGACACTATATTCATCGATATAAACAATTTTGAAAACATTTGTATAAACTGGAACAAAATAAAATATATATTCTTTAAGTCCCGCGACGCAAAATATGACAAGAATTATGGAGCTATTGCACAATATAAAAGATTTAATAGCCATTTATATTATCTATCTATATTTCAGAAATGATGTATTATGTACACTATTTACATTATTCGGGCTATTGTCCTCATCATTGTCGCCATATTTACTACAACGTTTTGTCTGTTGTAAGCTCCGGCCTTCTTCAGGTGGTTGGAATGTCGAACTGAACCCATTATTTCGCTCACTGGGGTAAACTGTTCTAGTTCCACATGCCATGTTTAATGGATGTCAGTTATCAGTTATCTCCTGTTAATTCCCCTCTCCAAGTTCTCCACTGCCATAACCGGGTATTGAATTCACACCCTTTGGATCCTGTCACTGGATCTAACCAACACCTTTATCTCCAAGAACACAGTGGATAAAGAACAGTCTACACCAGTTAGCGAATTAATGTGTTCAGTTTGACATTCAAAATGCCTGAAGAAGGCCGGAGCGTACAACAGCCGAAACGTTGTAATAGATATGGCAACAGAGATGAGGACAATAGTCCGAATAATGTAAATAGCCATTTACATATTTCTTTCTGGTATTTACAGACTTCTTATCAAGCATTGTCAAACTCTATAATCTGTTATCAAGTTCAACGTGGATTAATGTTTTGTAAGCTTGTCTTATATTATTAATGAATTGGATCTTATTCTCACTGCAGTTCGATTACATGTAAATATTTCGAAGATATGTTTTGGTTAAATGTCCCTTCTTAGAATCAGGGAATGTGTGGGCGGGATGGAATGTGAAAAGAACCATTGATCAATATGCAGAGGCATTGAGGTAAAACTAATCTAGAAATGACTTTTTCGGTAAATGATGAGTTCACTTCTCGTTGATTTTGCCAGTAAATAGTTTAACAAACGCCCTGAAATGAAATAAAATATAAGATGGTTAGGGAAAATTTCATGGGCGGATTTTGACGGAGGGATGCTGGAAAATCTCGTATACATCAATTTCAACTCGTCTTATTAATACCTGCATTATTTTTTCCAGATAAACTGACATCTTAAGGTTCAAAGATGACTTCAAATTTAACTGATATTGAACAAAATTTGGCATCATGGTGTTATCAACTACCTGAAGAAAAAAAGGTTTAGCCCCCAAGGACATTCATGGCGATATGGTTGATATATAATGTACGACCTCCAGCTTTATCAACAATGAAAAAGTGAGCAGCTAATTTTGGGAGGGGGAAATAATCTTCAACATGACTCGATGTTTGGACGACATGTAACTGTCAACACCGGGGATGATCGTTTTCACCACATGGTGATTGATGGCAGATCACATCACGGCGAAATCTGACATTGTTTGAGGCTGATCCATCTGGTTATCTTGAAAGTTTCATAATCTATCATGAGGGGTGGGTTTATCACTTACATGCTGAGACAAAGAGACAATCCATGCAGTGGAAACACGCACCTCACTTTCTCCCAAGAATGCCAATGCAATTTCATGTAGCCTCAAGTTTGGGGATGCAAAATGCATTATGTTTATAGGTTATCTTAAAAATGGGCTACAAAATCAACGGAAAGTACTTTGCCAATTTGCTTACTCAATCACGAAACGCTAACAAGACCAAACGGCCAGGAAAAATGACGAAAAGTGTTACGTTTCATGAGAACAATGCGCCAGCACATAAATCCTTAGTTGTGCGTGACTATGGTTTTTAAATGTTCTCCTGATTTAACTGTCTATTATCTGTTTCCCAACAGGGAAAATATTTAGCTGGGAACCAGTATCGCAGTGAGGATGGGCTAATATATGCAGCTGATGTCTTTTTTTTACCAACCGGACTAAAAACTTTTCCCCAATGGGATTAAAGCATCTATGGAAATAATCACGGGGTCGGGGGCTATATTGAATAATAAACAACATTTAGTCATAAGTATCTGTCTATATTTCTGAGATGAGGTATTAGGTACATTATTTAGATTATTCGGACTATTGTCCTCATCTTTGTCGCCATATTTATTACAAAGTTTCGGCCTTTCAGTATCTGTCTATATTTCTGAGATGAGGTATTAGGTACATTATTTAGATTATTCGGACTATTGTCCTCATCTTTGTCGCCATTTTTATTACAACGTTTCAGCCTTTCACTATCTGTTTATATTTCTGAGATGATGTATTATGTTAACTATTTACATTATTCGGACTATTGTCCTCATCTTTGTTGCCATATTTATTACAACGTTTCGGCCCCTCAGTATCTATTTATATTTCCGAGATGAGGTATTATGTACACTATTTACATTATTCGGATTATTGCCCTCATCTTTGTTGCCATATTTATCACAACGTTTCAGCCCTTCAGTATCTGTCTATATTTCTGAGATAAGGTATTATGTACACTATTTACATTATTCGGACTAGTGTCCTCATCTTTGTCGCCATTTTTATTACAACGTTTCGGCCCTTCAGTATTTGTCTATATTTCTGATATGAGGTATTATGTACACTATTTACATTATTCGCACCATTGTCCTCATCTTTGTCACCATGTTTATCACAACGTTTTGGCCCTTGTACGCTCCGGCCTTCTTCAGGTCGTTGGAATGTCGAACTGAACCCTTTATGTCGCTCACTGGGGTAGACTGTTCTAGTTCCACCTGCCATATATAATGGATGCCAGTTATCTCCTCTTAATTCCCCTCTGAAATTCTCCACTGACTTAACCAGGTATTGAACTCACACTCTTTGTGTCCTGTCACTGCATCTAACTAACCCCTTTATCCACTGTGCCATGTGTCCTCAAGGACACATGGCACAGTGGATAAAGAACAGTCTACCCCAGTGAGCGAAATAAAGGGTCCAGTTCGACATTCCAGCCACTTGAAGAAGGCCGGAGCGTACAACGGCCGAAACATTGTGATAAACATTGCAACAAAGATGAGGACAATAGTCCGAATAATGTTAATAATGTTCATCAGGTCATATTTTCATGAAAGTATCTCGGTCAGCCTATGAATGTTTCAATCGACCCTCGGAGTACGATACACCATATTTATGCAGGGTGTATGCCCTGCTAAGTGGTAAAACGCTAACCATATTCGATCCAGACTGATATAATCTAAGGCATTTAAGATCGTATTATTGACCAGAAGGGAGAGACAATTAAATTTTAATAAAACATTTCTATTTCCGACATCTTCTTTTATGCTCTGTTTTCATAAATAGAATATGAGAGAACCACAAATAGAAACAAATATTTAAATACAAAAATAAAAATAAAAATATCCCTTGAATCTGAAGGGTCTTGGACAAGGTTCAATACAATTGGATTTTTCTTCCTGAGATCTGAAAATGACAACAGAGCAATTCTAATTAATTATAACTTGTTTGATTAGGCTAAAATTAATTGCTCCTTACTCGAGCTGTATGTTGTACTGTTTGATTCTAATTAAGAGAAATTAAATCCTATAATGGAAACAATATAACACGTCATTCCATAAAATGACATTTATTTTAACACTTGAGAATGAGCTAAAAATATATTAATTTATAATTCGACAATGGGAATTAGATTTATCAGAAAATTAATTATAAGCTCAGATAAAAATTTCAAAATTAATTTGGAACAACTCAGAATCTGAAGATTGTGCGGGGATAGCTTCTCACTTACAAAGGAATTCGGTTTTAAGAATTACTTGTCCAAGTCTTGGACAAAATAGCGTTTCTTTCATAATAGATGTAAGTACATTATTCAAAATTTATAAACAAAGAATTGAGTACTGAAATTTATGTTATATCAGTCTTCCTATGTGGCAGTGAATGCTAGACAGTCTCCTCACAGATGAACGAGAGATCTGTAGCAACAGATATGTGGTACTACAGAAAGATACTGAGAATACAATTGACCGAACATGTGAGCTACGACGAATTTCTAAAGACAATGGCAACAAAAAGGATACTTCTATTTAACATCTGGAAGAAACAGTTAAACTTCTGATTTACATAACGAGGTAAGAGGGCTTGGAAAAGTTGATACTCACAGGGCATATCACAGGTAAGACAGACAGAGAAAAGTAACATGTAACCTACCTGGCGATCATCAGTAAAAGGATAGCGGAACAGTGTTTGGGAGAGATGACAAAAAGAGAAACTTTATTAAGGGCTGCAAGGAACAGTTAGTTGTGGAGAGCCATAATCACCAACGTCTTAAAAAGACATAGAAGAAGAAGATTAAAATATAACCGTTTGCTTATTCATGTCTAATATTTTTGTGAGAAAGGTGCTTCTACGGGTGGGGTGGTAAAAAAATTCTCAGTCCGACTCAAATCCCCTTGAGCTAAACCGGGTGTAGCGGTAAAATTGCCCAAATTGTTTAACAGCATAATTGTCCATCCATCAAAATATTTAATATCTAAAAACCACTAAGCTAATTGAGTTCTTTTTTTCCATGTTTTCAGATAAGAATTTTAGCCATCTTGCCACCAACTGTCGTAAGAAACACTTAAAATCCCTTTGTGCTATTCAGCTTGAAAGAAAATAGGTTAAAACTGTTTTTATTCAGACCCACTGTCTTCGAAATTGAGCAATGTTAAGAGGAAAAATCATTCAGGCCTTAAGTAACGGTATCAACATTGATACTCTGGTTTTCAGCTTCAAAGTTCATTCAAGAACCATCAAGAGAACGGTGAATATTTTTTTTAAAGTGAACAATATTGATGAAATCAAAATCAGGAACTCCCAACTGTATGAGGAATCATCATTTCAACTTAAAGCTAAAGAGATCAGTTAGAAAAGATCCAACTCAATCCATAAAACGTTTAGCACATGAGAGAGAAGATTCAGCCATGACTGTGCTAAGAGCAGTGAAAAAAAGACTTGATAAGGAAATCGTACGTGAAATGTGTAAGGCAATTTGTTTCTCCAGGACATAAATTTAGAAAGTTAGAGAGGGCGAAGATCATCTTGAATAATTTGAAAAATTATCTTAGAATATATATATATATATATATATATATATATATATATATATGTGTGTATATATATATATGAAGTTTATATCACTCCTGTGAGAGCTTCCGATCCTTAGCTATGATTAATTAATGACGAACATGTCATTTTCGTTTATGATCAATTTCATTATGATCCTTCTTTTAAGCTTGGAAAGTAATTATACATTATTCTTGCTCAACGTAGAACCCAATAGTGTAATGAAAACATCGGAAAAATTCAGTAAGACATCTTTAATCAGTTCTAAGTTACAACGTTTCAAAACTTAATCTAGCAACTGGACAATTTTGCTGTTACACAATTTGAACATTTTTGCTGTTACACCCGGTAAAACGTACAAGTTATTATGTAATGTTACAGAATTCGTAGGCTAGACAAAAATGTCAAACCCTACTATACTGGTCAGATAACCCCAAAGAGTGGGTGTGGTTTGAACCCTGAGGAAGTGGAATCTTTAATGTAATGGGTTGCTATTTTAAAAAGTTTTAATATAATTTGATATCATTAGTTCTCAACTAGATACATCTGCAGTTCACACAAACATTCACTCCAGTGCCAGTAGCAAATCCGACAGACTTGACAAAGTAAACGTGTTAACTTTTCTTAGAGATGTGTGTCAACTGGGACAGGAAATGCCTTGTAAATGTTAGAGCTTCTAAATCTAAACTGCTTTCATTTAATCACTACAGAGAACATTTTCTGCCTGCCATCAGTATGGCTGATGCTAAACTCCAGGGAAGCAACGCTCTACGCCTTCTTAAACACACGTTTTCCCTGACATAAAGGGGAACGACCACATCGAATCAATTCCAGCGTCTGCTGCAAGGAAAGTTGGTTCATTGGGTCGGTGTCGTGCCGGAAAAACTTTATCTTCAGAATTCATCATGCACATTACCATTCGTTCGTGCACTGAATAGACATATCTGGTCTGTTACTCTTGCTGAATATCTCGGGATTCTTGGTTAAATCCAGAGAATGGTCTGTAATGTAATCGACCCTGGCCAGGCATATTGACTTCAGTTATTTTCTCACCGACGTGACGTGGTTTTTCTTTGTCTTTTCTACAAATATTTTCCTGGGAATTTCTCTGTTGAGCTTTTTTTTCCTCTTGTGTTCCGACTACATAAATTTAAGCGTGATACAAGATTGAACGTTTTACTGTTGAGCTAGCTTAGATGCAACTATCTCTTCTACTCTAACAGTTTCTTTCCCGCACTTGCCACTTATGGAACTCCCTTTTGGTTTCTTGATTTTTTAATAGCTACAAACTTAACACTTTAAATGCAACGCCAATCAAAATCTGTATTCTTCTCTGTCTTTTCTCTGTCCTTTCCTCAATCACCACCATACTCAGTATTCTCATTCTCTTTCACTTTCACTTCCTCTCATTCACTTTCACTACCTCGCGTTCACTTTCTCTTTCACTTTCTGTTCTAGAGGTATTGTATAAATGGTCAATAAAGTTGTAGGAGTAGCCTACGTTTATAGATACGTTGTCTCTCATGGCTTCAGCAAAGACGGACCACAACGTCGTGATGGTGGTTAGCTAGCCGAATTTTAACATCCGTTAAGTATGGCCGCCTCTGAAACTCGATTTCTTCTGTAATACAGAATTGGCTTCTTTACCGCTGAATCACCAGAAGGTTAGTGAATTCCAAAAATATTAGCTCTGATGTTTTTTAATAATGGTTGGGACCGGAAAAATTTCAGCATTAACTCGTATATTCTTTATATTTTAATGGAATATGGCTGACATATATCGATAGGTCCTAAACATAGTTTGTTTTAGGGATCAAATATGGATAATAAGTAAGAATTGAACGGGGAAATCTGGAAGACTAGCTTAATTTACAGTTTTCATTTGGTACACGCACATTTTGTAAATGAAATCTACACATTGACATCACAGTATGTACGTATTTATAGATTTCTCGTCAATTGGAATGAAAATAAATAATCAGTTATCATAACTCAGTATGGTTTAATCTTTAACCAGCTGGTCTAAATGCTATATGAGTGTCACTGCTATTCTATTAATGAGGAAAGTTAAACCTGTATCCCTAATGTTGGATCGGCTTTGGAATTCACAAAGATTTAACAGCAAGATACATTCAATTCTCAGTCAGTTATATGCCATGCGTGATACATACTTAGACGATTATGTATCTTTCGATACATGACTGACGAGGCAGATTTTTTTCCGGCATTAGTTTGCCATTTCTTTCTGCGCTAAACCAGTTGGCATCCAAGGCTATAGAATGCCTGCTATTTACCTATAGCTGTCGGAAGAATAGCGTATTAGTACGTAAGTGAATGTAATGGATTCGACTAGAATTTGAACTCAGCACTTCAATTGCTCAATCCGGCCGCTATCCCTTACTCCAGCGTACTTCCTTCCGATTCTACTGTTTTAACTTTCTCAAAAAAAGAGGTGAAAACAAGTAATTTGTCCAGTTAGTCAAAACAAAATTGGTAATTCATATCAGAATTTATTTTCTTTACTGCGTTTTGGTTTGCAATCTTCCCAAGCTTACATTGTTCGCTATCTATTCACTTTCCAGATCGTCACATCACTCTCAGCACCACTGTTGGAGTAGCATGATAGTTATATGAATAATACTGTTGGAGTTATTAACACAGTGAAAAAGGACAGATGGTGAACAATGCAACGATTTCGAACAAGAGAAACAGAGAAGAGCCACGCACAAACACGTGGTGTTTGTAATAAATGACAAGGTTTTATTGATTATTGCCCATAGAAAGCTGAATCTTTCTTAAACCCTTTGTTAAATAACAATACTTCCTCCAATGGAATTTCTTTTGAAATTCACGAATATTCACCTCGTGGACTAACGAATGTGTGTACACAAGATTTCGCCAATGAAAATAAAATCCCTCTCTCCCTCTCTCTCGATATGTGATGTGAGTATGTGTGTGTATGTTAGTATATATGTCTGTATATATATATATATATATATATATATATATATATATATATATATATATATATATATATATATATATATATGTATAAATATAGTTTTAATGTGTGCTATATTTATAAGATAAAGTGCTGAATATCAGTGATAGAGCGTGTGTAAATATAAATATAAATGTTAATATTGAAGTCAGCAGTCAGTGGCGACAGGCTGTTTCATACTAGACGCAATCGTCGGCCTGACGATTGCGTCAAGCACTGAAAGTGCCTGTTGCCTCTGAGGCTTAACTTCAATGTTCACTTACATATACATATACATATCTATATATATACATATGTAAGTATGTGTGTTAGTATACACAGAGACACACACAAACACACACAAATATATATATATATATATATATATCAATTGTCGACTAAATTTCAGTATATATATTTACGAAAATTCCACAAAAATATCTTGAAATACTAAAGAGTAAATATATTTAATAAAATCACGATTGGCTTCAAGCCCGACATCCAGACGACTTCGGGGTTTTTTTTTTAAGTTGGTGAATGCTGCCATAATTCTGGAATTTAATTCATATTTGGTGTTACAAGGAGGTTTTTGATCTCTCGCTCAACGGCATGCCATTTCCAAACTTCTGCCGGGATGAATTGTGTCATGGTGCTCTTTTTGACAGACGGTGCCCAACTGACCCAAATATACTGTGCATTCGATAAAATCCAGAATAAACAAAGCACATGCCCAAAATAAAAAATACAACATTCTTACAATTTAGCCATCGTGCCGTATATATATATATATATATATATATATATATATATATATATATATTGTCCTACTACGAAGCAATTCTGTGGTGTGAAAACAAAAACCACCAGTTTACAAATTTCCAGAGAGACCATAAAAGTAGAAGACAAATCGCTGAACTATGTAAAGTCTTTCACCTATCTTGGTAGCAAAGTCAATTACAGTACGCCAGCTGGATGTTTTCCATAAAAGCTGTCTGCGTGATATGGGTGGAGCTATAATTTAGATAGGATATCAAACGTAGGCCTGTTTAACAGGTGTAATACTGGAGTAATTGAGACTCATATATTCTTAGCTACGGTGTACTGGTCATATCTTGAGAATGTCTGATGACAGGATACTCAAGATGCTAATGTACAGTCAGTTAGATCAGGGCTACAGGAATGGAGGACGTCCATGGCTAAGATAAAAATTCGAGCTGAGAAGAAACTTTTCAATATACCAAGTACCATCCTTGAGCGCATGGAATTTGTGCGGGTAGAATGGAGATCAACGTGTTTTAGTGGAATCAGCCGTTTTCAATCTGCTTGTCTGAATCATCTTTAAGAAGCGAGAGCAAGATGTAAAAGGCCAGCCAATCTAAAAGTGATCTCATCTCACACTCCTCATCTTGCTCCATATGTTGTCTCCTTTGTAAATCACTAGCGGATCTTAAGTGCCACTTCAGATTATCGCACAAAATTTCACAACTGACTCAATTAAGCTGTCAGATCCTCATACGTCGAAACCGAGGGGAGATTCTATTATATATATATATATATATATATATATATATATATATATGAAAAGACGATACATACATTTTTACAAATTATCTATGAGGTATTTTTATTTTAATTTTCATATGAATATATAGATGTTTTATACATGTTTTTTTTATTTTTCAAAGACGATCGTCAGAGTTCATATTTAATGTTATTGAGTGTTGGAATTTTTTTATTATTATTAATACTTCCATTATTTTCAGCCTTGTTTTCCATGTTCACTATGCTATTATAGTTGTTTGTTTTATTTAATTTATATAGTTTTAACTAATTTTCCTACCAGTTAGCTTAATTTGTAAATGTAAAAATGTTCGTCATTTATCGTAAATACTAGCAAAATAATTGAACGACAATCGAATGTTGTTTTAATAAGTGGCATACATATATATTAGGTTTCGTGGAGAAAAAAACAAAACAGCATAGCATGATGAAAAAAAGGCTCGAAATTCAATAGAAACAGTTTCGCCATTAAAATGTTTATGTTGTTATTAAGTGGAAAGGCCAAAATATTTCTTTATTATATTTTGAAAAGTTTTTAATTCTTTGTAGCACGTTGTAAATGTTAGTTAAAAATCTTGTTTTTTTTTTTTTTTTTTTTTAACTCAGCCGTGGACCAAAAATAAAGTTTAGTTTTTTATGCAATTTTTCTGGTGAAAAACATTAATTTGGAAATTCTTGCAAAATTCATATAACTGTCAGAATTTAATGATTCTTTCAGGGCATATACGAAGATTTTTGTTTTCGAAAATCTTAGTAAAAAAATATCCTTTTTAAATATTTTATCACCAACTTACGTAATTTCATGGAATTTCTAGAAATTATAGTTTTATGGTGGGGATTTTTATTAGTTAAAAACAGGACATCTTGGAGAAATTAAATCATCATTTATTTTTTTTCAAACACCTTTCATTTTCATCGAAGATCTGCTCTGAATTTAAAATAAAAAAAATGCAATAAAACTGACATTATTTAATTAGAAAAGATTGTAATAGCTTTTGTAAATTCGTTCACTTAGCCGGAGTGTGTATTTAATATTAATCTAGGCATCAAACCTTCATTTAAAAATCCTATTAAATATAGCAGATCGATGATGTCTATTATATTTTTTGAATGTTTTTTCTAATTATCGTGTTAATTTATATATTTTTCTGACGGAAAGATTCTTACTGGACTGTCCACACTTTAAGCCAGTTCAGTTCAAATTTCAGGCTTTTGATAATAGTAATTATCAAGAATCACTTTATCTCAAAGTAAAATAATTTAAAACAGTGAATAATCAGTAAGAGTACTTATAACTTTAGAAGAGTCGTCCAAATTATACTGATATTATCAAAATCCATACAACGGCACTGTCATGTGATATCAAAACATTTAAAATTCTAAAAAAAATATTTGTTCGGGCATAATGTTCAAAAATGAAAAAAGTACTAATTTATCATATATCAAATGTAATAAAGTTGTCTAAAAATACAAATGAGAAACTGTCCTGGGTAAGACATTAAAGTACATCCACATCCTGGGTAAGACGATAAACTACGTCCAGCAGCAAGGCCTCTGATCAGGAGGTTTTGAGGAGCGCGGAACCATCTCTTAATTGCTGGTGTTCCCAGATCCACCCTGACCCAGGCGGTAGCACCTGTTAGGGGCCCAGCTATTGACAAATAGTTAACTATTGCCAGCAATACTTTTTTGAAAAAATTATTACCAGCAAAACAATTTTTAAGGAGAAAATAGTACCAGTAACATGATATGCCATAAAAATAAAATAAACCAAACCAATCTAAACCAAAGAATACATATTCTATTCATTCGAATCTATCCTAAAAATGTTGTCGGCATTAAATAACCCCATTAAATTGAGGTTGATATGCCCTAAAACAAAATAAACCAAAGCAAAGAAACGAGAAAAGTCATGGAAAAAGCGAAAGAATACGCAACATAAAAAAGGTCGCCCAGTATTTTCACTGGCTAAGGAAAATTAAAGTAGATCTTCCAAGCATAAATATTCTTCGTGATATTAAATCAAACAAGTATATGAACAGAGAAGGTAAAAATGTGACACCGAAATTCGTAGGCACATTCGTATAACGAAATATACTTTCTAATATCTAAGTACAATCAAACAGAAACCTTTCTTTAGAAACATAAAAAAAAAATAAGCGTGGTGAAGTGATGTAATGTCAGTTCTACTATATGACTGATTTCTGAACAGGAGGCAACAGAAAGGTGAACGTCCTGGGTATGACGGTAAACTACATCCGCGTCCTGGGTATGACGGTAAACTACATCAGCGTCCTGGGTATGGCGATAAACTGCATCCAACAGCAAGGTCTCAGATAATGTTTTCAGAAAAATAATGTTGCCAGCTCTAAGTTTTTGAAACAATAATGTTGCCAGCTCTAAGTTTTTTTTTTTTTGGTAAAAGAGTAATGTTGCCAGCTATACCTTTTTCATTCCATACAAAATAGGCATTTAAAATTTATATAAACTGGATTTGGCATTAAATAACCCACAGTGGTTGATATGCCATAAAACCCAAACAAACAAACTAACAGGAAGGTGATTGTATATAATAATGACGGTAATAGCGTAGAACCATCGAATGATCAATGAGTAGTTCTAAAAAATAGAAATAAAAAGGTCAATTTTACTGAGAATTAGAAAATGAGAGCTGAAATTTCTCGGACAACTAATGTAGATGGAGGGCCTAGAAATTTTGACACTCGTAGGGATATCAAATCCAAACCGGACAGGAGGGGGTAACGGGACATCTACTGACTGGTTTGTTTAAATGGATAAGGTGAATGGGTGTGAGAGAATTGGCAGAATGACAATCAATACTAAGAACAACATAAGACAGGCGATTGAAATTGACATTGCAAATCCAACAGAAGTCTATCCACTGGTGACTTTAGCATTGGGACCATGCAGTCAGAATCCACAAAAAATAAATAAATAAATAAGAAGAAAGATGATTACTCATGCAATAAATTCAATTGTGTGAGAATACAATTCTCACACAAAATACTAAAATTTAAAGGAGGAAGTTAATACAAGAAAGCTAACTATCGGTGAAATGTTTTAATGATTTAAGCAGGTTCAGAATTCTAAACATTGCAAAAATATGCATGAACTACCAACAAACTTCAAAACGAAACAACTCTCTCGGCAATGACGAAAGTACACTATTCCCGCTCACGAAAAAAGATTCACAGTGCTTCAGAAACTAGGCGACATGCACAAACGGTTAATATCATGCAACTAACCAGCACATCTGTGTCAATGAATGGCATATTTGGTGTATGTGATCTCAGTCCCCCCCCCCAAAAAAAAGAACATGATCAGAACTCATAAGTGACATGCCTGGTATGACAAACGGGCATTTATTATTATTTGTGTATTTTCTTGGATAATGTCCTTAATATATGGGAACTAATGCAGAGAGAACCTGGCCATAACTATTAGCCTTATGTACCGTCCAATTTTCCTCTGGCTCTAATTGTTCAAATTTCGAATTATTCTTGCATTTCCTAAGAGGCTTTCTTTCTGAAACGTTTCCATGGGGTAATCAATGACAATTCTCCCAATTTATCTATTTCTGGTTTATTCGTTTCTGACAAGCAGTCGCTAGATTACGACCTGGCCAACTACACTGAATAATGGAGTATATGCCGCGCGCGATATCATTGCAAATGATTCCAACCCGATTCACACCATTATTTACATCATTGCTAATTGAAATTAAACTCGTAATTGAAGTATATCTTAGGGCTATTAACAAACAATGTTTCTAGCGAGACACCATTATTATTATTATTATTATTATTATTATTATTATTATTATTATTATTATTATTATTATCTTTGATTTCTGGTGTATACTCATTTCTTTCCGGGTCCCAACCAGAGACTCAAGGTCAGTAATAGCATCATGACATTTTTCACTGGGCTTTTTTAAGGAAAGCAAAATACTTAAGATCCCACATATTTTACATAGATTAACCTCTTCGTAATGGTGCGGGCTGTACTTTTGAGTACAATTTTTGTATTCTTTAAGGTATTGCTGTCAGGAAACACTTCAATGAGCCTATTGGAATCTTTTTCAAACAACCCGAGTGCATTTCCTTGTTGCTGATGTCATCATGTGTCACATCTTTAAGATTTCAATTTCAAGGACCTTGTATTTTGATAGTTTTTTGAAGATCTTCAAAGATACATTAGAGGCTACTGGGATTGCCGTGTCAATAAGAAGTCACATTTCGTCTTTGCCGTCTTTGGTCACGTTGTTTGGCCGATAGGCTTTGATTGTTCTGTCTGTGCGTATTGTGTAGTCCCATAAAATCTAATTCTACCAATCTAAACCAAAGAATACATATTCTATTCATTCGAATCTATCCTAAAAATGTTGTCGGCATTAAATAACCCCATTAAATTGAGGTTGATATGCCCTAAAACAAAATAAACCAAAGCAAAGAAACGAGAAAAGTCATGGAAAAAGCGAAAGAATACGCAACATAAAAAAGGTCGCCCAGTATTTTCACTGGCTAAGGAAAATTAAAGTAGATCTTCCAAGCATAAATATTCTTCGTGATATTAAATCAAACAAGTATATGAACAGAGAAGGTAAAAATGTAACACCGAAATTCGTAGGCACATTCGTATAACGAAATATACTTTCTAATATCTAAGTACAATCAAACAGAAACCTTTCTTTAGAAACATAAAAAAAAAATAAGCGTGGTGAAGTGATGTAATGTCAGTTCTACTATATGACTGATTTCTGAACAGGAGGCAACAGAAAGGTGAACGTCCTGGGTATGACGGTAAACTACATCCGCGTCCTGGGTATGACGGTAAACTACATCAGCGTCCTGGGTATGGCGATAAACTGCATCCAACAGCAAGGTCTCAGATAATGTTTTCAGAAAAATAATGTTGCCAGCTCTAAGTTTTTGAAACAATAATGTTGCCAGCTCTAAGTTTTTTTTTTTTTTGGTAAAAGAGTAATGTTGCCAGCTATACCTTTTTTATTCCATACAAAATAGGCATTTAAAATTTATATAAACTGGATTTGGCATTAAATAATAAGTGGTTGATATGCCATAAAACCCAAACAAACAAACAAACTAACAGGAAGGTGATTGTATATAATAATGACGGTAATAGCGTAGAACCATCGAATGATCAATGAGTAGTTCTAAAAAAATAGAAATAAAAAGGTCAATTTTACTGAGAATTAGAAAATGAGAGCTGAAATTTCTCGGACAACTAATGTAGATGGAGGGCCTAGAAATTTTGACATATATGGGAACTAATGCAGAGAGAACCTGGCCATAACTATTAGCCTTATGTACCGTCCAATTTTCCTCTGGCTCTAATTGTTCAAATTTCGAATTATTCTTGCATTTCCTAAGAGGCTTTCTTTCTGAAACGTTTCCACGGGGTAATCAATGACAATTCTCCCAATTTATCTATTTCTGGTTTATTCGTTTCTGACAAGCAGTCGCTAGATTACGACCTGGCCAACTACACTGAATAATGGAGTATATGCCGCGCGCGATATCATTGCAAATGATTCCAACCCGATTCACACCACTATTTACATCATTGCTAATTGAAATTAAACTCGTAATTGAAGTATATCTTAAGGCTATTAACAAACAATGTTTCTAGCGAGACACCATTATTATTATTATTATTATTATTATTATTATTATTATTATTATTATCTTTGATTTCTGGTGTATACTCATTTCTTTCCGGGTCCCAACCAGAGACTCAAGGTCAATAATGGCATCATGACATTTTTCACTGGGCTTTTTTAAGGAAAGCAAAATACTTAAGATCCCACATATTTTACATAGATTAACCTCTTCGTAATGGTGCGGGCTGTACTTTTGAGTACAATTTTTGTATTCTTTAAGGTATTGCTGTCAGGAAACACTTCAATGAGCCTATTGGAATCTTTTTCAAACAACCCGAGTGCATTTCCTTGTTGCTGATGTCATCACGTGTCACATCTTTAAGATTTCAATTTCAAGGACCTTGTATTTTGATAGTTTTTTGAAGATCTTCAAAGATACATT
The DNA here is from genome assembly GCA_963932145.1 of Acanthosepion lycidas. Lineage (NCBI taxonomy): Eukaryota > Metazoa > Mollusca > Cephalopoda > Sepiida > Sepiidae > Acanthosepion > Acanthosepion lycidas. Next base: position 128,534,098 of record OZ010582.1, read on the forward strand.
AGAGGCTACTGGGATTGCCGTGTCAATAAGAAGTCACATTTCGTCTTTGCCGTCTCTGGTCACGTTGTTTGGCCGATAGGCTTTGATTGTTCTGTCTGTGCGTATTGTGTAGTCCCATAAAATTGTTACAGCTTCAATCTCTTATAACAGGATTTATATTCAGTGGGTGCCAATAGCGTGGAACCTGATACAAGATGATCAATTGTTCCTGGATATTTATCACAGAAACTGCAAGTTAGCAAGAATTGTACAGCAAGACTAAAACATTTGGGTTCAGCCTTTAACCATTCACTACGTAACCACTGAAGAGTACAGTGTTTTTTTCTGTATAGGTTGTTTTGGACAGGTAGAGGATTAACCAAGAAGAGGCTTGCCATTATTTTTCTATCTGCTCGATAACCTTTGCTTTCTTTTTGAAGTTTTTGCAGCTGTAGTAGGTGTATTATGTTTTACTTGCATTTTTTCAACTACTTGAAACTCCATTTTGAACTTGCTCCAAATATTCTCCAAAAATCTCTGTACTTTTTCAGTAGATGGTGGCTTTTGACATCTATAACTTTTTTTCCCAGTTTAACTGAAAAAAGTCTTAAGGTGCGTTTGGAATATTTTATTTTGCCGATAGAACCCAGAACGCTTTTTTGTATCGTCTTATCCTCTCTTCCTTTAACTTTAGTTTCTGTTTATTATTAACTTGATTGGTAGAATTTTATTTGGTAATTTAACTTATATTACCGCTTGATCTTCTTCGATTTACGTGTTGGCGTTTTTATCTCATTTAGTACTGATCACTCACATCTGATTTCCTTTATTTCTCATTATTATTATTATTATTGTTGTTGTCGTTGTTGTTGTTGTTCCATTTAATAATTGTTATTTTTTAGATTTGGGTGGATAATCTATTCATGCCCCTTTTATATCATTAGGAGTTTCAGATGATTTCCTTATAGACTTTTAATCACAGCATTTATATATACTTGACTATTACTGATACCGGAGTTTAATTTATATTAATATTTGCTACATTAATCGCATAAATTCTCCATTATTATCCTCAATCTTATTTTATTACTAATTCTTATTCATTGAAGCTTTTTTTTTATCACAACACTCTTTTTCGATAAATTTATCATTATTATTATTTAATTATATTTTACGCATATTATGCGTTTTATCACAATATTTTACTTCAATAGCCTCTTCATTATTACGAATATTTGATTACTAGTTTATACATTTTACCAATATTCTATTAGTTATAGTTCTTTGGGGAACATCATTGTCATATTTTAATTCTTTGGGTTCATTAGTGTCTCAGTTAGTTAATCAGTTTCTTTGTACGTTACGCACTGTCAATAAATCATAAATAATGGACTATTTGATTGCCTGGAAAGATTGAAAAGACTTATCAGAGAGGATATTTGTTTTCAAAGAATGAAAGAAAGAAAGAATTGAAGAAAGAAAGAAAGAAAGAAAGAAAGAAAAGGAAAATAAAGTTGGTATTAACACTTATATATCTTGAACTGAAGTGAAATGGAAAAAAAACATTATCAATTTTAAATCTTTACATTTCAACACGCTTCTTTAAATATGACCTGCTTTTATATTTATTGCAATTTATACAGTTATTTCAATTTTTGTTAAAATTGTTAAGCTAAAATGTGATAGAATATGGGAATTTAAACGATTATTTTATAGTCGTGAAACTCACAACGAGATTCTGTAATCATTTACTTAAGAATTAAGATTCGTTAGAAAATTAAAACAGAAAAACCGTAAATTTTTTCTACGTGTGTGGTTGTACACTTTTGAATAATACGGAGGTTCGATTCTCTTTATGTTTTATCAACATAGTGAGACGAATTTAGGTTCGGTTAGCCTAAATTACTCTCACTATGTTGATAAAACATAAAGAGAATCGAACCTCCTTATTATTGAGAGATTATTGGTAGAATTCTGTTCATTTATTTCGGAACAGTGACTTTAATATATCAAAAGGATTAGAGACAGTGTATCGACAAAAAAAACAACAGAGATATTCTTATGAATTTTATTTCTCTTCATCCAGTAAGTCGATAAAACAGGTTATTTCCAGGATTACGATAGTTTAGGTTTTCTTTCAGGGCTAAATTTTCGACTTTTACTGTAACTTAGAGAGTGGCCCCTAAAATCTAACATAGTTGTAATGATATAACACAAGTCATGACAAAACCCCAGGTTATATATTTGTGGACTCTCCCGTCGTATTCGACGTATGAGGGTTAAGCAACTCAGTTCCTAGGAAACAGACACCAGCACATATGATTTCATTATAGTGGTGGTGGCTTTGTGCAAAAGCAGCCAAACTTTTTGAAGGGCCGAATACAGAGACCTGGTGCACTACGTGCCACATGGTCTCCAAACAACCGTCCTCAGGTTATGAATACATAGTTGTCTTTCTCCTAGACTAGCTGCAATCCAAGGCTATAGAATCCAGTCTGTCCTGCTATTTAACCATGGCTGGCGGCGCGGGAAGAAGAGGATTCATAACTTTTAGCACGTCAGTGAATGTAATTATGATTTCTCAATCCAAGCCGCTACCCACTACTCCATTGTGCCTCCCACATATATATATATATATATATATATATATATATATATATATATATATATATATATATGTGTGTGTGTGTGTGTGTGTGTGTGTGTGTGTGTGTGTGTATTTTGAACTATAAAAAATATTGAGAAATTAAAATTTTCAGACACACTGAGTTGTATATTAATATTATTTGTTTTATTATCTCAATTAGGTTCCTCGACTAGTTTCGACCAACATGGCCATCATCAGGAGAAGAAAATTGCTGCTTGTTAGTAGCAGCGAACTACAGGAATGAATGACTTTCTGAAGAAAATGAATTTTATCTGTATTTTTTTCATTTGTTGTTTTTCTAACGTTAATTTTGATCAGTCTTTGTGTTGGTCGAACGGCCTCTTTTAAGTTGTTTTTAAGATAAGAGGCTGGAGAGATTCATGCGACTAAGAATTCTTTTGGTCATTTTGACAGTTTTATTAGTTCTTGGATTGTGTATGATGTGTGTAAGTCTATATATTAGTGTGGGTGTGTGTATAAGTGTGAAACCTCAACACCTTCGCAAGCATGTCTCTCTTGTGTGGGTGAGAAATATGGTAGGGCTTGATTTATGGGTTTATATATATATATATATATATATATATATATATATATATATATATATATATATAGAGAGAGAGAGAGAGAGAGAGAGAGAGATAGATAGATAGATAGATAGATAGATAGATACAATGCGTTCTGCTTGATTATGCAAAGTTAATTTTTACTTAAAAATATACAAGTTAACCAATATATTCTGAAGAATAGGAGCTAAAGTGTTGTTGATAATATTTTATTATTTTGTCAATCATTTAAGTTGTCGAAATATACAAAACGGGCTTCTTTTTAATGATTTATGAACTTAAGCCCTAATTTAGTGCTCACTTTCATTATGCAAATGGAAAATAAAACAAGAAAAACACATTTTATACTAAATTTTATTAATTGAATTGTGGCGCATATGACAATACATCGTGTGTTCTAAGTCCTGCATTACATAATACATATGTATAGCATGTTAAACAAAACAAAACAAGTCTGTTAATCCGGCTACGAACAAACATGACATCCTCCATTCTTCAAAACCGTTATGAGGCGTCTGTCCACTGCTGACGTCAATGTTTCAGTTTCAGAAGGTTTGATTGATCGACAAGCACTTACAATTGCTTTCCACATGACTTCTAAGCTGGTGAATTCCTTGTTTTCAGCATTAATCCGCCTCTTGACTATAGACCACAAATTTTCTATTGGATTTAAATCAAGGCTGTTTGGAGGCCATACCATTAAATTTTGCCCTTGAACCCATAGTCTGATAGACAATTGGTGGTGCTTCTTGATCTATGCGCTGGAGCATTATCCTGCTGAAATATCAACGATCTTCTTTTCTGAATTGGTTGTTCATCAAGCCAGAGCAGAAAGGCATCTTCCAAAAGCCTACAATATGCATTTGAATTTAGCTTAAGCCCTTTGGCTACTTTCTGTGGGCCTATTAGTTCATTTCCACGGATCCCACCCCAAAACATCACTCCCCCGCTACCCTATTGTCGACGAATGCGTGCTCCTGCCGGTCGATCATTTAACACCCATCCAGATAACCACTCATCAGGCCAATCAAGGGTAGCACGGCACTCGTCGGTGAAAATCACATTGCTAAAATTGGTCTTCATGTAACTGTGTGCCCATTCAACTCTTTTCATCTTGTTTATTTTGCTCAATGGGGGCCTCTTGATGGGAATCTTCACTTTGGCAAGGTCTTGAGGATCTCGCAACGGGTAGTTTTACCAACTTTGGGTACTCCAGCGCTTTCGAATATTTTTTTACTAGTTTCATGCGGTTTCTTCGAGACTTCATATTTAATTTTACGAAGATCTCTGGTAGTTAACTTTCGCAAATGCGATCGTTTAGGTGTCTTTCTGCATGATTTACTGCCTAAGACGAATGCTTTGATTGGACAGTGGTCTCTATGTAACTTTTTTGAAATTTCTAGCGTTGATAGACCACTTCCAAGCATGCGAGTAATTTCAGCATGATCGTTTTCAGTAAGACCCTTTTTCTTACCCATATTAAGGATTTATATGGTGATTGCTTAATCAGACCGAACATTTTTCGCGAGAAATATCTTCTTAAAATATGCCTCTTTTAAGTGAATAATTATTAGGTTGGTGCTAAAATAATGACGTACTAATGTCGTTTTTTGAGGTATTTTTAACGTTAAAAACGACATTATTACGTCATTATTTTTGCACCAAACTAATGTAACCACATCAGCAGCCCCATTCTCGCAAGCAAAAAAAGAAAAAAAAAACAACAACAACAAATAAGTTTTGATTGGTCGAAATAAACTTTGTTTGGAAGGTAACATTTATGATACATTAATGATTAATCATAATCGCACCAAATATGTCACGAATTGAGGTTCCAGCCAAGCTTTTGAACAAATTATTTTCTATAAATATCGATTTATTCGAAGACAAAATAGAAAAAAAAATCATAATTCATTCGACATTCCTTCTGTTCTTTGTGTTTTTCAATAACTTCGTTTAAAATATTCGAATATTTGTACTACTTCAATTAGCGTTACCTTCACATATCTAGGGACGATGCACGAAATGTATACATATCACTCTACAGCAAAGGGATACAACACTCTTAATTCACACAAGGCTTTATTTTTCAAGCCATTTTAACCGTGATAAGGAATAGTTACTTCGATGCTTCCCTCACCGGAACAAAGAAACGGAAATAAACAGTGATGTTGGAATAGAGAAGGAAGGAAAGAAATATGACCCCAGAGCCCAATAACTTTCGGTCGAACATTGTAAACCTCGAATGGAAGAAGGAAATGAAACGCAGAAAAAAAATCAAAAAAAATATATCGTATAAAGAAAAGAAACGGTTTGCAGACAGAACATTAGAGAGGTCCTCAATATTGCAACCATTTTTCACACATTTTATTGATTATGTTTTTTAGGATAATCCGTCTCCACTCTCCCTGATACTTTATAGCCGGCTTGCCTAAATAATATAGTTCTTTCTCTCTCTCTGTCTGTCTGTCTGTCTGTCTATATATCTATCTATCTATCTTTCTATCTTATGACTATTACTAATAATATTACAAGGTTCAGTCTGGCATGTTTATTCATAAAGTAAGTACGTAAAATTTCGACTTTCATTTGACCGTGTGCCGAGGGCTTAGTGGGAAATCTCAGACTGTTGCTAAATCTGTCTGGTTTCGTTCCCGGCTTAAAGCAATCGGATGTCTAACCACACCAATGAACCGCGAAATAGTCTGTCTGCGGATGACTGTATATATAAATATATATATAATTAATTAAAGAATATAAAAAAAAAACTTGATATTCATTAATTATTAATAATTTTGTTCTGTCTTTTGACATTGAGCTCTCCCTGGATCTGTATCCTTCTGAAAATACCATAAGGAGTACCATATTGTAGCATTACTATATATATATATATATATATATATATATATATATATATATATATATATATATATATATATATATATAACTATACTCGTTTCGAAAAACCTTCGAATTTTTGATTTGCCAATAACGTTTATCTATCTATCTATCTATCTATCTATATACATACATATATATATATATATGTGCGTGTGCGTGTGTGTGCGCGCGTGTGTAATATATGATATAAAATAATGTTTTAAAAGGAGGTTAAAAACAGCCGCCCTTCGAAGGTGTAAACACTAAAAAGTGCTCAGTAAATCGGAAATGTTGAGCAAAAATATTTGCAAAAACACTAAAATTTAAACGTCCTTACTTCCCGGGATTTAACTGGAGGAGTATAATTAGAAAGGTGAAGCCGGACAAAGTTCATGGGAACTGCTGCTGACTGTGTCAAGAGAAGTTGGCTATCGCTACATATCCTAACAAGGATGTGCTGCTTGATGAGAGATCTGCGATTTTATCTAAATGCAAGCAATTATCTTTTGGGCATCAATGAACCCACATGAATGTGATTGAATAATATTTCCCTCCCACTTTCACCATTCTTTTTTACCTTCCAGTGTTCATATATAGAAGAGGAATCCACTAAACTTTTCATTCTTCTATTTGCCTAAGGAAAACTTGAGGTGAAACCCGGGTACTAAATTAGATTGCCTTTTCGTGTATATATATATATATATATATATATATATATATATATATATATATATATATATATATATATATATATATATATATAAATATGATGGATTCTCCCGTCGATTTCGACGTATGAGGTCCTGACAAATATCCCCGCTTACGGTTCTTATATATATATATATATATATATATATATATATATATATATATATATATATCAAAATGTGTGCTATATGAAGTTTTCCTTCTTTATAGCTTTTGTTTTGTTCTGTGTAGTGTTTATGTCAGTGTTGCTTGGAATTCATTATCTTTTAGGGGTGTTCCATAGTCTTTCTTAGCTTCTTTGAATATTGTTTTACTGGAGGAATTGTCAGAAATCCTGGTGTTAATTGATTGTGTTATCTACTTGAATATTGATAGCGAGTGTTTGAAAGATGTGTTTATATATATTATTATTATTATATATATATATTAGGTTGGTGCAAAAATAATGACGTAATAATGTCGTTTTTTGACCTATTTTTAACGTCAAAAAACGACATTATTACGTCATTATTTTTGCACCAACCTAACATATATATATATATATATATATATATATATATATATATTTTTTTTTTTCTGTGTGGTTTATATGTGCCTTTTCTTAGATTGAAGGTGACATCTAAAATAGCTAATTTATTTAGGCTTAGTTTCATGTCTAAGTGGAATTCCATATTTTTAGTTGTTCCACCTATTTACGCGTTAGATTCCTCATGCCTTCTTTTTTTCTTTTTCTCTTAAAGACATTTCTAATGTCACTTTCTGATTGTAGGTATTTCCCTGTTATTCTTATTTTTCATAAAACTTCCTCACTGCTCACATGTTCAGTCCATGGTATTCTCATCATTAGTTTGTAGAATTATGAAACTGTCGCTTCAGGGTTTTTTTTTCTTCAGATTCGATTTTAACAAGGAGATGCATTTCCCACCTTGAAATCATGTCTGAAGAAAATAGAAGAGCAATATCCGAAGTAGCAATGGAATAACCTAAGATGAAAGACAATGTTTTGAGTGAGAAGAATGTCTATTACTCTCTGTGCGATGACGTCTGCTTAAGAGATATAAAAAATGCCGATAGACGAGAAACCTGTAAAATCGGGCATAGATTTACATTAATTATTCTTGCATACGTCAGACAAATGTTTATTTTTACGGATTTTGAATTTAATCGCTGATAATAGAGACGGTATTAAAAATCTTGGCTTAACAAAGAAAGGAAATATATATATATATATATATATATATATATATATATATATATATATATATATATGCAAAATTATGCCTCGAATTGCATAGCATGAGTTAAGATAAAAAATAGAACTTTGTATCGCTTTTAGTGTAGGTTTTTCTAATTGATTCAATGCTCGATTGTACCTATTTAGCTCTATGCTAAAAAAAAAGGTTGTTCTAGTTACGTATACGTGTCAGTTTTCTTCCATAGGCAGTGCACAATAGCAACACAACCAATATAGAAGGCCTGTTCCATTAAACCTGACATGAATACATGCAGTATAAGCCGAAGTGAAGATGCTGAAAATGAATTATTGTAGGCTTTTTTTATAGTATAGGATACTTTTTAAATTATAATTAAAAAAAAGAAACCATGATTGGAATTTCATCGTAGAATTTTTATTCAATATTAATTTATAAGAATAAAGAAAAAAAAACAAAAAAAAAAAACAAGAAAAATAAATTTAAAAAAGGTTTTATTCCGTAAATTTACGATAATGCCAATTGAAATTGACAGAAAATCTTTCGTATTAAACGAAGAAAATCAATCCAGGGTTCAATTCTTACCTTAGCTCTTTAAATAAATAAATAAAGAATAAATAGTATTAAAAATCTGTTTTTATTTTTATGATTATTCCATAAAGTTATCATATTGACATAGAATATGTTTTATACTACAATTACATTAGAAAAGAAAGAAACCAAGCTACGATTTTTACCTTAGAATAAACTTCATTTTCTAAAGGAAAATTATTAAAACTTTTACATTTGTTGCTATATTAAATAAATAGTGTACGTTTCATTATTGAATTTTAAGACGGTAAAATTCGTTTTCCCCATTTTGATCGTATACAATTGTTTGAAAACTATTTTCTTTACAATAAATATTGATATGGTTATCAAATTGCATGTTTTAGTTTAATTATTCTGTAGTACTAAAGTTACAATATTGAGATTTTTCTGTACAGAAAATAAAGGACAAATTTAAAATTATTGTAGGAAAAATGTTACATGGAAAATTTAGATGAAAGGTTTGAAGTTTTCTTTTTGGTTGACTTGTTTCTATTATTATTATTGTTGTTGTTATTGTTGATGTTGTTGTTGTTGTTGTTGTTCCTAGCACAACAAAATACTCAAAAGAACATTTGAAGAGCTCTAGACTAGCATCATTTCTAATTTTTCAATAGTTTGACTCTCACCACAAGAGTCCACATGAAAGAAATGATCTTTATCTGCAAAAACACAAGGTTACATGAATGGCTAATTTCCTTTGATTTACTGAATGAAGAAAAGAAAGTTTTTTCTCAATTTACCAATGAATATTTAATTATAGATAACAGCATCTGTAATAGTACCATAGCAGAATCCGTCTTTTAATTGCCAGAAGACAGCTGTTTTTATCAGGTATTTTGATTCTCATTATCGCTTCTAGATATTAAATTCTTGCAACTACTGCATTTCATTTTATTAAAAACTCCATAGCAGCAGTAACCTGCTACATATAATATAACAGGAACAACTTCTTTGCATTCATTAATATCTTCATCTATTAAATCTATTTTAAATTCATAAGTAACTAAATTTCAGATCAAATATGAAGAAAAATGTTCTAGATTTCATGATTGGATGTAGATATACGTTTGAATGTTTTGCAGGACTGAAAAAGAAAGATCTGACTGACTTTCGTTCCCCTTCCACTTTATCCTATTTAGTTTGTAATTTCTTCAAATCAATACTTTGACTATTAAATGGCAGGCTCAATCTTAAATCTGACATCATTCTGATTTTTTCTCAGAATCAACAATTCTATGTATAGATATATTATATTGGCCGCCGCTAAGTTTTCGGTACTTGCCAAATCTATCTTCAAGGTGTTCTGCTTGAAATTTACCAGCAAATGCATACATTAATTCCAATTCTTCTACGCAATATTTGATCAATTTTAGTATTGCATAAGTGGTAAGTTGAAAAGCTGTGCAGTCTTTATTTGTTAGCATCCCATTATTTCTAGGAATGTTATTGAAAGATTCTAACCAGTTGCAGAATACATTGAGAAATATAAAATTATCATGATCTGTGCATTAGCATGTTTATTGTTGTACCGCCAACTTTTATATGGAGTCTTTACATTCAGTATTGTTTATGTATTCTGAAAAGTTAGACAAACATTTCTGATTCCCTAAGGCCAGCAACAACGGAATAGCGAATTGCTTAAAAATTTGCAAAACCGATGAAACATTTTGCCTCTTTAAACTAATGGGAGAAAAATTCTTTGAGGTCAATTTATAGAAATATTTTTAAAAATGGCTGAGATTCTAGACTATGAAGAATCTGTAAAATAGAAAGTGATACACTTTGGATATTATCTAAATAACAATTTCGATTAAGTTTGAAGAACAAGATGTATTTGCATTTTTTTGAGCAAACCAGTTGTTTCTAATACATTTCAGTATATGAACTGATTCAAATATGAAGAAAAAAGTTCTAGATTTTATAACTGGATGTAGATATACGTTTGAAAGTTTTGCAGGACTAAAAAAGAAATATATAGCTGACTAATTTATTGCATTATTATCTGTTATGACTGATATTGCTGCAAAGCCTATCTCTTCTAGACTAATTATTACACGTTTGAATAAATTCTCAGCTTCAATACATTTGGCTGGTATAATATACAAAACCACCTTATATCTTAAAAATACACTGATAGGCATAAAACACTTGCACTTGCAGACTCATTGCTGTTGTTGGCTTATCCGACAACATTATTAAATTTATAATGAAAATAAGGTTTTAGTTGAATTTCATCTACAAGTAAAGGTACTGTAATATCTTTTTCCTCCAGTAAGTTAAACTTATTTATCATATACATAAGAAAATTGTTAGCATATTATTCAATTATAGGATTCATATAGGTTGTATAGGTTTGTCATTTGATGGCTGAAAAAATAAAGTAAAATTATATTTTTTGTGTCTCGTAAGAGTTTATAAACTCTAGGAGAGCAGTTATACCATTGTAGCCTTCTTTGTCGGTTTGCTCCATACCTAATCCCTGCGGCTGATCCTTGAGTTGATCTCTTCGATCTAAGCTTTGCCTCATCCCACATTCTTTTTGATTTTAATCATAAGCCTAGCAAGTATCAAATCATTCACAGGAATCGTTGTACTGGTTTGATCTAGGAAGATTTAAGTCACTAGTAAAAAAAATAATTCGCATAAAATAAAATCTTTTTATATAGTTCTTTGTACAGAGCTTGGTTAATTCTTGGTATTAAAAAAATTATTAGTACTTCATGCAGAAAATATCGACCCTTCCCACTTCATAAGTTCAAAGAAACAATTCCGGTGGTTCAGATATGTCTGAACAAGTGTTCAGGCAAAAGGCTTCTGTCGGAGGCATTTTTCAGGCAGGAAGTCATATGAGATCAGGTGAAGCGGTCGTCTCTCGTCCGGTGTCTGGGCCAACTCTGACTCGGCCGCTCGATCATCTGCTTATATTGACCTTCGCCCAAAACCGACATGGGGCCTGACGAGGTTTGGGGTCCTGGAGATTCCCCTAATTGCCAAAAATAGCCAGTTTTTGTGTGGCCCAGGGAGATTAATTTCATGCCCAAGTTTTAGGAGATCCCTTCTTCCATGAGTACTCCCCACAGGATATTGATCCGCCTTAACACCCCACTCCTCATACCAATACGCATACCAAGAGGTGAAGGCAATTCCTCTACTTCCTTTGGTGTTCTACCTAGGCATTTCACTACGGTTGTCACTTTAACCAATCCGATATCTAGATTGTATGAGCGAGCAGGCGTGGCTTAACTTCAATTATTAATTTTAATTATCGCTCAAAATTTTCAGCAACAATATTTCCTCCCCAACAAACCCCGTTATCCCTTCGGACATTCACAAGGTGTCCCCATGACAGCATTTTCGGCAGTTTCAACCCGTGACACTTGTTGACATGTGTCAAAAAAATTATAACAATTTTCCAACCTTGCTTTGTGTCGCCAATATTTATCTCAAAATCGACTTTTTCTTACCGGGTCTTGTCTTAGAAATAATTACATAAAGTGGCTTTCCAAAAACAAGGGTGTCTCCATTTCAACCTTAAACCGTCATGGTGTCAGATTATCCAGATGGCTTTCCTTCCGACTAAAATCTCCAAAATAACAATAAAGCCACTCCATCCCCAGCTACCCTCCATTCCAGACTTAGTCATTAGGGGCCTTCATATCTCTATTCTTTGGTCGACGTGCTGACAACTTCGGCTATATGGTTTTTGTAAACAAAAAAAATCAACCCTCTGAATTCATCATCTCTCGGTATGTTTATCGATCCATCCTTTAACCACTTAGTTTATCAAACAGCAATGAAGAAAAAAAAACATTATTTCTGCTAAATAAGGAAACTTACTCTATATCATTAATTTTAACTGCTCATATATAAATTGAATTGCAGAGAAATATTTAAATGAGGATTCTTACACTAATAAGAGAAAGGACATTATCAAATATAATACAGAAATCAGACTTTGCGGTTTGGTTAACATTAATCTATGTCCATTTTTTATATTTTCAATAATACTTTTTAAAGTATTTGTGTCACTAACATGATCAGAAATATGATACTCCCTTATAGTACTAATTTCCACATCACCACAGAAAATATGCACTGCAAAATCAGGTCCATTTAAAACAGATTAACTGAAGTTTGGTTATGGAGATTTGTAGATGCGACATATAATGAATCTCTTTCTGCATCATACTCCAATAATTTCTATCCACGTAATTTATTTTTGCTTCTATATCATTAGTATTGTGGAATTTCCTCTACTCTTTGTATTCCAAGTCATCAACAATAATTTCTATTAATTTTATTTTAAGGTCAGATTTCCCTAGTTAAATTTTTATGGACTCTCGTGACTTTCTATGGCGGGGTAGGGAAAGTAAATAAAAGAGACGTTTTGGTAAAATTTTAAGGTTTGCATCTACATGATTGCTTTCTTAAGGCTAACACTAATTTTGGTAGCAATTTTCTTATGGAATACTAATGATCAGGACGAAAATGCAATTCACATACCTAACAAATGAATTAAAAGTATAATCGCACACTATTTTAAAACCCTTGAAAAAATCTAAGATGGTAAAACTAAGCTGTCCATATTTGTAATTGAACATTTCATTTATTGATAACAGAATGAGTTTTAAAGGTGTTCGAAAATTCAGGAACAAGATTCAAAACCATTTGGAAATACTAAACACATAGGCAAAGCATTTAGAAATACTAAACACATAGTCAAAACCATTTAGAAATACTAAACACATAGGCAAAATTATATGTAAATTAACCAAATTTTAAGTTAACACAGGGATACACACCCTTCTGCAAATTAATTGAAACAAAACGTTTAATTCCGTTATTATTTAAGATTGTTTAGTATTTTCCCAATGAAACATGACCTAACTCATATATTAGTACTTAGTATGACAATTCCACGAATTCGTTCCTTGCAGACTGACCACAGATTCTCGATTGGATTTAAATCCGGAGAGTTTCCGGGCCAGTCTATAGTATTTTGATTTTCTCACTCATAAGGACTGGGACACATAATGAGGAAGGAGGGCCTTGTCAGTGTGTTCGTGCAGAGTTTCAGTTTTCGTATGCTTTTTTGGAGTAACATCCATCGCAGACAATGACCGTGGGACAAATAATCGACAGTTGAGAGAATAGCGTCTGAGCTTGATAAAAATCTGATGCAATCACAGATGAAACAATATTTTTCTAGGCCAAGCAAATTTTAACATACACTTGGAAAGCAAATTCATATTACTGCACACCACTGCAAATGACCTAACGAGAGACAAAATCGAAATCAATTACACCCTATCACAAAAGTGGGGGTCTAAAACTGACCAAATGGTGAAAGAAAGGAAATTAAAGCAGTTGTTTCAATTAATTTGCACAATGGTGTATGTAGACTCTTATGGAAATATTTGTTTACAAATAAAAAATTCAAAGGTTTGTATTTATATGTTTATGAGAAATTATCATGAAAATTTCCTTTAATTATTTAAGTAACGAAAATGTTATTAGAAAATGATATTTAATAATTTCAGCCACAGAATTCAACACATTTTTAACTGTGTAAGCTACCTCATTACTTTGTTCTAATGTATCGTGAATTATAAAGTCATGAAATTAATTTAATTACAGTAGAAGATACGAGGCAGTCAGTGGAAAATTGAAATGGGACACACTAAGAGACGCTTTAGTGACTTCAGCAAACGATATCATCCCAAAGGCGAGAAGACGAAGAAGAAAAAACGAATGATGACTGATGAAAGAAAGAAGACAGAAAACTCTGCCAGGAACTGATTACAAAATATGACGCAATGAAATAAGGACCAAATGCAGGCACGCCAAAGAAGTGTGGCCAAATGAAAAATGTGCAGAAACAGAAAGATAGAGTACTACGAACAGAAGAGACATGCACAAAGAAATAAAGCAACTAACAGGACAGAAGACATGCTCATCAAAAGGCTGCTTAAAATCAAAGGATGGAACACTCACACTAGTGAAAGAAAAAAAATCTTCAACCCTTGAACGAATATACTGGTGAGCTCTTCCACAACGAAAAGAACAACCAGCAATACACAGAACCATTGACGGACTTGCAATTCTGAAAACCGAAGTAAAAGCAGCACTGCCCAAATTGAAGAGAAACAAGGCCGCAGGGCCAGACGGAATTGTAAGGGAAATGCTGACAGCCTTAGATAATTTTGGCATAGACAAGATCACAGAAATAATAAATGAAGTCTACAACAGTGGGGATATACCGTAAGGCCTCAGTAGATCAATCTTCATAGCAATGCCTAAGAAACCAGGTGCAAACGAATGTGAACTCCACCGAATATTAACGCAAATGAGCCACATGACAAAACTCATCATCCGTATTCTGATGAATAGAGCGCGCAGCCGACTCAGACCAGAGATAGGAGGAGATCGCTGCGGGTTCGTTAAAGACACCGGAACAAGGAATTCGCTATTCATGCTCAGAATGTTATCAAAAAGAGCGATACAAATGCAGATTGTATATGTGTGTATTTATGTTTCATAGACTATACAAAGGCTTTCGGCAAAATACGCCACAAGGATCTACTGGAACTGCTGAGAAACCATGATGTATTCGGGAAAGATATCAAAATAATCAAGAACCTATACTGGCAGTATACAACATTCATGCGCATAGAGAACGAGTTCTGCGAATATACAAAAATAGATAGGGGCATATAGCAATGATGCGTCTTCTCACCCGACCTGTTCAACGTATACAACGAGGCAATTCTGAGAGAATTGTAAACCCAGCCAATATTTAGCATTGGCGGCCACAACCTTAACATCATATGATACGCAGATATCATAGTACTGATAGCAGATACAGAAGAGAAATTACAAAATCTCCTACAGAAGGTATCGATGGAGAGTGAAAAGAAAGGACTAAGCATAAACTACAAGAAGACAGAATGCATAGTCAGTAAGTAATTTGATTTGCAGGTCGGGAACACTAGGTGCGGAAGTTTAAATGCGACATTGACATTCGTAAAGTTATTGGGATGGCCAAGGACGCATTTCAAAAGCTGGGCAGCGTATTGCGAGACAGGAGGATTTCTTTGGTAAAAAAGAAAAGAATACTAAGCTATTACGTGTCATCTGTATTTCTTTACGGAGGCGAATGTTGGTCGATATCCTCAAAGAAGAAGTGTCTAGAGGCGACAGAGATGTGGTTCTACAGAAGGATGCTAAGGATATCATGGACCTAGCCTGTGAGCAACGATGAGGGCTTAGAGCGGATGCAAACAAGGAGGAGGCTTATACTTAACATCGGGAAGAGGCAGCTGAAGTTCCTGGGACACATAATGAGGAAGGAGGGCCTGGAGAATGTGATACTCACAGGTCGAATAGAAGGAAAGAGAAACAAGGGAAATACCACATGACATACCGAGCGGCCTTAAGCAAGTGGATGATAGAAAGTGGTCGTTGTAGGGGGCAGAGGGAAGGAACTTGTTGAGAGCTTAAAGGGATAGAGAGAAGTGGAGAGCCATCATCGCCTACGTCCTAAAATGAGACGGCACATAGAAAGAAAGAAAAAGAATCCCTGACAACCGAACTAAAAAGGCCTGCCGGATGTGAGGAATTTGTTACAAAGTCCGGATATAAGATGTTATGTTTAGATTAAAATAACAGACCTGGAATCTTCAATGTTTTATAGTAAACTAAAATAAGCTAATGGTGAGTGAAATATAACGGAATTGATTTTAAGGAAAAAGAAATTATGTAATGTTAATGAAAGTTCATTAAATTACGTATGCCACGTATGCAAAACAAATAAGATAACGAGGATGTTTTAATACCTGTTGCATGAATCTTTCTCATCTAATGTTATTCTCAACATTCGTTGTTCATTTTGCTTTTTTCTTGAAATTTTTTAAACGGAATACACTTGTTAACTCTGCGTGCGTTATTGCAATCGTCATAACTAAATAGTGACTTTCTTTCCATAAATTTGACAACCTTTTCAATAACATTTTTCAATTTCAGTCATGTTTTCACCACAATCATGTTTTTTTTTTTATTTCCTTGTTCATTGTGACAGTGTAAACGCAGGAGAGTAGTTATATATCATAATTTCCAATGTTGAACTCAGCCATTAGTTACAGTGAACCTTCACCAACTTCTAGCCTGTTTAAAATTTCCAGTTATTGTGCTAACACCAATGTTGTACTTTTCCTCTTATTCTCATCATCTTTCGCACCTATACAAACTATTAGGTTGAAATAAACATAAGCAATTATCCAAATTAATTTTCCTAAAAAACAGTAATTTCACATCAGTTACATGGAACCCAAATAGTTCAAATATACAAATCAAAATCATAGCCGGATACGCGGGATTCCAGATATGAGAGATTCCGGATATGAGGGATTCCGGATATGAGGGATTCAACTGTATTAAGTGTCAATGTTTTGTTTTGTTTTTAGAAATAATATAAAAGAACACTATTTACATTATTCTGACTATTGTCCTCGTCTTTGAAGTCATATTTTATTACAACGTTTTGGCCGTTGTACGCTAGGGCCTTCTTCAGGTGTTTAGAATGTCGAAATGAACCCTTTATTTCGCTCCCTGGGGTGGACTGTTTTAGATCCACGTGCCATGTTTAATATATGTCAGTCATCAGTTATCTCCTGATAACTGATAACTGACATCCAAGTTCTCCACTGCCTTAATCGGGTATTAAACTCACACTATTTGGGCCCAGTCACTGGATCTATCCAACGTCTTTATCCACTGCACCATGTGTACTTGGGGACAGCTGTGTATGAATTTCTGGGTATTATTAACCTAATGTCTAAGTAACCGTTTTTTACCAGTGCTCATATTGCAATTTTTTGTTATTATCGCTTTTCTCTGACACTCCTTATTACTGGTTCCCATATTGTATTCATTTCTATGCTTGATCGGCTCAGGAGATTTTGTGGCTTACCATATGTGCTGATTCCTTAAGTTTACGAATTTTCCAAAGGCGTTCTTTGTCTATGATCTCCCACAGAGGGCGGTGATCTCCCTTTCCTCTCCATATGTGGTCAGCCACGCCTGATGTTTCCACTCCCCCTCGTGTAACAGCTTTCTGGTATTCTTGAAGCCTTACCTTATTGAGCAGCCTGTCTCCCCTTTATATTTCTTTCAGCAGCTTCACAGGATATAGTACTCACAGTCTTTAGTCATGTTTTCCTCTATATAAAAGAAAATGATATGAAAAAAATTACTCACTTTAAGTTTGCTATTTTTTGTGAAAATATTAGATATCATCTATCCATGCATCTGATAAATCCTTATCTTTTGGAAGTTAAATAAATTCACATTTGGTACATTTTTTTTTAAATTTCTTTTGAGACAGCACAGACATGTCTTTTTTTGACATGTTTTTTGTAAATTATTTTAGTGAAAATACTTACAAAATATTTATAAACAGATAAAAATCAATATAGTGACGTCAGGACATAACACCCCCACCAATCGAACAAGCCTTATATCTAGGGGTCGGATGAGTGTAGACTAACCGGAGTTACTTATCTTGTTGACGAATGTCTGTCTTGAAGGGAGAATTCTCCCTCACTTAGATACTATGAAAAAGCGATCTCGCCGTGCCTCACCATTCAAGCTCCATAAAAGCCTCTTTAATCTTATCACTCTCTCAAGTAGTTTAACATTTTGACAAGGGTTGTAAAATGTTTTAAAAACCGGTTAGAAATGTGTCGCTCTCAAAGAATGTGTTTCCGGGTAAACAATCATTACCCTTCTCTCAGTCAAACCATGTCAATGATAGTCACTGTTCAGAAAATGAGCGCTTCTATGTCTTGATATGAAACTACTCCAAATAAATGTCTAGAAATTGGTGTCTTTAGAGATATGGGACGGATTTATTTTATTTTTCCTATTTTTATTGTCTATTTTTTTTCTGCAAATGAATTCTCTCTAAATTGAATGAAAATAAATCTAAAAATGAAAATCCTTTTCGCTTTCTCAGAATTTCTTTTACTTTCTCTAGTTTTCGCATGTTAATCCAGTTTGAGTCAAAGTAGCGAGAATATCTTTCGAAGTCAGAGTTGTTAATGTTTTCTTAGAAGATTATTAATTTTCTCAGTTATTTTATTGTTGTTGTTTTTGTTCCTTAATGGTTTTGATTAAATTTCCGGAAACCACATCGAAAGGCTAAGGTCCGAGTAAGAAAACCGATACTCCAGTAGAACTCATATCATCGAATTTCATTGGTTAACAGTCTTCTCTCGCTTGATCAAGTACGACTGAAAATTCAATCACCAACGGTTGCTCCATACATTCGGTCTCGTGCCAAATTTGGGCTATACTTAGAAAATCACCATGGAAGACATTCTTTATTGTCAAAGGCTTCGTTACCTTTCGAAACAGAACTTTCAAATCACTGTAAAGTTTGAGGAAATTCACATCAAACAGAATACATTGTCCATTTATCAAAAGGTTGTTTGATTGAATTGTTTTTTTTATTTACAGTTTATCAAATCTTTATAGGTTAATTAAAACCGAAACATATTCTGGATTGTAAAAATAATTCTTTTTTTGTGACTGAATATTACATTAAGAATTTTTCTTTTACATAATGATTTTTCAGCATACAATTCCTCATGGATTCGTACTTTTCCGACGTGTATTTGCGTAAGTGAATGTAATGGACCTTATTAAGATTTGAAAGCGATACTCCGAT
The DNA here is from genome assembly GCA_963932145.1 of Acanthosepion lycidas. NCBI lineage: Eukaryota > Metazoa > Mollusca > Cephalopoda > Sepiida > Sepiidae > Acanthosepion > Acanthosepion lycidas. The sequence continues at coordinate 128,553,403 of OZ010582.1, forward strand.
TTTCCATTCAGGGATGCCCTCCATGCACCAACCGCGCATCCGTTGATGATGATACACGGCATTTTGAACATTGCAAGTAAAACAGTTTCGTGCTCGTCTTCACTTATACTTTCCTCCATTAAATACTTTAGAGAAACATTTTTTTTTCATTGATTTTACATTCTTATATATTTTAATACAAGTGACCGGAAAAAAAATGAACGCCGAAGAAAAAAAAAACAAAAAAACAAAAGAAACATTTCAGACGCTAATTCTGACTTAATCTATTTTCACTGCTAAAGTATTTTAGCGGAGGATGGAAAATCCGATGGCACATTTGGATAGCGAAAGTTGCCTTTCAAAAGCTAAGCGTAGCATGTATAAAAAGGAAAATTTCATTTGGAAAAAAGAAGAGAACTGAATTATTATGCAATATAGGTCCTCTTCTATAGCGGTGATGCTGAACAATCTTATCACAGATGAAGAAGTGACTTGAGGCAGCAAAAGGTTGTTCTACAGAAGGATACTGAGAATATCATAGATTGTACATGTTATCAAAGATGACTTCAGGGAAAATGGAATCAAAATAGAGGTATACACCTTGAATCAGACATAGTTTACATTTCCAGGGCATATGATGAGGAAAGAGGGCTTGGTAAATTTTACACTTACAGGACATATTAAAGGGAAGTGTAACAAAGGAAAACAGTGAGTAACATACCTAACAATTTGCGTAAATGGTTGACAACAAGGATTAACAGCGATATCAAAAAGAAAAGAAAATAAACTTGCCTAGAATAACAAGAAACTGTGGAGAACACTGACAGTCAACGTGCTGATGGAACGCATAACATCAAACAAGAAGAATTGTACGAGGTGTGATCGAAAAGTATCTGGAAGGTTGCTATAGTAACATAGTAAGCATGGTAAAGCCACTTAAAACATATTCGCCTTGAATTCTGTTCATACACACTATTATAATCTTCCCGATCACTTTCGTTGTTTATAGGAGTATTTGGGAGGAAAGTGTGTAGCGTGTGGTCGTATCACCACACTGCATCGGTTTTATCTGTATGCCATGGTTTGTGCAGCAGTTTTCGCCCAAGAAAAACATTTTCCAGGTCCGAAAACTACCGTATTCTTCAGATCTCCCCACTTACGATTTTCTATTTCCAAAAATAAAATCCCACTTCAAGACGCCTCTGAAATCAACGAGAATGCGACGAGGCAGCTGCTCACCACCTCAAAAAAGTAGTTCCAGGAATGCTTCCATCAATTGAAATGACGCTAGATAAAGTGTGTGGCTGCAAAAGGGGACTACTTCGAAGGAGATTAAATGCCGAATTGATATGTGCTAGAGTTTTCTTTTTATAGCACCGGTGCGGATACATTTTTATTAGAATTCGTACATACCTTCCTCTGTAAATTGTGCATCAGGCTCTAAAGGAAATAAGTTTTAAATAAAGTTTCATTCGTTTTCAAAGATCAAAGCGGAAATGAGTATTAAAACTCCAGAGAACAAGATGCTTGCCCTTAATACTTTTCTTTTTCTAAGGATATATTTGAATCCTAGAGGCCAAGTTCAGCTTCTGAAAATCAGATTTCACTGTTCCTGTGCATCTTCGAATTTCTTTGTTGCATATTCTGTCTTTTGTTATTACACTCGTCAGATAATTACATTTCCGCACACCCGTAATGTCAGTAACACCTTTAGCTCTACCTGTAGATAACAACCAGGCATTCAGCTCTCTTGCAGTTAATCATTTTTTTTCTTTTTACTTTCCCTGACTACCTTTTCTTTCACTCACTAGAACAGTATGTGGTTCTTTAAGAAGACAACAGTTAATGTCTGAAAACGGACTTTTTTTACCATATATTTAGGTACGTGAAAAATTGCAACTGCGTCCTCAGTTTCATTTTTGCAAATAAGAAAATATAAAGTGAAATTTCATTGGTTCAAAACCCTATTCTTTTGACGGTATATATTCATGAGAAAAACAATCGAAAAAGAGAAAAGAAAGCATACGATAGTTTCTTAATTATTTATAATTTTAACCAAAGAGAAAAATAGCATAACAACATTCAAATAATCCATTCCTCATCTTTGATATTTATTCGTCAGTGTTAGTAGCTTTAATTAAACTATTATTCTATACTCACTACCTATGTAACCTACACACATATTGGAGACATCTTTTACATTTTCCTGTAGCTAGAAATGATGGGGATACTCTTAATTATAGCAAAGGTATATTTTCACAATGACTTAATCTCTTTTTCGTGAGTTCAGACGACAAAAGAAGAGTGATATTTGATTCATTTATCAAGAAAATATGTGCCGATTGCATTCGACCAATGTCTATCGGCCGGTTCACAATCTTCCTCAGGTCTTTTGAACAAGAGTAGATTTTTATCTCTTGTTTGACGTTCAGGATTGATTTCGTGTTCTTTCGAAAATCTTCTCATTCTCTTTTACTCCCAGCAGGCCCTGGCGTCTTGGTAAATTTATCGCATTACTTAGAGGTGAACTGATTAAATAATAAAGTAAGTAAATGATCAAAAAATCTTGTGTCTTTTTAACACTTCCGCTGCTAACTACGGAGATCTTCGTTTTTCTTATCTTGCTCAAGCTGGCTAAGTACGGAAACCTACGTTTTTTACATATGAGTGTCCCGTTGCGCCATCAATCGTAAAATACGGGAAATTCTAACTGTTCTCTCATGTAAATTATTAGTCAGCCTCGATTTTTCTCTACGTCATGGTAGTTTCGTATCTAATTTGAAAATATTCCTGTCGAAAATGTGGCTAGCATGAGGATGCTCCCAGCGCCCGTGACCGTATGTCCAAGGGCACGTAAAATTGATCCTGCCATTTGCCTGGTTGGTGGAGTGAAAGTTCGTGACTTGGTAGAAATTCCACCAACCAATAAGAAAAGGTACCCTTCCAAGCCATGCAGAGTCTGTAAAAAAGCTGGAAAACACTCAGAAACAAGGTACTTCTGCAAAAAGTGTGAAGTCCCACTCCACAAAGGACAATGTTTCAAAAGATATCATGTGTATAACCATTACTGATCTGGTAAGTCATTCCCAGGTATATCCATGAAAATGGAATGCTGTAAAACACACTGGTGCCAG
>OZ010582.1:128559015-128599015 GCA_963932145.1 Acanthosepion lycidas
TCTCATGTTTCAAAACAAGAGCCGAAAACTTCAAAATAATATTTGAATTAATTTGAGTTCAAGCGAAATTTTTTTGGGAATGACTTATTTCTGAAATTTACGAGTTTTAATAGTATAGTCAGAATTGAAATCATAAATTTCCATGGTAACATCAAGGGCAGATTGTTTAGAATAGGCAGGGGTGGGGTGTTAATAATTTGTATCAGTATAGAGTTACTTTCATAGATGCCGGGTCACGGTAAGGTGGAGGTGGCTAAATTTACGACGGAGGAAGTTTTCGCATAGTCTGGCTTGAGCGTCTACGGAGATTTATTTATTTATTTTTATTCTTTTATTATATCTCTTTATCAAAGGGATTTGTGTATATAAAAAGGCCCTAACGTTTGTTTTTTGACGACTTCATAAAGGGTTATCATATTTTATAGTGTATTTAAAACTATGTATATGGGCTATGGATTTTTAAATTTATTTTATTGTATGCGAGTTTTTAGCTAGTTATTCAGAGCGTAAGTTCGGTTGTGTCGGCAGAAAACCGTTAATTCTTGCCTGTTGTTTAATAGTTTTTTATTGTTTAGAAGCTTAATAATGTGTAGTTTTTCATGGAGGCACAAAGGGCATGGGTCATCGCAAATAAATCTCTATAGACTTGAGCGTCTATGGAGATTTATTTATTTTTTATAATTTTCCAAAATTATTAACAGGACTAGAACTTGCAAAATTGCGATGACCCATGCTATGCGAAAACTTCCTCCGTCGTAAATTTAGCCACCCCCACCTTACCGTGACCCGGCATCTATGAAAGTAACTCTATACTGATACAAATTATTAACACCTCACCCCTGCCTATTCTAAACAATCTGCCCTTGATGTTACCATGGAAATTTTTGATTTCAATTCTGACTATACTATTAAAACTCGTAAATTTCAGAAATAAGTCATTCCCAAAAAAATTCGCTTGAAGATGGAACAGAGCCTACTTTAACTCAAGTTAATTCAAATATTATTTTGAAGTTTTCGGCTCTTGTTTTGAAACATGAGACCTCTTATCTAGCGAGTTGGAATCATATTTTTAAATAAATAATTATATTTATGCTCTACTTTCGTATCGAGCACTATTTTTTTTTTTAAATAATAACAAAAATACTAAGGAACTTTGGATTATTTACTAAACCAGTTTCTTTCCTGTTTTCTACAATATTTTCACACACACACACACACACACACACACACATATATATATATATATATATATATATATATATAAGTGACAATGAAGTCAAAAGTGTTGTGAGCGACTGGCTGAGACATCAGTGGCAAAGATTTTTATGCTGAGGGAATACGAAAGCTTGAGCACAGATGGGAAAAGTGTATGACAGTGCTGGGAGACTACGTTGAAAAATAAAAAAAGTAAGCTTCTATCTGTATTAGAAGTCTTTATACCGAAAAATTCACCTTATTTATTGAATGACCCTCGGTATATTGTATAAGGAAAACTACTATCGTTAAATTGGGCAGCAGTGAAACTTTACAGAACATGAACGAACATAGTATTTCATAAGATAATTGACTGAAACGAAAATATAGAATGACGACAATTTACCTATCGCACCCTGTATATAATCACTTACACACTTATAAATACACACACTTTTTTTTATATTCATTGTTGCGTTTTCTTACATATTTCTAAATGTTCTTCTTTTTTTTTGCCTTTTGCCTTTCTTATTACTTCTGTCCGCCCATTCTTCTGTTTCCAGCTTCAGTTCGGTTTCATCATCTGCATTTGGGATCATAATTGCTTTTTTGGTTGAGGGCTTTCTGACCATTCCGTCTTATTCCTTTAAGCGCAAATAATCTATTCCTTTAAGCGCAAATACGTTTCACACCTTTTTCAATATCTTTGAAGGCTTTCCACTTTCTCTCCAACGGAACATCTCTACATTGCACTGAAGGGGCAAAATGACATCTGCGGCTTCGACCTACGTAACAAGAAACGTGAATTCACATCGGATTCTCTTGTTTTGTGTCAGATCGGATTATTCACTCCTTTCACCGACTTTTACCTTTTTTTTTTTTTTACTTGCCGTTTTATTTCGAAATATATTTTGTGAACGAGTAGGCTTACTTTACCTGGATCTTCCTGAGCGCTTAATTGAAAACAACTTCCTGTGTAGTTTTGCACTGATTTCAAGTTTCTTCTCGTTCCTTAACCTAATTCGTTTTCCTTTAACATTCTCCGTTTGATTTCTTTATTATTCACTTGTATTTTCTCTTTTATCCACTTCACATAGTAAAGTGATTTTCTAAGCGTCGCTTGGACGTGGACAAGGCTGAATGTATGAAGCATCGAACTCATTAATCAATCGTAATTGTTCTACCGAGACAAGCGTGATGGCCATTACACCACGTCGATATTTAACACTACAGGATTTACTATTTGTTTTGGTTGCATTTAACTACCCACAATTCTTTCGTTTTTACAAAATTCTGTTCCCTACTTTTTTTTTTTAATATTTTCCCTTTTTTCTTGTCAGTCTGTTTTTATTCTCTTATTCCTTTTTATCCTTTTTCTTCCTGTCTCTTATTTTCCTCCCCTTTATTTCTTCATTTACCCTCTTTCTATCTGTCCATCACCGCTCTCTATCTGTCCATCACCTCCCTCTTTGTACTGTACCTAAAGTTATTTCGAATCTCCGTAAAACAACATGAACAAATGTACGCCTTCTCGTTATGGAATTACTACTCTTCTGTGTTCAATCATTAAGAGAAATCTCAGTTTTTTGAAGCAGCGCCTTTGCAAGATCATTTCAATAGTTGAATCATTAGTGTATGTAATAATATAGCTGCTTTATCTAAATTTATATTGCAGTAAGTGTAAGAGAGACAAGAGTATCAAAATAGAACTTGTATTGAATATAATTCAGTATACTACAAGACTGGTCAATAGAATGAAAACCAGAAATCGAATGGGTTGATTTCAAATTATTATCATTTGTGTATGTTATGTTTCCTGCTTTGTGTCCTACATCCAAACTATGGTGCTTAGGCACTATTGGAGAATTGTCCTTTAAATGATAGCACTTTTCTTAGTATATGAGGTGTTCCTAGTAGGGAAATCTGGGAAACTTGTATGTTGATGTTTCTTGAGACAATGTTAGTAAAACTGTTCATTCCTTTTTCTCACGAGGCCCAGAGATCTGATTACTATTGGTACAATCTCAGGCTTTATTCCCCACATACTGTTAATCTCGATCTCCTTGTATTTAGACAATTATTCGATAATTTTCATGGAGGAATTTCTCACATATTGTACAGTTATGTCAATAAGCATACACTTACTGAATTTCTTGTCTTTTTTGATGGCTTTTATTTCCCTGTCTGTTTCATCCTGAGATAATAAAGTCGACATTTTCATAATATTTTTCGAATAACCTACATTTCGAGTTAGTTCCATCCTTGATTATGTGACAGTCATAGGATCTGGTTGTGAATCTTTGGTCTTGAGCTGTAATAATTAGGCCTACAATCTCAGCTTTCAACCCAGTGCTCCTCAGCCATTGATATGTTTCTATTCGTCCACATCTGCTTCTTTCTTTCTTTTAGATATTTACCACGCAACGGCTTGTCCTCCCAGCTTTCTTTTGTAATTTTATTTGGCCAAATTGTTTCGTTTTCTTTTTTACTCGTTTAGCCTATATGGTATTCGTTTCGTCTTTGATTACTCGGGTTTCAGCTATATTAAGCTTTTTTTTTTTTTGAAGAGTAAAGCTTCTTTGTTGATGGAGTGAATTTGGTGTTTTACTATTTTTAGGAGAGGGTCATTGAATTCTATGAGGTATGCTACCAATCCAACTGTTGTAGTTTTAAGAGTTAGCTCAACTTGGATTAGACCTCAGTCTCCTAAAGCTCTTGATACTTAGAGCCTATCAACATTTGATTCCGGTGATGCATCATTTGGGTAAACATTTTCCTGGTCTTGGCGTCCAATCTTTTAATGTCATTCAACTTTAATTTAATTATGTTGAAGCTTTATATTACTACGGCTATAGACAAAGTGTTGATAGCCTTCATTTTATGAGCCACATTATGTTCGCTTTCTAGTTTCAAACGCATTCTCCTATAATATTCTTTTATGATCTTTTTTTCATTATTGTGTTCCGTCTCTTTCATTAATTCCTAAGTATCTGTATGCACTATCATGGTCTAGTTCCTTCATCTTGTTGATACCAAGGTCTGTTATTATTTAATATTAGTATTTAATTTCAATGTTTATTAATATTATTATTATTATTATTATTATTATTATTATTATTATTATTATTATAATGAATTAATTAATTAATTAAATTTCACAGCAGTGATACGTTATCATTCGTATAAAATCTAAAGTTTATTAACCGAATATTAAATTTTTCTTTTTCCATTAAATTTTTTGACAATTTCGTTAAAAGGCGTAGTAATGGTAGCAACAATAATAATATTTTTTTTAATTATCTAACAAACAATCTGATTAAAGTGTGCAGTCGCAACAAGAGTAAAGAAATCACTTTTTACATAATTATACATATATAATATAGTATTTAATTTATAAATATATAATGTATTATTTATAAAGGATTTCTTTTGGTCAATAGGAGTTGATATGCTCATCTATCGTCCGGCCCGAACTTCTTCCATTTCTTATGTACAGGAGTTGAGGTTCATCCCTTTTTTTCCTGTTCAGGATATGGTTTACTTTTTTTCATTCTACTACCCGACCCACTGTGATTTAACTGTCTTAATGTTTTGGTGATCTGACTAACTAGTGGCCCTGACTTTATATTGTGGGGGTACCGGGTTGGCAGTTTGTTGGCTGCTGCTTCCAACTGGAAGGAATCAGAAAGTTTGGTAGCGCTTAGAGAGGCTGCACTGATGAACCGTCGCATAATATCGGGGTATTTGTAGGGCCATGTCGAGCATGGAGAGGTGTCACTTCGTGGATGTCGGTTGAGCCACACTGAGGCCACGCTATGCTCTGTTCTCAGTCATATTCTGGCTGGTTTGTATTACCGTCGACGATAGATAGTGACAATTACGCTGGTCTTTTCTCACTCACCTCAAAATGAAATAAAACTAATCCAGGTGAAGAAAAATCATCTAACCGCTACTCAGCCTTTCTTTTACTAATATTTGTGGTATCCGCTCTGCCTTTTGATGCATAGAATCTTTCTCCTTGGAACGGTCACCAGATATATGCCCTCTGTGAACTTAAATTAAATTCTTGCACTGAATTCTTGGTTCCGGGCTATATTCCCCTTTGCCGTGATACTAGAATTCACATGCCTGACTTCGGTGTTCACATCCGTGATAATCGTCCGATTTTCAGCGAATTGTCTCTCGAGGCCCAACACTTTTCCTTCAGGTGCTTCAGTCTTTCATTACTAAACCCTGTTAGCTATTTCTTTTTCCTTTATCGCTGCTGCATTTTCCAAAGACTGCAGTATATTAGATATAATAGCTGACAGTTTAGAAAAGGTACTTTCCCTCCACCAATCTGCGAACATCTTTATCTTTGGTGACTTTAATGCTCAACATAACATGTGGCTTAACCATTCTAAAGGTTCTGGCTATGCCGGTGTTTAGACATTAATTTTTTCCATTACTCAATCCCTTATAAAAATCTAATCATTTCACTATCAAGACCGAGAACATGCTTATCTACTTGATTTATTTCTTACTTCTTTGCTCTTGCTAAGCTTCGCAACACTGTCCCTTTGGTAATACTTACCACTCCGTGGTAGCTATTTTTATATCGTTCCAATCCTCTATTAAAAACGAAACCCCTAATTACAAGATCTCTTTCCGTTAGCAGCATGCTAATTGTGAATGAATCAGTGATTCTTTTTTGTGACACCCCTTAGACTGATATCTTTAGGCTCCCAAATGAAAATTGCGCCACCGAAAGTCGGCATGGGTACATTCATCCCGTCATTGAAATACCAGGTGAAACCGTTTTCTTCTCCATGGTCCACACTAGCATACTCTACCGCTATAGCACACAGAAATCACTATTTTCGGTTATACAAGTCTGACGGCACTTTTCACAACATGCACATATACAGTGCTGCTTGCAATAACTGTAAGCGAGTCTTCGAAGGAACGAAGTCCCTGTTTGCCGAGAGAATGAGGCACCACATAGCCTCTAACGACATTGCCTCTCGCGATTCCTTGAAACTCTTTAATAGGGCAATAAATAAGTGCAAGGTCTCTATTCTTCACCTCTTCAAACAATATGTGCTATCATCCTCTCATGGTAAAGTTGAATACTTTGCCCGTAAGTTTTCTTCAAACTTTACTCATACGGAATATTGCTGCCTATGTTTCCTCTTAGAAGTGAGTCACTGTTTTGTGATGTTCGTATAACCCCTTCCATATTTAATGTTGTCATCTCTAACATAGATCCCTACAATGCATGTGGAGTTGATGGTATCCGCGTCATAGTCATTAAGGGTGCCCCCGATCTGGCTACTGTTCTCTCTAAATTTTATAATAAATGTCTCGCTGCCTCCTGCTTTGCTGCCTGCTGAAAATCGGTATCTGTTGTTTCAGTTGTTCAGAAACCTAGTGAACCGTCTGACCCTTCCATTTAACGGCCTACCAGCATTCTATCTCTTTCTAGGGAACTCCTAGAGTCCCTAATCGATTTCGAATTCTTTCATCATCTTCCATCGCAGGGGATTTTCTCCGACAAGTAATATAAGTTTCGTTTCACTAGGTTAATTGCTGATGGACTGACGATATTTACGGAAAGAGTTTATCATGCTCTAGATAAAGGCTGTTTGACAAGTTCTGGCATTCAGGTTTTCTCTACAAGCTGAAAAAGTTACGTTGTCTTCGAACACTTTTTTTTAACTGTACAGTTTTTCCTATCAAATCGTGATGTGAGAATTATCCTAAACGGCTCTCGTCTAGATCGTTTGGTGCTAATTTAGGTGGCCATCAGGGCTACTTTCCTTGACCTACACTATTTTTAATTTTCATGAATGACATTCCTGAGGACATCAGCTGTAAACTTGGTATATACACTGACGACATTACCATTTACTCCTGCCTCGATAGGAAGGCATATGATTCGGACAATATCAAAATGGCAGCCAATTTCCAAAACAACTTCATGTCTGTAGTTAACTTTGGCAATATATATATATATATATATATATATATATATATATATATATATATATATATATATATATATATATATATTAAATTTTAACGCCTCGAAATCTAAACTTATCTCCATTATTTATCCCGAGAGACCCCTTATTGCCTTCCATCAGCATAGCTGATGCTATCCCCCAGGAATGTGACCCGTGACGCCTCAGGTTCACGTTCGCTAGCTTTTGCTAGCTCAGCTGCTAAGAAAGTCGGTTCAATCTATAGGGCGAGACACTTTTTTTCTCTCCAGAATATATCTTACATATCTATAAGTCTGTAATTCTTCCAAGCCTAGAATATTGTTTCCACATACGTCTCTGTTATTTACCTTGAGCTCCTTGATAAGATCCAAAGAATAATATTATTGGTCCTGATCTGCTGGCTCAACTACAGGCCCTTTTCCACTGCCGTAAGTTTCCCTCTCGATATCTTTCCTATAAATAATTTCATGGTAATTATTCGAATGAGCTCTTCGCTATGGTACCCAGATTTTTGAATTTACACGCAGCATTAGACTGACGTCGAGATCACATCATTTTACAGTTGAGCTGGCTAGACCTAACCTTATGTTCTCTGCTAACATTTTCTTCTCTCCAACTTCTCGCTTGTGGAAATCCCTCCCGGTTCCATACAAAAGATTAAATGCAATGTAAATAGCTATCTACTGTCCACATGATTACTATCTTCTCTTTCTGCTCATCATTAAGGGCTCGCTTCCTAAATCATCCGCACTCTGTAACCCTTTGTAATTTAGTGGTATCACTGCCTTGCTTGGTTCCGATCAAAACATATCTGTGGGTGTGAAATCCTGACGGTCAGGGATCGTATTTATTGAAATTTAGACGTAAAATGGTGCAAAAACAAGTACAGATGCGACAATAGAGAAGGCAAGAGCTCTAATGTTGTCCGATGCTTCTTTTCCCAGGTTTCTTGCGTGTTGTGGCTTCATCAGGAAACAGTCACCATGTGAAGAGGATCCGTAGATTATCGATCTGCTGATAGACGTTCTCTCTATCCCCTCGTCTTGCTTCTTTCCAAAACCAACGCTTGCCAAAGAATTGCCGATAGTAAGCAACAATAAATAATGAAGCCTATATTAATAAGACAAAAGAGTCAAATGAGAACCAGAGCAAGGGACCCGTTAAGATCACTACGTCAGGGCAATCTTCATAGATAAACGACCTACAGGATTGATATTTTAAAGATGAAGAAGAGAATTGTAGTTACAGAAATTGGGTCTATATTTCTGAGATAAGTTATTATGAACACTATTTACATTATTCGGACTATTGTCCTCATTATTGTCGCCATATTTATTAGAACGTTTCGGCCGTTGTACGTTGTACGCGGCACAGGGAGCCAACTTTCCTTGCGGTGGACAAAGCAATTGACTCAATGTATTTGTTCCATCTCAGGTCAGCAGTCAACGTGAGACCGAGCAGCCGCAGAGAGTTGCTCTCGGGGAGTTGAGCGTCAGACATTCTAATGGAGGGCAGGGAAGGATCTCTGTGTTGATTTCCCCACGTTGCTCTCTTCTATCCATTTTCTATCTTTGAATTGTTTTTCGTTTATATCTTGTAATATTTATGGCTACTTTTTTCTCATTTAAACAAATTTCTCTACTCTCTTCACCACTAAATATCATTTTTGTTTATATTTTTCATCTATTATCCGTATCTTCATATTTATTATATATTTTTATTTTTTGTTGTTGCTTAGGCTGTAAATTTTGTGTGCACTCTGAACCAAACTCGCTGACATCATTAAATATCCTTTTTTTTTTTTGAAGACTGAATGTTTATTGGGTAGTACATTCAATTATCTGGAACGGGAAAGAGGCAATTTATTTCTCATAAGTCGATTAGCGTTTCATCAGAACGACTTTTTTTCACTACAGCTTCAGTGATTTGTGTGTTTCTTCATTAATGTGCGAGGCTGGAAAGGAAATAAAGGCGGTGCACACGTGAAAGGACGTGACATCATCCCAACTATCAAGAATTATCGAGAACGTACAATTCGGTATTAATGATACATCGTTAAAAACCAATCACTTCTTCAACAAAATGATATCCGTTTCTTTTATTTATTTATTGTGCAAAATTACAGGCATTTTCATAAAAAAAATCGCGTGAAGTCTGCTCTCTATTAATGTACATAACATTTAAAAAAAAAAAACCTTGCCATTTAAAAAAATAATTCTGAACGCAAATTACGTCTCATTTGTACAAGTTTTGGAAATAAAAGTGCAATCATGGTCATAATGTGTTCGCAAACAATAGCTGAGCCATATGCGATTGTGAGTGACTTTTGGGACTCATGTCTCAGTGATCGTTTTTTACCAGACCTCATAGAATTTCTTCTATATTTTTTCATTTATTTGTTTTTATTTTAATTATAAAAAATATAATATGACCTCCAGTAAAAAAAAAAAAAGAAAAAAGGTTACTGATACACATAAGGTTTACGCAGCCAAATTCAATCCCAGCGGAGTAAAACGTTGGTTTATTGATCCAAAAAGTGACTTGAACCAAGGGTTTGTAAGTTCAATTCCCGGCCTCTAGCGGAGAGAACAAAACTTGCGGAGTCATCAACGCTAATTAAAAAAAACCCTGAGATATCCAGAGGCATGAAATGTGGAATTAGAACAATCTAGAACCGTGTACTAAATGTCTGGTTCCGTTCGAAATTTCAACAAATATCACCTGAAGAAGAACGGAATTTACAACGACCGAACGGTCGTGAAAGTGGCAGTAAAAATGAGGATAACAGTCCGAACAATTTAAACAGTGTAAATATTATAAAAAAGTGTTCCTTAGAGAGAACCCTACGTTTTACTCAATATTATTGGAGTACAAACGTTGATATATATATATTTCTGAAATAAACGATCCATAGTGAAGGATAACAATGCTCGCCATTTGAGAAATTATTTGATTCTTATTGTCATACTTCATCTTTACAAGTGTTAGCTTAAACCAATCATGGAGTATTGCTGCTACAACTGGGATAAAGCTGCCCAATTTCTTATTTTCCAGCCTTGATAGAGTACAAAGACCTTTATGCAGCCTTGGTGTGGGTGGTGAAATACTTTCCACAGGCGCTAACACACATGCCTGTCACTGCTCTATCACTGTTTACGTGAGAAATGTTCTAACACAATAAATTATTTTGATTCAACCAATTTAAAATTTTAGACCTAAGACCCACCATTATGCCAGAACTGGACCACCTTCAAATATCCAGATTCCAATTTTATGGGTGAAACTCGAATCAGAACTCTTAACCTCTTCAAGTTATCTTAAGCTCTTCAAGAGTCAATATAACTTATATATTGAATTTTATAACACACACCTCATTTAATAACCATCTACCCTGAGAAGCTCTTGAGACATGTATTATTTTAGATAATTCGTAACCTGGGAATCAGTCTACAAACAATAAAGGAGATAACTTGTTTGTGTTCTTCATTTTATTCAGCTAGCTCATTTTGCGACGTTGTGATCATCAATTCCTTTCCTCTCACAGTTGTAGTTCATGGTGACTTTCAAGGCAGTATATTGCAATGGCGTAGCGCTTCTTTTTGCTCCGGGAATTTCGAGATTACGCCGTCAATCCTCTCAGTGATGGATTAGTTTTTGAAGTTACCTTATTCTAGCCTTTGCCTAAAGTGGCAGGACTTAAAGGGCAACAGGCGGTTTGAATTTAAAGTTCACTTCTAAATTGGTTGCCTAGACTCAGTTTCCTCTGCTTGTTTACCCATAGTTGAGCGGAGAAGAGATGATTCCTACTATTCCCAAGGTTATTAGCACGTAAGTGAATGTAATGAATTCAAACCCGACTCTACGATTCGTCACTCTGAGCTGCTAGCGATTACTTCACCGTATACTTTTATTATTGAAACTAAATATGTTCCTAGCAAGTAAATTTTACATCTTCTTTTTTAATGTGTTGTATTCCCTAGAATGTTCTGATTCGGATTTCTATAAACTAAATTTTACTAATGTTTATTGGAAATTCCAGAATTAATTCTATGACCGCAAATGATAATCATGACTTTGCCATAAAATTCAAGTTGAATAAGAAAAAAGTATGACAGTTGGCATTTCATCTTGTTATAAATTCACATTCTATTGCATTTAATCCGACAACTGTAAATTAATTGTCGAGATGATAGGGCTCACTTTTCATAGATTGCACAACATCGAAATTAGAGAAAAACTGTACCAACATACAGCAACGCAACCTTCACATAGAGAAAAATATCCAATGCTATCGTTCATTGCATTTAGAAGCTCATCCAGTGTGCATCCCGTGTCTTCAATCAGAGAAGTCAATGTATATCTTTGGTCGACCTTGTGTTCTTTTTCCATGGGATGATGGTATCCAAAGTAGACTAGTCTTCAGCTACTTCTTAGGTCTATGCCATAAAAATCAAGTTGAATTAAGAATAAAGTGTGACAGTTGGCATATCGTCCTGTTATAAATTCAAATTCTATGGCATTTAATCTGACAACTGTAATTTAAATCTATTGTCGAGATGATAGTGGTCATTTTTCATATATTGCACAATTTTAGTCAAGACAGGAGATAAAAAGAATTAGTATGGTCGTCTAATAATCCGAGAGGACTCATAGAGCATTGGATTTGAAGGGTCTAAAAGAGTAGGCTGAATAATTCATAGACTAGTTATGAAGGAGTGATGTTATAGCTGCGAAAATTTGCCCTCATTATTTTCAACTATTCTTATTAATCACTGCATTGTTTTTCCATCTCAACTAATATCTGATTGTTCAAAGAAGACTGTTTATCCGTTGGTAAAAAAGTCATCAACAGCAGATATGACGTCATCATCACTGCGATGCAGGTTCGCAGCGATATGTTTTTTTATGTTGAGAGACAGATGATAATCAAATACGCAGAATAGCGAGAATGATCAACCAGTTCGAAACGAAAGTCACAACAGCAAGTGTAATCAAGTAATTGTATCCTAGAGCATGTGGGTCAAACTGGCGGCCCACAAGCCGCATGCGGCCCTTTACATGCATCTTAGCGGCCCTCACAAAGTTTTCTTTAGTCGTAGTATATCGAGAATTTTGTCTATGTTAGTAATGCAAATTATTAAAAACAGTGAGATTTTTTAAGTTGGTATGATTAGATTGTTTATTCTATTGCAATGGTTTTTTTCTTTTCGAAAACCGACAATTTTTAACTTCCGATTAATTAAATGATCATCCTTCACAATTAAATAAGAGCAAATATAAAGTAAAAACGTTCGTAATTTTGTAATATTTTACCTTAAAAATGTCGAATTCTACTCCATTTCGTAAAAAGAGAAACTTATCTGAAGAAGGGGGTGTGTTTCAAGAAAAGTGGTAATTACAATACTTTTGTACCACTCTTAATGGAAAGATAAACTGTTTGATTTGTAACCACTGCATTGCGATGCCAAAAGAATATAATGTGAAAATACGTTATGAAAGAAACCATCAATCTTATGATAAATATGAAGGAGATATGCGTGTTTTAAAAGTGAAGGAATTCAGGATTAAGTTAACGCAGCAACAGTGTTGCTTTACAAAAATTCAGAAAGGCAATGTTAATTTTGTTACTGCAAGGTTTGAACTCTGCAAATTGATCGCCATCAGTGAAAAATCTTACAGTGAAGGAGATTTTATAAAGCGATGTCATTTAAAAAAGGCTGAAATTGTATGTCCAGAGAAGTCAGTTATTTCAAGACAGTTCATTAAGCAGGAAAACTGTTGCTGGACGGATTGATGAAATGGAACCTGATTTGAGTTGACAGTTAAAGACTTTATCATCAAGTTTTGAACAGTTTTCTATTGCTCTGGATAAGTTGGTTGAGATAGCTGGAATAGCATAGCTTGCCGTTTTTAACATGGCCTGTGGCAATGAATTTCAAAATTATGAAAGACTAATTGGACTGATCTCAATGCATGATATTACTGAATAATTCATCAACAGAACTTATGTTCTAAGATTTTAAAATTAGATCATATGTTCAGTTTTGTCATAAAAAACAGTGAACTATATCAGAGGTTGTGCTTTGCATCACTGTCAATTTAACCAGTTATTGGAAGACGTGAATAATCAGTTCACAAATATCTCACTCTACACAGAAGTTTGGTGGCTTTTATGTCACAAGGTACTGAAAAGATTTTTTATTGCGACACGAAATCGTTATGTTTATGGAGATGAAGTGTCAAAGGACAGATGAATTGAAAGATAAAAGCTGGCTCCAAGATCTAACTTTTTCAGTAGACATTACTACCCAGTTAAGTGACCTTATTTTGAAATTACAAGGTAAAGATAAGCTCATCACACAGTTATATGACGATATCAAGTGTTTCATTGCAAAATTAGCTTTGTTGAAGTCCCAGTTATCACATGAAAACTTGATTCATTTTCCTATGTACAAGGAGTTGAAAAAAAACTGCCAATACTGAGTCTATATTTATTTTTGCTAAGTACAGCAATTACCTGGAATTGCTGTCAAAGGAATTTCAGTGAAGATGTGACTTTTCATCCTGTGAAGATCAGTTTGCATTATTTTCAGTACCATTCACTTTGGATGTTGGCAGAGGAAAGTCTACAAATGGAACTATTGGAAATGCAGACTGACTCAGCACTCAAAGAAACGTAACTTGAAGTAGGGTTACCTGGATTTTTTTCATACCTTCCTAAAATATTTAAGAACTTCAGAAAATTTGCCACAAACATTATGACGATGTTTCGTTCCACATCTGTTTATGAGCAATTATTTTCGTTTATGAAGGCTACAAAAACGTCTCACAGAACCAGATTAACCGATGAAAATTTGTCATCATTGATCAAAGTGGGATCTACACAGACATTCCAACCTGATATATCGAGAATAGTTTTTCTAAAGCGATCTCAATCACCAGGACAACATAAAGACGATTAAATTGTACTACCTTGTATTGTATGTATTTTGTATTTAAAGTTTAGTTACCACTAGCTGTGATTAATGTAAGACTGTAAACAGGTGCGGCCATCGAGGTTGCAGATATGGCCGATGCGGCACTCCAATTGCCCTGAGTTTGACATGCCTGTCCTAGAGAATTGTTCTGATGAAACAAGACTACTTTCTTTAGATTTCATGGATGTTTAGTCTTGATAGCCTTCGTAACTGCCTCAACAATTTGTCTAACTCAGCGAGCGAAATAAAGGAGTCAGTTCGACATTCCAACCAACTGAAGAAGGCCGGGGCGTACAACGGCCAAAACATTGTGATAAATATGGCAACAAAAATGTGGACAATAATCCGAATAATGTAAATAATGTAGATAATACCTCATCTCAAAAATATAGCCAGATACTGAAAGGCCTAATTGTTGTTATAAATATGGCGACAAAGATGAGGACAATAGTCCGAATAATGTATATAGTTTACATAATACCACATCTCAGAAATATAGACAAATTCAATAGAAATTATTGTTGATCCGAATTCAGTTATTTGTGGCTATTTTACAAATAAACAAATAACACAATAAAAAAAAAATTCGACAAATACTGCTATAACTACTACCACTAATGCTACTAATAAAAATAAACAATGAATATTCTTCTTGATAAATCTTTAAAAATATTTTTTCGAGTTAAAAAGTTGTTCTGAATTATCTTCAATAGTTGAACGAATTTACTGTTAAGTTCTATTCGTCAGCCTGTTTCATTGCAAGATATATCTTCCTGTTCTTATTGAAAAATTATTTTTTCTGTCTTTCTTTTCAGCGAGACTGAACGACTCGAAAAGGAAGGGAACAGAAAAATGAAAACCATGAATAGAACGGCCATCTAAGAAAAAATAAGAAAAGCTGGATAATATTTTTTTTAACTGCAAAGGCAAGATGAAAGATTCTTTACTGTAATGAAACTATAAATAATAATATCTTGAAAACGTTAATTTTAAAATATAATATGTAAATAATATATTACAATAAATATCATTAAGTTGAAAGGCATCTGATAATGTAAGTTGTTGAAAAGACAGAATAAAGGAGAAAAATAGATAATGTTATAAGAAACGAAAGAAGTAATAAATAAACCTTGAAGCTTGGTGATGGAGAAAGAAAGAAAAAAGAAAATTTAGAAAAAAAGAAGTAATAAAGGCACATCTTCACGATAGAATGTTGTGCGAATGAAAGAGAATACATAAGATCAGAGGTAGGAAGCATGGTAATAATAAGAAGTAGGGTAATAAAAACAAGCAGGGTAATAATAAGAAACAGTGTAATAATAACAAGCAGGGTAATAATAAGAAACAGTGTAATAATAAGAAGCAAGGTAATAATAAGTAGCAATGTAATAATAAGAACCAGGATAATAATAAGAAACAGGATAATAATAAAAAGTAGGGTAATAATAAGGAGCATGATAATAATAAGAATCAATTGAAGAAAAAAACAGGCTCTAGAATTAAAGAAAAATGTTACGAAAAAAAGATAAAATAATGAAAGTAAGGTCAAAATAACAAAATTCAAATGTATAATAGACTTTAAAATCTTCCACATTTTCCAGCTAGTTAAAAAATTTGAAAGTAAGCAGAACCAAGAAAAGCAACAATTGACTGCATGAATTTTCAAATGATTTTCATCATTAAGCGTTATTCTTTCTTCGAATTACTTGAGAAAAACAGTCTTAGAAATAGATTGGCATCTAGGTTTCATCATTTTAAAGTTGAAAAGTCTTGATGTAACCGTAAGTTCTATGTTATGAATTTCTTCTACCGCACTTCTCGCTTCCGGTCACTTGTCTAACACTCAAGGTTTATCTATGAATGCATCGTGAATTTAGAATTTTTGTCTTCTTATTTCCTGTTTTTGCTTTAATTTTTCTCATATTCTTTCCCAATCACTAACCAATTAAATCTTAGAAACTTTATTCGGTTGCTTGCGATTAAAAGAATGCTAGGTCTCATCATTATATACTTGAAATTACCTGATGTAGCCGGAGGTTCTATGCTAACAGTTTCTCCTCTTGTAATTCTCGCTTGTGGAACTCTCTTCCCTTCTCTTGCTTTTCAATCAAATTTGAATACAACTAGAAATTGTTATCGTTCGTTTACTTAATTCCTGTTGTTTGATTTTTCTCCCCTTAAAAATTGTTTTTTCTGTTTCTCATGTTCTTTCAAAATAAATAACCCCTTGCGTCTTAGTTGCTTTATCTCATTTCAATGTTGAAATGGCCAGATTTAACCGGAGGTTTTATGGTAACAGTTTCTTCTCTCGTACTTCTCGTTTGCGTAACCCTCTTCCAGTTTCTTTCTTTCCACTCAAATTTTAAGGAAATCAGAATCGTTAGCTTTCGTCTTCTTAATTCGTGTTCTTTGATTCTTCACCCCTTATTAATTATTTTCTGTTTCTCATATTCTCTCAAAATCAGTAACCACTTGCCTTAGTAGCTTTATTCCCTTGCTTGCGGTGAAATAATTAAAAACTCTAGTTCTCATCACTTCAAAGTTGAAATGGCTAGATTTAACCGTTTTTTCTCGTACTTCTCGCTTGTGGAGCTCTCTTCCGGCCTCTTGCTTCCCCCTCACATTTTATCTTTAAAATTAAAGTGCAATGTCAATCGCTATTTTTGTCTTCTTAATTCCTGTCATTTGATCGTTTTCTCTTCTTAGTATTGTTCTTTGCCATCTTTTTGCGTCTTAGTAACTTTATTGTCTTTCTTGCGGTGAAATAATGACATAAGAATAACAGAAAATTGATTATATTCAATTTTGGCCCAAAAACATTAAAAAAAAAATATGTAATAGTATATTTAAGAAAAACTCGTCTGAGTTCATTCTATTATACACCCTTGTGAAAATTGACTGAAACAACCGCTATAAACCTTTCTTGCACTATACGGTCAGTTTTAGAACAACTGGTGAGACAAGGTATGATCGATTTCTAGTTTTTCCTCAGATTAGATCATTAGCAGTGGTGTGCAGTAATATGAATTTATTTTCGGGTGTATGAGGTTTCGTCTTAAAAATATTGCGTCATCAGTGATGTCATCAGATTTTAATTACGCTCAGAGGCTATTATCCCGACTATCCATTAGGTGTCTTACTGCCATTCTCTGCGATGGACGTTACTCCAAGGGCTTGTACGAAAATTGTAACGCTGCGTGAACACAATGGCAAGCCTTACCAGTGAGCAAATCAAAGTACTGGAGACTGGCCCGGAAACATTCCTGATTTACATCCAATCGAGAATCTTTAGCCAATCTTCAAGGAACGACTTCCTGGAATGGATACATGAAGTACTAACATGTGCTCTGGGTCATAACTCATGGAAACATACGAAAAAAGGTAAATAATAACGTAATTATTCGTTTCGTTTCAATTAATCGGCACAAGGAAGGGCGTATATGCTAATTATGTATAAGGAGCGATGTCTTGGAAAATATGTGTTCTATGAACAGCAGAAGTCCTGTTGTCTCAACACATCCAAAGTGGATACTACCGATAATAATCATTGTGGATACTATATTGTTTAACGCATTCTTTAGCTTTTGGGAAGTATTAGGTTGGTGCAAAAATAATGACGTAATAATGTCGTTTTTTGACGTATTTTTAACGTCAAAAACGACATTATTATGTCATTATTTGAAATGCGCCTTTATATTAGGTTGGTGCAAAAATAATATCGGTTTTTGACATAAAAACATATGCGAGAAAACGACATTATTTTTGCACCAACCTAATATTACTGTCACCTATTACGCCTTCTTTTATAACACAATTTCAGTTACATATCTGTCTTCTGACATTTCTATTTGATAGCTTACATCTTGTCTCTTCTTATTTCTTAACAACCATACATTCTGTCTTTTTCTTATAATTGATGGCTACTCATATCTTCTCTCTTCTTTACTACCATTTCTAGCACTTCCTGTAGTTTTCTTTCTATGTTTGTCATCAATACGATTACATCTGCATATTAGTTACCTGCATATGTTATTTAGCGAATTATTTTTATCACGATTATCTCATATATTATCACTAAGATTATTAAATCTTTATAAACCTTTAAAACACTATTGACTAAACTATTTATTAATTCGCATAAATAATTAATACCGCATTTATATTTTAACGCAGCATTGTTTATGAATAAGTCAGTGGCATAGCTAGTGTATTTGCAGCACAATGTGGACATCACTTTGCGCTCCTCCCCAGAAGTAATTCAATATTACAATACACATTAACCCCTTAAGATATATATATATATATATATATATATATATATATATATATATATATATATATATATATATATATATGTATATGAAATACACCCATCAATTTTTATCCATTTCTCAGAATCTAATGCCCGAATGAAACCCGTTTGATTTCCGTGTTTCGGTTAACTTGGTATTTATAACTCCTTATTGATAAATTATGAAATAAAAGTACAGTTGTATTTATTTATTTTTGCAAAAATAAAACTGGGGGTACGTTAAAAAATTCGAAGACGTTATTTCTTTTTTTACTAAATCGAAAAATGTACGAAATTAAAAGAAAGTGTTTTTGTTTATATACCCTCCGTTTTATTTAAAAAGAAAAACAAAAAAGAAAAAATATCACATTGTACATTTAATTCATAATTTATCTGTTTTTTTTTTATATTTATTTCAATTTTAACAAGGGAAGAGTCATAAATTAATTACAAAGTGAACAGAAACGCTTCGTTTTTCTTTTAAAGGTTAACAATGTAAAAAAACTGCAATTTCTTTTTAAATTATTTTTTTTACGTGGTTGAAGTTATTATTAGTAAAATACTAGACTAAGAATAAAAATCCGATAAAAATAATTTCACCTTTAGAAACTGAAATAAATGTTACCATAATTTTAATTCTTAGTCTATTTTACTTAATAAAACTTCAACTATCTAAACAAAAAATAAAACATTGCATTGTATTATTAGCGTTAAAAATTGTAAATTGAAAAAGTATCCATTTTTGGATTTAAATAAAGGCTCTACGCTTAAAACATATTACTTTTCAGGTTTCTTTTAAATTTCCGTTCGATATTTCCGGAAGGATTTAAATGCAGGTGAAATCTTTAAAGCATTAGAATTATTTCAATTTATTTATCTATTTTATAATTTATGAAAAGTAACGATTTTATATCCGTACTAAATCTAGGCCCATGATAAGATAAAAAAAAAAAAAAATTGGTTCCCTTATTTATAAATTTTTTCACTAACATTTTACAGACATGAAAAATTAAAATCAAAGAACTGACGCCAAAGACTGGACTCATATAGGTGTGAAAAAATTGTGCATTCACTAAATTCACTTAATTCAGCCCCACATCACACCTGCTAAATATGTTCAAATTTTGTTGACACCTTTTGCTTACATCTTGTAAGTAGGGTTTCTCCCCACAAGTTGACAGCGCGTTTTGGTGACATTTTTTATTTTTTATTGCTGTCTGTCTTTGAGTCAGCCATATCAAAGGCAAATTGGCTTCATTTGAAGCCTATCTTCTTCGTTATCGCTTTTTTAAATTATATGTTTATAGAGAGTGATAAACTATGTTTATGTATAAACTATATATATATATATATATATATATATATATATATATATATATATAAACAAAGAGAGAAGGAGAGAGATAGCGAAAGAGAGGGGGAGAGATTTATAGTATTGTTGCCAGTATTTCCTCTCAAATTAGTTTATATATATATATATACATATATATATATATATATATATATATATATATATATATATATATATATATATATATATATATAGTTTTAACATGTATATTTTACGACATTTTTTAAATTCTATACGTTCTTTTTATAGATACAAATATTTAAGTAAATGCTCTGTTTATAATAAACAGTATTAACGGCATTTACCGGCCTGAATGTCCGAGAAATTCTCATAGAATATATGCGTTCTTCGACAGGAATTGAACCTGTATCCTATACGGAGCCGTCATATAGCCTGACGTGCTTTTACTTAAAATAATTGTCGGACTTCGTCCATTATATGACCTCATTTGTTTACATTTGGATACGCATCGAACAAATATGAATGTACGAGAGAAAATCATGGAGAATTGTAGTTTAAAAACAGTACAGTTGACCTTGCCAATCGAAACGCTTCTCTGTGACTCAATAGGTTATTTTTGACTAATGGCTTTTGCATAGGGGAATTCCTCTATTATTTATCATTCAATGCGTTTGTAAAAAATAAGAACTATTAATCTTATAATATACGTATACTATTTATTGCATATATACCTGTTTTTTAATATCATTGATTCATTCCGATTATTCATGAACAAAACAAAAATTATGATAATAGTTACAATAAATGTTTCATTTAACAACGAAGTCTTAATCTCGATGTCCAGCGTAAAATATACGTGTATGTGCGTACGTATGTATGTGTGTATGTGCGTATGCGTGTGTCTATAATTAGATTTTAAATTTGTATTAATTTTAACCATATTTAGTTATCTAATTTTATGTTAATATTATTTCATCTGAACTCTTGGTTTAACCTTAGAAGTTTTAACAATTTATTAATCTCCCTTAGTCTGTAAGGGGTCTAGAGCAGTGGTTTCCAACCGACTGTAGCCATGCCACACTTTGGTATTTCTAATATTCTGGTACGTCCTCCTCCGTAATATTTAATTCTTACATATTCAAACTATTGCTGCAATTCACGTGAAGTAAGTTTAAAAGGCCATTAACTTGGTCTCCAAATAAGCACCAAAGAAAGAGAACAAAATTAAAAAACCCAAAAAGACAGTTAAATATACAACTTTTCCAAGCGTAGCTTAGATGTGGCACAAAGCCGAAATTAGGGGGGAGCCCAGTGAGGATCGATCTCACTATTCAGTCGTAATTGCGCGACCGAGAGAAGCTTGCTAACCAATTCACCACGTCGAGGTCCCCATTTATTTTCCAGGGGTTGCTCAGATGTGGCACAAGACCGATTGTATGGAGTAACCGTGAGGATTGAACTCGCTATACAGTCGCAATTGTTCTAGCGAGACAAGCTTGCCAACCATTTCACCACAACGAGAAGCCAAAGACTGTTAAATATATATAGTTTAAAGACATAATATAGAACTGAAAGGCAGCAATATAAAATATTTGAATGGAAGCTTATTCTGTAATAATCTTTTGTTCATTTTAATCATCAAATAATAATCCAAAATTAAATTTGGGCTCATTTGGTATAGCCGAGGGGTGACATCTTACGCATGCGCCACCAAAATCCTACCACAACCCACGTTGTAAATCATTGGTCTAGAGCTTTATTAGGCAAACTTTTAGATATATTGTGTTGTTAAGAGGTTAAGCGGAGTAGATACGTTCGCTTATCGCCCGGCCAGTACTTCGTCTATGTTTATTGCACAATAGTAGGGGTTTATCCCTTATTTCCTGTTTAATATGTGGTTTTCCGGTTCTTTCTTCCATGGCCTTAAGGACTTAACTGTCTTCATTTTGAATGATCTGCCTGTTATGTGACTGGGAATATATTCTCATTGGTTCACACCCTTCCGTTCAGCCGCTAGAGCCTAAAGGATTAATTTTTTCGGCTGGACAGATATGATAGTTTCGATTACAACAGGCGCCTATTTGTGCCAAATGGCAGTGATTGTCATCGTGGAGGTTCATTTTTCTTTTTACTGATGGAGTGAAACACTGTAAATCATCTAACAAGTTTGGTTCTCATGAATACTAGTGACTCTGTAATTGTATTTTTAAAGTATAAGCATTCTCTTCCTCCTCTTTTCACAAAATTTGTGGTGTTAACATCTTGCGATAATGCTGAATGTTTTGATCGAACATTGACTCATCTGGAGTATCTTTGCCTGACCTTCCATAGTCTTTATTAAGTGATATCCAAATAACTCCGTTCAAGCCTTCTGTTATCATCTCTAAATTAGATTTTCACAAAACAGGTGCACTTGATGGTATGTCTACAGTGATCCTTAAGAAATATGTTCTTGGGGTGGCTCTTGTTTTCCCTAAATTCCACAATAAATGCTTTGCTGTAGTGCCAGTCTTTCAGAAATCAGGCGAACCCTCTAATAGTTCTATCAGCCTGTTAGCCTTCTACCCTCTTTATACAAATTAATAGTGACTCTAATTAATTCTGGATTAAGCATCTTATCTGGCAAGGTCTTCTTTCATATAAGCAATATACCTTTCACTTCCTGTAGTCAATTACTATTATGGGATATTACCCATAATAATAATAATAATGGACTATTCCATACTTAATAAATACTGCGCCTCAGGAGTAGTTCAAGTCGAGTCAGTAGTTCAAGTCGAGTCAAGAGTCGAGTCAGAGGCAGTCCGAAACAGAGTCGCGTTCAGACAACTACTGCAAGACATTGGAATAGTGATACTGGTCGAGACTACATTGTTCTTTCTACTAAACCTGATTGTTCATACTAACACTTTCTACTTCTCTGTATATATTCCTGTTTGTAATATATCTGTGTTATTCCATACCTGTGTTCGAGTTCTTCTTTATTGGTTCTACCTTGGACTATCACCGTGGTACAAGGAACCGGACCATAACAATTACTGATGTATTAACGATTACTGGTTGAAAAAGTCTACAAAGATTTAAACTCGGGCAGTTGCTTTTGATATCTCGAAGTCATTCGGCAGAGTTTGGTACAATGATCTTTTTTACAACTGGAAATGCTATGGTATTTCTGGACGAATTTTAACTGATTTAGTCTTTCTTATCAAATCATGAAATGAAAATTATTTTCAATGGTCAATTTTCTAGATATTTCTGCATTATATGCAGATGTCCCCCAGGGTTATATATCTTTGAGCCTACATCTTTATTAGTTTTGAACAACGACCTTCCTGATGACATCAGTTCTCAAATTGGTATCTATGCTGATGACACAATACACGAAATCATAGGAGAAACCTTAAAGAATTTAAACAAAGCATTATTTAAACACAATATCGACCGTTTACAAATCAGCACACGGAATTCATTCGTTCTTGTTGCCCATATTTTGTGACCGTAGTTTTCTTAAATAATGATAAATAACAGAAGTTGAAAATTGCGCATTCTTTAAAATAGTTATAACATGATATCTGTATATCCCTCCGGAAGAATCCGGAAGAACAAATGATTTTCTAAGCGTAGATGTTAATGAGGCACAAGGCCGAAAGTATGGTGTACCCTGTGAGATTCGAATTCACTATTCAGTCGTAACTGACCTAGCAAGACAAGCTTTTAAACTATTACACAACGTCGAAGTGTCCATCGATTCGTAGAACCCATCCGGCGATCACATTCGGCACCTGTTTATATCTAGGTTCAGAAGTCAGTGATTGGGGTGTCACCAAAAATCTGCATGAGGTTCTCATATAGAGTCACTTAAGCGATTTCTTTCTTTTCCGACGTAGGATGAACGTGAAACGCTGTCGCTTGGCTTACCGGGTTAACTCGACATTTTCTTCGTTACAATATATTTAACTATACTAATAAAATACCAAATAAATGCTAACAAAATTTAGTATTGACCACCATGTTGCCATTTACTTATTATATCTAAAATTTTAATATATTATTGCAAAAGCAATTCATGTTTATTTTATATGATAACCATAGATATTAAGTAACCTTAGATGTTCTAACCTCCTGTTAGAGCAACGTTTGGTGTCAAGATCAAAAACAAGGATCCAGACAAAGTGCGACCAAACCCAAAGATCCCAAGGCGGAAAAAGCGAATGATAATTATAACACCGTTTGAACCAGCGGATGAAGAGGTCTACGCATAATGGACAATGCTATAAAAGGCGCTACTCAAAATGATAACCGAGTCAGCGGCGGTCTAATGCAGTTTCATAACTGGATCTTGCATGTCGCATTCCAAATAT
The DNA here is from genome assembly GCA_963932145.1 of Acanthosepion lycidas. Lineage (NCBI taxonomy): Eukaryota > Metazoa > Mollusca > Cephalopoda > Sepiida > Sepiidae > Acanthosepion > Acanthosepion lycidas. The sequence continues at coordinate 128,583,135 of OZ010582.1, forward strand.
GACGCAGAGGAAGGTCCTAAAATCGAGTGTGTGGATCACTTCCTGTCAAGTTGAGGTCCGTCTTAAACGAATTCATGCCATCGGCCGTCCCTCATTTCCTTACATGAAATTACATTGTTGATGCGAGAAACGCCCAACGACATGGCCGTACTACTCAAATTACAAGGTTATTTAATGAGATTGCTGTAACGGTGTAAAGGCAGAAGGAAGAGGAGCGTATTATATGTAGCATATCTAGGGTAGATAATAGTTGACTCTAAACCTGAAAAGGTTAAGATTTTAGTGATTGGAGAAGCTTTCTCTCGGGAGTCAGTTCCGTAAAGTACAGTGCTACTTGCTTTAACATATACAGTCCTATTGTCAGTATAATCTACCATTTCGGACCCTGAACTATCACTACTCACGATGAATGGATGTTCTCCCAGGTAGGCCCAGTGAATGGAGCGTTTATTGGGCCTTAAAAGGAACCTAGAGTTCAACTGAAGCTCGTACATTTCCAGGAAGTACCTGACTCCTCGTAATATCCTCTACTTTGACAAGAGCCATATCAAGCCGGAAATGGAGTACTGCTACCAAATATGGGCAGGAGCTAGCTAATCTCTGCTTTCCCCTCATAATGGAATCCAAAAATATATCTGCATCCTTGTGGGTAAATAATTATTTTCCACCCCACAACCTCATTCTCACAGCCGAAACGTCACAAACCTCTCACTGTTGTATCGTTATTTCAACTGAATCTTAACCGACGAATTACATTCCTTAGTTCCACCAGTTGTAACCTTCACAGCTAAGACCCACTCTGCTAGGCACTCTCATTTCATTCGTATTCCATTGGTGAGATGTCAGTTCCATTCGAGTAGCTTCTTCCACCGAACCTCTACTCTGTCGAAGCGACTCGCAAAGATGATGTTTTCCGAATTAATACAATCTTAACCTGCTGAAGTCTAGGATTAACCGTTATATGTGCCACATATCTGCCTAAATTTTGCCTCTTACTCCATAAACCTCTACATTGATTGGATCCCGAGCCTTGAGCATCACCTAAAAAACACTTTTTTCACATTTTTAAGAATTTTGCTAAAAATTCTTATTTTCTTGCTATCAGAGGAAAAGACACATTCACCAGTTTCTCAGTAACACTCTTAAACTTCCTTTGATGATCTCATAATGGCATACAAGGACAAATATTACTAAAACGAAAACGAGGTCTACACAGGCTAACTAAACAAAAACAAATCTAAAATCACTAACATGAAAGCTCTACCCAACACACAAGACACCGATGGCAACGCCAGCGTTCCTCTGGTGACAGCCACTGTCAGATCACCGGCGGACCTCTAGCGGTCGGCCACTGGTAACATTACCGAGAGGAACACACCGGCAGTACGACAGCGGGTCTTGCCTGTAAGATAAGTTATCCAAAATACAATACCTTCATAAAACGTTATCGGATGCAACAGGATAAAATTAGGCGCACAGACTGACAATTATATACTTTCATATGTATTATATATGAAACTATATATATATATATATATATATATATATATATATATATATATATATATATATATATATATATATAAAAGTGAACATAGAAGTCAATACTTAGAGGCGACAGTCTGTTTCATGCTATATGCAATCGTCAGGCCTGAAACAGACTGTCGCCTCTAAGTGTTGACTTCTATGTTCACTTTTATATTTACACACGCTCTATCTCTGATATTCAGCACTTTATTCCATAAATATACCACAACTTAAGACTATATTTCTTTATATATATATATATATATATATATATATATATATATATATATACAAAATTCTGACGATAACACGGATTAAATAAACACTTAGTGTGAAATGTTGTGTCAAGGAAACTGCATTTTCTGGTATATATGACGTTGTTATCGTTATTTTATTGAATCTGTTCAATTTCATCGCTGCATGTATTCAACGAATTTTTTAAAGCTGAGATTGTAAACGGATAAATGCCGCTTTATGGACTAAACATTTGGTTACAGGTCTTATTGAGTATCATATTCGATTCCAAGAATTTACTTTTACCATAAAAATCTATTACGCTCATAAACTTTGCAGATTTGTTCACTTATTCGGCTTTATATGAAGGTTTTTCATTACTTTCACGGTATTATACTCTATTAGATAAATATCAGGAGAGTCTGGAGGCTAGGGCATTGATTTGCTGATTTTGAATTGTTTTTCTTTTATGAAATTGAGTGTCAAAGTGCATTTTCTTACATGCATGTTATTTCTCAAACTTCTTACTTACGAAACTCTATTCCGGTTTCATGATTTCCAGTCAACTTTAATTTTCAAAAATATAAATGCAATGTCTATTGTTATGTCTTCTTTTATTGTTCTCTCTTTTTGATAATGTTTTTCTTTTTTATATTCTTTCACACTCAGTAATCCCTTATATCGTATTTGCTTTATTGCCATGCTTGGGATGGATTGATAAAAAGAAATATTTGGAAACCAATTACATAATATAGAAAAAAAAAATCAATAGATTTGAGTAGTATCACTAAGATTTAAATTCTGTGCAAAAATAAAATCAGGCGAATGTCAAATTCAACTGTTCACATTAACATTTATTGACCAATCAGCGAGGTGATTTGAGACGCGACTCAAAAGCTTTGAAAAGCAGACAGTTGTTTCTGAGTCGCATGCTCAAAAGGTGAAAAAACCGTTAACAATCTTTATCTTCCTAAAAGTTCATATTAAAAACTGGGTAACGTATTTATTAACCTATGATACTTCTATATTTAAAAGATATACGTTTTAACTTCCTGTTTTCTGAAATTTTCCTATAAATAGCGAAACTTAAATAAATAAACAAGTCTTCAGTGTTCTACGACCGGGATGTGAAAGATACAGATTTCTCAACTTTCGAACGTTAAAAAAATATTGAATGTGAAAGTTCATTTTGTAAATTATTACTCATTTTAAAAGTACTTTCAGAAAACAATTTGCACAGTATATATTACGAAAATACACAGCCATGATACACAATAGTTTTCGGGTTGAATTGTCAGTTGTTCTTGCGCTATTATTTACCTGATTGTCTGAAAACGATACCTGCTGATACTTAAAGCGACGCACCATTAACAACGTAGATCTTGGCTTTTTGCGTAACACTCTAAAACCTACATTCCCCTCTGTACTAAAAACAATTCATTCTTTATTTTTTGATGTAAAAAAGCAAAGCATTTCCGTATCAACTTTGCTTGTGATTGTTTTCCTCAACGCAAGACGAATAACCAACAGAGTGAGGAATATCATATCTTTTTTCTGCTTGAAAGAAAACAAAATTTATTTCAGCACTCAATAAAATCATTAGGTGAATTTGCAGATCTCTGTTTTCTTCGCTTTTTACAAACATTACCCATCTATATGCACAGGAAATTAAAAAAAATATATACGCACTCTCATCTATATAATCATGTTATGACGAACGTGTTGATAATTTTTTATTCGTATATATACATTTTAACTTTAAGGTTTTTCGTTGTTACAGGTACTAATCAAAAATAAACCTGTCCCAAAAATCTCGTGATACTATATCTGCTAATTTTGCGTTGGGTATGTATGTATAAACTTACATTCGACGTATGTTTTTTAGTATCTGTTCTGTCACTTTATATCTAATTAGAATGAATAAAAGTTTCCACCTACATATTAAAACATGATATGGATTAAATGAAGCGCGACGTCATAGTTAATAAAATTCTTTTAGTTATACAGCGGCTTTCTTTCACAAGAATCATTTAACAATTTGCATGAAAGTATATTTCTTTATTTTCTTAAAATTCACCTATTTCACATTGGCCTGAAAATGAATCAAAATAATTTGATGCTAATTTTCTTTTCATTTTGCATAAATGATTTTTCGCACTGATTTCATAAGTTTGTGTAGTGAGAATACACTTACCAAGTCGAACATTAACCTGTTTATCGAGTAAATCCAACATGGCAGACGTCGCGAGGAAGTGACGATATTATGCGTGTTCCATTTGCCATCGTCCCACTACGTATGTGTGACGCTAATTTTTTTGAATACGATTGAGGCGTGACTTTTTTTAATACGATCGGAGCAAAAGTGTCACTGTTGGATGGTGCAGTTGATTTCTAGCGGTTTTATATGCATTGGGATTTTTAACATTGTACATTTTTCTTCTGCATTTTGCGGGTTCTTTTGTTTTGTCTTCAACTTAAGCTATCATATTAACTTTATAACATTTTTCTCTAGTAAATTCCATAACATTTTAAATATTAACTTCAGTTTTGTCTGGTTTGAGTTCCAACCGTTGATGCCCTACCCAAGGTTAGGACAACTTCTACATATTTGAATAATATAGTGTTGTAACCATGTACAAATCCCAACCATATAAATAACAACTGACACAACTAATCCAAACCTTGAAGTCAAAACTACTACAGAAATAGTAGTGAATACTTTTAATTAATTATACTTTACAACATTCTATCCACTAATATTTCTCAAACGGATGTGAAACAAGGTCAAGATTTAAGTGCGATTCACGGCCATACCAAGTAAAAATCTCCAGTCTACTCGACACTTTCCTTTTTGGGGACGTCTCAGACACTGGACACTGAACCAAATCCCCACCCAATGGAATGGTACTGCATGGGGGAGAGCAACAGGGGAGTGGTTCGATATTCAAAGAATATCAATCCCAGTCAAGGGTAAGGATTAGTTTGGCCTCCAGCTGTATCAACTGATATTTATATGGTGGAGATTTACATATAAATAAAACATACAATATCAAATTTGATAATCTAAACAGATTTTTTTTAATAAATAGTTATAATGTAAGCGTGGTTTATATATATATATATATATATATATATATATATATATATATATATACGAAGATAAGTCAAAAATTATCTGAACTTTCTCTCTAACATATCTTCAGGCTTAACACACTGCCTTCTGCTGATGCGTGCTTATAGTTGGTTCGATTGTAGTTACGTGATCGAAATTTGATCTTGACTGCATCTGTTTAATTGCTGCTGTTACAGTGTAAACATGGCCGCTCCAAGCAGTGTGCCATATGAATGAACAAAGATCACTGATCCAAATCTGCAGAGACCATGATACCTCACCGATGATAAATCGCCGGATCGCCATTACAATCTTTCGAGTGTGCTGAATCTTCTTTCTCCAAAAATTCTTAGTTCATTACTTAACTTTTTAATATGAACCCCTTTTGCCGCGAGTTCAAATTTCGGTTTCGGCTTTCGCTTTCTTGAAATGCAGGAATTCATTTCTTCTCTTCCCTAGCCAGGGATTAATAATATCTAGCTTTGGTTGGCAACCAATCTAGGAAAAGGAAAACTCTGCATCCCAAATTAGTTAAGTGTGGGCTAGCGTCTCCACCACGTAAAACCCTGCTTGTGACGAAAACAACAACCCTTACCCTGCTCTAGCTACAGTCATGTCTTTAACAGTGGAGTCTATAGATTTAACAAGCGAAAAATAAATTCCGTAACATTCCGCTTGGGAGGCACGATGGAGTAGTGGATAGCGGCTCAGACTGAAGAATCGGATAGCCCAGTTCGAAATCAAGTCAGATCCATTGAATTCACTTAAGTTCTAATAACCTTGGGAAAGATATGAATCCTCGTCTTCTTCGCCCAGCTATGGGTAAATAGCATGACAGACCACGTTCTCTAGTCTTGGATGGAAACTGGTCTACCGCAGAAAGAAATAGCAACCTACTGCGAAAAAAAATCTGCCTCGTCAGTTATGTATCGAAAGATACATGATCACCTAAGCGTGTATCACACATGGCACATATCTGACTGACTGACTGACTTTCCAGTCGAATCAATTACATTCACTTAGGTGCTAATAACCTTGGGAAAGGTATGAAACCTCTTATTCTCCCACCCCAGCTATGGGTAGATAACAGGGAAGACCGGGTTCTTAGCCTTGGATGTCAACTAGTCTACCCCAGAAAGAAATGGCAACCTACTGCGAGAAAGAAGTCTGCCTCGTCAGTCATGTATCGAAAAATACACGATCGCCTAAGCGTGTATCACGCATGAGACATGACTGACTGACTGAACTTACAGTGATTTTCTTTCAGATTTGGTAAAATTTTCAGATTTTATTTCTTCCTAGTAGCTTTATTCGTTTCCATTCTCATAAATATCTCTTTTAATCATTTTCTTCAAGATTTTTATCAGATTATTACCTGGAAAGACGGGAGTCCATTCTCTGTCATTGAAAACAATTTTTTAAGGTGGACAAAAGTTAGTTTTACAAAATGTGCAAGAGTATTGCCTTGCATTAATATATACTTTAGCTTAATGATTCTTGGTTGTGAAGGGGGCCGCTCAAAAAACGCCTGATTTCCAAATCTCTCCCATTAATTCTTCTGTTAAGCATTAATAATCTCACGCCTTGAAATCATCGGCAATAAGAAAATGTATTATTCTGTTGTCATGGTGACGATATGAATGTTTCAGACGCTATTTGGTTTTCTTTAAATGAAAGAAAGATAGACAATGGCCGTGAAGGAGATTTGTGAAATGGAAAGGGGAATTTCTATGTGGATAAAAAATAGAAAGAAATTTGTCATTTTTTCTGCTCAAATTCCACTATTGAAATACGTTAAAGTATGAAGTATAATTCATAATTCAAATAGAAAAATAATCCATATGTATTTTAATACATCAATGCATTTAGTTTAATAACTTTGCTCTGTGAGATATATTTTTATTAAATCAATATACATATCTTGTTCTTAATGTTTTTTTCGGACTATTGTTTTTAAACACTTGAGAAAATTAAAATGTTTTGTAATGTAATGAGAGGGAAAGAGGATGAGAGAGAGTAAGGGAGAAGGAAACATGGACTCTTTGTGTCCGCGGATAAATTAAATCAATGCTGGAGTTGAGAAAAAACAGAAAACTGTAGAGAAATAGAGGATTGTAAATAATAGTATTTTAGTTTTTGATTTAATGAACCTCAGATTCTGGAAGTTTATCAATATTTAATACTTGAAAAATACCAAGAAGATGATTGTGGAAGATTAGTATATGAAGCCTTGCTTTAAAATCTTAATATTCTCCTTGAAATGGAAACAGTTGTAGGAGAATTGATTTAAATTGATTTTCTTCAAACATTTGGAAAAAAACAACCTAAGGTGTAAATAGCAGCAAAGCTTGATATTGATCACTCTGCCAAAGCTCCACGGGTGTAATTATAAACACTGTCTTGCTAGTCAACGTTGGTGTCATTTCACTCTAAAGTTAATAATCCTAATGATGCCAGTACAACTTTCACTTTTACTTTCACTTTTACTTTCACTTTTACTTTTACTTCCCTTTGCATCGAAGAGTAATGCATCAAGCAATTCCATGTGAAGCTTGAACTGGGTAGATTGCCACTCTGAACTATTTTTTTTTATTTAAGCTGTCAGAAATAATAGAAATGAGAATTTGTAATATATCCAATACTTCAGATAAAATAACCTTCGTCAGGATTCAAATCAATAAATTATTGATGAAGCGTTGATGCTTAGAATGAACCCCGCCCATGCCACTGTTAGATACTGTATTGATGTTGCATTTAGATGAAAGGTGATTTGGCAGGCATTTTCGTCTACAGTTGCCAGTAGGATGACGAAAAACAAAATTGCAATGATAAAATTTTCTATTAAAATATTCTGTCCTTTGACCTCTCTTCAAGCAATTTCCGGGGCCCAAAATATAATTCCAAGTGAAGTTGACATAGTGAAACGGATTTGGTCTTTTCAAGATTGTTGAACAGAGAAGCTGTGTGTTTCTTAAAAATGAACAGTTTATTTGAAATATTTAACTCAATGACTGGCCCAACCCATCTTGTTGAATTTTTTTCTTGGGGGATGTGTAGATTTAAATTCGTCAATTTTGTGTTACATATTACAAAATTCATTATTTTCCAGTGACCTCGCTGAGTAAAAAGAAATTAGAATGTTCTAAATCCTCCGTCCTGGCACAGAGCCAGAGGCAGAAAAGTACCCAATAACCCTGGTCGAAAAAAAGTAAACCACAGTTAAGATGACCGGGTGAAATGAATTTGATATTTTAAGATGGTTGCCAAAAGAAAGTAACTCTTCTTTGAAAATTAACTCTTTTGTCAATATAGTTAGCACAGTTTTTACACGAATTTTCTAGATTTATTCAATCTAATAAAACACTTCAAATCTTACTTCTAACGTCTCCACTTATACTCTTAAATTCTGTTTAATATTTATTCATGTATTTATTATTTAATTTTATTATTTATATATTTAACAATAAGAATAAATAGTTTTACATTTCGTCTACTTCAAACTCCTTCCTTTGAACAGGTGTTGAGGATCCGCCCTTGTTGTCTGTTTAGGATTACGTTCCCTGTTCCTTTTAAAATCTACTTTAACAATATACTTTTAATGTCTCCGCCTAGAACTCTGAAATGTTATTTAATACTAGCAGTAGAGTCCGTCGTTGCCCGGGGATGTAACAGTAAGAGATAGATCAAGTAAGACCATCATAAAGACTGAAAAATAAAATTGACAAAGATTATTGTTTAAGGTTGATGGACACGCATGTCTTAATTAGTTCTTTTTTGTTTTTTTTTTACGAATTGGTCAAACCAAAACTCAAACAAAAACATTGTTTTCAATTGTTACGAGTCTAGAATTTTTCAATTTTATTATAAACAATTGTCTTGTAAATGGAATTTTTAAAGCATTCTGAATGTGAAAATAAAGAAAAAAAGTGTGCACGACAATAAGGAGTACTACCAGCCAAAAAAGGGAGGTTTTGTTGAAATCGATTGAAAAATGTAGGAAATCCGATCCCATATATAAACGAACACACACAAACACACTACCTGGGTTTTATAATAAGTATAACTCGATATGAGTTGTCCCCCTTTCATTCTCGAAACAGCGATGCCTCTTAATCGTGTTTTCAAATTGATTTCATGCAAAAACATTTGCGTTTTTTCAATTTTTGGCACTGCCATAAAGACCGCCAGGTAATTTTACGTAGTCCTGTGAAGTTTTGTTGAAATCGGTTGAAAAATGTAGGAAATCCGATCGAATATATAAACGAACAGACACACACACAACCTGGTTTTTATAATAAGTATGATTTACTTACTTTTTTCCTCTATAGTAGTAGGTGGGTTAATCTATCTACAGGTTCACAGCCCACCCTATTGTTTAAACAGGAGAAAATGTATATCCATTGTTTCCTTTTAGGATTTGGTTTTATCTCCTTATAAAGTCTACTTCAACTCGATATTCTAACGTCTCAGCATAGAACTCCAAATTTTATTTACTATTTAGTTACATTCTCTCGTAATGGGGGTTAGATGGGTTTCATATATTCGGGTTCACACATCTTCATGACCTTTTAAAAAGTTGTGGAGGTTTATCAATTATTTCATGTTTAGGATTGGGTTTCTGGTTCCTTCTAAAATCATTTCCTTCTTTTTCACTTCCGCTAGCCCCTGGTATCTTGGTGGCCTAATAATATGTAACCCTCGAGTGGCTCTTAGGCCTTGTAAAGAGTGAATATCGTTGTAAATAATAGAGAGAGAACTGTTCGAAATATATTTGAAAGGGGAGTCCATCGTGTTAGTCAACTTGAGAAAAGTATTTTCCTAGAAAGATGTTTTAATAGAAATATTTTATGAACCCCAACAGATTGTCGCGCGGTCTCACCCTTTAATGAATACCGAATGTTACCTTATAAGGAAACCTATAATATTACCATTGGTATTTCCATGAATGACCAGGCTTTAGTCAAAACATCAGACTCAACAGATATAGCTCTACTTTCATCAGCAAAAGAGAATTTTTTATATTACTATGCACAATTTGTACATTTCTCTTCGTAATGTTTATTTTTAGATTGTATCTTACTGTCATCTCGAATGTCATTGTTTTTAATATTCTTCATATTTTAACATACACATAAATGACTATACTTTAATCTAAACATCAGGTCCATCCGATAGAGCTCTACTTTCATCAATGAAAGAGAAATCTCTTATACTTCTCTACACAGATTTTACATTTCTCTTCGTAATGTTTATTTTTAGGTTGTATCTTACTATCATCTCGATTGTTATTGTTTTTAATATTCTTCAAATTTTACTTTAGAAGCAAGAATTTCTTCACATATTTTCTTTATGCTGTATCCATTTTCGTTTTTTAATATGATTTCTATTTTCTTTTTGAATAATTTTTTAAAAGATATTTTAGATTATTTCTTATTTCTTGAGATTTTTAAAGTTTTGAAATATCTTTATTGTTCGTTACTGCTTGCGGACACATCACGTTGAAACGATCACCGCAGCGACATCGAGCATGGTCTTTGCCTAGATGGATGTGCGATTGGGAATACAATGTGCTGTAAGCTTGGATGTGCGGGTGGTGTAATGGCTCGAGATTGTTAATCAGAGAGCCGAGTTCCAGTTTCATTTCCGGATAGATTCTTTTTATTTACTCTGCGCAAATACTCTTGTGAAAGCTATGAATCAATCTCTACTCCCCCTAGATATGTGTCAATTACTAAGACTTGTATCAGTAATTTATTATTATTATTTTTTTTAGCATTCTGCCCCTAGCAAGGCGGAAAGCCACTAGCACGCAAAGGGTTACAGAGTTGGAGCGAGAACAAAGGGGAGTGATAGAGGAAAGGATGAAGAGAAGGATAGGTGAATAGATCAGCGCATCTGGAGACGTCGATTGACGTTACATTTGAATAGGTGGAGATTATAACCATCAGGAAAACAAGAAATGGGGAAGGAATTTCTACATGTGGGAAGTCCGAGACATGAAGCTATTGAAGTAGAAGAGACGGCTACATTTAACAGTTTCGACAGTGAAAGAGTGTGAGCGAGATGCCAGCCTAGTTGAATGCTTACATTCATGAAGTCTGGGAACCAGCGAAAGCAGCTTATCGGAGCAGTTACCGTGAAAGTATTTGTAAAAAAGACAGAGGGAGGCAACGGCACGTCTGTGAGAGAGCGACTGCCGACGAGATGTCAGATCAGGGCCAATTACATTGAATATCCGTCTTTGGATTTTATCAAGGACCTTGAGACAATTCGAAGGAGCGTCAGACCATATATGGCAGCAATACTCCATGCAAGGGCGAATGGTTGTTACCCAAAAAAATAAAATTAACATTCTCAAAATATTTTCTCGCTTTAAGTAACCTCCATTGGGTAAACCGTAAAAAACAAATCAATCAATCAAAACCATCATTGTTCTGTGATATTTGTTTATTATTTTATAATTTTGGATGTAGTGTTCTCATTGTTCAGTAAATTGCTCCTTTGATGTTAACTCTTTCTTTCGAAACTTAATAATTTTTGTCTGGAATTAAAAATAAATCTATTTTACATGTGTATTTTCAATTAGAGGAATAACCTTCGATTTGTATAATGAGATCTCAAGTCAAATATATTATCGTAAATATTTATAATAAAAAATAATAAAATCCATGTCAAATTTGATTAATATTCTGGTAATTATTTCACCAGCTTTTCAATAATAACAATTTTCTATAATAAAAAACTGATATAATAATGCTATATCAAAAACATTGATTTCTATAATAAAAGATGACATAGAATTTGTTAAAACGAAATTAATATTAAAAACCGACAAGTTAAACCCTGTGACGAAGTAATCTATCCAAAAGAATTCGTTGTATTTGAGAAAAGAACGTCTTACATTTTGAGAAGAAAAATACACAACGAAGCATTTTTTCATGAGAGAAACTACAGAAATAATTGATCAAGTGAGAGGAGATTTATATCTAAGCTGAATTTAGTGTTTATTGCTGCGGTCGATCCTGATTTCAACGATAATCTTTCCACTGATTAGCTGAATAAAAACATTTTAGGATTTGTGACAAAAAACAGGTGTCTTCTTATCGCTGCAGAGACAACACCAACTCGTCCAGTATAAGTCGATAAACTACATCCACGTCCTGGGTATGACGATAAACTACGTCCAACAGCAAGGCCTCTGATCAGGAGGTTTTGATGAGCGTGGAACCACCTCTTAATTACTAGTGTTCCCTAACAGGTGCAACTAACCCTGACCCGGGGTGGTAGTACCTGTTAGGGTCGCAGCTATGGGCGAATAAACACCAAAACAGGTGTACAAATAGGTCTTAATACCAAGAATACTTTGTAATAAAAAAATATTACCAGCTATAATTTTTGAAGGAAAACTTATTATCAGCAATACTTTAAAAACATACCAGCAATACAAACAGCTATACATTCTTTGAAAAATATGACCAACTATATATTTCTTCAAGAAAAAATATTCCGGAAATAGATTTTTTAAGAAAGGACATTACCAGCAATAAAAAAATTGTCGGTATGAAATAACCCATTGAGGTGTTGATATGCCGTAAAACAACACCAACACTGTTAAATTCGAAAAAGAGGAGTTTTATCTTAGATTACATGGTGCTACTATCCTGATACAAAGACCAGCTGGTTACTTGATGGTTAACCTAATGTGTGTTATAGCGAGTCAAAGAGATTGATTCCAACATAATGGAAAATTAGACATTCTTTTCTAGAGTAAAATTATATAAAATGTCATGTTTTTCCTGCATATAAATTCAGTCGTCAATAACACTAAAAAATAAATTTATATGAATAATTAAAAATACAGGTACTTACGAGCAAGATCTATGCATTTACCTTCAATAACATTAGGAAACGCATTGGCTCATTTGACTCTTTGCTAGGGAAAGTTGGGAGACGCGGTCCTACTATTAAATTACTAAGTAATGGTCGATGTCTGCTATTTCGTCTAACAGACAGACATCGGCACCGGACTTGCAAAAAGTGGTAAACACTTGTTATATCATGGTTCACAAGCTTGAGAAACACAAATGTTACTTACTTTGTCAGAAAATTAATGGGTACTTACATTCCAGCGTTTTCTGGCAGAGTGAGGAATGGACGGAGAAACCCCTGCCTTGCTTCGATTATTTTTATTTACATGTTATTTTTCATAAATGGTCATATTTAGCCTATGTTAAAAGAGGTAAATATTTTGCTGTAGATGAATCTTTCAGCTTTCCTCTTACCTATGTTACTTTGTTCTAAATTACTCATCTACATTTGCGCTAACTTATATACCTACTATAGACCCACTTCGATCTACCCTAAATAATTTGATTATCAGACATTCGTACTGAGATTTTCAATCCAAGATGGCAGCAACGCAAATCTGTTACAAAACGATTTCTACTAAATCCAGATATAAGAGGTAAGGTGTTTTTACTTCTCCTCGTGTAACTGTTGTTAGATTTGGGAGTAAGTTTTTCTTCTATTTGCCTTATTTTACGAAGGTCATCTAACCACTCCTAGCATTACCATCCGAGGGAAATCGCTACAATTTCGAAGAGAGATCGTATGTTAAAATTTGTTTAGACGGTCTACTGAACTTTCTTGCTTGGGAGAAGGATTAAAATGAAATCGCACATAATTAAATTACCGTTCCCTCTTTCTTTCAGATGAACAAATAAAAAAAAAAACACGTCGAAGAAACCCTTTCGAAAAGGCAAAGACAAAAGGTTTAGCTTAGAGCAAAAGTAAAAAGTTATGTTATAAAACAGGCCAACTTTACATTTAAAGAATACACACCAACTAGTCACTTGGCGTCTGTATAACTCCAGTGAGGTTAATCAGAACAAAAAACTTAATAGTCCTATACACCTCTCATTTTTAAGCTCTTATCATTTTGAAAATACTGCGATTTAAAATGGTTGAAGTGTCTGTATTTATTCCATCCAATGATTGAGATTAAGTTATATGGATATATTTGTATTTGATCTGGGCATAGTTACCACTGTATACTATTGCAGCGGTGAGTTCCCCATACAACGTTCTACGATTTTCCTCTCAAAATCACCATCAGAATCACCGTCAACCCTTGTCCAATGGTGTAAGTGAAGTATAATTATCATCGACCAGTAATAGGATTATCGCCTTTGGAAACAATTAGGCGAAATCTGTGTGACGACGACTAATCATCCTTGATGATTGATTTCGTTTGCGCTGAACAGAAGGGACCATCATAAAATTAAGGAAGAATTGGTAAAAAATATCAGGTGATATCTATCATGTTTTTGTTGAGAAATATTATATTATCAATATAAGACTCTTTTGATGAGGCACCGTGGGGTAGTGGATAGCGGCTCGGATTGAGGAATTGGAGAGCTGAGTTCGAATTCCAGTCGAATCCATTACATTCACTTACAGACTAATACCTTTGGGAATGGTATTAATCATCTTCTTCTCCCTCCAACTATGAGTAAATAGCAGGGCAGACTGGGTTCTATAGCCTTGGATTGCAACTGGTCTAGGAGAAGTGATTCAAAACCTGCGGAGGGACATTTGTGTACCAGGTCTCTGTATTCATATCTTCAAAAGTGTGGTTAGTTCTGCACAAATCATTTACCACTATAATCAAATCTTCTGGTGTCTGCCTGTCGGTTCCTAGTAACAGATCTGCTTGACCCTCTTTCGTCGAATACGACGTGAAAGCCTACCATAATACACTTCTACACGTTATTTCAGATTATAAAATGTTTTAATTTCAGTTAAATTAACCATCTGATAACCTTCAGGATTTCTAATCGGATAAGCTAATTTCTTAAACACCAAACCTATCACCAACGGAACCACGCAATTACATATGCAACTAAAGCAATTGAAATATTCGTGTAGAGAGATTTACAATTGCATAAGTTGACACAGGAAGAAATTCCTATAATTATTTTGATGCTCTGGTGTCTCGTGCCAGCCTTTAGTTTCAATTTGTACAGGGCAAAGCCACGGAGAACCTTTGATCGCCAGACAGAAGTTACGATAAATAGCAGAGTATATAATAACCTTCTGAATATGCTACAATGTAACGTCTGACAAATACACATTCGCATGTTTCGACAACAAGAAATGTCTATGTTTTCTGACAGGAAATTTAGGCATTTAAAAAAATATATATTTTATTTGAAGCAAGGCTGTAAAGCCATTACGATTTAGGGGATTACTGTGAGAGGATAAGAAAAGAACAGGATTCAAGGGATCAGAAAATGATGTTTGACATTGCATTTAATGTGAAGATCGGATATAACGGGAAGTAGGCAGCCGGAAGTGTGTTTAACAAGCGAGAGAAGAAACAATTAGCATAGAACTTACTGATACATCTAACAACAGTGAAACTAGCAGTCAATCTAGTAAAGCACTTAAGTTCGGGAAGTCGAGGTAAAAACGATGGAATCTCATCAGAAAAATTACCTGCAACAATAATGATTTAAAACATGCCTGGCCGCGTACACAATTAAGAAAATCCTTGTTGAAAACACAACTATACTTAAACATGAAAACAATAAACAAAAACTAAAAATTCTTGAAGCTATATACACAAAACAGTTGAAACCTAAGCTGAACACAGTAAACTACGAAATCTGCACCAAAATTCTTAAATGCCTATAATTGATAACAGAAGCTATTGGTTTATACCACCGGTTTCCATACTTAATAGTCGTTTTCTCTCTTGCGTGGTCATATGTGACGTTACGAGCTGCGACGCGATTTTCGCTTCGGCGTCTCGTAAACACGAGTTAGTCGTTGCTTTGAAATTTTTCATGCAACAAAAACAGACTATCGTTATTGTTTCGTCCGTGTATTGTTTGATATATTGAAAAGTAATTGTCATCTTTGATAATGGCTTAGGTAAGCCGAAAGCTTAGATTAGATTTAAACATGTATCAATATCGATGGTGATTTTCTTTCGTCTTTCAATGAT